>CM068583.1:28051840-29321840 GCA_035048485.1 Pteria penguin
TTTTGTAAAAAAATGGCGACGGTGTTCCGATTGTACCGTTGTAGAGAGCTGAGTTTGTAGTTGTTGATACGTTACTGTTGCAGTGAGTTTGTAGTTGTTGATACTTTACCTCTGTACTTAGTTGTGTCTGTAGTTGTTGATAAATTACCTCTGTTGTGAGTTGAGTTTGTAGTTGTTAAATACGTCACTGATGTAGTGAGTGAGTTAAGTTTGTAGTGGTTGATACTTTACCTCTGTACTTAGTTGTGTCTCTAGTATTTGATTCTTTACCGCTGTTGTTGGCTGAGGTTTTAGTTGTTGATACTTTACCTCTGTGGTGAGTTGTGTCTGTAGTTGTTTATATTTTATTTCTGTAGTTGGCTGAGGTTTTAGTTGTTGATACTTTACCTCTGTGGTGAGTTGTGTCTGTAGTTGTTTATATTTTATTTCTGTAGTTGGCTGAGGTTTTGGTTGTTGATACTTTACCTCTGTGGTGAGTTGTGTCTGTAGTTGTTTATATTTTATTTCTGTAGTTGACTGAGGTTTTAGTTGTTGATACTTTACCTCTGTGGTAAGTTGTGTCTGTAGTTGTTGGTATTTTATTTCTGTAGTTGGCTGAGGTTTTAGTTGTTGATACTTTACCTCTGTGGTGAGTTGTGTCTGTAGTTGTTGGTATTTTATTTCTGTTGTTAGCTGAGGTTTTAGTTGTTGATACTTTACCTCTGTGGTGAGTTGTGTCTGTAGTTGTTGGTATTTTATTTCTGTAGTTGGCTGAGGTTTTAGTTGTTGATACTTTACCTCTGTAATTAGTTGTGTCTGTAGTTGTCGATACTTGGTTGATGTCATTATTGCATAATCAGCGTCCCAGGTTTTATTCAATTTAAATTCTATTTCAAAAGAAGGGGCTGGAAAATGCGAAAAATACACTTGATATGATTTATCCACTGTCTGTAATATTGTTTTTACGATGTTGAAAGAGTTGCAGTGACTTATCCCAGGATCTGTAATACTTTTCAAAATTGTCATAGAAATCTCGTTGTATCTTTTGTTTATTTCAGTAAAGACGAAAGGGACATTTACATCTCAAATGCTTTATTAGAAATCTGCTTATACTTACCATACACGTCACTAGATTTTGGTTTTTCATCCTCTCCTGTAATATTGTTTTATTCCAATAAGATTTAAATTCAATTCCAGTTTTGGCATAGGATTTTTTTTCCCAAAAGATTTTAAAAGACATCAATAAATATAGACCATATATACCTTATAATGTAAATAATGTAAAGATTTCACTCGGAACACATAGAAGACGGGATTCTTCATTGATTGGTTGATTGTTTATTGTTCTAAGTCATTGCACGATTATTTCACATATATGGTAATGGAATTTGCCTAATGTATTGCATAGAAATTTACATCCTTTCGATGGACCGGAAGCACTGATGGGTCTTTTACATGTCACGCTCACCGTGACACGAGACCTTGGGTTTTACTATCTCATCGGAAAGACAAAAAACCCGATGTGCCCAAAGCGGTAGTAATACGCATGACCTCTAGGTAACGACCCCAGCAATCATTAACTGAACCACATGGGTGCTCGGTTCGTGATCGAGAGGTCCCGGGTTCGACTCCCAATATGGAAGCACCGGTGTTCTGTCTTTTGGATGAGATAAAAACCGAGGTCACGGTAGGCGTGGCACGTAAAGGTCTCTCACTGCTTCGGATGGGTCCGCTGCAAAGGTCTAAATTTGTATGCAATGCATCAGACAGATGAAGTCACCATATACGTGATATAATCCTAGTGTGACGTTATACAATATTCAATCAATCATACGGGCTGTAGGAATGATTAATCTATTTATTTATTCATTGATAATTGTTTTATTGTATGGAGAAACGAAAGCAGATATGAAAGCAGAAGATATGATTGAATAACGTTTTACTTCACGTCAACAGAGCTTTCTACAATTATTCCTACAAGCAATGATAAAATTACGTAAACACAACTTATATGTATGCCCAATCGATCGGGGGCATGTTGTTTTTGTCCTGTTTGTTTGTTTGTTTGTCTGTATGTCTGTTGTCAACATAAACCTTGGCTGTAACTTTTGAGCCGTGAGGGATAGAGACTTCATATTTCACATGCGTACTCAACTAATGAAGCCCTTTTAAATGATACCAAGGCCGATGACCTTTTGACTAGACAATGACCTTCACGCTATAAATAACTCTTTGGACTTTGGTGCCGCCGGGTCATTAGTGTTTCATAAACACAGCTTGCTTTCATACTGTTACTGTATTGCAAAACTCCATATCAATCGAACAGTATTATAGGTTTAATTTTTCAAAGAACAGAATGATGAATAATAACTTCATTTGTGATTAAAAATATAAATCTGTTAAAAAATTTATATATTTCCGCCAATTTGAAATAATGTTATGTTTGTGATTAAAATATCATAGGTATATATTTAAAACTTAGAGTAAGCCCCATGTATTGTATGTGTGAATACACTTAAATATACATATAAATGCTCACTTGTCAGAAAGATGACAACTCCTATGACCGCAGCAAATACTACGATGGTTAGCGCTGCCAGCACTGCTATTTTGCATCGCTTGTTTATTTGACGATGATTTTTCTTTTCCTCCTTTTCTATAAAATAAGCAAGCATGATAATGATGAACGATATGTCGATATAAGTGGCATCTTAAAGGTACTCTATACGTCAGTACAGTGTAATTATGTTTATAGACGGAGAGGTAAATTTCTCATCTGTAGTGGAACAGATTTTAAATCAAAGGTACATGTATGGTGCATTCCCACACTTACGACCGGTGGCGGGGATGATTGCATACATATTAATGCATTCAAAAACAAAATTATTTCTGTCTTTTATTTAGTAAACATTCTTCATGAATGAAAAAAAAAAAATGTCTTTCTACAGTGGTCAGACTTAACAGAAACAGCTGTAAATCCTTGTTAGTTTTTCTGTAGCTATATGTAGATAATCATTTTATCCGTACATGTGAGATTTGATGTGACCATAGGAACTTTAATTACAACATATAAAAATTCTCATGGAGACTCTGTTTACAGCACGCATTCTGATGGTTTCAAAGACTGCAAGGGGATTCACGTTTAACTGCAGTTTTCGCTATGGCGTCACACGCCTTTTGGTAACGACGTTAAAATGTAAGGTGTCTAAGGGTTTTTTCACGTCAAAACATTAGAAAAGGATTAAAATGCTAGTGCTTTACAAACACTGATAGAGTATCGGCGAATCCCATGTCCTCGGCTATCGCCTCGCGGTGAAACTAAATTTTTAACGGGATTCGGTGATACCCAGTCTTTCTTTTATAGCAGAGCGGTGAAATTATGCTTCTGACGGTGAAACGGTTATTTTTGATCCCCTCTCTAATTTCGCCACTTGGGAGGCAGATTCAGATAACGTCAGCATATTTACAACCCAACAATGAGTTATCTTTACCACACGAAATAAATTCAAATGATAGAACATAACATAATGTCCAATGCTTCCGACATTATCCCATACATTGGAAAAAAAATCTCAGTTCGACAATGTAGAAATACCAGGGCTCATTTCATCCGATTTTCCTGTGATAGGTTGGCTTTGCCAGATTAACACACCCCCCCCCCCCCTTTCTTTCTTATGAACTTACCGTTACTAGATGTAAAATTTGAAGACGTTAATGCAAACATTCTGGTGAAATGTGGTTACCTGATCATAGACCAAATACCTGCAAAAGTAAAATATACAGATAGATAATATAGTAATTCACATAGATAAGACACAATACTGTATCACTATGTTCCTTTATGTGCATATTTATTGCTCTTGTAAAGGAAAAGAACCGCTGATTTATCTATCCAAATTTGTCAATCGTTGCAATCATAACTATAGGATTTTTAAAACGTAAACGAAAATACTGGATTAATTATAGATCAAAACAAGTCATACAGACTTATAAAATAAAAGCGCGGGAAGTAACGACAAAATGGTTCATTTTGCTTGGTTTTTTTTTGTGTGTGTGTGTGTGTGTGTATGTGTGTGGGGAGTGAAAAAAGGGGGTCTTTTTCTTTCTTTCTTTCTTTCTTTCGATGCATTAAATATGCCTGATGCAATGTACTAAATCTCAGAGCTATGCTGCAAAGGATCCACGCGAATCAGTGAGAGATCTTTTACGTGCCACGTCTACCGTGACAATAGGCTTCGGTTCCTACCGTCTCCCGGAAAGACTGACCACCGACAAATCATTGGCAGCTCACGAGCTCAGGTCTCTCTGAATGTCCATGGCATCACAATCATGACTATGAACTGCTTTTAAATCGAAATTTAGCCGCCATTAATCGGTATCCTAGTTTTGCCTCGGCCTTGAAGCGTCGGTTTCTGGTTTCACGCGCGGCTCTTCTGTTGTATAGGCGTGTTGTTGCCTATTATTGCCAGATTGACTGGTACCATGCACAAAGACAGGAGGCTGCCATAGAGGGAACTACTTTAATAAACAACATGTATTCGTACGCCAAACATATACGGAGACGAACCAACACAAAACGGATGCGACTTTACAATTACATATACAACACTCCTCCCCTTTTTAGTTCTTAAGTCACATAAAGTTCTTTCATTGTGTCTCAATGATAGTCACTATTGTTCATGACCTGGAAACAAATGCATATAACAATGTAACGGTAGTAAATTGTGAAAGAAGCATAAGTAAAGAGAACTCAAAAGAACCCAGATGTACTTGATGGTGCATAGGGAGTATTATGCCCTTAATCACATGCAACCATCAAACTAAACCCTAAATAAGAACAGTCTACAAGTCCATACGATTCGGCGGTTTACGGATTCTTTCCGGGTAACGACGTGGTTGCGGTGACTTGTTAGTGGGTTTGTCCTTTGGCGGTCCTGGTGTCGCCACAGTTTTCGTTTCAGGAGCAAGTGTTATGTCGCCCGTAGAAGTGTGGTTCTTCGACTGAACCGTTTCGGTAGGTAAGTCTACGAACATGTGTGTGGTCGTTTGATTGTCAGGTAAAGCAGAACGATCACATGTGCGCATCTGATCTACATGCCTGCGCCAGGTCGCGCCATTTCCTATGTCGACTCTGTAAGATAGTGGACCGGTTTTCAAGCTAACACATCCTTTTTCCCACTTCCTCCCCTCTCTATAGTCGCGAACAAGCACAGTTTCACCAGTATCGAATTGTCGAATATTCGCTCCAACATGTTTCGGCACAACATGTTGTTTCTTGTGTACCACGTCAGCGGTATCGGGTTTCAATAGATCAAGCCTTGTGCGAATATTACGCCCGTACATAAGCATAGACGGTGTCTCGTTCGTCGTGGCATGTGGTGTCACACGGTATTTGCACAGGAAAGAGCACAGTTTTTGGTTTAATGACGCATGATCACTGTCGGCGCTCTTTATTGCTCGTTTGAATGATTGGACGAACCGCTCAGCTTGACCGTTAGTACGCGGATGATACGGTGCAGATGTTATATGCCGAATGCCATTTTGTGACAAAGTTCTTAAATTCCTCCGCGATAAACTGAGGCCCGTTGTCCGATACGATTTCACATGGTAATCCCTGGCGCGCGAATAAGGTACGCAATACCTTAATGGTCGCTGTAGCCGTGGTTGACGTCATGTGGAACACTTCAGGCCACTTACTGTGCGCGTCAACGACGATAAGATACATAGCGTTCTTGAATGGTCCTGCAAAGTCTATGTGCAGACGATACCATGGAATTTGCGGCCAATGCCATGGGTGAACCGGAGCGGCAGTAGGTTGGTGATGTGTCATAAGACATCCGGAACAAGTGCGGCAAATCTGTTCTAAGTCACTGTCAAGATTTGGCCACCACACATATGATCTCGCGTGCGACTTCATTCGGACAATTCCAAGGTGTCCGATATGGATCTCATCCATTACTCGCACGCGCAATGATTCTGGGATCACGACGCGATTTCCCCACATAACGCATCCTTGGTGGAGAGTAAGTTCCTCCTTGCGTCTGATGTACGGCTTCAAGTTTCCTTCCACTTCGCTCGGAAATATACCAGTCATAACAAAGTCAAGTACTTGCGACAAAATTGGATCTCGCTGCGTAGCGTTTCGCACCTGCTCACACGTGACCGGAAGTGCGTCAAACTGTGAGCTGTAGAACACATTGACCTCGTCAGGTTGCTCGTGGCCGGGTACGTGCAAGGGTAAACGCGATAATGCGTCCGCGTTTGCGTGGCTAGTGGTGTTCTTGTAGATGATGTCGTACGAATGTCCGGAGAGAAACACTGCGTACCGCTGTAGACGTGCGGCAGTCATCGCAGGTAGCGACTTCGACGGGTTGAAAATACTGAGCAACGGTTTGTGGTCCGTTACGAGAGTAAAATGTTTTCCGAACAGGTAGGTATTAAATTTTTGAATACCCCAATGTAACGACAACGCTTCCTTGTCTATCTGTGAGTAGCCACGCTCGGCCTTCTTAAGGGTCCTCGATGCGTACGCGATCGGTCGCTCACTTCCGTCGGGAAATGAGTGTGATAAGACGCAACCTATACCGTAAGGTGAAGCGTCACAGGCGAGTTTAAGAGGTGCTGCGGGGTCGTAATGACACAGTACTTGGTCAGACGCCAGAATGTCCTTCACTTTCTGGAAAGCGAGTTCATGCGCATCGCTCCATTCCCACGCAACCTTATCCTGTAAAAGTTCGTTCAAGGGCGCAACAATGGTCGAGTAGTTTGGGATGAATCGATGGTAATAGTTCACTAAACCTAGGAAAGACCTAAGCTGAGTAACGTTTTCAGGCCTCGGGGCCTCGGCAACGGCTACGACCTTGTCCGGAGACTTGTGTAAGCCGTCCGCGTCGATTTCATGTCCACAGTAACTCACTCGATCCTTGAAAAACTCACATTTCTGGAGGTTTACACGCAAACCATAGTCATCCAGGCGCGACAGTACCTTACCAAGGTTACGCAAATGGTCTTCATCTGACGTACCCGTTATGATGATGTCATCTAATACGCACTGAGTAAACGGAATACCTTGGACTACTTGCTCTATTGCGCGCTGCCAAATAGCAGGAGCCGACGCGATACCGAACACTAATCGGTTATACCGATAAAGTCCCTTGTGAGTGTTTATAACCAGCAATGGTTTCGAAACATCGTCGAGTTCCATTTGGTGATATGCTTGCGTAAGGTCTATTTTGGTAAACTTTTTACCGCCGGATAAGTTCGCGAAGATATCGTCGATCTTCGGCATCGGATATTGATCAACCTTAAGAACCGGATTAACCGTGACGCGATAATCGCCACATATGCGAATGTCACCATTTTTCTTGACGACCGGGACGATCGGTGTCGCCCACTCACTGTGCGGAATAGGTTCCACGACTCCTTCCGACTGTAACCGATCCAGCTCCTTCTCGATTTTCGGTCTGACCGAATACGGTACGTTACGCGCTTTTAGGAATTTCGGCTGCGCACCATCTTCGAGGGTCAGGTGAGCTTTAATGTCTTTCAGTTTGCCGATAAATTCCGCGAAAACGGGTTTATGTTTCTCGAGTAACTGGTCGAGACTCAGCGGCTTATCGGCTGTGGTGTCGGCACGTGACGCGAGGTGCAACGCTTTAATATTGACCCAGTCCAACGTCAGTTCCGCAAGCCAGTCACGACCGAATAGTGGGGGTCCATCGTGTGGTACAACATACAAGTCTACATTGGCTTCGTGACCGTTGATGCTGACTAGTACCTTCAGTTTTCCTTTGGGCTTCAACAAATGTCCCGAGTAGCTATGTAATTTTGTACGGCACGCGTCTAATGCGATATTGCGAAAATTCGCCATGTAGTCTTTTTCAGACACGACGGATAAGGCTATGCCTGTATCGAGTTCCATACGGAAAGGTTTCCCAGCAATGATAGGCTCGACTATAATCGGACTCGAATGTTTACCACGAATGTTATTGACATTTATGTGTAAAATATGCCCTTCATCAGAGTCGGACTCCGACACTCGGTCCTGTAGATTATGCACACCTCCCCCTTTTTGTACACGCTTACCACCTGGATCCTGGCGTTGATCTCTACGCTTCTTCATACACGCAGCTTCAATGTGACCTTTAATGTGACAATAACGGCAGATCGTGTTAACATGCTTGCACTTGTTCGGTTTATGGTCGCCATGACAGCGAAAACATGATACCTGTCTATGACCACCACTACTAGCAGGATCCTTAGGGTGTTTTGACTTTTGCCATTTCATACCGTTAGTAATCTTGTGAACCCCAGTTTGACCGCGTTGACCTTGAAGTTCTGATGCGTCGCTGGCCGCAGTTTCCATGGCAACTGCAATAGTACTAGTTTTGTCAAGTGTCAACTCAGCTTCCGACAACAAACGCTTTTGAATGTTTTCAGCCGGTAACCCACACACGAATCTGTCACGCAATGTGTCGTCAAGTACGGCACCAAAGTTACAAGTTATTGCAAGCTTACGTAATTCAGCTATGTACTGAAGTGCACCTTCTCCCGGGTTCTGGTCTCTCTTATGAAAGCGGAAACGCTCAGCAATCACCAGGGGTTTTGGGTTCAAATGTTTATCGAGATGCCCCGTCAGCTGGGTAAACGTTTTGTCAGCAGGTTTGGCAGGGGCTACCAACGTTTTCAGCAATGCATACGTTTTGGGGCCGATTACACTGAGTAATGCGGGGACTTGTTTGTCCTCTTTGATACCATTTGCAATGAAATACTGCTCCAGGCGTTCCGAGTACGCCTCCCATGTCTCGACGGCTTCGTCGAAATACCCGATTTTACCAATCGCGGCCGTTGCCATGTTGACAGCAGGGTCCTAGTAGTGTCGAACTACACTCTAACCTCGTCGCCAGTGTTGTATAGGCGTGTTGTTGCCTATTATTGCCAGATTGACTGGTACCATGCACAAAGACAGGAGGCTGCCGTAGAGGGAACTACTTTAATAAACAACATGTATTCATACGCCAAACATATACGGAGACGAACCAACACAAAACGGATGCGACTTTACAATTACATATACAACATCTTCCATATCTTGTTTTTCATGTATGATAATAAAAACGCAGATCTCGTGTCACGGAAGACACTGTCCTTTACACAGGTCGTAATTTCTTTGTAATTGTTCACTCGCAATTGTCATAGTCGCATCATTAAAATAAAATAAAGAAAGAAAGAGAGAAAACGAGAAACTTGACTGTTGTGTCTATAAAGTAGCATGAGATAGTGTGTTATCCTTTTGCCTTGGTGTATGCATATCGGTAACAGTTCAATAATTAATATATGACGATTTGATAACCAAGGTACCGTAATTCCGAGGATATGAGTTGATCGGTTCGTGGAGGAGAGGTCCCGGATTCGACTCTCGCCGTGGTAACATCAGTGTTCTCTCTTTGTAACGAGATAATAGGAAGCGAGGTCCCCTATTGTAGATGCCGTGGCACGCAAAAGATCTCTCACTGCTGCGAACGTGTCCGTAGGTATTAAGTTTAATGCAATGCATTGGGCATCACATACTGAAAAAAAATCGCAATGTGACACAAAACATTAATCACTCTGCGGAGAGATATCGCAGAAAGAAAAACGGTGTTTTATGAACTAAGGAGGTCAATACACGCTTTTGTATCGGCTTCGCGTTGGCATTTTTTCTCATGGTAGGTACCGGAAAAGCGTGTGACAACTTTTACTTGCTACACGGCCATTATTCTTGATTACGAATTACATCCTATCAGATCAATGACATACACAATATACATGTATCGTCTGAATAGAAGATCTTCCAACACATTTCATACAGTGATTAGTTTTTATGATTTAGTTTCGGCATATATAATAAAATTTGATTTAACGATATAGGTATATTAAATTGGGGATTCGGGAAGGGAGAAGAGGGGGGGGGGGGGGGGGGGGGGCTGAAGAAGGAATATTAGTTTGTGTACTGAACACATGCATTACTACTCAAAATGACTCATGAAAGAGCCACTTCACAATCGATGGATTAATGATTAATCAATCTATTTTTAATCATATTAAGTGTTCTAACCAAAATCATTGCAAGGTCATCACTGCCATATCTCAAAAGTGAGAGACGATAGTAGACGCTGTAACAAAAGTTATTAATAATCAAATTAATGAGAAAGAAACACATGTACTTACTAAAACACTGTAGGAATTCTAATCAGGGGTTCCCTTAAAACGAGTTTACCTACATATTTGCTCCTTGGTGTTTACATACACAGCAAGAATGTTGTAAGTTGTTAAAGCACATTGAATTATTAGACCGTGAAAATTCAATACTCATTGTCACGGAGTTTAAATCATTCATAAAATCAATGGATGCATGTACAGTGAGTGACAATATGTAGTGATTAAACTTATGACATAAAGATGTCCATAATGAGGCCATAAAGGTGCTGTCCATAATGAGGCCATAAAACATTTCAAGACGGAAAGGGAAAGGAGGGGGTCATGAGACAGAAAGGAGAACGTTTGAAAGGTTAAGATCCACAAGCGAAGTATTTTTTTGTAAAATATGCAAAATCTTTAAACAGATGGTGTATCCGAATTCCAATTTCTCAATTTTGTAACGTAGTGTCATATTCTAATTTTTTTATTTACTTGGGGGTTGGTAAATACAAATTAAAAAATTAGAACATGACAGTAGTCTCGATTTCTGTGTAAACTGTACTAAATGTGTATATCAGAAAAATGTTGGCATATCTTTTCACTTCATTCATATCATCATCGACAGCATCTGTCGTAATATACTTTATGATTATTTATATGTTATAACGTTTGGGCGAACAGACAGACAGTCAATTCTACGGAAACAATCGTTTTTGACCAATTCTAGTTTTCCTCTTCTGTTAATGTGCAAGATTCCATCCGGGCATAGTCGCAGATGATTTATATAGGAATAACTACAGACGCTGGTGGTACACCCTCATCTACTTAATGTCGCATACAATAAAGTGTACTTTTTAGGAGATGTAGTGAAACACAATTTTCAAGATGACAGCTATGGTGGTCATCTTGAATATCGAATCTATTCGATCTTCATTCGGTTGTTGGTTGGAAGGTGTTTTACGTCGCTTTCAACAATGTTTCAGTTATATCGCAACATGGAAGCAGGAGGTTACCAATCTCGTAAACATAGTGGCGCAATCTCTTCCTTCGGGAGGACTTCCGCAGGACATACCATATGATCAGGTCTAAGTGTTTATTATCCTCGATTTTACAAGATACTTTCTTTTATAAGAATAGTAACCTTACGTTTGCAACGTGAATTTTTTACTTTGAATGATATATGCCAATAAAGTTAAATTTTATGTTTATTAATTTTATAGGGATCAGAATGGTTTTAAAGTGTCTTTCTTTCTCTTATTTCACCGAAAGGTATATTGATGTTGATACTTAGTTTAAACTGTGATTATTTCAATCAGTCACATATATACATACAAAACAATATAGAAAGTCTGTAATTCGAATGTAAGTAAAATTTGCTAGGTGTCGTTTTCATTTTACATTCACGTGTCAATCGTACTTTAAAAAATAGAAAACGTTTATACTGCTGGGTTTTTTTTATTTATTACAAAAAGGCATTTGATTATGTTGACAGAGCTTACCTATGGTCAAAACTTATTAGAATTGGTATACAGGGCAAAATGTTTTGTATCATAAAATCCCTGTATAATAATGTTAAAACCTATATAAAACATAATATTATTTTGTCAGAATATTTAACTACTAGCTTCGGCCTTTTACAAGGGGAGGTAATGTCCCCGATTTTATACTCTTTGTATATTAACGACTTTGAGTCATATTTTGTACGTAATAATTCTCCATCTATAGAAATACAATTAATTAATTTATTTTTATTGATGTACGCTGATGATACTGTTTTAATCTCTGAATCTGCTGAAGGTGTACAGAAAATGCTTGTTGCCCTCAAGAATTACACAAATGATTGGCACTTGCTGTAAATGTAGATAAAACGACAGCTATTTTTTTTTTCTTAGAAATGGTGGTATATTACGTAAAAATGAATGTTGGTCATATGATGATACTGAAATTCACATTGCTGACCTATTTAATTACCTTGGTATGCTGTTTAATTATGGTGGAAAATTCAACATCACTCAAAAACATTTTGCGGACCAAGGAAGAAAAGCTCTTTTTGCTATTAAATGTAGTCTAAAAATTGAAATTTTAATGTTGAAACTAAGCTGGCCGTTTTTGATACTTATATATGAATAGTGGATTCCAGAAGGCCCCGGACGTTGAAACGGTGCACATTTCTTTTTGCAAAGGTATTCTTGGTGTTAAGAAATCTACATGTTCTAATCTTGTTTATTTCGAGCTAGGAAGATTTCCTTTACTTATTTAAAACAAAGAATTGCGTATATTCAAATATTGGCTTAAATTACGCAATACTAACAAATGTATTTTAAAATCCTGCTACAATGATTTAATAGAGTCTAATGACCAGCAGATTGATGTAGGCTCTAAAACCTGATCAGTATAGTAACTTGTAGACAAGCAAGGGCAGGTAACTCCAGTCAACAACAACTTGATGCTGTTTTGACGTATTCAGTTGTCGGATTATGGCTACAAGACCGCACCATTCAACTCTTCAGTACAGAGCAAAACGACTCACGTTCGGCACAATTTTATTCCTATGATTACATCATTATTTCTGTTAAAGCATATCAAGTATAATGGTAACACCATTTCTATGAATTATCCATTATAAATCCCCTGAAATTTGAAGTTACCCGGCGATTACTTCCTTAATATGCAAAATCTTTTGATTATCTGGGTTTTAATTTTTTGTATTAAAAAATGTGTTAACTTTTATCATGCGAGAAACGTACAAAATGCTTTGTTTCCCTTTTAAAAACATTAGATATCGCTTATTGAATGTATCTCTTAAGAGGTGCATTTTGACAACACTTGACTGCCTCTATTTATTCGATGTAGTCATCAGTATCTGGAAATTAGGAAAACGGTATGTAATAAGAGAGATTTTGGGTAGAACGCTCTTTTTTATTTATTTATTTTCTTTTTTCTTTTTCTTTTTTTACATTTTACAGTAAAATTAACAGAAAATGGGAAAATTATATAAAAATGAAAAAGAAAGAAAAAGATGACAGTACATGAATAATAAAAATAATAATAAAGTATGATTGAACTTAAACAATATTATTCATTATGAAAACGATGATCACCGATATGTTGCTTGCAATAACATTTGTGTCGTCTGCAAGCGCGTTTCCTAATCTATATCTACCATAGCCTCCCTGTGATAAAAACTCATCGCTTCTCAGAGTTTATTGAATGTTTGAATTATCCTTTTCTCTAATATCTCCTTTACAATAAATCCAACTCAAAATTTCGGAATAGCAAAAATATCGTGGTGGATCCACCCGTGTTTGACCCAGCGTGATCTCAAGATTCGCCATATTGTTTACTCCGACAGGCATCCGTAACGTGCATTAATACAAATTTAAAATTTGCGGCGTGTAATCAAGTATTTACATGCCTCAGATTTACTTTCATCATCCAATGCAACTTATATGTTACATTAGAAGTGAAAAGTACAATTCCTACATAAGCTTATGTATCTTTGACACGTATACATGGATTTTACGTACATAGCTTTGTATTTGTCATCTCAAAAATTGCTTGATAGATCGCGAGGCCGAAAATTTGCTATACAGAGTATTTGCGTTCCTTCACTTTTTATGTACCGGACTCCCCTTTGGAGGATTTCTTCGAATCAGTTTCATAACATACATGTTTGAAAGCAATACACAGTGATATCAAATTTACATTAATTGTAATGGACATCTACTATATTATATTATGTTATATTATATTATATTGGGTTTTTAAAAAATATTTTCTTGTACTATTGATATATGTTATTGTTGAGAATAAACATTTTTATTTTTACTTGAATCACCTCTGTAGGAGTAATATATTGTACTATATAGTTACAATATAGTGTCTTATTTTTTTATAGTAGTAGATCTTGAATCGTTTATACTGAATAAGTCTGATAAATACTGTTTAGAGTAGACTGATAAATGCAGGCTAACAACGGACGTGACCGGTCAGGATGGAATACTTAGAAGTATTCCTCCATGACACTTATCCCACCTCTATTTTTCTATAGGTCCGTGTTAGCTAATTGTTCCTGATTTGTACAAATGAATTATGATAGAGTTTATACTTGGGTAAATCGTGGTGTATGTGCCGTGGCTTACATGATATCTCACCTAATCCCTCTTGTGATGGTATGCCATTACTCTGGTATCCATCTATCACATGCAAAATATTTGTAGAGCTAATGGTCATCAATCCAACAGAATGTAGAATGTAGTCGACATAGTCGTTGAAGTAGTCAGCATTCTTCCGTACAATGATAGCATGGCACCTGTGTACATAGATAAACTGTTTATTGTTCGAGACAATATCAAGATGTATATATGGTAGGGACGTCTGAGCGATGCATCATCTAATAAATGTTGATTTGTGAAATGGCCAGCTCAAAAGGGTGAGGGTTCGCATGTTTCGAGATACCGTCATCCCAATGACAACGCCTAAACCAAACATCAACGGGACATCGAACTAAGGGCCGATCGTGAACCAAATGTCTGAAATTGCTTCACAGTGTCGGTTTGAACCACACAGAACTACAAGAAGGACATTTTAATTCATAAGTGATGATGTGATATCACACTACTAAAGAGAAAACATCTGACCAAGCTGTCATTTCATTTAAATTTTAATGAAATTTCCATTATCAAGTGATGAAGTTTGCATAGAAGTTATCATATGAGTAAAGCGGCATCGCATTAGCAAGTGTTAGTAAAAGGGCTACGGTCAGTATCTATAGTGCGATGGCCTCGAAATTAAGGGATTTTTCAAAATAAAAATTTTAAGATTTTATTTTCTGAATTTACTTAAATAAGACTTATATTTTCATTTACTAACAAGGAATAGTCAAAAACATTTATATTCATGTGCTACAGGACGATGAAGTAGCGCATGATAGCAGAAAATGTCAGAAATCTACGAGAGTTTTAGTTTCACAAGGAAAATTAGAACTGGCCCCATGAAAATTCATTGACAAAATGTCGCATATTTGTGAGAAACAAAGAATCCAGTTTTACTACAAAATATTTTGAATGAACACTTGTGGGGCGAACATTAAAATAAAACTTTTTAGAAATATTGCGTTTAAAAGTTTTTGTATTCTCCAGAATTGAATTGCGCATTATTTTCCTTCTTAATATTTCCAGCGTAGCAGATGAAGATCCCATAGGGTCCCATGATAAATTACCAAACTTCCAGCACGATTTACACTACTTTCTGCATCTTAGCTTTGTATAATCCATATATCAAAACGTTTGTCAGATCCTCCTCCCTCCATCAGAATTAACAGTTTTCTACAGATCATCGACCTTGATTTAGAAAAAATCTTGCTGGTAAGCGGTCACCGAGGCCCCCCCCCCCTCCCCCCAACCCAACCCAATTAAAAAAAAATAATAATACCAAATGGATTTTGGGCGTAAAAGGTCAAAGGTTAAGGTCACTAGAGGTCATCATAAAAAAAATAGGGCACCGCTAACAGGTGCATGATACGCCCGCATCATGCTTTAATGTGGTGGTAATGCACAACTACAAGCCACATCCTTTCATATGACACCATCAAAACTTTTGTTCCCCCTTTAGTTAAGGAGTAGAAGCCCGGACAAGCTTTTCCCACCCCGCCTACCCCCCCCCCCCCCCCAGATGCCTGACCCCAACTTTGAAACCCACATGCACAACTACAAGCCACATCCTTTCATATGACACAATCAAAACTTTTGTTCCCCCTTTAGTTAAGGAGGAGACGCCCGGGCAAGCTTTTCCCATCCCGCCCATTTTCCCCCATACCAAGGGCTTGACCCCAACTTTGAAACACACATGCACAACTACAAGCCACATCCTTTCATATGACACCATCAAAAGTTTCGTTCCCTCTTTAGTTAAGGAGAAGCCCGGACAAGGATGGATGGACGGACAGACGGACGGACAGCATACTACGCTCACATTTTTAAATGCGGGTGTATAAAAACCATGTAGACACTCTAGAAGTCACAGGGTTGGGCCTATTGGCTTCATACTTCACATATGGCTTTGGGGTCAGCAGGTCAAATTTCAGAGTCGGTGTAGTACCATGAATTTTGCGCTAACGTATGAGGGGATGGCGCGCTTGGCTCGTTCCTGTTGTTTCCTTTGTAGATAAAAAAAAACTTTGCAAAACTCCCATTGCCAACCCGCTTATTTTTTCTGAGATTTATGTATATTGTTATATTACATAAGAGTTGTCTTTTTTTCTGCAGTAAAATTACATACGTTAAGCTTAGAATTATCTTGACCCCCTATGACTTCACATTTTACTTTTTACTGATTATTTCCAGAAATCCATAATTTTCCATCACACAAGAGCAACACCAATATAGCATAATACGTCGATCATATAATATTTCAAACGCAACAAATATCTAAATGTATATATCCTAAAAAGATCTGATCAATCAAATGCACTGTGACCTTGACCTTGGAGATATGACCTTCGTCAAGGTCATGTCACAACATTGACACATGTGCAATTATTCTGTGATATATTATTTAAATCGATGAAGACTGTAAAATGTTATGGCCCAGACAAGTTCTACCCATCTAATATATTGTGACCTTGAACCTTAGCTCAAGGTCATAACACACCGTCTTCCCATAATGACCATTTCTACCAAATATGAAGTTAATCCAAAAGGGTGTATTGAAACTATGCCTCAGACGAAGTGTTAACTTTATTAGATTCATCCCAATTCAATTCAAATTTATAAACTATGAGAAAGCATGAAAACTTCCTCAAATACCTAAATTCTAAATTTTCTATCAGAAAAAAAGACCAACTAAAACTTTGTTTTCTAAGTGGGGCAAAGTTAAGCCCTTACTGACCCTAGTCCTTTCTTGATGTTAATGTTTGAAGGTTATTTAACAATATATCAAATAACTTATAACAACGGCTCCTGCTCCCACCCCTCGCTCTCTTCGGAGTACATGATAGCCAATATCTCTATTTTGTCATAAAACTTCCCGACTGAATGCTGCTCGGTTTCTTAACATTTTACATAATGTAAAATTTACTTAAATAAGCAATACCCATTACTTTTCCAATAACCAATAACAACGATAGAATTTTTATGAACGAAAGAAACATGCATGTATTATGAAACGATTATCTGCGGCCCACTAAAGAACTTATTTCTATCATGTCCAAAATAGATTATTTGATAAGATTATACAAAAACCGAATATATAAAAATACAAATATCTTACTTCAGTTTTCCTCCAGTCAGGTGGTTTGCAATACTGATACCCGCTACTGCACTGCCGCTGCTGCAAACAACGACAATATCCGTAAATCTATCATGCAACCCCTTCATGAAAAAAAGGAAATCATGCACTCATTTGTATGTACATATTTAAGAATGGATAAAATCAACCGAATAGTCCATAAATCATGTTACCAAAGAGCATATAAAATCAGTCGAACAGGACACAGAAACAAAAAGCAAACTGAAGAGTATTTAATCAAAGAGATCTTGAGAATCCACAAAACGGAATGAGAAGTTGCCAAAGAAGAGTAATTATCTCCTCCTTGCTAGCAAATACTTGTCAATTTCATCTTGTAGAAAATAACTGTAATTTGAACTTGATTTGGCAAAACATATTAACTGAAATATGAATATGTTATACACCGTAAATAATGCGATACTACTACACATATAGGGAAATCTGTGAAACTGAAAATGAAATCGTCACATTTCTGATAGCATGTGGTTTTCAGGTGAAAATCAATATTATAAGACAACATAGTAACTAGATATGAAACAGAAATTTTTCTTCTCGTAATTTCCTTAACTTACATTTTTTTTTAGGTAGACGATGTTATAGTAATCCGCCAAAGTTGTTTTATTGATTAAAAGTAAGTCATCTATATATCTGTATGTGATGTTTAACTGAAGGATTATTGCCTTTGCCCTTCACATAGCAAAGCTTGCTACATTTCATCTTCTTTGAATAAGTAAAGAAATGTTAGCAAGGAGTGGAGTACCACAAAACTGTTATCAGAAAGTCTCTCTGGACAGTTGGCCTATTAATAACAAGTAGTGTACTTTGTTTCACAGTACTTTTAAAGGCGATTATTTCATTGATATATCTGACATCTTAACATAGTACTGCGTATGGAATAAGTAAAAACAAGAACAAAACAAAACAAATAAAAAAACCCCCAAACCCCCCCCAAAAACAAAACAAAACACCCCCCCTAAAAAAACAATCCCCCCAAAACAAAACTATCATCTGGTCTATACTGTGGAGTTACCGTTACAGATCACGAATTTAGAATGGTCTATCATCCAGCTATGCAACTTTGAAATATTTTTGTCGTCTGTTTGTTTTGACATTCGTGATGGGTTGACTAGCTAAGCAAGAGACATTTTCTATTTCCAGATACTTGGTCAGAACACAGATTTCAAAAGGATTTTATACAGTGACACCAGATTCCATCTTATCTTACACTGCAATTGGACGGATTTAAAATATCTTCCTTCTGTATCTTAATTCTATATCTGGATACTCTATTTTAAAATGATACTGCCTTATACAGAGTGAATGTTTATTTCTTTCTTTATTGTTTCACATCACACCAGGATCATTTTCCTGATATGGTGATAGCATTGGCCTGATGTATTGCACAAGAAACAATACCTTTGCAGTGGACCCTTCCAAGTGGTTAAAGTTCATAAACGTGGCACGTCTACCGGGACACAGGGCCTCGGTTGTTACTGCCTCATCTGAAAGGTAAGGTACCAACGGTGGGACTCGCATCCGTGTCATTTTGGTCAGTTACTTAACCAACTGAGCTACGCTGACGGATTGAAATGAAATGTATTGTTCTATAATTCAAGTTGTTAATTATTCTAGGGATGGTTTTGAAAACAAAACATAATCATCAATATTTTAACTTTTGTACTGTATAATCTATCATTATGCAAATTCACAGTAAATTTTATCTTTTAAAATTGACATCCTTATGAAGTACTTGTACTTTTCAATTTGTAAACTTTGATACATGTGGGCAATATTTCAAAATTTTCCAATTAATATATGTTTATCTTTCATATTGTCCTACTTCAATTTATTGATGAGTGATTTAGTGTATTCATATAGTAAGTTATGCTAGTTTTCGATTCCTAATCATGATTGTATTGTGTGATAATGTTTTATGTAATATGTAAAGTGATACCTTCTTAATCATTTCCTCAAACACAAATATGTAACCAAACACGCTAATGATTTTGGACCTTTCTCCAGGAATGATGCAAGATTTTTCGTCAGTTTCATTCCTGCAAAAACAGATTTTTTTATAAATCAGTTTAATAAATGGCAATTTAGATCCATATAATAAGTTAAAATTTATTTAATGTGATTCGAAGAATTGTGTATATTGATGAAAGTGGAATTTTGTATAAAAATCACTAAATTACTTGAAAATGCTTGTATAACAATCATTTTTCCCGTATTTTGCAACATTTCTTTCGAAAATAATTCATAAGGTGACAATGTGAAAATGAAGGAAACACAAAATGAGGTATTGGCAGTCATAAATTTTTCCTATATAGTCATATAAAGTACATAAGATGTCAAAGAAAAAAGAGGAGTTACCGGCTCGGTTATGTGGCAGAAGTCACCATGGAGCTATACAATAAAACAAAAGCAACAAGGTAACGATCTGTTGATAAATTACATTTTATTTTCAAGAAAAGAACACTACCTGTAGATCACATCCGCTAAGCAACTCCTTTATCAGACTAATAATAATGATGTTTTTTTAGAATCTTGTCTTACGCCGCAATTAGATTATTTCACTTATATGCCTACAAGATCTGTCGACGAGAGTTTTACATGTCTATACAAATCAGACCTCGCTTTTTGCTGTCTCATTTGAAAGACAGGATACCGACGAAACAAGATCCCAGGACCTTTTGATCAATAGCATAATACTCCCGAATTTAGCAACTACAGGTTTTGGTCGTTGAACAATACTGATACGGGATGTATGTTTTTATTTCTGATGAGCGCTGTATTATTCGCAACTCCATATGTTCTATTTCTATACGAATGTAGAAGACCGAATATAATACATCGAAATACGGATCAAATGTTGATCACATCCAAATATATTCTAGATATAAAGTTTCAGATTATAGATTTCAGGTAATCAATTTTGATTTAATTAAAGTAAATCATCCAAATCCTCACTTGATATATGCTTCCAGTTGCAGGGTTTGAGTTTTGTTTCGAATGGATACCATTTAGGTACTAAGTATATCTTAGCTCCACACAGTCTCTCTAACAATACATTGCCCTCGCAGCCAATTGATGAGGAATCCTGTAAAATTGTTGCTACTCATCTATTGATTTTACAGCTTATATATTTCAAAAAGTCTTAGTTACGCTAGAAAACTGTTTAAAAACAGAGACACTATCTCTTCCATGTATATCTTAAATCTCTCCATTCAAGAAAGTTTGGTAATATATTCCTCTATATCTATTTTGATATTCTTATGCATCATTGATTTGAAGAGACATTATTTCTTAGATAGCGCATATTATTACGCTAATATATGATCCTTTCAAAAGTTTATCTCTCATAGCTTGCATATATCATGAAACAAATGGGAAGCTCCTAGCGTCAATCGAAGATATACATAAAATACTCAAACCAGTTTATAAACTTTACGTCATTACTTTTACATCAGCTCTGAGTGAAAGGTGAGTCTGTAGCCATAGTTGTCGGGCAGCCACAGCAGTTGCTCGGCAATGGTTTGACTGCAAATCTCCACATGTGATTATATTTTTACATCCTTGTTGAATGGCATCAGGTAGTAGGAATTCTAATTTTCTCACCTGAATTATATAGTGAAAGTATTGAAAAACAAAACTGAGATACAAGAGTCTGGCGCGATTGTAGTAAGGGTATCTAAATTGCTTTAAAAATTTGAATCGCGATACGTATTTCATAAAGTTGTTATAAGTAAAAAACGAAGAAGTACCAAAGGGTAAACCATGTGCATTGCTCTTTGATAGATATAAACAGGAATCAAGAGAATTCTGGCAAATAATGTTATTCTAAAAAAAGAATCATGGAAGAATTTATTGAATTATTCATGTACTTGAAGAATGGATCAATGACTGGAGTTGTTCACCTTGTTTCCAGATAAAGTACTACCAGTCATGTTGTCACGTTTTACAAAAACTGACATATACGGGGGATTTCCTGGTAAATTCCATTTATAAATAGGTGTAAAGATGATGGATAAATCCAGACCACAAGTCCAAAAATCATGAAACCATAGGACATACAAAATCAGTGAAAATGAAAATCAAATGGAAAATAACAAAATATGTCTACTTGACTTGAAGAGCATATGTGAACCCCTGTGATGGAGTGAGATCAGGTGCCCGGGGAGAGTGAGCATCTCTCGCTTGCTAGCAACACCCGTCACATATACCCCGTAGAAAGAGTCAAATCGTGTGAATTCCATATGTATTTATATATGGAGAAGTCGAAGTAGGTGTCAGGATTAGCTAACTGCAAGAAATAAAACAAGTATCTTCATGCTCGGAAATATTTATTGATACACCCATAAAATAGTCTATACATAAACCAATACAGGAAAAGTCCGATAAAAGAAATGTTGCTATTTAGCATTCTAAGGTACTATTAAACTCGACTGACGTCAATTGGTTGCATCATTATTTTTCCAGTTTCAATGTTACTCTCCATAACATACTTTATTGAGAGTAAATTGAAAATCAAAAGTATCAAGTTTAAGTGTTGTGTATTATGACTGCGATACAACAAACAATTGTTTAAATTTTTAAAATTTATTTATATATGTTTGTGTATATGTATGTGGGTGTATATTGGTATTTATGCGCATGCGTTTAAATTATGATTATGTATATATGTTCTCGATGTTGTGTAAACGACTTATGAGAAATAAATAAACTTGTTAAACTTGATTGGGATTTTGGGTACCAGATTATCATTTTGACTCTCATATAAATCTGTCGCCCTCAACACGTATGATCAACTGTGTACTATTTCCATTCTGCGTTGGGCATTTAAAAGCAAAAATTTCATTTCAACTAAAAATACATGTTTTATATTTTCAAAATTCACTTATCAAAAAAAATATATGCTGTGTATTGTGATATTTTATAAATGTTGTCTATAACGGTTTACGAATTTTTCAGCAGAAATGCTATTAACAACCATTATTTCATATCTCCACAATCGATGATTAATCTCTACGAAGAAGTCATTTTAGCCCAATTGTAAATGTTACGAAAAGCATCATCACATGCCGGGTAATTTTATGCTCTTTATAAAGAGGCCACAAAGAGAGCGCACATAGGCCAGCCATTCCATGCAATATGTCCTATATTTCAGTGTCCAACCTCAAATATTATAGTGAATAAAGATACTAACTTTATCTCCTTGTGTGAGAATTTTCAATATGTCTATCTTAACTGAAGGATGTATTGTGCTAGGGACTCAATTGCAACACACACCTCCAAGCTTAAATGATCGAAAGGAAAATTTGAAAAAGACTTGAGTATATCTTACACTAAAGAGTTCCTAGATATTACAAAGTATAGTATAGCTCTCTGGAATCAAATGTAAATTTATAGTAATAATAACAAAAGGTAATGAAGAAGATAACTTACTACCTAAAAATCAAGGATGTTGATTTCGAACTATACAACAAAGGAAAAGGTGAAATAACGTAAGATCTTCCCGGTAGGCGTGGACGCTCAAGTGACACCCTCCTCCAAACATAACAAACAAAACCAAAACAAAACCATAATGTAATTTGCTGAAATAAAATAAGGGACTTCTGACAAATTCGTCTTGATTTACTCAGTCATATATTTGATGCAAAATTGTGAGTGAGTGGGTAAAAGTAAAAAGGCAAAGAAATTCTTGTATTAATATAGTGAACAAATCTACTGTTTGGCTAGCCACACCGGCCGTGAATGCCCTTACATACAGACGAAACATACATAATTCAGCACTGTATATATACGTTTAGAAAGTGTCAAAGCCACATAACATCAGGAAAAAGGGTATAATAACACTTAAGTCAAATGAAAAGATTATTCCAAGTATGACAGTTACAGCAATTTCTTAAATAATGATATTGATTTCGAATGTATAATTTCACCGGAATAACCAAATTCAGAATCAGAAATCGAGACATCAATAATATTCTAAACAATTAGTACATTTCTGTCTCAAAAGCTTTTCGACGATGAGATGGTACGTGGATGCCAATCAGACTGAAGGCATGACTTATTTGAAGAAAGAATTCATACAAAATTCAATGCGTTTAAAAAGATAGAGAATTAAATATCTAAATATAAATTAACACTTTGAGAAATAAAAACCAATGAAAAAAACCCCCAAAAACAAAAACATAAAAAACCAGATGTGATTATTTAACTTACAAAAAGAAATGTTAAAGTCCTCCATCAATTTTTATAAAGGATATTATTCTTTTGCCACTTATCTGCAGTAAAAGTCAAAATTATTTACTATTGTTTACTCACTGTAACTCCTTTCATTGTTGCCTAAATTATTGCATACCAAAAGGTGATTTTGGTGAATAGCCATTACATATTGAAATCGAAAAGTGCATCAATGCAGAAATATTTGGCATGGTAGTGTATGTTCCACTCTTTTAAGGTAATATCGGCGCCTGCAATAAACTTTTTTTTTATTTCAACGAGCAACCATTTTACGGTATTTTAGTTTTCTATTCGTCACTTTGCTTTCAAATTACTGCATTGACGTGTATCGATTGAAAACTAATTGTCGCGAAATGATTTTAGATTAAATTGAGCAATCTAATTCTTTGTAATCATCGATTTTTTTTAATTATTTCAAGTACATAGCTCTGCCATATTTATCACTCGAAATAGTTCTTATAATCACGTGCATACATATTTTCACTGGCTAAAATTTCACGTAAAAGTCTGATATCGGTTGTCGGTCGCTGTTTCGTCTTGATTTATATCTTATTGTCCTTTCAAAAAAAAGTTGGGTTTTTTTTCAATTCGTTATTCTAAAGTATTAGATCTACCATATCAAAGGTTAATTTTCAAAACGACAAAATGTATATGAATATCGAATCGTGAAAATGCACTCGAACGAAATTCATTGCCTTTCACAAATATACAAAACTAGGTCTTTTTAATTTTCTCATGGAAGCGATCGTTTACGGGCCCGACTTATATATACTCCGAGGTTTAAATAAATACAGATGATTATCATAATAAAGTTGGGAAATAGGAAATGTTCTTCACATGGAGGATTATTTATGAATTTTTAAATGTACGTCCTTTGATTGTTCTGCTGTTACGGTGAGTGGGAAGGTGGGCCCGTAAACCACACCATTTGTTTATATTTTGTCAAATTAAATGACCGTCCTAAGTCGGTAACGTAATTACACTACAATCAAATATTTTTGTAATGTGTTATATGTTCTAGTATATTATTTATATTCATGTATTGTATAGCTCCATGATGACTTCTGCCACATAACTGAGCCAGTAACTCCTCTTTTTTCTTTGAAATATTTATGAACTTCTATAAAGTAAAGCTTACTTTCTATGGAAAATGCACACGATAGAGATCGATGAAAAACTAATCTGTATCCTCGGATATCCCTCCTCAGTAGGAGCAACTCTGTCGAGTTAAAACTCTATATCCAGCACCAATAAATGTTATTGAAATGCCCATTGAATGCATCCTAAATAAAACAAGTATGTCCAAGTCGACTGTTTGATACAGTTCGTGCCTCTTCTGGGTTGGCAACTTATATATAAAATAATTCCTAAAAGTATGCAAAGATATCACAAACGCTGTCCAATTGTATACCGTAAAACATCAATCAGATACGCTTCTTTGTAAAACACTCACATTCATCTTTGGTTACGCAGTAAGTTTGGAATTGTATTTTTCCTCAAAGTTATCACAGATATTTTGTACCTGAGACTTCAATGAGGATGCTGCTTTAGACTGTTTAAAAACCTTCGTGTAGCCCAAGATCCATTGTATCGATATAATCAACATACGTACCTGAATTTTGTATTGTGGAATCATCTTTAAATGTGCTGCCCATTCGGGCACATCATATAAATCCAGCTTTGATAGGTAACAATCGGTTGGAGAAAACATTAGCAAATAGTAAGTGCACACAGAGCAGAAGGTATGATTTAAACCCAACGATTTATGCGTTACAGTTACTAAATTATAAAATCTCTGCATTCTGTAAAATTGTCATGGTTCTGACTATCTTTATATTCAAAAACATTATATGTTGTGCAACTATTATACACGATCTTAATACATTGATGATAAGAACATTATGAGATATGAACATTATGAGTTATGAACATTATAAGATTCATGTTATCTTTATTTTCAAGAACATTGCAAGAACATTATTAAAATATGTTTATTAGTGATTGTTTACATGATATTTTAGTTGGAAGTGTTCGTAATAAGTAGACTTCATAATAATAAGACTTCGCATACAGACAGACTGAGCGCGGTTTACTTCTGTCGATTACGTATTTTTTATACTAGCATGTTTGTGAAAATTTTTATGACCTCTGCTCTTGAGAAACCTGTTGATCTATGTTATAAATATAGAGGATTATTTACAATTTTCAAAAATATGCATATTGAGGTAAGGAGCAGAGGATGCGCTCTCAATTTTATCTTTTCTCTGGATATATGATGATGAGGTGATCTTTAAATACAGGGTTGGTAATTGACAAAAAGTTATCGATATGCTTGTATGTAGAGTTGAACCGAGATGCGCCTTTGCAGAGCAGAAACTGTATGAATTCAAAAAATAAATTAATATATGAATATAAATATATAAATATTATATTACCAATAATCTGCTGGAACACTTTCACACCAAATATCACAAAAAATATTAACTATAAGAAAATCTATAAGAAACATTTCCTATATAATTGCTGCTTGAATCAGGCTATTGTAGCCTGAAACGAGATATTTATACCTTTTTAACAATCAATTTTATTCTGTTTTTCAGTTATTGACGAGGAATGGTAGTATAAGGAATTGACAAATGAGCAAGACTTCATGCTAGTGACATTAAAAATAGAAGACTTCACAATGTTTGATTTGTGTTAGAATTTTTGTCAGTAATATGGAAAGAGGCTTCTAGGAAAACTTGGAAGATCCACCTATAAACCAATACTTGTATAGAGTTTTATGCATCTTTGAAATCCAGAAACCGGTATGGTAGCTCGAAATCAGATTTGTCCGTAGTAATGCCAAATGAACTGAGAACTGACTTTTAGTTATATAAGTGTGGATTTGTTTTCTTATTTTAATTGTTATTTTTGATAAAGCTTAATAACCTCATAATCCATGCCGATTACCTTCCATATCAGTCAGTGGTTTTGGGGTAATTTATATATATATATATATAATATATATATATATATATATATATATATATATATATATATATATATATATATATTATATATATATATATATATATATATATATATATATATATATATATATATATATATATATATATATATATACAGATTGACAATCCTAGATCTGCCCATATGATCTTTAATACTTTTAAAGCTTAAGGCGTCAGGCTTTCTAGCTATACGTTTGGATTTGTGGAGTGTAGGAAAGTGCTTGTATAGAATGGAAGATAGTCCTAGAAAAGATTGATGGAAGGTGGTGACCAATGGTATTCTCGGGGCAGCGTCATTGGTCTAGTATTTGAACAAGTCTGCTCTTCGAATTCCAATAGACATGGCATCGAATATGGCCCAATCGACGAAGTTTATAACATAACCTCTTTGACAAAGTCTCTATTTTAGTTCCGAACTCCTGGTCCGACACAAGTCATCTGTCGAGCATATTCGCCGTACTCTGATGGCTAGACTTTTCGGGAATCATAAGTTTATGTTCTTGTTATGATTCAGCATGGATTTTACACCTCTCTGTAACATCGTTATCCGTACATTTGATTAAGGCATGGTGGCTGAAAATTTGTATAACTCAGTGTTTGTGTTTTATTACTTTATTAGGTATATTCTAATTCACTTGTTTTGTTTTGACAGTTCTGATTGGTCCACACTTTAGCGTTCAGACACGTATAACCACGATATACCGTCCTTAAAAGTATTACTACATTGTACGTACTTTTTGTCCACATTGCCTCTGACTCCAACTATCAAAACTGCTGTCTGTAACAACTTCGTTCAATGCTCTTAACGTCCATTTTAAGTTTCGTATCAAGGACGGTTTGCAAGTCCTACCATTCACGTGCACAATTATTGCAATCAAGTTGAACCAACAAAACTGACACCGTACATGAGGTACCACTAATCTACCATGCAACATGCTTTCCAGCATGTTCTTTCATCTCGCTGCGCCGCAGCAAAACTGCCTGTTGAGCTGTTTACGATGCGATGTCAAGTCAATCATGTATGAAACAATTTTAAATTAATAATTTAATCATAAAATTTTAAGAATATGAAAATTCTTATATCAGTGCATTAAATATCAATTCGTTTCTCGGAAGAATTTTAAACATGGCGCTATCCGTCCCTAGCAACGAGGAAATTGGGGGCAATTTCAAAGAAAAAAAACGATGTTTGTGTTCCAGTGAATTAGAATGGGGATAAACGTAAGCGTCGCCATAAAAAACTTTGTTTCCAACAGTATAACCATGGTATACCTGTCGGAAACAATCAAACACAGTACGTTTACCCCCTAATTATATATATGGAATAATTAGTTGTATTGGTAAAAATAAAATAAACTGCAACGTCGAATATTTAAATCTAATGCATCTTCGGTTGAGAATATCAGAAAACTGGAAAGGGTAGACTAAAGAACTGAATGATGGATGCAAAGTGCTATGCAGATAAGTGAAATATAATGCATACAATATATAAAAAGCAATAATATCAATATAATATTCATAAGAATTTATTCTTTATTCTAGTTTCATTCATAATTTAACAGACGTTTACACGGTGATAATATCATATTCTCATGTGCTTGAAATATAATTTTGAGTTACCCTTCAACACCAATTTTTATTTGTCTTTAATCAAATGATACAATACCATGAAAAGACCCTATTACAAAATTTCATGAATGCCCATATTCGAAATATCATTTTCGTTTGAAAATCAACAGCATTCATCATCTCCTATTTCAGGATAATATACAAGGTAGCAATGTTTACAAATATCTTTGATATATGTATATATTAAAACAATAAGAAAAATCAGGATATTTGTACAATAATGTTATAGAAATGAACAATGTATAATATGATAAAATTATCAATTTTAGAGGTAAAGCAATATTCTATGCAATAAAAAGTAGTTGAAAGAATATTCTTCATACCTCAGAAACTTCACAAGCAATCAAGAATTAGAAACATGTTAATGAATATGTGGACACTGAGACAACTTCCACATTGCAAACATAAATACAATGTTGTAACTAGAAATAATGTTTAAATAGATTTCACATTTCATAAGAATCATCTTTTGTTGCTCGAGGCCTTCACCTATTCGAATGTTAATATATCACAATGTTGTTTGTTCAGTAATATCGGAACATTTTTGACTTTTTGTAAAATCCATTGATTTAAATGTGATCAAAAGAAAGGATATATCTTAAGTGATCGTATTAAGGAGAGTGAGCATAACTGATAATTGATCTCAATTTTTAATCACATTATTAACTAGTGGCAAAGATTTAAATGGCTTACGTGCATTATATCCAATAAATGCATCCGCCATTGTAATTCATTCTTGCATGAAAACACAAAATAAGACTTATTCTATAATTAAATCATATATATTCCGTCAAAGAAGAAAATGAAATATACCTTCTTTTATTATGGCTAAAATATTATTTAAGATTTCAGCAAAATATTTATTTAACCATCTATGTGCCAAATGGTCACATCTGGGCCACTTAAAATCCCGCTGTAAAATCATATTTCTTCTCTGTAAAATACTTTAAGATAAGTTATACGTCTGAACAAATATTCAAACTTCCTTGTGTTTGTGAAAAAATGAAATAAGTATTATTTACAGTATAAATGATGTCGAAATGTATCTAATTTCATGAGTAACATGAGGAAAAATCCTCCAAAAATCGTCTTCTTCGTTCATTCAAACGTCTACGTAAACTGACGTCATGTTCTGAACAGTGACGTCACAAAAAGCGTACCAATATTGTTGGTATATGGATACGCGTATTGGTGCCAGAGCCATAACAAAGATTCATTTTTAGGAAGAATCCAGGACCAAAAAACGTGCCTCCTCAAAATTATCGGCTTGCACAGTACTTTTTGTTATTTTACGATGAATCTGTTACGTTATATTTTCCGCCAAACAACCAGGTAAGTCCCAGTAGAGTATTTTTCAGAAAATATGAAACTGAGATTGAATGAAAGAAAGAAAGAAAAACCTACGAATCACCCCATTTCACAGCAGCAGTCAGGTACTAGCTCAGAGTCGTTTATCTATGAGAGACGTGTCATGTCGGTCGGCGGAATATACGTGCTTCTTGCAGACACCTGGGTGCGTAACTGTTAGGCTAGCCGCAACTTTAGATTTAGTATAACATATAAGTCTGAACATTTTTCATTCGATTTCTCTTTCGAAAACTTACTGGACTGCATACAGTAAGCGAAGGGATTCAATGGAAATGGAAAAAGATAATAAGTAATTCTGAAAGCGTGAAAAGGCGAAAATTCACCTAAATTCTTCTGAGACGTATTTGTACTATATTTCATATATTAGAAGCTCTCTTTCAAATAAAATACATGTATAGCTAAAGGGGCAATAATATATAGTTACAACGTTTACAAAAATACATAAAAAATTTATGCTGTGATTAATCAGATAACAGCAATGCAAATTACTCCCATGCGCCATTTATTTTCTTTCGAAAATTAGATATGCAAGAGTATTCATCTGGACACACAACCTGTGCCGAAGATAAAAAATATGATCATGAGGTGGAAACTTATGAGTTTTGAAGAGATAAAAGGATTTGCTGCCGTTATTTTGAAAATGGGACTTATTGTTAAACATGATAATAATAGAATATACACGGAAGAATGACATTACAAAAATATTCGATTGTGCTGCGGTTATGATACCGACTTAAAACAGTCAGTTGGTATTGTTAACCGGTTTACAGTCGCCCACCTTACCACTCATCGCAAAAGCGGCACAATTAAAGGACACACATTTAAAAAAAAATTATAAATAATCCTCCATGTAAACAGTTTTCTTAAGACGAAAGGTCGAACAAAATTTTTTCCACACGAAACGTTAATAGAATAATATGCTTCTATCAAAAATATTTAAGGCCACATTAACATAAGTAAACCGTGCTCTGCCCATCTGAAAGCGAGATAAGGTCCTTTATCAATAGGAGTGCCGGCTAACAGTCAGAGGGGACGAGGATGTACATGTACAAGTATATATACACATATACTGTAGTACAAGTGCAATTTTCAAATAATTGATCGTGCTATAAAACCAAAGCTAGAACGAAACTGCAAAAGGTAAAAATGTTGATTCATTTTTCAGCGAATTGGGTCTTTGTTTTAATGTAATGTATGTAACGGAAGAAGTGATCCACATATGATTGTGGTGTCTGCATGCAATAGTATGTGTACCCGTACAGTTTGTCGTCTCACATATTTAGAAATTTGAAAGTGCAATTTTCAAACTTTTATCATGCCGTTGAACCAATGAGAAACAGCTAAAGGCAATTCTCCAGTTCTGTTGATTCACTTTCCCGTGAAATGGTTCTATCATCTGTCTATGATTTGGATTTTGTTCGACTTTGGAATGTTTTCTATTTGTCTGTGATTTGTGTTTGGCGCCCGTAAACCAGTTAAACACACCAATTGAATGACGTTTGTTACTTCAATTGACTGTCCTAAGTTGGTATCGTAACCGCAGCACAATCGAGTATTTTTGTAATGTCGTTTTTCAGTGTATATTCTACTATTATCATGTTTTGTGTGAATGTCCTTGGTGATTTTTGTCATACAGCTTTGTCAGATGTCTTCAGTTTTCTCTTTTATGCTGTCACCTTAAATTATCATGGTCTGGTGTCATTGTTTTATATGTATATACATAAATGTTGTGTAAATAAATGATCTGTAATTCTTGTATTATTCTTGTAAACAGTAGTATACGACCTGGTCAGCGTATCTAGCCATTTTAGGCAAGCTCTGCCTTTTAAAATATTAATGCACGCTTTCTGATGTAATTCAGTCCAACAAGAATTATTGAAACATAAATCGGATAGGGCAACGGGCGTTTATAACATGGGGAGTTTAGTAGTAATATAAATATAAATTATGAAAGTGACCAAAAAGATCGTATCTTCTTACAAAAGTCAATACTAATAATGAGTAACATAAATGAGGTTCTAGAGATCACCATCAAATTAATAATATATAATAATGCATACATATATAGAAATATGATACACATATAATATAATATATTATATTATAACATAATGATAACATTTCATAAAACCGCAAAACTAATGCATAAAAATGTTCTGGATCGCTGGTAGTCCATTTTAAGGAGGGATACCTGAAATACAAATGATTTGAAATATGATATATATGATATATATGGAGTATGATTAAACCACAGATTAATTAGAAAAGAATAGAAATGATTGTTGAAGCAGGAATTTAAAAGGGAAATAAATGTATGGGCATTTGAACGGTCATATTTAAATGTTAAAAACTTAGTCCAAGCAGTTGAGGTCTTATTCATCATTTTACAACAGTTTTGAGTCTTTCGCTAGTTCCATGTATCATATATCAAATATAATTGTTTAAATCTAATCCTAAAAATGGATTAATCAGATAGGTCGTAAACTTATACATGTGCAATAACAATAAAAAAAATTTGAGATGAAATTGCATGTTTAAAATTAGGCCAAATATTGCAAAGGGACCTTTGTTTGAATAAGTTAATATATATTATCTTGAAGATGTTACTACCGCATAAAATATTTTGATTTGTGGTCCTTATGAAGGGTTTTTAAAGCGTTTTTAATACAAACCTATGTATAACTCTCGGTTTCTTTCGCGAAGCCCGGTTACTGATTTTTAGAAAGGTCTTTTTAAAAAAAATCCATTAAAATTATTCTAGAACGTTCAAAGTAAATTTCACCTTTTGGGCACCATGCAAGTCCAAGAAATGTTATCAGAGCCTTCTATCGAACATATATAATAATGCTAAAAGAATAATTTACACTTGCATTAGAATTCTCGCGACTTGTGAAAACTGGTTACAATTTGAATATCAGTTTCATTTGCCTTGACACGAATCACTTGAGATTTATTCAGTGAGAGAAATCTTAACTCGCTTCCTCTATTGGGTTTTAACATGTTAATGTCTAAAGCCTACGGAGAAGTCAAATTTGCAAAAGTTCGGTCTTGAAAGAAGGGATAACAAAAAAAATCTAGTATTTTTATTTGGAGAAATCCTATAGCAACGGAGGACTTCTCTTAAGAAATTTGGCAAATCTTACAATAATTATAGGATTTACATTGCATTAATATGCATATCTGATACACAAATGACTCCCGACGACACCTAAGTGAACTTTCAATGGTTTATTATTAATAACTTAATAACGTTTTGCCCATAATTCCCAATCCCGGCGGCATAGAAATGCGGAACAGCACATAAATGCATTTTCATAGTGAGAGGTCAACGCAGAGTTTCAACTAGCTTGTTTATCTTTATATTGTTAAAACAAGCAGCGTATGTGCATATTTTCAATTATGAATGTGATACTACATTTCCTACTAAAGAAATTACACGGATATAACATAAACATAGCCCATATGTGTATGACTGGACAAATGCAAAATGTCCTGCGACTTACATGGGTCGATCAAGAAGGGTGTTCCTAATGAAGTTAATAGACTCTGAAGGCTGACTTTGTTATCTTTCACTGCATTGTTTTTGTCCGTTTCTGTACATTGAATTGACGTTGTCGTATAATACAATACAATCAGCTACTTCGTCCATCACACTGTGCAAAACGTACACGTGTTTACAAATATAGAATCATGTATTAATTGTTAAAGATTGCAGTTAAAATTCCCTTTGTATGTACAGTGGCAGGACAAGAGCTGACGATGCATGAACTTGTCATACTCAGAACTAAGGCTTACATAGAAATTAATATCATCGATGGATAACATATATTTGTCTTTTTAATAATACGATCTGCTTAATAATTCATTTCAGTCATTATTTAATGTTAGTTATTTTCATGTAAAGAGCTCTTCAAGAGAATGAGTTATGCCATCCTGAATAATATATAAATTTGCGATAACGCGACTCTCCATTTACAAAGTGGGTGGTTTTTTTCCATCAGATTAAATGTTCAGACGGATGACAGCCAGCTTTACAAAATTTCCCCTAAATAAAATCAAATATTTCAGATCCGTTTGTATATAAGAGTATATTGTGTACGTTGAATCTAATAAGTGATGTCTACAAAAGTAACATGTCTGCAAGTTTTATTATTTTCCATTTGCTTTATTCCGTATAATTTATCCTCTTTGATAAAAATCATTGGTGTATGTGAATATATTGGTAATAATGTGTTGCTGTACATATACATCTTTTACATAATCAGCATGTAATAAACGAAGTGTGCAAGATTAAGACAACAGCAACAATGATAATAATAATAATAATAATAATAATAATAATAATAATAATAATAATAATAATAATAATAATTATTATTATTATTATTATTATTATTATTATTATTATTATTATTATTATTATTATTATTATTATTATTATTATTATAAGAAATATAATAAAATTAACGCTATACCTGGTCCTAGTGGTGGTGCAGTCGACGAAGTGGCCGGTACAGTTGTAGCTAAAATAAAATGCAAGAGCAACTCTTAGCGTTGCATAATACAGCCCTCACTTAGTTTGAAGTGATGACATTTAAAGGTATTCCCCTTTTCCCTATTATTCAGAACCTCAAGATAACACATACTTTGGCCCTGTGCAACAACACTGTGACCTTGACATATGTCTTTGCAAATATAACATTGGTTTAGGGTTATGACGCGGCCTTGGGTTCTGGGCAACAATTCTGTGAAACATTATTCAGTCCATGTCCAGAAAAATATTTACCCATCATATGCATTGTGACCTTGGTATTGCAAATTGGCTTTTCAGTTAAGGTCATGATATACCCTTCGGTATTGGCAACAATTCAATTCACATCCATGCTAGGTGTAAAAGGATATGGCCTGCACAATAATCTAACGGACATGAGCATTATGCTTTATCTTGCAGATATGACCTTGAACATTAACAGACTGCATCTTCCAGCCATAAAAAAATAAGTGTGCAATGTTTAAAAGTTCTAGCATAAACAGTTGGCCTATACCTCTTTTAGACCAAACTGCTTATTTGGGGTCTTTTGCCCCGAAAATTTCTTTGACCTTGACATTATATATTAATATTGTGCGTCATCATGCCGTAAAAATATACCGTGTACCAAGTTTGAAAATCTTAGCCTAAACAGTACGACGGTCTTATAGTAAAAATATAACAATCAAGTTGTGAAAGGCAAAGATTGAAAAATATTACTTATTTTCAAAGAAAGAATGCGAAATATTGAAATTACAAGACATTTACGGTTATTCTTTACCATGAAATAACAAAATTAGTCTTTGTTGTGATATAAGTTTTGTAGACATATCACGCTATTTCTGAGTTTCCCCTTTCTTTGTTTTATTTTATAAAGTCTTCCCTCCCTTGAAGGACTCCAGCACCTTACCGATTGAACTTCGCTGGCTAACATCCAAGATGATAATATTCTTATGCATGCATATCATTTCGTGGTTAATATAGAATGTTACCCGACTTTTACGTTAAGTAAATTGTAAATCATTAATTGGGATCTTCCCACTCTTTGTCATATCTTTCTTATTTTTCACAAAGTCATATTCATTTAATGTTCCTGTTTATTATCTCGAAATTATCTCGATATAAATCGGAAATGGAGTTGCAATTTCTGATAAAGCGCATCAATGAAAAGGAGTGGTATAAATATTATATATTATAAAGTAAGACCTATAGAAAAATATAAACCTAATAACTTAAGTGTTTCACATCATTTGCTATGTATTTTTCAGTATTAAAACTTATCTCGATGATTAAAGTAGAATAACAGAATGAGTAAGGACTCAGTGCCGGATCTAGAAAGGGGACATATGTGCTTTAGTCAAACTGCTCAGCCATTTTGCGTGCCAAATTTGAGTTTTTACTTGTAAATATATGGCAAAAAGGGAGAGGGGCGGGCCCCGGCCCCCTCTAAATCCGCCACTGGAACTTACTCTTTATATCAACATTATTCGGTGTTTAGTAAGGTAATAAAAATAAGAGTGAGACTAAAACTTACGTGTTGCTAACACAACACGGGGCATGAATGAAATACTGATCGAAAGAAGGAAGAAAGGCACGTGTTTAATTCGATACTACATAATTACATATGTGGGATTGACAAAATATGTTTATTAAAACCAGTGCGGGTCTAACTGCGAAAATGCTTTGCAATTTCGTGAAGCACATTTTCCCTCAAAAACTCACTCAGAAAGCATGATATTCCATCATAGATGTGATGATGAGTGTAGACCATTAGTGCATGACGTTGAATTTATATAATTATTACACTTTATTTTGCCCTTAATTCAAATATAGTACATAAATATATAAGGGATAAACATTGAAGAAAATAGGTCTTCCAATTCGAAACCTGTATCATGTGTAAAGTGAGTGAATCCTCTTCTAAAAACACATTTCCTTCATCTGAATCCTGCATATACTTACTATCTACATCATAAGGTTTGGGTCCCTCTTCCACTCCTGCAATATTGTGTTATTCTAATAAGATCTGAATTTATTTTAGTATTAGCAGAAGATTTATCTTTTGTTTACAATAAAATAAAAATATGAAATAATAAGAATATGAAGTAATATACAAATTTCGCACCTGCTTGGAACACATAAGTTTTATAATGTATAGTAATAATAGTATAATATAATACAAGAATAATTGTTAGGTTTCTTTGACAAAATAAATACGATGAACGAATGATATATTAATTAGTAGCTTTACAGTCCACGCCAGAAGAGTTTCGAGCATTATTTCTGCAAACGATCATAAAATTAAGTAGGCGTTTCTGATGATTTAAAAATCATACAGTATTGTAAACTGGTAATAAAAAGGTAGCATACGTTTGAAATCTTTTTAAAATAGAATGTTTGCAATTAATCTATTCAAGAATGAAAACCCTAATAGGTAGGTAGGTATAATCAATGAGATAAATATCATGTGAGTGATCTAATTATAATACGTTATCAATGCAGAACGACATATCTTTAAATACATATATAAGAAAAATATTTTACAACAACGTTCGCTATTCAAGAATATCAAATCAGCTAAAGGTCAGTCAAAGTCACTTCAAAATTAAAGGTCAAATGTAATGTAAGAGTACAAGTTACACCGACACTAAAACAATACAAGAAGTACAAATAGATAGACGGACAAATACAAAAACAAAATAGCTATATACAGGACAGCAAACTAAGTGAAATAATGAAATAATATTCAGGGCTACTTTTGACCAGAGAGAGAGAGAGAGAGAGAGAGAGAGAGAGAGAGAGAGAGATAGATCCATCCTCACCTGCCAGATAGATTACAATTCCAATAACCACTGAAATTATTGCAAAGCTTGATACTGCTAGCGTTGCTATTTTTAATCGGCTGTTTATATATGAATGATTTTTTCTTCATTTTCTATAAAATAAACAGCAACAAAAATATAATAATAATAATAATAATAATAATAATAATAATAATAATAATAATAACGGAACTTACCTGTGCTGATGTAACATGGATGGTTTTCATCTCACAAATGAAAAAAAAAAAACAAAAAAACCCCAAAGAACATAAACAACCGGAGTTTTCTCAGTTTTCTCTCAGCGTGGAACAGTGTAAACGTTATTCCTGTTGGTGTGTCCTCTCATATAGCACGATACTTTACCTTAATTTGCACCGGATATTCAGAAATAATTAAAGTTTCTCTGTAAAACACTTAGCAGTTTAGGCAGAAAATGTATAAAGTTGTTCCGTTTAAATAAAACTCCATAAATTTATGCAGAAAACAAATAATTATGCTCGCTACATGGCAGGACAAAATCTTTTAAAAATCTGTTGAAAGAGATTATTTTAAATCAATAAGGCAATCAGAATAAAAACGTGCCTTACTTGAGTAATATACAGGTATTTAATACATTACTATAGCTGGTAAAACAGTTTTCTGGCCACCATTGCATTGATGGTTTAAAAAGGATCAACATATTCTTTAAATGTTTATATTCGCTGTGTCTGTAAAAGTTATTATTCTGCGGGAAATTAACACGTATTTATTGTTTTACGTCACTAAAAACATCGCGTATATGGTAGCAGCACCTGCCTCATGCAACATTCTGAATTCGACCATGTTTTTTTTTTTTTTTATTTTTTGTTTTTGCTCAGGCTTATATTATCCAATTCTCCTGAAATCGGTTGGTTTTACCAGATTAAATTTCATCTTTTAAACTTACCGTTACTAGATGCAACCTTTGATGACGTTAATGCAAACATAATGGCTATAGACCAAACACCTGCAGAAGTAAATACACATGTATAATTCAATAATATATTATTGTATTTTCTTTGTTCCATTATGTGGTATTACCTTTGCTTATTGGTCTTGTAAAGAAGCACCTTTAGTGACTAGAAAACTTATGTTCGGAAAATGATTAATATCAAATTAAAAAGTTAACGTTAATTCACATTAAATCAAACAACCACATAAAAATCCAACCAAATACCATATACTAATGAGCATGCTGAAAAAAAACCCGTCACTTAATTCTGGTAGTCATTGTCCATTGAGGTAGACACCACGTATATGTGTCAATTCGTTAATCAGTATGATTAGAATAGGTCTCAACTCAGATTATCATTCAACATCTTGTATAACGAGATGTCATATCGAATGAAATGAACTTCGTATCGACCATATAACTTCCGCAGTGACATTGTTAGTCTACCACTTGTATATCCTTAACTGAGTAGTTTATCTGAAAGTCATCGTATTTTGTACTCGCTCAGGCATAACGTATTTATTGAGATATGGACACGGCATAGAAGGTGATGATGCTGTCACGTTTGTCATAGATTGGGGTGTTCAGGGGACCATAATTGTCGTAAGATAACATGATATCTAGTTTTGACGTAGAATTGTTGCTCTCTATGGTTTTCGTAATTTCTAGTTCACTTGAATAGAAAAAACGTCAATATAATCCATGAATGTAGGATCGATTTTATATTTGTATGTGAGGTTGAACCAAAGTGATAATTCCTCTTTCCAATTAAAGAGCAAAGACTATATTGATTAAGCTTCGTAAATGTAAAACATACATGAGGGTTGTAGATTACCGTTGTACCCTTTTATTTCAAAACGGATTTAAAACTTCATTCGAATCAGGTATTTCGGAAGACTTTTTTCTGTAGTTTGATGTCAAGTCCATAACCTCCCACCATACTGTACATTGTTTCTGTTTCCTACAGCCTTTACCAGCAATCAAGATTTCCATATTAAAAAAAAACTCTACAAATTATTTTTGACTCAGTATGTTACAGATATCATAACCTTCGAAAGAAATTTTTAAATTCTGCAGGCTTTGGTTCTGATGCAGAAGTCTTTTCAGAAAAGATCATATCCTCATTCCTATTTTTATGAGTCATAGTATTTGATTCTGTATTCGATTCCCCACTAACAACAAAATAAGAATAACAAAAGATGTAATGAAAATGATCGTTCATAATTATGTGGACATTGCATTACTGTTCATATTTCACTAATACAAAAATATATGGGTACGTACCTGTAAATCTATGTAACATTGTATTCGAAATATTTTAATCTCAAACAACAAAAAATTATTTAAACTTTTTCCTGCCTTCTGTATTTAAGACCACTTTCATTCTTTCTGATCAATGACAAGCCGAACAAGTAGAAAATTCTGCATACTATGAATTCAAATTAATCTAGAAAAACATGTTCATATATACGCATTGCAGAATAAGTACTTGTTTTACTTACTTTCAAACGTCTAATAACGTCTGGTTTCTGTTAATTCTTTTCGCAATATGTTACGTTTTAGTAATCATTTAGTTTTTTTTTCTTTAAACAATAACATTTCATTGTCATCCAATTATGTGCACCGCTAATAATGACTGCAATGCTATCATCCTGAAATATCTTCCAAATATGACTTGTCGACCCAACAAAGACCAAATGCACTCTTTGTTAAAAATATCTACAGGAGTTCAAATAAAAATAGGTCTTTAAATAGATAGGAGTTCAAATAAAACTAGGTCTATTTGAATGAAAATCTAAAAACGCATTATGCAATATTGTGATCAATTAATACTTATCAAATTCGTTTATGGTGTACACGTATCTTGAATGACTTTTTATCTGTGCAATAAATTCGCGCTTTTGATGGGTATTTTACATCGCATGCGTTTATAGCTCCTCATAGTTCCCCTTCATCTTGACCCTGAACTGATATATGACCAAGTTCAAGTGCAAGGCTAAAGGCCCGTATAAAGAAAAAACAAACTGCAAGCTGGTCGTGCATTCATGTACTTTAATATTGTTTTAGTAGAGACACTAATTAAATACTGATCACAAAAGACCTAAATGTGTTGCAAAATATATTCTCGGTAACAAAAGATTTAAAATCCTAGACGGAGTATAACATTAATTAAAAAATATAATGGGTAAGAAAGTGGTAAAATGATAAGTTGTTCAGTCATTTACAAGTAAAAAACGAAGAAGTACCGAAGGGTAAACCATATCTCATAGTCCATGGAATAAAGGGGACAATATCGTGTTTATTGTCATATTCAGACAAATGGGAACCCCAATAAAATCGAGGTGAGACCAGTTGCCCTGGATGAGTAAGCGTGCAACACCCGTCGCAAAAGTCCTGCAAAAGGATCTACAGGTTGAAGAAAGTGAATTCATAATAGCAAAACTTATTTGACAAAGTATCCTTTCACAGAAACACAGAAAAATTAAGGATTATTAATGTATGGACCAAGGGTATAGAGGATTGTCATACCAACGGCTTGTTTCTGTTAATTTTTTTTACAATGGATTACGTTTAAGTGATCTTTTATTTTAAATCTGTAGACAATAACACCTTTTCTCAAAATCAGAGAAAATTTAATGACATTGCCGGCTACCCTTGCCATTCCCACAAGTACTGTTGGGTCATCACCAATGACAAGTTCAGCTGTCAGAGAGACAAAATAGGGAATGTCCTCATTTATGTGGAGCAAGCCATAAGCAGGTTAAAGAATTATCGCTTTCTTGAGCATGAAGTTCCTATTACATGTCTTCCAGTTATTGAATAAATTGCAATTGTTGTTTGCGCTCTCTGTAATTTACTTGATTCTCTGTGCTTATTTTAATATCTTAATTAGATAATTAAGATCTTAATTTAGATTTAATTATATTTATATACGACAAGACACTGTATTCAAACAGTAACATTATGTCATCAATTAATTAATATACTGAATAATATGCATGTGTATGTCTAACATGAAAATATATACATGGACACAGAACATTTTGATCATGCATCTGTGTAAAACTTAAAATAATCCCATGTAAATAGTAAAGTGAAGTAGCTTTGTTGAGGACAGGGGCATTATATTTCACAAACACAGCTTGTTTCATATAAGTACATCTTCTACCAAACAAAAGATTAACATGTTTCCATGTACTACTATATCAATCAGATATATGCTGACAGTTAAAGTATATACATGTTTCAAATGATAGTAAATTACAGTCAAGTGCTGCAGTTGTTTTAACTGTTTGATATTGATCTATTAAACTCACGCTAATGTGTATTAATAAAGAGTAGGACTGAATTCAGTTTCTGGGATATAATATTCACTTGATAATGATATTTAAGTCAGTTTTAAAGATTGTTTGATCTGGATAAAATGTACCAACACCGTAGAACTTAAATATTGCTGAATATAAATGTGTACATGTACTACTGCAGGTGTGTACATTGTTAATGATCATGATGGATCAGTTTAAATGGTTGCTGCAACACTAAGGCAGATTTTACACATTCACTCTTCTGACTTTGAATTCTCAGTGATACCAACACAGGTCCAGTGGTACCAGAGATTACAGTACTGACAAAGAATACTGTTATCCCACTGGACATTTACTTCTGTCTCTGATAGACAGACTGTCTGACACTTGGGACAGAATGCAATACTCTTCTTTTTCAAGAAGACATGGTGCAACATATGAACTGAGGAAGTGAACCATCTAATGTTGAATGGAAACCCAGAATTTATGAGAAAAAGAAACTTTCTCTAGAAAATGACCCACTGACCAAACCAATAAGTATGCGAATTTTCACCCAGTAATGGCCATCTGAGACAGCACTTGCTTAAAACATATGGGCATTTCACTTCAAGTACGGCCGTGTTATGGCAACAGCATTTGACAATTCTGTCTGGACTACAGGGGATATATGGTCTGTGTGGCTTGATGTACAGTCCACAGCAACTTACACTAAATCCTGTGTGACTTCCTCCCTCCAAAGTTTGGAAACCTGCAATGCATTTTCTTCGTTGTCTGTACCATATTTAATAGCAAGTATATTTCAAAAAGACCTACCAAACCAAATAACTTTGGCAACTAGTTTGGAGGTGATGGCAAACCGCTTCTTTGGCAGTGTGTTCATTTTTATTGAAATGCCATGATGTATCGAAGCCGTCAAACGCCCCCATCCTGTTCTACCCACGTGTGACTGCTCTCATGTCCCTAGTAAGCTTCTCTATAGCTATCACATAGCTGAAAGAAAATGGCATTTTTGAATAATACATAAGTACTTGCAGTCATAAACTGGCAGTCAATATCCAATACAAGTTATTTAAAAATTAATTTTAAATAAATTATGTATGTCTTTGGTTTGGTTTATTGTGGTTTAATGTCGCTGTGAACATGAGTTCAGCAATATCTCGGCTGTATAGTGACGGGGCATAGTCATCCAGACTGAGTAATTAGTCCTGCAACCAGACACTCACACCATTGGTAGCTACGGGTCTTTCACTTGAGGAACTTACCTTGACATGAACACACTTGACGCTTGAAGACTCAGCTCAGAATCAACATTTTGTATAACGAGATGTCATATTGAATGAAAGGAGACTAGTAAGGGCCATATAACTTCCTCAGTGACATTGTAAGTCTAACAGCTGAATAGTTTATCTGAAAGTCACATTGCCGTTAGATAACAGTCATCGTAATTTTTATTTGCTCAGGCATAATGTATCAATTGAGATATGAATACGCCATAGACAGGAGATGATGAAAGTTTGTGCTGCTGAAATTGAAATCGTCGCGTTTGTCATAGACTGAGGTGTTCCGGGGACTATCCATGTCGTAAGATAACATAATATCTAGATATAAAGTTGAATTGTTTCTTTTTGTGTTTTTTTTTTATTATTATTTCTAGTCCATTTGAATAAAAAATCCAATTATAATCCATGAATCTAGGACGATATATCAGCATGTGAAGTTCAATCGAAGGGCTAGTTCCTTCTTCTCTTAGAGAGCAAATATCAATTAAGCTTCGTAAATATAAAACATACGCGAGTGTGGATTGTATCGGGTGTACCCTTTTTATGTACCATTCCGGAATATATATATATATATATATATATATATATATATATATATATATATATATATATATATATATGTCTTTTCCCCCCAGAAAGGTTTCATTTTCTTTGCTTCATTCAATGGATGTATCCAATATATTTTATTTCACATATGAATAGAAAATGCCGGCAATAAAAGAATATATTGAGTAATGTTTGTTTTAGCCTATACTTGGCAATGAAAAATGTTTGAATCGGTCAATCAAAGAAGTTGAAAAAAGAACTCCAATTTTTCATTTGGTAACCACATCAGAGGTCACTGTGAGTCTCTATAAAAGACCATAAGAAGAAATAAGTAGGTTTTGACTTTAATGACTTTTAAACTTTTGGCTCAGTGTTACAGATATCATAAAGATAGAAAGACTTTTAAAAATTCTGCAGGTCTGTAAACAATAACATTTCATTGTCATTTAATTAAATGCACCTCTAGAAATCTGTAATGGTGTCATCCTGATATATCTTCCAAACATGACTTGGCGAACAGCAAAGACCAAGCGCGCTCTTTGATAAAACAAATCTATAGGAGTTCAAATAAGAACTGGTCTTTAAATTGGTAGGATTTCAAATAAAACTAGGTCTATTTGAATGGAAACTCTAAAAACACCTATGCAATGAATTCGCACTTTTGATGAATATTTTACATCACATGCGTTTATAGCTCTTATCTTTACCATGAACTCATATAATGGCCAGGTTCAAGTGCAAGGCTAAACTACCCTACAGAATACACACGCTATAAGCAGGTCGTGTATTCGAAATATTTGTGACATACGTTAGTATTGTTTATTTATTTATTATTCCAGTTCTATGTATTTCTCTACAAATATGTTTTAAAATACGTTATAAGGATCTCATTTGTTTTTCATGAAACCCTCAATTTAAATTAATTATATTTCTATATGCAATATGTGAATAAAGGTACGTATCCGGTTCAGATCATAGTACTAAATCGGTCGCTAGAGGCTTACGTGTCTAAATGATTGAATGTTTCAATACATGATATCGACGGGCAATAACAAAGCTGAGAAACAGGTGATACTGAGGTCCATGAACATGGGACGACAATAATTGGGATGCTGGGACGACGTTCTAAAAGGTCATATATTACAGTATTAGGTATTGGTTTTTTATCATCATTATTTTCATCATTATTATCATTATGGCTCACTAAGTTTAGTATGTGTTTGTATCCCTACGCATTGTTGTGTATCGCATGTGTTATGGCGAATCGCCTGGAAAATAATAAAATTATATAGTACAATGGTTATTGCAAGCCACTTTAGGAATAAAATTCAAATACAAAAGCACATAGAGTCACAACGACACTAAAACAACAAATTGTTAATTTAAAAAACAAATCCCAGGTGGCATCATCCTTGTACAATGACCTCAATATTTCGACTCCGCTCATTTCCTCATTTTCCCTCTCACATTGTACCCCCTCCCCCCTCGATCATTATGAAAAACATGCTGCCCGAGGTCCGTAACGCCGTCTGATATTTCCATATGGAGAAATTCAGCCCATTTTATTCATGAGCTGCGTACCACGTGATGTGCAATCATGCATATTCATTTGAAAAAATCCCGTGACTCAAAGTTTATGCCCGGCCCGTCTCTTTTAAAACTTAATGTGCCCACATGAAGTCGTGTAAATAGTGTGACGGTCAAGGCCGCTCTGCAAATTAGCAAAATGGACTGGATTCTTCCATATGCATAAATGAATTGTTTCATGTACATATTATATTTTTTAACATTGCCCTCTGATACTACTGTGTCAATGTTTAGTTTTCGAACATGCTAGTATCAGATATCTCCGGTTAGGCATGGATTTACTGGACAACAATATTTTATTTGTGAAATACGAAGTTCAACATAGCCAAGGGAATACGAAACGCGCCCTTAGAAAACCCGTTTTCCGTGCACGATATTTGCGTGTTTTTGCCGCTTTTATTGACAGCATCAACACTTGCAGGTGATTTCACTAAAACCTACTCAATTTTCAATACAATAGCATATCGCATTACACAGTGACAGCATGTTAGTCGTAAACAACCCTTTAAAATTTTTCGAACCTAAATGAGATTAAACACTGCCAGGTTTTGTAATATGTTGGAATACTGCCATATTAAAATGGTTATTTACTACGGGCAATGAATCAAGCCAGAAAGAGTACACTGAACTATGTTGTATTTTGCTTTGATTTCATTTGAGTAAAATGAATGCTGATTCTTCCAAAGCCCGGTGTGCACAGACTTGTAGTAATGCATTTTGAGTCTGAAGAAAAATAAACCTTGCGGCCCAAAAAAAAAAAAAATAAATAAATAATAATAATAATTAAAAAAAAATAATAAAAATAAATAAAAAACGTTTTTAGTACACAATCTCGGTTCGCTGCGAGGTCATATAGCGAGTTCATTCATTATATTTTACTTTAAAATGCAGAGCTACAAGACCCTGCGGTTTTGTGCGAATGGGTGTACATTCCGCGCAGTTTTAACTTCTACTGTGGGAGGACACCACTTTGTTTATTCCAGATAAATCAAGGGAGAGACCTGGTCATACGAGTAACATCTATGCTCTTAACACATAGCTATGGTGATGAAGAATCACTGGAGTAAATCCTGTTGACCTTAATCCAGCTTTTATGGCTTATCACGACATAAATTTACTTTAAATGAATGTACAGGTACATTGCAATGTGCAGATACATTTTTAAATATTTTCTTCGAGTCTGTAAGTAATGAGGATATAAAAATGAAAATGGGAGAATACAGCATGCCTTCTGACGTATAACTTTTAGCTCACCTCCAAGTTAAGAGAAGCTCACGTTAAATTCCTAGAGTCCGCGTCCTGTAAAGTAGTTTGGGGTAACTTAGTATTTGAGAAAGTATAGGCGATACAGACATTTACCAAACTTGCACCTTAGATTTATCTTGGGATGCTGATTTAAGTGCATGCATCCTATGATGCATCTGATCTACATTTTCCACTTGAGTGATTAGGTTAAGCAGTTTGGGGTCATTCAGTATTGGAAAAAGTATAGGTGCTACATTTGCCAAACTTGCACCTTTAAGTTTGGTTCACTTTGGGATGCTGACTTAAGCACATGCATCACACGATGCATCTGACCTACATTTTCCACTGGAGTGACTCCGTTAAGTAGTTTCTTGATGTAAATTAATTTTACACACGTAAACATCCGTGGACCAACTCTGGAAAATTCATTTGAGTTGACCCCCTTTCAACAAAATGTTTTGGTCTGCGCCCAACACATGCAGTCTATGGACAACAATACTCACCTTAGTAAATGCTAACAAGAGGCCAGAGTGGGCATATATCGCTCACCTGAACACAATTTGCTTACTCAACTGACAACTTGAAAAAATTGCTGATATATAAATATATATCCTGTTTACTCTATTGTGACTACATTTTGTACTGAAAACTGAAACCATTATCAACATTAAGCAATTGCTTATGCAGGCCAAATTAAAATACGTAACCCTTAAATCTATAATATAAATTTACAGGAAATGAATGCACAAAAACCTGTATACCGATCTCAACAAAAACATCAACATTTGCAAGAGACCATGTGTACTTCGTTCCTACCAATTTTCATGAAAATCATTCAAGTGGTTCTGAGGAAGAAATTGAAAATGTAAAAGAATAACTCCCCCCCCCCCTCTTGTTCTACAGTCTTAAAAAATTCTTTAAAAAATCCAACAAGAGCAACACCTAGCGTGAGCTTGACCTTTGACCTTGGATCAAGGTCATGACACATCCTTGGGTCCTAAGTAACAATTCTGTGAAATACTATTGAAATCCATGCACAGGGCAAAAAGTAATAGCCTGGACAATTTTTTATTCAATTTGCATGTTGTGACCTTGATCATTGACCTATCACCTTGGGTCAAAGTCATGACACACCCTTGGGTCGTAAGTAAAAATTCTGTCAAATATTATTGAAATCCATGCACAGGGGAAGAAGTAATAGCCCGGACAAGGTTTTACTCACTTTGCATGTTGTGACCTTGACCTCTGACCTATGACCTTGGGTCAAGATCATGACACACCCTTGGGTCCTAAGTAACAATTCTGTGAAATGTTATCGAAATCCATGCACAGGGGAAGAAGTTATCGCCCGGACAAGGTTTTACACACTTTGCATGTTGTGACCTAGACCTTTGACCTATGACCTTGGGTCAAGGTCATGACACACCCTTAGGTCCTAGGTAACAGTTTTGTGAAATATTATTGAAATCCATGCATAGGGGAAGAAGTTATGGCCGGACAAGGTTTTATTCACTTTGCATGTTGTGAATTTGACCTTTGCGTATGACCTGGGGTCAAGATCGTGACACATCCTTGGGTCCTAAGTAACAATTCTATGAAATATTATTGAAATCCATGCACAAGGGAAGAAGTTATGGCCTGGTCAAGGTTTTAATCACTTTGCATGTTGTGACCTTGACCTTTGAATTATGACCTTGGGTATGGGTCATAACACACCCTTGGGTCCTAAGTAATAATTCTGTGAAATATTATTTAAATCCATGCACAGGGCAAGAAGTAATAGCCTGGACAATGTTTTATTCACTTTGCATGTTGTGACTTTGACCTTTGAATTATGACCTTGGGTATAAGTCATGACACACCCTTGGGTCCTAAGTTACAATTCTGTGAAATATTATTTAAATCCATGCACATTGGAAGAAGTTATAGCCCAGACAAGGTTTTACACACTTTGCATGTTGTGACCTTGATTTATGACCTTGGGTCAAGGTCATGACACAGCCTTAGATCATAAGCAACAATTCTGTGAAATATTATTGAAATTCATGCACAGAGAAAGAAGTAATAGCCCGGACAAGCTTATCTCGGATGCGGGACGGACAACGCCATAACATATTACACCCTGTCTTAAGACGGGCGTATAAAAATTGACATATAGACAAAATTCTTTCACAGTAACATTCCATACCATAATCATGATTGTAAAAACTATGATAATTATTATAACTAGTGGGTATTGTATTTAAAACAAAAAACATGTCTCCCCTTCCTTATGGATGTGTTTCAGAATGGGCCATTACAAGTGGAAGAATCTAACTAGGATTTAAAACATTATAGGAATATGATCTAAGATACCGATACTCTGTAGAAATTAATGTACAGTAAAACATGCTTATAACGAAGTGCCAGGGACGACCAATTTTGATTCATTATAAATGTATTTTGTTACAATCGTTGCATTTATAATAAATTTTCTGACAAGGGGTACTAAAACTGACTTGAGTTAAGTTCAGGATCAAAACTTTTGACATAGTTCATATACAGTGTTATGAAATGCTATAAAGTTAAAGCCCATAAATCAAACAATTTACAAATTACAATTTAGAATCTTTTTTTTAATAAACTTGAAACGGTAAGTTTTTTAAAATTTGACCTTGAGATTGTAAATGTAGGTCAAAGTAAAAAAGTTTTATGCCATGCACCTTGCCTCACTGTCACCTTTCTAAGTTTTAAGTTTCAAGTTCTTACGTCAAAGGGTATTTAAGTTACGGCCTGGACAAATTTTTTTTAATTTGACCCTTGGAATGTAAATGTAGGTCAAGGTCAATAATATTTATGCCGTGCACCTTGCCTCACTGTTACCTTTTTATGTTCTTAGTTCTTACCTCAAAGGGTATTCAAGTTACGGCCTGGACAAATTTTTTTTTATTTGACCTCGAGATTGTCCTCAGATAAAACAGTGAAACTGTGACTCTCCCTTATCATGGTAGGCATGGCACATAAAAGATGCCTCATTGCTTCGAGTGGTTCCGTTGCATACATATAAATTTCTATGAAATGCACCATGAAAATACCATCGCCAAATATGTGAAATAATCGTAGAGTGACATAAACATTAATCAATTAATAGCTACAATACTAGAACTCTTACTTTGACCATATTTTATGACTGTCCATATCTTAATTCTTATTCCAAAAGCAACAGAATTTACCTCTTGTTTAAAAATAATGTGCAAGTATGCATTGTTTACAAACATTTGTGATAATATGTTAACACACATCAATGTCCCATCGATAGGTTACATATGCATACAATTTTGAAATATAAAATGTAACGATATCATAAAATTGGAGACAGAAAAAAAAACCCCGAATGGAATTAAATCAAATTAAGAAAACAATTTCTGTTTTGATTTCAATTTATTTCAGAATATACATAATATAATAATGAACAATATTTATTATAATAAAACCATAATAATAAATTATCATGTTTAAAGTTTGGGGGTTAATCAAAAATCTTTTATAATTAACAAGAGATAAGAGAACATATCATTCAACCTTAGAGTTATCTATTGAGTTAAAAACATCTTCATGAACATGTTAAATCAAAGTTTTTATGTATAACTGACTTTGAATAACAGTCAAACTTATGGAAGATATCTTATTGGTACATTTTCAGTTATGAAGTTATATTCTATGCTGTAAGCAATTGGAATTTGAAAAACTGAACCAGCTGCTCCACACTACATCAGCTAAAACCAATGTCTGAAGTTATCACAGTACCTAGTTCAATATTCGTCCTTCCTGAACTAATAAACAATGAATATCAAACATTCATTCCAAAACTTCACACTGTTTCATCAAATGACCACAATTGCACTTGATTTCCCTCACTTTCTTTCAAAGATGAGTTGATAGTTCCATCATAGGTACCAAATACACCACCTGTTTATAATGAATATTAAATGTTTAATAGGAACACTCATAGTATAAATATAAATGTTGGATTGCTTTACTTGTGTTGCTTTCAACAATTTTTCAATTTCACTGCAACATGAAAGCAGGAGGTAACCACCCTCTACGACATAGAAGCGCAATACAAGAATCAAACCTGGATAGTCTGCACCACATGCCAAGGACTAAACCAGTACACCAAGCCTGCCCCAGAGTATAAATATGACAATAATATTATAAAATGAAGTTTAACGCTACATGTGCTGAGAAATATACACTTGAATGTTAATGTTTTTGCAGAATGATGCAAATAAAATTGTCATAGATAGCATAGATAGTTACACGATTATCAAACTATGCTGTATAATACAGATTCCTGTACTACACCTGAAGACTTTGCAGGTCTCTGAATGTAATTTTAAGTCACTAACTAAATATTTACCTGTATGTATAAATAGAATATCTCTTCCCTGGAAACGCTCAGGATGGCTTTGTATTTCTTGAATCATTCCTCTGGCTGCTTTCCCTGAGTAAACAGGATCTAACATAATGCCAGTGTTATATCCTACTTCTAGTATAAAGTCTGTGAGAAGAGATTTATAGCATACAGTATCATATGGCAATAAGTTATTATGCTTCCACAGATTGAAATTATTGCTGTGATATGTGGCAAGTCACAATGACAGCACAAGATAATTCTTGAGCTTATTTTCAATGTGTGTTAGTAATAAAGGTTTCATGAATGGTCCTTATACCCTACAATTAACATAAATATGCTATTAATAATTTGCATGATGCAGACAGATTTTTATTTTTCACAATTTTCTAGCATTTCATGTGACGTAAGTCTTTAAATAAAATGAGTTTCATATTTCAGTTAACAATCTTTAAACTTGAGAATGCACACTGAGTTGTTGATGGATTTCATTCGTAATAATTTAAATCCTTCAACTCTTGTTGAATAATGACAAGCAGCAATATGTATTTTCTCTATACTAACATAACAACCCATGGACCCTACATCCTTTGTCTTACGCTTCAGGTAGTTAACAGATAGGATAAATAATAAATAATAACCTTTGCCTTTGTACATAGACAAACTGACCTAATTCCTCTTGCGTGGATGTACAATAACCTTTGCCTTTGTACATAGACTAACTGACCTAATTCCTCTTGCGTGGATATACAATAACCTTTGCCTTTGTACATAGACTAACTGACCTATTTCTTCTTGTGTGGATATACAATAACCTTTGCCTTTGTACATAGACTAACTGACCTAATTTTTCTTGGGTGGATATACAATAACCTTTGCCTTTGTACATAGACTAACTGACCTAATTCTTCTTGCGTGGATATACAATAACCTTTGCCTTTGTACATAGACTAACTGACCTATTTCTTCTTGTGTGGATATACCATAACCTTTGCCTTTGTACATAGACTAACTGACCTAATTCTTCTTGGGTGGATATACAATAACCTTTGCCTTTGTACATAGACTAACTGACCTAATTCTTCATGCATGGATATACAATAACCTTTGCCTTTGTACATAGACTTAACTGACCTAATTCTTCTTGTGTGGATATACCATAACATTTGCCTTTGTACATAGACTAACTGACCTAATTCTTCTTGGGTGGATATACCATAACCTTTGCCTTTGTACATAGACTTACTGACCTAATTCCTCTTGCGTGGATATACAATAACCTTTGCCTTTGTACATAGACTAACTGACCTAATTCTTCTTGGGTGGATATACCATAACCTTTGCCTTTGTACATAGACTAACTGACCTAATTCTTCTTGCGTGGATATACAATAACCTTTGCCTTTGTACATAGACTAACTGACCTAATTCTTCTTGTGTGGATATACCATAACCTTTGCCTTTGCACATAGACTAAATGACCTAATTCTTCTTGCATGGATATACAATAACCTTTGGCTTTGTACATAGACTAACTGACCTAATTCTTCTTGTGTGGATATACAATAACCTTTGCCTTTGTACATAGACTAACTGACCTAATTCCTCTTGCGTGGATGTACAATAACCTTTGCCTTTGTACATAGACTAACTGACATAATTCTTCTTGTGTGGATATACCATAACCTTTGGCTTTGTACAGAGACTAACTGACCTAATTCTTCTTGTGTGGATATACAATAACCTTTGCCTTTGTACATAGACTAACTGACCTAATTCCTCTTGCGTGGATGTACAATAACCTTTGCCTTTGTACAGAGACTAACTGACCTAATTCTTCTTGTGTGGATATACAATAACCTTTGCCTTTGTACATAGACTAACTGACCTAATTCCTCTTGCGTGGATATACAATAACCTTTGCCTTTGTACATAGACTAACTGACCTAATTCTTCTTGCGTGGATATACCATATCCTTTGCCTTTGTACATAGACTTACTGACCTAATTCCTCTTGCGTGGATATACAATAACCTTTGCCTTTGTACATAGACTAACTGACATAATTCTTCTTGTGTGGATATACCATAACCTTTGCCTTTGTACATAGACTAACTGACCTAATTCTTCTTGCGTGGATATACCATAACCTTTGCCTTTGTACCCATCTATAATATCTAGAATATCTGGTGAACGAACAGTTAATCCAATAGAATCTAGAGTATCGTTGACATGTTGATGAAAGTAATCCTCATTATCACAGACTATCACAGCATGACACCTGTAAAGACATGTCAAATTATCAACTTATTAAATGTACTATTATTTTATTTATTTATTAATTCTTCATTTTTCCTTTCTTTCTTTCTTGCTTAAAGCCACACCAGTAGTATTTCACCTGTATTAATGTCAGTATTTAATGAGGGATGCAATCAGAATACTTAAAAACAGCCACTGTTTTTTGGTAGATAAACTGAAAGGCCAAACTACTTCTCCTGACTGGCATACCAACAGGCCTAAAATGAAAGGACTTGAAAAGTCCTCAAGGTCGGAATTGCATGGTCAAGTACATCAAAGGTAATAAAGTCGTGATCCACCAAGAGATCACACACCAAGCGTGTAGTGTTTAGGATCAGTATTGACAAAAACACAGTCTGTGCACAGGTGCTCCTTTTCATATAAACAACGACTCCGCCCCTGTATGTCTCCGTCTCGTACTATATAGTTATCTCATTCTCTCATCACTTTTGATATTGACAGTAGTGTGAAATTAACAATCTGGACAGTCTCTCGCTGTACATGTACATTTGGGGAAAACCACGTTTACACGTGGAGATCTATAAATAACTGGCTATTTTTAGTAGTATTACATATCAACAACTACCGAGACGTTTATTTATTGTTGTGACGAGGAAATTGTAGAGTACTTCGAATTCCACTGCTATAAAAAGAAGCGAAAGTTTTATTAATTATAATACAACGGATACTAGTACAGACAAGTAGTGTACTTCTTAAATTACGGCACAGCTACACAATAATGTCAATCGTACTTTTTCGGGACTTTCCGTCGAGTATTCAGAAAGACTGCATGTCCTCCAGCGCATGAATATAACTCATCTAAATCGATAGAATAACGGCACATCTATTTTATCATCTGATCAAACTTATCTTGTATTGACTCGAATTATAAGTACTGAAAGTAAATCTAATCACGCTTTTTCTAAATATCGACGCACTATTTATACATGAGGAGGTATTTTCTGCGTTCCACGCATTCTCCACAGCTTATTGTAACGACTAGGGTCTGGAATTGCTACGCAATTCCGACCAAAAAGTTACTGGGAATTCCACAGCAAAACATTACCCCAGTCAGCAACCTAAACTTTGTAGACAAAAATTTTATAGAATAAATGAAAATATCATGGTCTAAATGAATATAACTTCTGTTGTTATTATTGGGATCCACATTTTACAGACTGAGTGTGAATTTCTTTCAGAAACATCTGAAATAGTAAGACTGAACTATGGAAAATGGCTTTGGTTTTATAATATGTCATTTCTATGCTCATGAACAATGAGAATTAATATAAAATCTAACATATTCAAAGTTTAAAAAATAATCCTAGAGCTCAACACTAAAATTTCAAAGAGTGTCATATTGACCTTGGCTATTCTATGAAGGTCATGCCACAAATTCAATTACTCAATTGAGAAATATATATAAACTAAAGATATTGACTTACAAAGCACTGTTCAGCTTTGCTTAACAGCTTCCCCCATTCTATTTTTATGTTGGGAAGACAAAATTACACTAAAGATACAAAGTATTGATGTATATATACTCACTTGAGTTTCCCTCCAGTGAGGTGATTTGCAATACTAATACCAGCTGTTGTACCACCACTACCACAAGCAAAAACAATGTCAGTGAATTTTTCATGCAGTCCCTATAAGAACAAGAATATATAAAACATACCATGGACCTTTAAGATTATATATACTATAAATCACATTGTGTTTGCAATGTCTTTATTCTCATATATCTTCTATTGCAAAAATTTACAACAGTCCAAGGTTTAATTTGAAAAAGAATTTCTTGTGATAAGCAGAATCTATTCATTCCTAAAAGTTACAATTCAATACAATATTTACAGTCTATAATACTACATGAAAGGTGAGATTTTTCCTTATAAGGTAGACTCTTAGTAATTAGCCATTAGCATGAGCAAGGTGATGCAGCACTTAAGCTCTCAGGTGTTACTGCAGATGATTTTAATTCTATAGTCACAGGATAGTCTGCTTCCTTCTGATACAACTGAACACTTTATGAAGGTGATTTCATTGAACTCTGCAGGGCTGCTTCTCCGCTTGTTCAGTACCAATGAAAATTTTTCACAGGCAAGAGAATCTTGATAAGTACTTGTCCGATTGGACAAGTGATTTTTCTTTAAAGAAGTTTTAAAATTACAAAAAGAAAATGAATTGCAATCTTTTTTTATCCAAATTTAAAGTTGAAAGCAGTGAGAGAACAAGGATCAGGAAGTTTATTCTCAAAGCAAGGTCGGCAACTTTAAAATCAGGATCAAAGTTCACTTGTTGGACAATTTGGTTGTTATTTTTCTGTTATTTTCTAATTTTGCAATTGGTAAATACCGTCTTACCCTTATCAGGAGCTCTGTATATTCGTTAATAAAATACCTTAACACAATGAGTAAATTGTTTAAATTCCATTTTATTCATTACAGTGGTTATAGAAAATCAGTATTGACAATTGTCAGACAAGCAAAATTTATATTCAGTCAAGTAAATTTCATGGCTACTCGTCGGAATGGCCGAGATGGGAAAAATGTTAATGTCGAGCCCTGCTCTGAACTTTGACAAAATGTCATTCATATGACCAATGAAAATATTTTCAATACCTATGCTATATGAGATATATGGCCGTAACATACATAACAATCAGAATTAAAACTACGAAGATACCTGATTAATCATTTCCTGGAAGACTGTGATATACCCAAACAGTCCAATTTCATTTGACCCTCCTACTGGAATCAGGTAAGATTCTTCACTTGTCTTAGCCCTATAGAGATGGAAGTCTATCTTTGACAATCATATTCTTAGCACGAAACAAACATCACTAGTCATGAATCCAATGGTAACAATGACATCAATGCAGGACTGAGATGTGAAGACCTATGCCATGGATTAAGACATAAGTCCTTGACATATGATGACACACCTATGTTAATCTCAAATGGTGTACATGCAGAACTTATCAAAAAAGATACAGTACAGAGTGACTGATTACTTTGTTTGTCTATTCTGTATTTATTTGATCCTCTTTAAATTTGACATGTATATGCAAGCAATATTCATTGACCTATTTTACTTGTTTAAATATGGAAAATAAAGGTACTCCACATTTATTCTCTCAACTCTTACTTGATGGATGCAGCAAGCTGTTCCATACATGGTTTCAATTTTGTCTCAAATGGGAAGAATCTAGGAACGAGGTACATCTTTGCTCCACACATTCTATTCAATAATAAATTGCCTTCACAATCAACAGATGAGGTATCCTGTAAAAGTAATTTCATCTTAAAAACTTGTCTTTATAACATAATATACATACACATATTCACTAAATAATGGATCTATAAGATTTAGACTACAGGGGGAGTTTTACTAATTGTCATAAGCTTAAACCTAGACCTAGACATAAACTTTGCCAAGAAATATTTGTCTCCTCCCTAAAGAGTTCCAAACGTAACGTACATCTTTTACAACGTTTACCAATGTAAATACATATGAACATAGACTTCATCAAAAATTCAAATGACGTACAAGTAAATTTGGTCTATGTTTGGTCTTACGACCTTTGGTAAATCTCACTCCAGATCTTTTAATCTTAATCTTTCTGTATTTTTTAACTCACTAAAATTAATGCAAACACTTTGTATTGTTTTTGAAGTCTATTAAAACAGCATGTAAAAATACCAGTAAAACTGGAACTTAATAAGATTCACTTAAAACAAAATTAAAGTTATGGTGTAAGATATTACTCAATACAAATTACATAATTTCTCATAATAAGGTTACATTGATTTCATACGATTTTATTACTGTATATTTATATTACTGTTATGTCAGTTCTCAGAAAAAGATGAGTCTGTAGACCTAGTTGTCGGGCAGCTACAGCTGTGGCTCGGCAATGGTTAGACTGTATACCTCCACAAGTGATCACATGTTTACATCCTTGTTGAATGGCATCAGCAAGTAGGAATTCTAATTTTCTTACCTAAATTATGTGAAGAGATATTACTGCATCTACCATAATCAAGAGATTTCAGGAGTAAATAAGATCCTTAAATGAGTGAATTTCATGTAAAGTGCCCCAGTTAAGTTAGAATTAGTGTATAATTAGATTCTGAGATAAAGTTAAAAATACATACATACACAAAGATTATGATCGTAAAAATATGACCTGGAACAGTAAGACATGCACAATACAGTAAAACTTGTTTTAACAGACACTCTACATTGGCAGACACTAGCTTTTAACAGATGCATGTTAAAAGAACTGATTTTTTCTTCAGAATGTTTTTATAATACATTACTACATAATGGTCACTGTGTGTTACAGACAACAGACACTATTTTTAATGCCAAATGCTGATAACGCATTTCAAAATGACCTGGTTTTATCTGACAGTAAAATAAAAAGCTGCATTTATATTACAAAGAAAAGCAGACAATTAGCCAATCAAGTATTGGTTACTGATATGTATCAATTGATACATGTTAATTCACTTGTAACAAAAAGTGATTATGCCCCGTAGTGTAAAGATTAGAAAACTTAGTTGACTTTGAATACAATAAGGTAGTTTGAAGTATGCTTCCAAACCAAAGACATTTTCTTTGAAAGTACAGATTAATCTGATAAAGGGCACAAAATTGAAAATTGTCATATCAATTTTGTAATTTGGAATTGGTTTTTAAAATGCCTTTCCATGAATATTCCCATCAGTCACTGTGGTTCAATATTGTGGGAGAAAGCCTTGAAATATGCACAGGATTTGAATTAATCTGAATCCAAAACCTCTACTAGCACGTTGGAGTCCTTTAGAAACACAACTTTCTGATGATAGAGAATTCAGAAAATGAGCTGACCAACAGCTAGTTGCGATCTGACCAGTGAATTGATTTTGAATCAACAGATACAATGGTAAATAACAATGACTGTCAAACGATTAAATCAACTTAGATTAAGATAGTGATATATAACAAGAGGCCCAAGTGGGCCTATATCGCTCACCTGAGTACCTAGATGATCAGTCATGCATGAAGGAAGAATTCATTTATTTTTGCATTAATGTGACTAAGTCAACACAGATGTTGAAAATGTGTCAAATTTTATTTCAGGCTAGAATAAAAAACAACACTTTTTTGCACTTCCACTCAGGTGATTTTGATATTAAGCATTTCCTTTGTCTCTGCAAGAAGTCATTCAGGGCAACAAGTTAGTCATTTTCTTTAGGTGGGGCCTTTTGTTGACTGATTTCAAGTCTGGGTCATGAACAACAATTGTTTCAAATATTGTCCAGATCTAACTTAAAATTGCCTAATTTCATATGTAGAGTGTTGAGAAACATCTAAAAACTAATTTAGATGTGTAAAAAAAAAAAAAATTTTTTTGACCACAGCTGGATTTGAACCGCTACTCTCCATATTTCAATTACCAAGTGGTATATGTACCATTGTGAGAACTGCTTTTTAGACATGGTGACATTATCTGTTTACCAATTTGGATGAAATTTACCAAATTGATAGAGGACTTTTAGTACTTCATGTATTCCATGTTTCATTAAAATCTTTCATGCGGTATAACAGCAGAAGTGAAAAATGTGATTGAATTGTTCCTATACACCCTCATTTGGAAGTCTTAAAAAATTCATAGAAAATCCAAAAATTGAGATATTGACAAAATTCTTTCAAAGTAACAATCCTTACCATAATTATGATCACAATAGTGCATAAGAAATCATCATTATCAATTAACTAGGAAACATGACACTTTTTTTCTGCATTGAATCACCAAGTCCAAAGAAATGTCGAAAAAAAATTCTAAAATTTGATTTTGGAAGGGAACCAAAATGACAATACGTCTTCACTCATCCCTCTAGATCATTTCTATGCATTCTATTTGTCTCTGTATACAGCCCGTATGAAAAAGAATATTGTTAAAGGAGGGAACTCTTTTGTGACCTACTTTTGACTATGGTGGCGCCACCTGTAAAGAGGTCTAGACAAAAACAACAGAATTTGCAGAGGATCATAAGTGACTTATTTCTACCAAGATTTATTAAAATCCTTCCAACAGTTTTGTAGAAAAAGTTGAAAATGTGAAAAATGGCCTCCCTCCCCCCCTTTTTTTTTTGGAAGTCTCAAACGTAAAATTCCTAATTTCATATGTTGAGTGTTGAGAAACATCTAAAAACTTATTTAGATGTGTAAAAAAAAAAAAAAAAAATTTTTTTGACCACAGCTGGATTTGAACCGCTACTCTCCATATTTCAATTACCAAGTGATATATGTACCATTGTGAGACCTACTTTTTAGACATGGTGGCATTATCTGTTAACCAATTTGGATGAAATTTACCAAATTGATAGAGGACTTTTAGTACTTCATGTATTCCATGTTTCATTAAAATCTTTCATGTGGTTTTGTAGAAAAAGTTGAAAAATGGCAACCCCCCCCCCCCCCCTTTTTTTCTGGAAGTCTTAAAAAATTCATAAAAAATCCAAAAATTGAGATAACGACAAAATTCTTTCACAATAATATTCCTTACCACAATTATGATCAAAATAGTCATTAAGAAATCATCAATATCAATTAACTGAAAAACATGACACTTTTCTTCATTGAAATGACTAAGTCCAGAAACACGTCAAAAAAGCGTAAATTTCTATTTGACCGATCTTAACCCCGAACACAATTTTTAATAACCCATCTTTATAGATTGTTGAAATGCAATTAGTTTCCCAATTTATGTACTGGTTCTGGAGAAGAAGATGTTTGAAGAGGGGTACCCTTTTGGGCACTTTTGGTCCCGCCCTGGATCCACCCCTGAGGGAATCTGGATCCCGAACAGAAACTTAGTAGAGGACTTTGAGTACTTACTTCCTATGAGGTTTGATGAAATTCTGTGCAGCCAATCTGGAGAAGAAGTTGAAAATGTTTCAACCAATCAGAGCCAATGGCGGCCATCTTGGATCACGGACTGGCATAAAAAACACACACTTGGTAGAGTACCTTGAGTACTTACTTTGTATGAAGTTTGGTGAAATTCTGTGCAGCGGTTCTGGAGGAGAAGTCGAAAATGTGTCAACCAATCGGAGCCAATGGCGGCCATCTTGGATCCCCGATCGGCATAAAAAACACAAACTTGGTAGAGGACTTTAAGTACTTACTTCCTATGAAGTTTGGTGAAATTCTGTGCAGCGGTTCTGAAGGAGAAGTCGAAAATGTGTCAACCAATCAGAGCCAATGGCGGCCATCTTGGATCCTGGATCGGCATAAAAAACACAAACTTGGTAGAGGACTTTGAGTACTTACTTCCTATGAAGTTTGGTGAAATTCTGTGCAGCAGTTCTGGAGGAGAAGTCGAAAATGTGTCAACCAATCAGAGCCAATGGCGGCCATCTTGGATCCTGGATCGGCATAAAAAACACAAACTTGGTAGAGGACTTTGAGTACTTACTTCCTATGAAGTTTGGTGAAATTCTGTGCAGCAGTTCTGGAGAAGAAGTCGAAAATGTGTCAACCAATCAGAGCCAATGGCGGCCATCTTGGATTACGGATTGGCAAAAAAAACACAAACTTGGTAGAGGACCTTGAGTACTTACTTCCTATGAAGTTTGGTAAAATTCTGTGCAGCGGTTCTGGAGGAGAAGTCGAAAATCAGTCAACCAATCAGAGACAATGGCGGCCATCTTGGATCCCCGATCGGCATAAAAAACACAAACTTGGTAGAGGACTTTGAGTACTTACTTCCTATGAAGTTTGGTGAAATTCTGTGCAGCGGTTCTGGAGAAAAAGTTGAAAATGTGTCAACCAATCAGAGCCAATGGCGGCCACCTTGGATCACGGATCGGCATAAAAAACACAAACTTTGTAGAGGACCTTAAGTACTTACTTCCTATGGAGTTTGGTGAAATTCTGTGCAGCGGTTCTGGAGAAGAAGTCGAAAATGTAGAAAAGTTAACGACGGACGCTGCACTATGACAATAGCTCACTTGGGCTATGCTCAGGTGAGCTAAAAACGTCAAGTCCTTATGCCTTGTTGACTCCTTAATGATGAAAATGTTGTCATAGACACGATGAACACTCTAATTCAATACTTTCTGTGCAAGATAGTCAGTGACAGCTATATCAAGTAAAGTACAAACAAAACTTGACAAATTTCTTTCTAGAATATAAACTAATCAAAGCGACATTAAATAAGTTAATTCCATGTATTTTAATCTGTTTCAAAAACTTGTATATATGTTTATTTTATTGACTAAATTGCACATATGTCTTACACTGAACACTCAAACTGTTATTATTTATCTGAAATCATGTACAAAGGTACATGTGTTATATCAACTTTTTATAAATGGACACATGCCTATTAACCGACAAATACTTCAGTCCCTTGAGTGTCTGTTATACACTGGTTTATTGTATATTAAATTGATAAATATTCTTTCATCTCTGATTTTTCTTTTAGGAGTATTTTCCTTCCTGTGTTTCCCTGTTGTTGTGGGAATCTTATTAAGGTTGGAATATTTTTGATATCCTAAATGAAGGTAGCTCTCAAGCTTTTATTTCTCATGTTTCACATACCTGAAGTGGTAAACAAAAGTCATATGTGGATCTTTGAACTAATGTTACATTATCAAATGACTAGGCCACCAGTTGCACTATCATAGTTTAATAAAAATAAACTTACTAGAGTATGAATTCAAATAATATACATTATTGATGACAATTAATATTATCCAAGAAAATGTAAATATCATTTAATTTGAATAATTATTAACCTTATTTCCTGATAAAGTACTTCCAGTCATATCATCTCGCTTTATAGAAACAGAGCAATCATCAGGCAGTCCTGGTAGATTCCATTCATGTATAGGTGTGTCAGGATTGGCTAACTACAATACATTAATATCTTATATAACAAACATTCATGATGACAGATTATCCTAAGACCATTACATAAAGATTAGTTGTAAGTGGTGAATTGGTAATTGATGCCAATGGAATACAAAATTAATGCCAACTACTTGTTATATATCATTCCATTATGACACATACTCTAAATCAAACTCATATTGTAGTGTATAAATTAGCTTGGAGGATTTCATGGTAAATATTCTTTAAGGAATGAATCTAATTTCTTTTTTTTCATTGGATGGAGGTATACCACGATAAAAAGGATGGAAAACTGCATCATTGCGGGTAGTGCATGATGCATAAGTTTTCCGTCACTTTTTTCGTGGTATACTTCAATCAAAAGAAAAACAAATTAGATTCATTCCTTATCATTTAATTCTTTTCAAATATGTTTTATATTCTCAGAAATTGGTATGTTATGTATGCACTATTTCTCCACATCTCTAAATTTCTGCTGTTGCAGCATGAATGTTGACGTCACAGTTAAGAAACCGTTGGAAAATATGTCATCAGCAAAAGAATTTTGTGGATGAGATATACCATAAACTTGTAAACCAATCAAAATGTGTGTTACATGTAAAATTAAATGATTCAATATGAAAAGAAATTAATCTAATCTACACAAAATTTCTAAACAATTATCATGATTATTTACCACTGTTATTTCATCATGTGAGCCAGCAGAGCAGAATTGGTGAGGTGCCTGACATGAGACCAATCCATCCCAGGTTTAAGTCCCACAAGTGACTTGTTTGTATCCTGAATGTGTCCATACAGTCACCAGATAAGAGACATAATTTTGGTGTAATGTAATTTTAACATAAGTATTTAACAATGGTTTCAATAGAAATTAGATAACCTCCTGTTCCTCTTTCAATTGATTTGCTGCCCTGGACCTGCTGCATTTCAAAACAACATATACAACACTGTGAACAATTGTAAATTTTAAAAATCCCAACTGGCATAATTCACTAGTCATTGCTAATTGCATACCAGTAATATACCAAGGATCAGTTGTTCAAAACTTTAACCGCTGGTCAAGCTAACCAATGGCAGTCATAAAAGTTTGAGAGACAATTAATTTAATTGATAAGATTTTTGTATAAAAATCTGAATTACTTTACAAAGCTTGTTTCATATGCTACAAATCACTACACAGACTATGACTTAAAATCTTCTCATTTCAAAGATATAGTCAGATGAAATTTAAACAAGAAACCATCAAGGACGGTATGACCGGATTACAAAGATGCCTTTGTGAGATGTGGATATCCTCTTATCAGCAACAAAGTCCAAGATGACATTGACCCACTGATCAAGTGATAACTGATCAAATTTCGCATCGATGAGCAAGACCTCATAAAAGTTAACAAGGTATCTGAGATTCTGTTCACTGAAAAACAGTGTTCACTCACTGAAGCCTGAAGTCAAGTCAAGGTCAAGGTCACCAAGTATGTGTCAGATGGCAAGAGCTCACGAATGTTTATAATGTGACTAAGTTTGAAGTAGGTTATATTAACAGTAAGCAAGAGTTCACCCTAAAAGCAAAAACAGTCTGTGTTCACTGAAGTGTAAAATCAAGGTCAAAGTCACCACCAAAGTATTTCAGACGAGAAGACCTCATGTATGTCTAAAATCCCACTAAGTTTGAAGTAGGTAACATTAACAGTACATGTATGCAAGTGGTCACCCTAAAGACAAACAAGAGGCCCAAGTGGGCCTATATCGCTCACCTGAGTACCTAGATTATCAGTCATGCATGAAGGAGAATTCATTTATTTTTGCATTAATGTGACTAAGTCAACACAGATGTTGAAAATATGTCAAATTTTATTTCAGGCTAGAATAAAAAACAACACTTTTTTGCACATCCATTCAGGTGATTTTGATATTAAGCATTTCCTTTGTCTCTGCAAGAAGTCATTCAGGGCAACAAGTTAGTCATTTTCTTTAGGTGGGGCCTTTTGTTGACTGATTTCAAGTCTGGGTCATGAACAACAATTGTTTCAAATATTGTCCAGATCTAACTTAAAATTGCCTAATTTCATATGTTGAGTGTTGAGAAACATCTAAAAACTTATTTAGATGTGTAAAGAAATGAAAAAAAAATTTTGACCACAGCTGGATTTGAACCGCTACTCTCCATATTTCAATTACCAAGTGGTATATGTACTATTGTGAGAACTGCTTTTTAGACATGGTGGCATTATCTGTTAACCAATTTGGATGAAATTTACCAAATTGATAGAGGACTTTTAGTACTTCATGTATTCCATGTTTCATTAAAATCTTTCATGTGGTATAACAACAGAAGTGAAAAATGTGATTGAATTGTTCCTATACACCCTCATTTGGAAGTCTTAAAAAATTCATAGAAAATCCAAAAATTGAGATATTGACAAAATTCTTTCAAAGTAACAATCCTTACCATAATTATGATCACAATAGTCCATAAGAAATCATCATTATCAATTAACTAGGAAATATGACACTTTTTTCTGCATTGAATCACCAAGTCCAAAGAAATGTCGAAAAAAATTCTAAAATTTGATTTTGGAAGGGAACCAAAATGACAATACATCTTCACTCATCCCTCTAGATCATTTCTATGCATTCTATTTGTCTCTGTATACAGCCCGTATGAAAAAGAATATTGTTAAAGGAGGGAACTCTTTTGTGACCTACTCTTGACTATGGTGGCGCCACCTGTAAAGAGGTCTGGACGAAAACAACAGAATTTGAAGAGGATCATAAGTGACTTATTTCTACCAAGATTTATTAAAATAAAACAGTTTTGTAGAAAAAGTTGAAAATGTGAAAAATGGCCAAAACACCCCCCCCCCCTTTTTTTTTTTGGAAGTCTTAAACGTAAAATTCCTAATTTCATATGTTGAGTGTTGAGAAACATCCAAAAACTTATTTAGATGTGTAAAAAAAAAAAAAAAATTTTTTTGACCACAGCTGGATTTGAACCGCTACTCTCCATATTTCAATTACCAAGTGGTATATGTACCATTGTGAGACCTACTTTTAGACATGGTGGCATTATCTGTTAACCAATTTGGATGATCCGCACAAAAAACAAAACTTTGAAAAGGACTATGAGTACTTGCATCCTACCCAGTTTTATCACAATCCTTCAAGTTGTTCTGTAGATCAAGTTGAAGATATGAAAAATTGTCCCCCCCCCCTTTTCTTGGAAGTCTTAAAAAATTCATAAAAAATTCAAAAATCGAGACATTGAAAAAATTCCTTCGCACCAGCATTCCTTACCATAGAAATGATTAAATGAAACCAAATGAATGCATCAATGTTTACTAAAAGAAAATAATAACTCTTTAATGCATTAAAATAACAAAGTCCAAAATAAAAATGAAAAAACGTCAAAAATTTGATTTCGGAATGGAACCAAAAATATCAACACTTCTTCCCATATGCCTCTAAATCATTCCAATGCAGTCGGTTTGTCGCTGTATGCACCCGATCTGAATAAGAAGTTTGTCAAAGGAGGGTACCCTCTGTGACCTACTTTTGTCTGTGGTGGTGCCACCTGTTCATGGATCCTGACAAAAATGACCACATTTGTCGGGGACCTTGAGTATTTGATGCATGCCAAGTTTCACTGAATTCCAGCGAGTGGTTCCGAAGAAAAAGTTCAAACTGTGAAATGTTTACACCAATTATCCCACCCCCCTTTTTCTTGAAAGTCTTAAAAAATTCATAAAAAATCCAAAACATAAAATATTGAAAAATTTTCTTCGCAGTAGTATTTCTTACCATCAAAATGATCAAATTAAACCAAATTAATGCATCAATGTTTACTAAAAGAAAAAAATACCTCTTTTCTGCATTAAAACTACCAAGTACAAAAAAACGTCAAAAAAACGTCAAAAATTTGATTTCGGAACGGAACCAAAAATAACAACACTTCTTCACACATCCCTCTAGATCATTCATATGCATTCGGTTTGTCTCTGTATGCCCCCGGTCTGAAGAAGAAGTTTGTCAAAGGAGGGTACCCTCTTTGACCTACTTTTGCCTGTGGTGGCGCCACCTGTTGATGAATCCGGACGAAAAACAACAACACTTGTAGGGGACCATGAGTACTACATGCTTATCAAGTTTTATCAAATTCTGTTCAGTGGTTCTGGAGAAGAAGTCGAAAATGTGAAAAGTTAACGACGGACGACGGACGACGGACGACAGACGACGGACGACGGACGGACGACGGACGACGGACGGTGATTGATCACAATAGCTCACTTGAGCCTTTGGCTCAGGTGAGCTAAAAACAGTGTGTGTTCACTGAAGCATAAAGTCAAGGTCAAGGTCACTAAATTTTTGTATTGGTTGGATAGAACATTCAAGTATCTACAAACCTACCAACTTTGACAGAAGGACCCTTTAGGGTATGAAAGAAACCAAGCTAAACGCAAATGCTAAACGCAAAATGTTGACGCCGTGCGGATCGACGGATGGATTTCGCCAATTCATAGAACGGAATTGCTTTGCAATCTGGTCAAAAATAAGGATGGATTCCTACACGGTGACTTATCAGCCAAAGCTACTATCTTGAATGAACAATTTCAACCGGTGTTCACACAAGAGGATCTCAGTAACATTCTGGACAAAGGAACAAGCCTTCACCCTACAGTGTCTCCAATCAAAGTTCCAAACAACAGGATGTTGAGACTTCTATGAGGACTCAACCTGTATAAAGCTACTGGGGCAGATGATATTCCATCATGCATCCTCAAGAATGCTGCTGAAAGCCTTGCTCCATACCTCACTTACATATACCAGTCTTCCCTGAACAAAGGTACTGTACCAAATGACTGGAAGAAAGCAAACGTTGTCCCTATCTTTAAGAAGGGAGAAAAACACATACCTGCAAATTACAGGCCTGTTTTTTTTACCTCCATAGTCTGCATATTGATGGAGCATAACATTTACAGGACAGTAATGGACCATTCCAATAAACATGCTATCCTGCGCAATATCCACAGCACAGTAATTGGCCCTTTTGATCAACATACTATCCTGTGTAATATCTACAGCACAGTTTTGAGTTATGGACCATTTCAATAAACATGCTATCCTGTGTGATATCCACAGTACAGTTATGGACCCTTTCGATAAACATGCCATCCTGTGTCGTATCCACAGCACAGTAATGGACTCTTTCGATAAACATGCTATCCTGTGTGATATCCACAGCACAGAAATGGACACTTTCGATACACATGCTATCCTCTGTGATATCTACAGCAAAGAAATGGACCCTTTTGATAAACCTGCTATCCTCTGTGATATCTACAGCACTTAATATTAAAATCACCTGAATGGATGTGCAAAAAAGTGCTGTTTTTTATTCTGGTCTGAAATAAAATTTGACATATTTTCAACATTTGTGTTGACTTAGTCAGTAATGGACCCTTTCGATAAACCTGCTATCCTGTGTGATGAACAACATGGATTCCGATCTCAAAGATCCTGCGAATCCCAGCTCCTAGTCACTTTTGACCAGCTTGTGAAGAACCTGGAGGAAGGCCACCAAACAAACATCATTCTCCACGACTTTGCCAAGGCTTTTGATGAAGTCCCATATCCCAGATTACTCCACAAAATTGAATACAATAGAGTCCAAAGGAGCACCCTAAAATGGATTAAAGAGTTTCTGTCATGCCAAACCCAGTCAGTTGTACTGGAGGGCAACACATCTTAACCACTAGACGTCACCTCTGGTGTGCCTCAGGGGACTGGAATGGGACCATCCTATTTCTGGTATACATCAATGATATGCCAGAACCTACCAAGTATATTCGCAGATGACAGTCTTCTGTACAGAAAAATCTGCAACAAAAGGGACATCAACCCAATTACAAGCTGACCTTAATGGGAAAAGAAGTGGCATATGTCTTTTTTCAATCCAACCAAATGCACATCATCTGCATCTCTGGAAGGAAAAAGACCAACGAGACATCTTAATAATTACATTACATGGACACACACTAGAAGTTGTAGATAGTGGTAAATATCTGGGCGTGACTGTCAACAACAAGTAGGAATGATCACATCAGTAACATCACAGGAGAGGGTTTCAGGACTCTGAGATTCCTCAAACGCAGCCTAGGATGCAATACACCAAAGGTATTAAGCCTATACTGCTCTGGTTTGGCCAATCTTAGAGTCTATGCCTCTACAGTATAGAATCCTCACCACTCAACTTCAGTAAGATCACTAGAAGGAGTCCAAAGACGTGCAGCCAGTTTCGTGCTTGACAGCTACTGGGATAACTTACCTGGATGTGTTTCCAATCTCTTGGATCAACTCGGATGGGAATCACTGGAACTAAGACGCACTAAAAGCAGCTTATTTAAATGTGCAACAAAGTGACCAACCATCTGACAGCCATCAATCCTGAGAACCACTACACATCTGAAGATAATTTTAGAGCACAAGAGGAAGAAGGAAGCTGATACAAGTAAGGGCCCAGCAGGACGTATATCATTATTCATTTTTCCTGAGATCGATTTGGGATGGAACAGGCTTCCGTAGGGAGTTATAAGACATCAACAACCCTCAAGGATTTTAAGACCAGGCTGAACAACATACCCTTAGTCTTAGCTATCCACCCACCCTTAAACCACTACAGTCAAGGTGTATATAGTTTTAACTTTTTAACTTCTAACTGGAGGAAGTATCCTGTTTTATCTTACTAGCGCTAGAGCTTATGTATTACACTCCAGTAGGAGTTCAAATCTAATACCGTAAGAAGAAGAAGAACCATTGGTTAGCTTACAGTTGTTTGAATTATTTATATAAATAAACCAAATGGATGTCTTTTCATCACAAATCCATGATCGGCTTTAAATCCAACATTTTACTTCATTAAAATAATTAATTAACTTCAAAGTAAAATATAATGAAATAAATATTTTTTGTGATAAATAACCATCGTTATCTACCATATGAGTGGTAATTTCAGTGACATTATTGGTAATTTCGGCAACCTATTTGGTAATTTCGGCAAATAGTGGTAATTTCGCGAGGTCGGCATTATATGTACTTATTTCGGACAACTGCCGAACTGGCCCAGTAGTGCTGTCATTAGTCATTACTGTTAAACGTATGTAAACAAGGTGTCATGGGTTTAAAAAGTTTGTGCAAGACTACCTGAATCTTGAATTTAGGAATAATCTTCAAATGAGCAGCCCATGTTGGTGGTGTATAGGTTATCAGTCTGGATAAATTCGATGCTACGGAAGATGTCATATTGGTTGAATACACATACTCCGGTACCACTACTTTTACTTTCACTTTCAATACGGTGTAGCGTGAAATCCGCCAGTCCGTGAAATCTGCCAGTCAAACCGGAAGTCTGGTAGATTTCACGCGGGGGTCGTGAAATTTGCCAGTCCCGTGAAATCTGCCAGTTTATACGTTTTATTTAAATGAGAAAACTTAAACACATTAAAAGAAATATTTTCATGTAAGCGTACTGATCACCAAACAGTATCCCGGTGTCACCGGTTTTCGCCGGTGTAAGAGGAAATTCGTAATTGACGACCACAAAAGTTAGCTATTAGCTGGACGAATGCACCCCTGTTATCGTGTACTTAATATGCATTGATACTTGTAATGTTGGACATAAACAATGTTTACTTACTGAGAAAGTAGCAAAAATCTAGGTCACCTACCTTTGCATACATTGTGCACTACGTCACCAGTTTTCGACGCTAGAGATTGCTTGTATTATAAGCTATGGTGGCCCGGCGATGTCAGCAAGTAAATTTGTAAAAAATTTCTATGAAACAACAGCAACTAAATTAAAGTGTCCAAACGATGTAATAACAGCTATATTAACATATTTACAGTGTTTTTTCTTTTGTCAGTTAATCAGTGTTCTCTGCACACAGAGGGCAACAAAATTTGTCCCCTATTCTCAACACTTTCACAGATGTACAGAACCTGAGATGCACCCATTTATCACATTTGTCACACTGGGCCCATTTGAATGTCTTTAGGAACCCAATTTCCTCAAACGCTTTAGGGTAGTATCGCCTACACACACAACATATTTCATGATCATCCATTTCAGTTTCTTCTTCTGACTCTGATTCTAATTCTTTGGTTTTCATATTTTCCTTCTCTTTCTTTTTGGTCGATGTTTGTTTACTTTCTGATACTGCCTTGTTTGTCCTCTTTCGTTTGCCTGACACCTGGTTCTCCATATGGTTTTTAATTTCTGACAACACGCTGTCCTCAGTTATAGCTTTCCCACCTACAACTTTGCTGAGAGTGTTTCTAACTTTTGCTGTTTGTACATTTTCCAATATTTTCCCACCTCGCTTCTCAAGGAATGCTGTAGCCGAAGGTCCTGCTTTGGTTGATGATCCTGCTAATGCTGGAGGTCCTGCTGTGCTGCCATGCTCAGTAGATGTCTGTTGTACTGACCGTCCCGTGTCTGATTCATCAAGATTTGATGTTCCTACATGCGGAAAGGCCAAAGATGGAGCAGTGGCATGATCACTGATGATGTTTGAATTAAAAGGATGAATTCCACATTTTCTAAATGCTGCCTGGACATTCGACGGTGTTAATGTTGATGTGTAGACTTTGCAGGCTAGCTTGCATACATCATGTCTGCATATTACTTTTCCACCATTTTCTCTAAGATATGTATGGCAAGCAGAGTTCCATGCAACCTCAAAAGGCCCAAAACAACTAACATCGAGTGGTTGCAGGAGATGGCTACAATGAGGGGGCAAAACAAATAGAATGATGTGATGATTCCTTGCCCATTCTATAAGTCCTAACGAAACATGACTTTTATGTCCATCATACAAGACCAAAACAGGAGAAGAAGCATCCCGAGCAGGTAAGTGAGGCAGCAAATGTTCCTTCATGTATCTAGCGAAGATGTCCGTGTTGGACCAACCACTATCAGATAGAGCACAGGCAGCACCTGCAGTAGCCCCTTCCATCAAACTGTCGACTGGCACCTGGTTACCCAGTGCATTTGCTCCCCCAATTACAGTGACAGTTTGAGATTTCCCAGAGGTCACTGCCTGAGCTTTGTAGTGTGACCCGCTCACGATCTTGGGTGGCTTGTGATCTGTTGATAGGCCTTTCTCATCTATATTATATATGGCCCCTGGTCTGTCTGTCAAATTATTGATAGTTAAGATCCTCTGCAGCTCGGTAAAATAGTTGCTAATTACTGTCTTTGTGGCACATCTAGCCCGTGCAGCCTCCAAGCTTCGTGGCTTTTGAACCTTCAAAGTAGGCCATCTTTTTACAAAATTGTACAACCACTTAAGACTGAGAGGTTTACCCTCTTCACGGATACCCAAGTGGACTGCATAATCAGAAGCAAGGTTTACAGTCTCCCTTCTAGAATAACCATAACCCACTTCAGCCATGGTGATAAGATGGCTTGTTAATAGTGACTCTTGTTCCTGACTGAAAAGAGGTTGTGGTCGATGTTAAAGAATCCAACCCAGTTTTGCCTCTAACCCTGTCTTTCAGTGTCGTTATTGGAACACCATACAACAAAGCAGCTCTTTGAACTGGTATGTGGTCTTCTAATACTCTATGATATGCATTCACGAGGTCTGTATGGTCATAACTGGCCCTATATGCACCTCTCTTTGCATTAGGTCGCTAAAGAATAAAAATGAAAGGAAAATAAACATATTGAAAATTCATTGCTTTTATTTCATTTTGAAATAAGGTGACTCCTACTTGCTTCCTTTTTCACAACAAAAAGTAACTAAATTATACCTAAACACACTACAACATACTTTACAATAGCTACGAAATAAAAACACCCAAGCTGAATTATAGTCTACCTTTTGTGTTGCACATCAAAATATGACATGATAAACTGCTAGTACAAATCATTTGTCCTAAAAAAGGTTGTCTTTAAAAAGACTTGGGTAGATCTTAGAAAAAGCTCTATCCTGATTGGTTAAAATTCAAACTTTTGGAAAGCGCGATTTTTACCTGAAGAGAGATCCACGCTAGTAGCGTCATTCCATGAATACGCTCAGAATAAATTAGACGTGTTTTAAATAACTCTCAACTTCTTTATTCAGGTAAATATGTCTTTATTAGTATTTTTTTTATAGGTTTGGTATAAGATAAATTTTAATTGATTCATGCATTCAATTCTATTTAACATACTTGGTTCAATATACATTTTAATAACTGAGTGTTGCATTTTGATGTACTTTATTATGTAAATATGAATATTGTATGTGGAGTATTTTTGAAATTTGAATTATTCCTCTCACTTCTTCTTTGAATGTTGAATATACAGTTAATTTTGTAATATAGTTAACATGTTTCTTAATCTTAATAGATATTATTGTTGAGAATCCTATATTGTGTATGCCAGTTGATAATTAGCAGAAACTATGGCATTTTGATTTGTTCATATGTATCATGCAATATCAAGGCCCAATATCATTTGATTTTCTTAAAGTTTCTTGCTATTTATTTATTATTGGTTAAGTAATGACCTACTTGTAATTTACTCTTAATTGAGATTATAGGAAACCAAATTCTATGATTTTTATTTAATTTCATTTTTGGTTTGTTTAGTGTTGGAGTTAAATTTACAATTATACATAATTTATGGAATTTTTAACAATAATTATTACTTGTACATTTTGTAGTATAATGAGAAATATGGTTTTTGATTTTAGGTTTTTCATTCTGTGTTAAATTCTTGAATATTATACTTTCACCTTTAGCCTCGTTTTGGTCTTCTGTAGTAAATGACCTTGACCTTCAAAATTTCTAAATTGTTGTCGCCATATATCATTGTTTACTTTTACACTGTATTATTTATTAGATTTTTTTAACGCTGGCATTTAATCAAAAATTGTTCTTGTTTGATCTTAAGAAATTGTACTATCATAATTGATTATTCGAAATATCACGATGATTCCATGAATACGCTCAGAATAAATTAGACGTGTTTTAAATAACTCTCAACTTCTTTATTCAGAGTTACCCACAACCAACGCCGAAAGGTTTTCTTGTTGTGTGGACTGATCGTCCGACGAGTATAAAAGAAGGAATCCGTGTACAGGGACACGTACACAGACGTACAAACGTACACGAGTTGAATCTCTGAGAGAGAGTGCGGACAGTCGGATAAACGATTGTCATGTGATCACTTTTGATCAGTAAAATGAAAAGTTATCAAATGACAAATGTATTGGTTCAAGGGTTAAAAAATGTCATACTGGTGCTGTTACTATGATACTTCATAATATTGGTAATTTGCAGTACTGTACACATCAATCTGCAATTTTCTCAAAGTACATACTACTTTACCTACCGGTACTTCAAATGCCTGTATCTCAGTAAGTATATATACATGCCACCCTGGCAAGTAAGGCATCAAAATGTTGGTTGATAGGTGTTTTACGTTAATTGCTTTCAACAATTTTTCAGTTATATGGAAGCAGGAGGTAACTTAAACCTCTTAAACGTAGTGGTGCAACCCAGGAATTGAACCTGAATCGTCTTCGGGAATCTTAAAATCAACATACGGTACCTGAATAATGGCATCACTTAAATTAAGGATTTAATTAATTATTTTCCAAAATTTGTAATGTATGGATGTCACAAAGTATAATAAATTACAATATAATAAAAACAGCCATCTCTGTTAGCAATCAAACTCGGACCTTTTGTTTTGCAGCCCAACGCTCTACCAAGGGACCTAAAGGGAATACGGAGTATTGCAACTACTAATATCCGTCACGGTTTGCATTTAGTCACCTACCAAATCCATTCTCTCGATGTGGGCACTTTTATGTGGGCAACTTACGTCATAATTATATGACGTCATAACAGTCACAAAGTGCGCGTGTATGTTGATGCTATTGTAGTTGATATATTCCGTATTTCATCCAGACATTTTAAACGTGACTGGAAAAAGCAGACACCGTACGTTGACATAGCTCTATTCGAACATTTGCAAGTTGTCGAGGGTTGTTATGCTACCCCCGAGTCCCTGTATATTGGCTCCAAATGTTACAGAGTATAATAACAATATTATAAAAATTGTCATCTCAACCCGGACAACGCTCTACCAAGTGAGTTGAAGGGAATGTCCTCCAGCCGAGTTGGTAACAATTTAAGCGACTGGACAAAGCAGACACCGGTGATACTGATAGTGACAGAGGATCATCAGTCAAATAAACAGAAGAATGTACATGTATACGTTTTATCGTTTTATATATATTTTAGTACTTAGTCAAGGACCCGTTGACAGGCTGCAGGAAACAAATACAGCAAAGCCAGATTAGCTGACTTACCTGAAGACAGTACTCTATTGCCACTCGCTAGTAAACGACAGCATAATAAAATGGCCACGTACAAGAATCTCAAAAGAGAAGACAGCACTTTCGATTTGGATTTCATCTCGTAAGTATGAGCAGAGACACACATGTTTCTGGAACAAGGAAAAAAAAAAAGGAAACCGAAAAGATAATGTGACTAGAAGTTAGTAGAAATATATGAAATAAGGTTTTTGTGGTCGATTGTTGGTGCGGAGATGCGTGAAAATCGACTGGTACTTCAGAGCGTCCAAATTGGCCGCGATCTATCCTGGAAGTCGTACATCCGGGTATTTGATAAAGAGCATTCGGATTGATTGATTGATTTTTGTTTAACGTCACACTACGAATATTTCACGTATATGGTGACGGCATCTGCCTGATGCGGGACATACAAATTTTGAACTTTGCAAAGGACCCACCCGAAGCAGTGAGGGATCTTTAACGTGCCATTTGCATGCCACGACGCGGGCCCCCGGTTTTTACTGTCTCATCCAAAAGACAGGACACCGGCATGACCAGAGCGGGACTCGAACCCCAGCCTTCAGATTGATAGACGAGCGCGATACCACTAAGCCACGCCAGCTTAAAGAGCATCGGTCGGAACATTTTGGGTAAGGCATCGGACTTTATTATATAGAGCAATGCGTATTCCGGGAGGGAATTTGGTAAAAAGGATAATTTAAATATTTTGTCATTCAAATAAGTAAATTGTGAATACATGTTTTACACATTTCCGATCGTATTTTATAATAAAACCCCTTTAGAAATGATACAGAAGAGCTAAGTCCGTTGTATTGACGCAAACGATAAACCCCGAGTTTTACCCCAAATATCATTGACAGACTCCTCGGGTATCTATGTAAAGCATTAAAGACAGTGACGTCAAGAAGTGAGAAGTAATCGGCCGATTTAGTTTCTGACTCTGGTACAGCGACATATTAAAGGGACCCACCAGACACGGGATTATTCAGTCTACGGCACTGTGCTGTACTGATGTACTGGATCGTTTTGCACGCTGATCGACATCTCGAGCTCTCCGGAGATTGATGCCGTAAAACTGATATACTTCCTCTTTTGCAAATTTCCTCGAGATATTTTTCTGCATATACATATTCACGATTTTGACATATGCGGATGGGGCACGCTGACGTGAGTTTATGGGAACCTAGCTTTCTTCTAATTGTATACATTTCTGCTGAGCTTTGCTCATGAATATTATTACCATTTGTTGATTGGGGCCACTTAATTGATTAAATTTTAGTAATATTAGGGACGTAGACATGCCAAATTCAAATATATCTATTTTTCGCCTTTTTATTTATTCATTACTCTCTGCAATTCTCAAAAAGTGAAAGGAACGTATAGACATATGTATTACTACTCGGAATGAACAAATATATATTTTTCATTAACAGCAAGTTATTAAATATATACAACCCACAAAAGTGACTTTTAATCAATTTTTTCCAAAATCACTCAGATTACAATGCGGTACTACTGCCCTCACGCACATTTGTATGTACCGCTAATTAATTAAGTTGCCCCAATCAACACAAAGGTAACACATGATGCTTGCAAATAGGGATCATCGGGTCAAACAGCCGACTTATATCCAGTAAGCCAGTTACGTAATACAGTCCGTACCGGACGACATTTTAAGGAATGTCGCATTTGACTTTTGATAGAGGAACCTGGGGATACAGGTGACAAACCAACTTAACAGCTGTCACAAAATATGACCAAATTTGACTAATGCCTGTTAGTACTACAAACTACAACTCAAGAAAACATGAAGACATGTCCATATGAATAATTTAATTTTAACAGATCTATGCTAATTACAGTCATTTATTCATTTAAAAACCCTCCGTGATGAACGATGAGATTCACGCATAGTAGCGTATGTCCCCTTATACCGTCATTTTGTTTTTGGAATCGTGGGAAATCTGCTATAGGGGGCGCGGAACTGGAAAGTTAACAGATCCCCACTGCACACACCTCTGTCATGAGGTACGGGTTAAATGTAATCTCAGAGGAATTATGAAGGACTGTGTGCTTACCTTTTTTTCTTCAGAAATTCCATTCCACATGCCATCTGGCACCTGGTTCAAGCCTTCACCCGAGACCGTCCGAATCAGAGGTGATGGTGCTGTTCGTTATCAGCAGTTCATAGTGGGGTTCATGATCTATATCGACTGATCTAGAACCCCACTTCCAGTGGAATTCTTCAGTCTCGTATGCGAGAAAGTAAAAACCGAGGCCCCGTGTCACGATAGACGTGGCACGTTAAAGATCCCTCGATCACTGCTTCGGGTGGGTCCTTTGCAAAGGTAGAGATTTCTATATGCAATATGCATCACGCAGATGCTGTCGCCATATACGTGAAATAACCGTAGAGTGACGTAAAACAATAATCAATCAATCAATCAATCAATCAATCAACAGAAGCGTTTCTCGTATGATCCAGCAGTTACAATGTTCGAACACTTGTCACGTATGGAAATTTATCATTAAAAATGCTAATTTGTATAGCGGCAATATTGGGTCCATGCAATGGCGGATTTAAAGGGGTGCAGTGGTTGCAACCCCTCTCCCCTTTGGTCGGAAAATTTTAACAAAAAAGGTTGAATTTCGACCATTTTCGGCAGAAACATATACACATGTATATGTCTCTTTTTAAGGCTGTAACAACCCCCCCCCCCCTTCTTTCCGGAAAGAACAACACAAAACATTAATCGTGGGAAACTGCTCACACCACTTAAAAAGAATCTAGATCCACTTATGGAACACGAAATAAAAACATCCCCCTCCCCCCCAATAAAAATTAAAACTCCGTCATTTCGGGTCTTACTTTAATCCGTAACTTACAATATGCCGATATTTCGTACACGCGTACCACAGCGCCATCTGCCGCCAAATAAATTGAAAACAAACATTCACAAGTTCATCTAACAAGCCATAAGTAATTGACACAGAAATGGAAGATATCGAAAAAATAGATATGTCACTTGGTATGTATAGGGAGGTGAAATATCATGGTCATCACTGTTTAGCTCGAATTTTCTCTGTGTATTGAGGTTGGTTTTCTCATCAGAGTAGAGAAAAACTGAGAGAGTGCGATCGCGAGTCTTTATTCAGGTTACTGTATGCTGCTTATAGTGCAGAAAATCTGAGAATTATGTGGCTAACCATAACATTTATAAGATCAATGGATTTTCATGATATAATTATATTTCTATGCATGTCGATGATGTGTATTATGATGCACAAATTGCGAAACTCAAATACAAATGAGTTATGGTTGATTGCTGAAGATTTCGTACCCCAGAGAATTTGTACCACAGAGAATTCGTATTCAAATGAATGGTTACGAAATCTCCAGAGAATTCGTCCCCTACTTATAATTTACAAGTATATATTTATAATACTTTGTACATTTTATGATTTCGTATAAAAGTTTTTAAAGAAGACTGTGTTATATAGTAATTTGCAATATACATATGCATGTTGTAATTGCAAATAACTGTACGTAGAATGTATATCCTCGGCCGGATGGAAACATAAACGTACAGCGCCATAACATAATATGCCCCGTCTTATGACAGGCGTATAAAAATGCTACTGTAGTAAAACAGTTTTACAGTTATGAGAATTTAATAACAAGCATGCAATAGCAATGATAATTAAGGTCTATAACACAGGTACATGTATGCAGTTAATGAGGGCCGTAAACTTGGCCCAGTTTCTTGATATAAAGTCGCTCTGAAGATATTTGCCCTTCTTCATACGAGTCCCATAATTTGTTAATTTTTGCATACACAGTCACAGAATTTAATACAAAATTATAAAATGTATGGAATTCAGCGAAAGCTACGATATATTATAAAAATATACTTATAAATTATATGTAGGGTACGAATTCTCTGGAAGATTCGTACCCAGGTACGAAATCTCCAGAGATTTCGTACCCATTCATTTGGTTATGAATTCTCCGGGGTACGAACTCTCCTGGGTACAAAATGTTCTGATACCATATGGATAGAGGACTGAAATTCTTGAAGTCGGATTGGTCACATGCCTATCAACATACAGTTGCTAAAAATCAGGTCATGACCTTACTTTGATTTTCAAATGTGCTGTAGGATGATAATGTGAACAACCTAGTCCCAGAGGCTAGACTACATGTAGTATTTTCCTCACAATTCTCGAAGTCGGCATGACGTCTGCACTCTCTTTATTGATCCATGTAGGTAACAGAGGATTTTGGTCAGGGTGCTTGGGGTAAAACTCAAGATAATACTAAAAAACAACACAATTTGAATTTTTTCTTTATAGATTCTAAATGTTTTGCTTGTAAAATATGCGATTTGAAATGTGTAAAACATGTATTTAAAATTGTCTTGTTTGAATGATAACATTTTAGTTATTCCTTCTTACTAAAATTCAACCAGGAATATACATTGCTTTCTATGATATAATCCGTGATGCTTTATCCTTTAGTGTTCTGAATGCCGGTTATCAAATACCCGGATGTCTGACTTCAATTAAGAATTATTGGAATTAAAAATGTGCAGACAACCTTTTTCACCTCATTGTTTATGGTGCCACTAATATGTATGCTATGAAAAAGTAGAACATGAAATTTTTTATTTTTTATTTACAAAGATCTAATCAAAAATATGAGCAGAACACTAAAAAGTGGAGGAATCTCTGCCTCTGAACACTTTTGGCCTGAATTTTTCCCAAAGAGAGAATGGACCAAAATTGAAAAACATCGAAAATTTTATTTGTAAATATTATTCACAATTTTTATTGTCACTCAGTTGTTTATGGTACGGTATATCCAAAATCACATTACAGTTTAGCTGAGAACGTCTGACCAAATGCCCCGCCTTTAAGTTTAATGATTATTTGGATGGCTGGTGTAATTTGTAAATGTGTATAAAACATGGAATTTCCTCACTTCTTGAAATAATCAGACCCAGAGTTTCACCACTTCTATATTTTACAATCAAAAACTTGCATGCACAGCCAGCTTACAACATGTACATTTGTGTATCTCTAATAAAGTGACCAGTTACATATGCACATGTACTTATTTGGCTTAATTCAGAATTTTCCAAAATAAATACCAGTATCAGTGATGACCACAGACAGCCATTATAAAAACTACAGTATCATAACTACTAGTACTACATGTACTGGTACATGTATATACAACATGTTTAAATTAATTTTGCTGTTTATATTCTAATTTTCTACCATAATTATACAATGTTAATTACCAGGTTTGTATTGATGCTTAAGTCATGTTGTGAAAATGTCATGCAAAATGCCTTTAATGTAAGCTGAATTTCTACTTAATGGGTAACCAATTTCATTTAAAGCAAACTGAAATTTTAAAGAAATGAATGTAGAAAACTGGAATTTGAGAAACAGAAGGGTGCAGTCCTAACACAGGGTGGAAATTGGCAGTCGTCCAGTTGTCAAAAACAACCTAAAATCTCTTTGGGCAACCTAAAATTTCAGTAGATATAACTGAGGTCACCCAAATTTTCTTTAAATTGGCAGTTTAATGACCCAAAAGTTTTGTCAATTTCGAGCCCTGCTAACATAACATATACATTAACGTATAAAGCAATCACAATGACTGATTTAGCACATACACTAGGACTATTGACTGGACGCGCATGCTGTCTTTGCTCGGTCCAGTTGATCGTTCACATACTTAATTTTCCTATTCTGTGGTACAGATGAAGCATATGAAGATTAAACCAATGAGAATGTCACTGTATGTACATGAATTATTTATAATTAATTATGAGTTTCATATTACAAAAATTAAAACATAATTTAACAAATGAAGTTACTACATAGACATGTAGCAAGGTATTCATGAGTAATGTTTATACAGGATGCTACGGTACCATATGCATTATATTTTATAAATTAAACACAAATGATGAATTATATTCTGTATTACAAAAATATAACATTGTTACAGACATTAAACATTTAAACTTCGAATGCAACAACGATCAGTGCCGGACACATTATCATGGTTATGGTGTATAACTTATTGATCCGGTTTTACACCATAACCTACATTGTACATCCATGATGTAGGCAAATGTAACGACAAACAAAGCGAATACTATGAAATCATCTACAAAGTGTAAAATGCAAGTTAATCTCTATAGATATGACAACTGTGGACTTTGGAATTTCACTTTACACAGGTAATAAAGACTTTGAAAATAACTTTCCCCATCACAAAATTAACTTGATGTGGGTGAGAGGAGATTTAATCCTAGAACACCGTTCAACTGTACATGTACATGTAGGTGTATGCACAGATTTTTCATTCAGTGTGTCATACATTTTCATATTTGACTTATAAATTCCGTTTTTGCAGATGACATAATTAAACTGAACAGGAAACAAAGTAAAGGTGCTAAACGAGGAGGACAAGGCCAGAAACGAGGAGGGCAAAACCAGAGAAGAGGAGGGAGAGTTGGAGGCAGAGGTGCAAGGGGGGGTGGAAACACAGGAACTGGTGCTAGAGGAGCTGTCAGGGGTAGGGGATCCCACAATGCAAGGGGAGCTGGCAGAGGAAAAGGAGTAAATGTAGTCAAAGGCAGAGGGCCTAACCTGTATCAAGAATATTTGAAATCTGGAACAAGTCCCCTCAACAGAAAAGCAAACACAGTACCAGTATGTATTTTTTGTAAATCGACACTAGCATTCATACATGTACATGTAGATAACTATTCATACACATGTCTGTAAAAAGCATTGTGTATACACATGTACATACATTGTATTTTCAATAGGGGTGAGCAATACATGTATTACCAGTACCAGTATACTGGTACATGTATATTGCAGTATTTTTGCCCTTTTACTTGCATTTCCAGCTCAGCAATATATTGCAAAATCCTTCTTAAATACATGTTTTGCATTATATCCCAAAATAATTTTGTATGGCAATTACCAATCTGATTAAAACCATATCTTTATTCCGCTTCTCTATTTGTCCTATTGCAGATAAAGATCTGATGAAAACCTGTTAGGGGTCATGTTCTGGTGAACTCTGAGTGAATAGGCTACCAATTCCTAGGAATGAAATTAACATCCTTAGCGTGTGTGACGTGCAAGGTAGTTTTTGAACAGTGTTCAGTACATATTGCGTCACTTGCATGTGTCTAGCCGAGTCATAAATTGGCTGTGGGAAATAATGGTTTCGGTGACTGAAACGTCATCAGAGTTCATCAGAACATGACCCCTTATGGGGTTTCGCGAGGTCTTTATCAGCAGTGGGACAAAAAGATAAGCAGAATAAAGATATGGTTTTAATCAGATTGGGCAATTAAAAATTCTACTTTTCAAATTCAGTACCTTATAGAGTGTTTAGATTAAATAATCAAAAAAACAAATCAAAACAAAACAAAAAACAACACAGGAAATACTGTCTCCATTTATTTTTTATGTGACTCAGTGTCATTAATGCAGAATCTACAAGTTTACTTTACAAACTCTTTTCTGTTTTTTTAAAATATATTGATTTGTTCATCAACGTTTACATGAATTTAACATTTCCAATTTTAAGAAAAAAAAAATAAATAAATAAAGATATACATAAGTCCATGATGATTCAGATTTATCTTAAATACAATTTATGTACATTTAGGGTTTTTTTTTTTCATAAATGCGCAGCAGTTTTATTCCATACACATGTAGTATAAAAATTTGAATTTTTGGAGAAGCTGCAATTTAAGTTGAAAGCATTTTTGGCCTTAATATGTACTGTATATAAAATTTTCAGACAGATTTTGCATAATTCATGTACTTACTCATGTTAGATAGAAATGAAGATGCTTACTTCATTTTTATTTTCTGTTTGTACATCATACTACATATGCATGTATACTTTAAAATTTTTTTCCCCTTTTTACTGATGGCAGTGTACCTGTATACATTACATTTGTATTATGAATGTAAGACATACAAATATATACATATTTGCATTTATAATTAATGCTGTATAATTTTTTTCACATAAAAATGTGGGAATATTATGCTACACATGTATACCGCTTCTGTACATCTGTTCAACCTATCTTGTCTTCGCACCTCCTTCTAAACCCATGGGGGAATTTGATAAAACTTTGCTCAATGAAAGAACATTATGTGTAGATATGCATATTGGAAGGTAGTAAAACCTTTCCATTGATGCCATAGTTTATTACATTTTGACCTTGACTGTCAAGTTTGACTTACCGGTATAAAGAAATATACATATGACCTACATTTAAAAAAACTGATATATTTAACATGTGTTCCTTGTAGTGAGATCTTGATACCATAATATATGACCATGTGATCTTCATCAAGTTTGACCTTCATTTATATAACATCCTCATCAAGAATTTTGTTGCTGCCCCAGGGGTGTAGTGTTTCACAAACACATTTCATATAATTTATTTTCTGTTCCTTTTTTGAAGTTTTAAATGAAACCATTTTGACAAATGAATGTCATTTCATTTGACTATGCCTGTTCAGCCTGGTACAGTGGGCTTAATAAACACTTAAAACAAAAACATGACTTTTTAAAAGATTCATTTTAAGAGAGCATCCTAGATTCAGCATACCAGACTATCTTAATGAGCATTTTACTGTCACTTCAGATGTACATTTATTATCCCCTCGCGCCACTTGTTGCCACCGTCCATGTGTATGTATGTATAGGTGTATACTTTTTAACGCCGTGAACGCCGGACTTCAATAATATTACACGATTGTTGCCGACATCTCAAGGAAGTGTTGTAACCTTGTCTCAGGGTCAAATTCTCAAGGTCAAGGTCACAATGGGCTGGAATGGTAAAAACTTGTCCAGGCCATAACTTTTTAGCACCGTAATGGATTTAAATAATATTACACATGATTGTTGCTCACATCTCAAGGAAGTGTCATGACCTTGTCTCAGGGTCAGTTTCTCAAGGTCAAGGTCACAATGGGCTGGAATGGAATGGAAATAATGTACCAAAGGGAGTTAGGATAAAACTTTTGATAACACATTAATTACAACATTTTAAGTGTATTCAAATTTTATGCTACGCGAGGGGATGCTACGCTTAGCATTGCTCTTGTTTGACAGCGCAAACTAAAAGTTTACTTTTCCTCATATGAGGTTATCTCGGTCTAGCTTTTTTTATGTAAATGGTATAAAAGACTGGAACAGCTTGCCGATCTCAATTAAATCACTGCCTAGCATAAAGTTTTGAGGTAGTACATACCAATTTGAACCGTCGGATTTTATATTTTTTTAATCATTATATTTAGAATTGTGTTGATTATTGTGATACAGGTTTTGAAATTTTCGATTAACTCTATTATTAATAGTATACCTGACAAGATCTTGCCAAACATGTTTTTTTAAAAGTTTTTGGTCTTATTTAAGGACATCATTTGAAATCATTGCTATAATGGGTAATCCTTGGGTTGATTTTAATATAAATTAAGATATAAGATAATAAATGTAATATTATTGATTCTATCCATTTATACAATTTTCCAATACACATGTATCTGTAATCCCCCCCCCCCCCTGTGAAATATTTATTTTAAACAGTAGATACAAATTAATTAATGCTTGTAATATGTCTACACATTATATATTTACCTTTGTGTATTTTTTCTCCCTCTTTTAATAAAGGTTGTCTCATAGTTTCTGCTTTTGGTTTATCCATCCATGTGTAAGTGAAATATCTGGTTCATATAGTCCAGCTGTCACAGTAACATAAGGCACTATTACTTTCCTTACACAATAGAGTATAAACAGCAAGTTGCTGTTATACCTCGTCTTTCTTAGTAACAATCATAAATAAATTAATATATTTAAATACAAAAAGCATTTTATTGTTTTTATTTATTCACACAACATATACCAAAGTCAGAAACACTTTTTATCAATGTCTTTAGATACAAACTAAATACTTAATATTAATGAATTTTCGAAAATTGCGTACTTTCCTAATTTTTCCAAGAAATTGTGATAATTTTCTTTTTTGATAACCATTTACGTGAGTAACATATCCTTGATATTTAACCTCAAAAATTAAGAAAGCAGACAAGATGGGGAAAAGATCTATAGAGTTATATGAATTATGATACAGAGCTTTCGTCAATCCTCAATAATAAGGATAGACAAAAATACGAAAATTTCGTAAAAATAGCAGTGAGCATTTTGGAATTGTATTTGAAATAAAAGGGATGTTCAGGAAGCATTTCTTTAATCATCTGTGGATGATTTCTATGACTACTTGATTCAATACACACGTTAACTTACTGGTATATTTCTGGTTTGCATTGGTATAATAAAACAGTTATAGACTAGGCACTCGAGTTAAAGTCATTTCCTTGTCCCCTCAAGACAAACTATTTCCCTTGACCTTCGTCCTCAGGAAATAGTTTGTCTTGAGGAGACAAGGAAATGACTATAACCCTTGTGTCCAGTCTGTAACTGTATTTTATATATTTATATATAAAAAGCACAAATAGAATCAGTGAAACACCTGGGAGTACTATAGACCTTGGATCTACGAAGAAATACCTGTAGAACTAAAGACAAATTAGACAAACATATAAACCACAAAGACAGTCATTAGCTAATCGTATGCATGACAACACGCCTTACACGGCCACGGAAAGTGAAGGGATTTTCCCGATGTAAACGCAGGCAAATCCTCTGAAAGAATAAAATCACTGACAGAGAAATAAACTTATAAAGCACAAATACCATCAGTGAAACACCTGGGAGTACTATGGACCTTGGATCTCCGAAGAAATACCTGTAGAAATAAAGACAAATTAGACAAACATATAAGATTGGAGATCCAAGGTCCATAGTACTCCCGGGTGTTTCACTGTTTCTATTTGTGCTTTATATGTTTATTTCTATTTCAGTAATTGCATTCTTTTAGAGGGTCCGCCTGCGTTTATGTCGGGTATATTCCTTCACTTTCCGCGGCCGTGTTGTCATGCATAAGATTAGCTTTATGATTGGCTATTAAAGTTCCATTTTGTGGAGCTCGGGTAGCTCAGTCGGTTAGAGGGTTTGATGCATGACAGCTAGGTGATTCAGTACCACAGGTCATGGGTTTGAGTCCCAGTCAGGGAACGAATATAAGTGAAATATAGGGTGCCTTGTTAGCTGTAGTGTCTTTGTGCTTTATATATATATAAATATATATTTAATATCACATTATAGAATGCAGTGAAAGATGAAGTTGCATTTCATACAATACATTTATATCATCCATTGTTATATACTTTTATTATATACATTGATATTACCTGAACATACCTATCTATCTATCTATCTATCTAATGAAAATTTATAGAAAGAACAAACATTCACTTATATTACAATCTTTATATATTTTGATATTGTCATTATTATTAGAATTTGTTGGAAGAAATGACAGCACTCAGAAAGTAATAATAAAGATGTACATATGAATATTCAAACAGGGTAACGAAAGAAATTCTCAATCAGCTAGAGGTGGTCAAAACAAAAGACAAAGGCGAGGTGTCATAGCTCTGCGAGGGAGAAGAGGAAATAATATCAGAGGAAATTCTACAACCAGAGGCAGTATTTCACAGAGGGGAAGAGGTGCAGGTCGAGGAAATCGAGGAAGGGGTGGAGCTCAAGATGCAAGACAGAAAATAATTCAATCAGGAGGGAATACAAGTATAAAACAAGCTAAAACACAAGCAATAACAGCCCTGAGAATGGCCAGACAAACATTACAGAAGATCCAGCAACAGCAAATGAGGCAAAATTTGATCAATCAGAGAAGAGGAATTCAGCAGGTAAGTGATGCTTATATTTTTTAAGTGTTTTAAATGTAACATTGATTTATTATACATTTACACATGAATGACAAGTACATGTATATATGTAAGAATCACAAAGTATATACAACAACGAAGTACAACACTTCTATACAAGCTTCAGAGTTTGTCTTTTCGTATTACCAGTACATTCTTGGATTTTTACTCCTAAATTTTCAAATTCAAGCCTTCTCTTTACTTGATCTTCTTTGTGCCATTTGGATACTACAGTACAGGCAGTCTCTTTACTCCCAAAGTTCAGTTTTTTTCAAGGGGGATCAACCTCTCTGAACTCTTTCTTTGTTGTTGCATCAGATCTCACATCTCATGATACAGAAAACAAAAACAAAACATTGGATATTGATCAATTTTTCACTTAAGTCTTTTTGGAGTTGATGTTCTTGAAATTTCATTATTTGCTGGATTAAATATTTAATAATTGGCCATTGTACTGCAAATATTGAGTGCAAAATCACTTTTTTCTTTACCATTTCAATAGCATTTATAATGGAGAAATTTACTGAATATTGTTAAATTGCTTCCATAATTCAGCTATATTTAAATCTCTGGGTCAAGTCTTTTTGAGCTTGTCAACAGATGCACAGCCATCAAGTGATCAAAAATTTTGAGCGTTACTTGTTTGAGACTGTATACATGTATCACAAAATGTAAATTCTAGGGATTGAATTTAAATTTTCTCCTTTACTAGCCACTGGGAAACAACTTTAGAAACACAACCCACAGGTTTAAGGACAACTTTATTAACCCTACCAGTGCTCTAAGTTGCGACCAAAACACTCGCATTTGCGACCTAAAATTTAGTGTTGCGACCAAAATATGACCAAAGTCGCAAAAATGCGACCAATTTTTTTTCAACTCGGTAATTCCGTTTTTTGTTTGTGTTCAAAAGTTTTGTTTTTTAGACTGCTAAAATATTGTATTTGGAAGTTATCCGGATTTACCGATATTGCTTTGTTTATTTTCACTTAAGTCGGATTCATTTGTTTCATTTTTTTAAACCGATCCACTTTAATATAGTCAATCGGTAAGTTTTTATTCGGAAGTAAAACCAATTAATGGCTTCCAAACAAACGTTGGCCGACTTCGGCTTTGGTTCTCCTTGCCCTATATTAGCAGCGTTAAAAGATACAGATGAATCAAAAGATGATAAACTTTGTAGAAAACAGACAGCCCCTGCCTCCAAGTGGTTGTCTGAATTTTATTGGTTGCGTTATCGCGAGGGGAAGATGTTTTGTACCGTTTGTTCGGACTATCCATCACTGGCAGGGGGACTGATTTTGCAACAAAGGGTTGTACCTCTTTTAAGAGAGAAAGCACTGTAATACACGGATCAAGTAAGAAACATGTATTCATTGGTGACTCTGTGGTAAAATCTGAAGAGAGAGGGGCAACTGTTGCAGCTGATGGCCCAGTAATGGCAGAGTTTGACACTAAACCATACATAACACAATTGTTTTCAACTACCAGAAAGATAAAGTACTGTGGGTGTCCTGCGCAGTCACAAAAAGATTAAATATATATTTAAATTGAATTTGTAATACAAAATTAAAACATAAGATTGTTGCACTGTGTTTTTATTAATGAAAGCAAACATAAATGGGTTTATATGAAAAATTATATGTTGTGGCGACCAAAAATTTCTAAAAGACAACCAAATTTTCAAGAAGGTGGCCTTTTAGCGATCTTAAACCAAATGCTACTTAGAGCACTGCCTACAAAAGTAAAATAAATGTACAACTTGATTTAGGATAGCTTTTCTTACCTCCAGAGCAACCACATTTTGAAAACGGAAAATAAACTGAAGGTATATAGGGCCATATAAAATTAATTCTATGTTTCTCAGATAATTAGGTCACAAAAATGTGGTACGGATGGAGGAAATAAAAGGGATCTAAATTCTTAAATTACCGCAAATGTCGACATATATATGTGTGTATTAAATGTAATTTTAAAATGACGAGTTTTAAGTTGTAAGCAAGCATTGCTTTCAAGCACATTCATGCGGCAGCCAAGCGTGTGAACGTGGCAGCCAAGCACGTTATTAAGTTCGTGAGGAAATCTTTGTTAACGCAAGCACGTGTGCTCAGCAGTCCTGAGCGCACGAGGAAAGCAAACTTCACGTTAACGTGACGTTAACATAATGTTATGTTAGGACTGCACCTCACTGTAGCTGTGGTGCCATCTGTTTAATGACTACATATTTTATGAGGTGAAAATGTTTAGTGATACATTATTGTATATGTTAGATAATATTGATAACAATTTCTTATTCAGAATACAGTATCACTTTCCTACCAAGGAGGTCAAAATCAAAATCAAAGACAAAGAAGAAGGTAAGTCAGAATTAACAGATAAATAAGTTTTAGATAAATTGTGGATGCCAGTTGGTAGAGATACAGGATTAAGAGCTACTTTGTCCTTCTTTCATTACAAGAGATATCTTGTTATCTTTTGTCATAACTGTTGAACCGTGAAGGATAGAGACTTCATATTTCACATGTGACGATGATGTGTACTCAAACAATGAAGCCCTTTCAAGTGACATCAAACAATGAAGCCCTTTTGACCTTGACAATGGCCTTCACGCTAAAAATAACTTTTTGGACTCGGTTTGCTTGTCTTGACTTTGTTGCTGATGGGGCATAAGTGTTTCACAAACAGAGTTTGTTATGGGTTTTTTGTTGGTTTTTTTTTTCTTCTTCCAATTTTTAAACATTAAGAACAGAAAGGAGGAAGTTGTGCTTGGGTGAGTGACATTCAGGCTAGATCTACTCATGGGTAGATCCAGAGTGGTACAAAGTACATTGTAAGTTTCAGAGGGTACTTTACTTAGTGAAGAGAAAGTTTTGAGAAGTTTCTTAGAATTAAAACCAAAATTGTAAGTTTCAGAGAATACTTTACTTAGTGAAGGGAAATTTTGGAGAAGCTTCTTAGAATTAAAATCAAAATGTACATGTATCCCAGTATTCTATTAGGATGCAGTGATTGATGGTTTTGGTAGATTCTGATGCAAAAATTTTACTTTAGAGAATTTTTATTTTCATATTTTGTCATCTGTTCAAGGTGCTCAGATAAATTATACAGACTCATTTGGACCTCCCGTTTAAGAATGACCTCACCCTACACAACCTTATGTAAAAATGTTGTTATCATGATTTATCTAGTATTGTACTACCATAAGTTGTTTCCTTTAAATCACTTACTTGCAGTCATTTCATTTAAGCTGACTTGAGAAATTAATTCTCTAGAAAGCAAATTTAGTTGTTATTCAGAATATTTGTAAGTGGAGGACACTGCAAATGGTGTCATATCATATTGAGATATTCTTTACTTTTATTATGTGCATTTTGTAGATGGCGTCAAACCTCCCAATCTAAGTCCAATGTTTTGACAGTTTCCATAGACAATACTCCTACCTCACCTAAACAAAACAGGTAAAAAGTCATTTAAAAACAGAGAACTAGGTCTTTGTTCTTTATAACAGACAGCTATAAATCAGACTTTCAGATACTTAATGTGTATTGTTTTAATCAGATTCATACATGTATATTGTATAGTGGGAATTTGTGAATTGAATCTAATTTCCTTTTTTCACTTTCTCACTCTCTGAAGTTGAAAATGACATTTTTTCATCCATTCTTGATACTTTAATCTGTATTGATCGTAACCTTGATAGGTATGACAAAGTTACACATAAATGACTTCAATTTGGCAAAGAAGGATGAAAATACAGTAATCCAAGCCATGTGATATGTTTTCTTCAGGTTCATTCAATTCATTAACTAAAGTTTTTGACATGCCCTAGCGATAATAATAATGACTCTTATGAAAATATAAAGAAATGCGCCAATTTCTCAACATTTTGCATGGCATGGTAAAATTGCAACAATGAAAATGTTTAACTGTTACCTGTAACCTAGTGTAAGTATGAGTACAGAATGTGCCATGAGTTACAACTTACATATTACAGAAATTTTCTAATATGGTATTTGAGTAAGTGCTGTCCTTTGTATGCTACTACTTGAGGAGGCCTATATAAATGTATTAAAGTTTTATACAGCTATGAGTCACATAAATCATGACTATGCCAAAACATCATAATTTTCTTCTTGTTACATTGAACATTCAAAATTGTTATGAAAAATCAAAAAGAATTTATCTTGCATGTAACCAAAACTTAAATCCTGCCCAACGTTAAATGTGAAATATATATTGCAGACCTCGAATCAAGAGAGACCGACAAGGTTCACAACAAAGACAGAAACCTTTAGTTAAACAACAAATTCTGGTAAGTTTTAAAAATTTCTAGAATAGAAGATTCATAATAACTAGACAATTCTTTAAAAGTGCTGCACATAACAGTCTCTTATTCTCAGGGATTGGGTTATAATTTCAGCTAACCTAAACAGAAGATTGAAGTGAATCAGTAAATAATTGGATATTATAGATGTATGAATAAATTATACGCTGAAATTAAGATTCAACAGTCCAGACACATTTGTGTGTAGGGGATTTTTATGATAAACAAATTCACTGAGCTATTGAGTCATCATCTTCGCTATTCCCGTTTTCTCATGATACTTTGTTTTATAACTTTTTGAACAGTTGTAAACCTCAACAGGTAGTTGAAATTGATCACATCAAAACTTGTTACTTTTATCTTATTTCAAAACAGAATATGGTTTACAGAACAAAATATTACATTTATGCTACAATTTTACTTTTGGCATGTTTGTGTAAAGAAAAATTATGATTTCTTCAGAATCTTAAGCCCAAAGTTCCAGGCAGTTATTCATATCAACAGACCATCTTTGCACAAAATACAGTAAGTCATATTTTACTTACAGTTCCCAACAAGTCAATAAACAGAAATGTTATGTCATTTACATGAATTGTGGGCAACATGTCAAAGCAATACTGGTTCATGAATTTCACATTTTTTATGATATATTCAGGTACAGACAACTTTTTGTCTGGATTATGATTTTAGATTTTAATTTGTGAAATCACAATAAAACCACAAAATATGCAGACATTTAATGAGAGATAAATTTATCATAATAATGAAAAGGGCCTATAGATTGATGAGGTCTGCTTAGAATCTGAGTGAAGCGTCAGAAGTTAAAAGGACTACAGACTCAATATTTTCGTCTGAGATGATTTTGATATACCGCAATATGTACTTTTTATTTTGGATGAAACTAGGTCAGCATGACTTAGATTTCTTGGTTGACAGATTTTTCTCAGAATTTCTTAAATTAGAAGTTTAACAGACTTGATAACCTGCAAGTGAGATTACTTTGACATGTACGTTTGATTTCTGATGGAACTTTTTCAGTGTGATCTTCATTTTATAGTTAAAATGATTATATACATGTACTAATTGATTCAGTGCAGTTCTTATGTAGTGGAGAAAGTATACAAAACAATGAGAAAATCTCACAAAGCACAATAAGAATTCAGATATAATTGGCCTATGCTGATTCACATCTTTGTATAAAATCAAGTGTTGGATGCAGTTCTTAAATTTATGTCTGTGTTTTTATAAAAGTTTTAAGACACCTGAACTACACTGTGTTCATCATCCTTATCAGATGTTATTCAAAGCAAATTATTTTACATCATTCATGTTTTTTTGAGGGACAGGATTGCTTTACATAATTTTAAATTACATGTATTTATTTTGCAGACTGGCTTAAGTTTAAGTGACAGATTTGCTAGTGATAGTGAAGAGAGGAAAGTGTTCTTCTGAATCCTGTTGTGACAGATGAGGAAATGCAGAGTATTCAGTACAGGGTATGATTACTGGAAAAGGAACCCAAAACAGAAAGAGGAAGATTAGTACACAGTGATTCGTAAAGGATGCAGGATTTATTCCTAGGGCGCAAAGATACTGAACAATGATGAGAAAACCATATTATGAAGATGTTGGAAAAGTGTATTTTAGTTCATACTTTAACGATATTACAGATATTATTGTGTTTTATTCACTATCTGCAGCATGTTGATCAGATTTGTATTTTATTCATGAGATTTTATGGATAGGTTGTGTATGCCACATAAAGGCATAATGTTGGGGTACTTTTAGAGCAAGTGTTTTAAAATGTTGCTATGTAATATAGATAGATAGGATTTCTAGCACCCTTCTAGACTGTATAAATATATCCTTAGTGGGAGATGTATACAGAGATGTATACCCAGGGTCTGGAGATGCTGGAATACACATGTGGGAAGTTCTGTGGTTTTTATTTGAAATATTCTTTATCAAAACTGGACATTTAAGAAGCAAAGATAAATTTTTCAATGTTTTAGAATTATTTCAATATATTTTTAATAGGGTTTGAAATTCATGCTATACTACTTGTATTTTTATCACAATTTTTATTCCTATCCAGTACTCTAGTCGGAGTGAAATTAATGCATGAATTATTTTATTTGAAATGCTTTTTTTTTTAAACAGTTACATTTAAATTTTAGTAAATTTAATTGTGGTCCTGGTAAAAATTATGTATGTGGTAGAAAAACTACTGCAAGTGTGTTTCATTATTTACCATAAAATTGAGATTTTTAAAATTAATAAATTGGGCAGCTTTAATCATATATCATAGAATGGTTACATCCATCTAAGGACTAAGAGAATGGTTTCAGTCATCTAAGGAACTATGAAATCCATAGATGTTTGTAACTTGTCTTGCACATGTATAAGGAGGGGTATGTTTAATGATTTTCTATTTTACCAACAGTTTATGAAAATCATACATGTACATGATATAAATTTAAAGTTTGGCAGTCAACTTGATTTTCATATGTGGAGTACCAATAGAATTGTTGTTTTGATGAGAATAAATTAAAAAATGTAGATTTGATTCTTAGCGCGATTTCAGTGAGAGGCCTAAAGCTTGTCACCTGGATACATGTGTGGTAGTGTGTATGAGAAGGTCAGGAAAGTGACAAAAATGTCCTTCACCATAGCACAGTAATTGCCTTATATTCACTGTGTAGCATCATATGACAAAAATTGGTGAATCCACAAATTCAAAATAGAGTCAAAAAGCTCGCTTCTAAGAGAACTTCACTGGTATAGTGATAATTGTATTGACATATTTAAATATATCCATAGCCCATGTCGTTATCCTTAATCCATCAGTATAAGAAAAGAGTAAGAAATAGCTTTAAATACACCTTTAGACGAATAGTTTTTAGGTAAGTAGAATATGCGAATTTGTGGATAACATTCAATGTCACTTTTAACTATGAATATTCCAGCAAAGCTAAGAAATGGGTAAAATTTCATAAATTTATGAAAACTACCATAACGATACACATATTTCCCTTGTTCGTGCCTTTTGTCACAATGTTTGTAAAAACTACGGTGATTTATTGACTGACAAGTTGACAATTACATAAGTATCAGTTTGTACAAGGACATGGGCTATAAATATATAAATACCTCAGTACAATTATCACTATACCTGTAAGTTCTCTCTGAAGCGAGCTTTTTGCCTCCATTTTGAATTCGTGGATTCACCAACTTTAGTCGCATGATGCTTTACAGTGGTATTGTTTAAATAACCTGATGTGATATCAACCAAAAATTCAGTTTATTTGTGCTCTATATACAGTGGATTTTCTTCACTATTTCTTCAGCAGAAGTCTGATTTTTCCTCTTTTGTAAACATTGGAGAATCAAATGGTAATAGCTGAAGCAATGAACTTTTTATTAGCCTTTGTTCACCTGTGATCATCAGTCCCTGATTCTTATTCTAGACAAGTACATGTAAATGTTTGCCATTGTAACAGCTGAAATTCTGATGTGTTAGCGGGTATCTCCAGTCTTCTCCTTTACAGTATACATGGTGCCCTTATTTCTAGTGAAATACATGCCTATAGAATACTTACAAGGGATTAATCTGATATCCCAATACATTGTTCAATGATACTAGCACAGTTAGAACTACTGTCCGCGCCACTCACTTTGTAAACCGAAAACCTGGATTTTCACTTATTAATCTTTAAAATAGTTTTACAAAATTAATATCAATCGACAGATCTTATTTAGTCGTAACTTTTGGTGTATGTTATGTGTTTCTACGAAGAGGCATTCGTATTTTATAGGGAAAAATCATTTTAGATAGGGCGTTTTCTGTGTTAATTTTGATGTGACGTCGCCGAGGTTTAACATTGAATCTATGGGAAACTTGGCGACGTCACAAGTTGTGTCAATGTCAAATTATGCCGTGTGTTCCCTCATATTTTGCAATAGAAATTACCCTTTTAATGTAATATCCACATTCGGGATTTTAGAAAAGTAACGTTTTTATAATACATCAGAAATGAACCTTCAGCATCAGAGCTGTCAATATAAAACAAAGTACCGTTATATGACAAAATCTACCAGATTTTGATACTCTTTACACTTTTGGGTTATAGCTCATTTACGGACAATTAGGTGATCATGAAGAGTATTGGACGACACCTACAGTAAAAATCAATAAATGATAAATGAATCAACTTCCCTGGAAATTAACACGCACTGAAGACCTAACATGCATGTTCTGTTCTATTCATCTTGAAAATTGTTGAAAATAGGCATATCTTTCGATTTTCAAAATTGTATCACAAATTTGAACGACGACCATATTTGCATTTATGACGAAGTTTTGTGTGTTATTTTTGATATTTTTTATCAAAATTATTTTTTTTTAATAATTCCTTATCAAAAATTTAGTCTAAATTTGTAAAGAATTATGATATTTTGTAATGACGTTTTAAGTCTTCATTTTCATCATTATTTTTTCTATAGAATATTGTATCATCTTTTCGATGTTCGGGAATGCGTACCGAGGTTTGTAAACAATAACAATAATCTAGTATGCTGACCTCATCAAATAATGGCATAAAATAATGATGTCTTAGTTACAGAACCAGTCTAGCATCCGATTATTGAGTACTGATCTGTGAATATTTCTTCTCATATTGCTCATGAATTATCATTGTAATGAGAAGGATATGAGCGAGTTTATTTATTGGGGCATTAAGAGCCACAAAAAAAAAACCTATCTGAAAAAGTACAAATTAAAGTAAGCGGCCAAAACTATAAAGTGATGTCTTTTTTGAGTTCGATTAGATATTGATTAAAATGCCATGGCTCCTTATACAAGTTTCTGCGTTTGTCATCAAACCATGGTGGGGCTGTTTCAAAGAGATATTAATTACATTTGTATTGTGATTTGCCTGTCCGCGATGTTCATTAGAACGTTCATTAAAGTTTTTTAAAGCTTGATCGTAGGTATACATAGCACGGGATTACCGAAAGTCAGCAGTCAATAAAAAGACAAGTAGTATTGATTCCTCCAGGAGACATTAAATTACACATGATAGAATATTTTTTCAACATATCTGTATTGTCAGAAACTGCTGCCACACTTTATCCCTGTAAGTCATTCCTTCTAAACACGAAAGGTGACAACTAAGTGTTAGTGGAATAAAAGCTGTGTAAAATGTTTAATATATAACTCTAATGTTAAGGGACCATGGTCTGAATTAAAATCAAAACTTTGAAATAAGAAAATTAGATACACAAAAATCTTACCTGCAGCAGGAATTAAGTATTCTATGAAGCGATGCGTAGTTGGACCACTCTTTTTTAAAAGCTGCACATTCTATATGCCTTGACGACTTTCAATACACAAAATATTGCAATTTGAGTTACTACATCAAAATACGTCACAGCTGTATACAGAAAATATAGAAGTTAAATTTACTGGGAGGAATTAAGACACCATATATATATATATATATATATATATATATATATATATATATACCAGTCCTTAGCAAAAAGATATATTTTACAATTCATTTTAAGACGAGTATATTGTTAATGGCTGTCTTTGTGACGTGATGTTGAACTGGATAATACCTATCTGCAAATCTAAACAGATATAGATTCTATAGTACAAAAATACGCTCTAAGTTTTCGTTGAGAAATGGGTGATTTCAGAATGTGGAAATACAAATAGTAAATATTCATATACGAACTAGTTTGTATTTTTAAAATTTCATGGGAATTCTGTATTGGAATATTCATGCACATATTTTATATACATTTGAAAAGGCGTGTATTCATGTCATTATCACAGGAAATCCCATTGCAATTGCCGATTCTTCAATTGAAATTTCTCATAGGAGAATGCCTTTTTAAGCAAAAAGTATCTAACATTTCATGGCTTTCGGGCTTCAGTTAATCATTAATCGTCAAATGCGTAAATTATAGATATTTTTCTGCATATATTGTATTGTTTAGTTTTATTGCCCAATTGTCATCGTAAACTTGAACGCGCAGTGAAGAGAGAAGTTGACACGTGTAAAAGCTATTTTTAGATTTGGTCTGATACAAATAACGTAATTCCGCTAGTTTGTGTATGCTCATTTTATTGCTTTTATTAGCTAGTTACACAGAAATGTTTCGTTTTAAATTGAAAGGGTCTGACAATGCGCTCCACAAATCTTACAATATTAAATATGAACACGTGTACAGTAAAATTCAATTGTTAAATGGCAAAAAACTTCTACAATCAGCATTTAACCAATACAAGTAAAGTGGTTTCGTCTATATATGACTCATCAGTACTTTGATTTACTAAACTATTGAATCAAAGTACACAATGGCATGCGTACAACATTGGATAACACATTATGAATATCTTTACCCAACATTTTTTTTTACGTTTTGAAAAGTTTAGGTAAAGTATTAGCACCCAAAGTCTGGACTAATCACAGCGATATTATGTGTTTTATGTCCCCGGGTCCGGCCCCATAATTTCATATTCTTCTGTTCATCAATGAATCAATAACTGGGATTTGGATTTTATTTAGTTTTATTCTATTGGTTAATAGAATTAAACCATTCTCCATGAGAATTTATTTGAACGTTTGATAATGGAATTAATTAAAATGAAATATATGACTTAAGTATATTTTCAGTTTATGGCGTCGGGCCCCGGGGACATACCGGCACCTCGCCGTCATGCATTTTGCCTTCACAACTCCAGAATTCGTGGCAGGATTTTAATGAAACTGTAAAAACAAAGATCACAATATGTGCATATTAGAAGGGGAATGGTGTTAAAAACTTTTTACAGAAGTTATTACCCTGGGATTTATTCTTTGCTGCGGGGGGGGGGGGGGGGGGGGGGGGGGCGTAGTGCACCGACATATCTAGTTTTCATCCATTTAAACTTACTATATTGAAGGTTTTTTCCCGAGAATAATGCTTTGCTTGAGTTTCATTACAGGAATATGGATGTTCCAACTTTTCTGACTATCTTTTGTCGATCGTTTGAAGATCGCTCTTGGGGTTTTTTTTTTTGTCCCTATATTTATGACTACTTTCTTTTTGAATCTTCAAAGGACACAGTCTGATCTGAATATCACTCCCGGAACTGACGAAACACCAGCATATTGTTTACAAGAAGTGTGTTCTTCACAATACGTGTTTTCTTACAGATTTCCAGTTTTCCTTTCATTTAGCATATAAAGGATTCGTGTAATTTCCATTTCCACCGAAAACTTCTCGAACACATTAGCATAATACAGGGAACGAACGTACGCGGATTGACTGCACCACAAGCCAAAGGGCATAATTACTACACAAAATATGCCTTTCAAATATATCAAATTATGGCGAATTCATCAACTAGAAGCGGATAGTAACTACACGTACTAGCTTTTTTTATGTGACGTCCATATTGTACGAAACAATCTTGCCAAACGTTTAAAGAAAAACTTTGTCTTTATTCCGTACGATTTCTTTTTTCGCCATTGTTGACAATAAACATTCAACTATTGGTCAATACCATTTACAAACACCAATGTTATGAACGAACAATTAAGTTCGTACTAAAAGGACTTTTCTTAATTTAGAATTTATTGATTGACATGTTGAGAAAAATCCATCTGACGTCCGGAAATTGATTAAGACATTCAGTTTCATATCAGTGTCGTTCTCCAGTCACAGAATATTCTAGACATTGGTTTCTACAATCTGATTTCTATAATGTGTACGATGAAACATTTTATAATACTTCTGGGTTTTCTGAGCGCCAGTGGACATAAAATAGGTATGATTTTAATTGTATTTACATTTTGCCTTTTGTTGCACTTTTTGTCGGTTTACATAGAAGCTTCATATATATCACTAAGCTTAATATATCCTTCAAAAGGTTTGTGGTGGTACTTGCCGGACAATAGCTTGGATATGGAGACATCACAATTTTATGATCGTATCCACTTTGGTGCTACACAAGTAGAGGAGTTCCACAATTTACAGACATTCTACGCTGGTAAAATGCTCAATCACATGTTCTATATCTATGTAACAGAGTAAATAATAATAATAATAATAATAATAATAATAATAATAATAATAATAATAATAATAATAATAATAACTAGAGCTGACCTTGTTGGCGAGCCAACAAGAAGGTTTCACAAGACTCAGATGAAAAAGTTAAGACCAAATGTCTTGGCTTTTTGTTGTTCTTGGATTGAAAATGAAGAATTCAGCATGAAAGATTTTTCTCCGGGGAATAAGAGGAAGAAATATTTTGGGACCACATCCCTTTGTGGGGCCCCAAGGTATGCGGAAAGGACTGTGAAACCCTTAAATCTGACCGCAAATATCTTAAAAACGGTAAGGGATATGGAAAAAAAAAACTTTAGGTGAATGTATACATTTTATTTTTCACGAAGAATCGATTCCAACCATTCCCGATTCGATCGGATGAAAAGTAAGGGAGCTATGACGTCATTTAAATAGTATTACGTCATGTTCAGGAATTTCGCACCATGCCAGATCACACTTGTCAGTCGGTAAATATTTTTATTCTGTATCATGCTACCAAATTTCACACCACTAGCTTTATAAATAAGCAAAACACAGCTTCCTGAAGTTGAAAAGTGTATTTTCAGGAATGGTGAAACCATGAATTTTGACGGCAAATATCTCGAAAACGGTAAGAGATATCGAAATTCTGTTGTACTAACTAGGATGTTAAATTTTCACGCAGAATCGATTCCAACCATCCCCGACTCGATCCGATGATAAATAAGGGAGATATGACGTCATTTACAAAGTATGACGTCATTTTCAGGAATTTGGCTCCATGCCAAATTCCTCTTGTCAGTCGGTAGATATTCTCAATCTCTATCATGCTACCAAATTTCACACCCCTAACTTCCTCATTAAGCGAAACACAGCTTCCTGAAGTTGAAAAGTCTGTTTTCAGGAATGGTGAAACCGTGAACTTTGACCGCAAATATCTCGAAAACGGTAAGAGATATCGAAATTCTGTTTCGATTATTTACCATTTTACTTTTTCACGCAGAATCGATTCCAACCGTCCCCGCCTCGATCCGATGAAAAATAAGGGAGATATGACGTCATTTACAAAGTATGACGTCATTTTCAGGAATTTGGCTATATGCCAAATTCCTCTTGTCAGTCGGTATATATTCTCAATCTCTATCATGCTACCAAATTACACACCTCTATCTTCCTCAATAAGCGAGCTATAGGCGAAAACATTTCATGAATAATTAATGAGTGTTGATGACGTCACAAACATCACTTTAAAGGGGGTTGTCGTGTTCAAACGCAAATAACTCAAAAACCGTAAGAGTTAGCGAAAATCTGAGAACACTGTACTGGTAGGTATTTGAACGCTCTATCGAATGGAAGAAACCCGATCAAAATCCGACTGCAAATAAAGTCGCTAGACCTTGCCAAAGATTTGATTCGAAAATTTTCAATAATTTCAAAAATATTGGCAGCATGCCATTTTCATTCTAGAGGTAGATTAAGAATGTGGAAACATGTTTAGATATAAAATTTCATGCCGATATCTCATTTAGTAAGAGAGATATTAACGTATGAATATTTAATAAGCTTTGATGACGTCATAGCGAATTTTCCCACGCTCATTGTGACTTTATTTATGGTCCGATTTCAAAAATTTTTCATATTCCAAATCAGACCATTGAAATCTTTCATCCTACTGTCTAAAATCTAAGATTGAAATTTTTTTTTTTTAACTGAAAACAATCGGGTCAAGGTCAACTTTTTCGGGGTAGAGCTACGAAATTGACGCAGTGACATAAAATCTTGCATCTCCTTTTCTGAATCGAATGCTGAAAATTTCATTCCAATCGGACAATAAATAGCGAAGATACAGGTACCTAAATAAAAAAATTGTAGGTGGCGCTGTGACCTTACAAAGTGAAAGTAGGAAAAAATAAAAAAAATACCTCGGCGGAAATGTGTAAAGAGACGATCCTGAAAATTTGAATGTTCTATCTTAAACCGTATTGGAGAAAACCTCTGTCCACTGCAAAAACGGAAGAAAAATAAAAATAATAATAATAATAACTAGAGCTGACCTTGTTGGCGAGCCAACAAGAAGGTTTCACAAGACTCAGATGAAAAAGTTAAGACCAAATGTCTTGGCTTTTTGTTGTTCTTGGATTGAAAATGAAGAATTCAGCATGAAAGATTTTTCTCCGGGGAATAAGAGGAAGAAATATTTTGGGACCACATCCCTTTGTGGGGCCCCAAGGTATGCGGAAAGGACTGTGAACCGTTAAATCTGACCGCAACTATCTTAAAAACGGTAAGGGATATGGAAAAAAAAAACTTTAGGTGAATATATACATTTTATTTTTCACGAAGAATCGATTCCAACCATTCCCGATTCGATCGGATGAAAAGTAAGGGAGCTATGACGTCATTTAAATAGTATTACGTCATGTTCAGGAATTTCGCACCATGCCAAATCCCACTTGTCAGTCGGTAAATATTTTTATTCTGTATCATGCTACCAAATTTCACACCACTAGCTTTATAAATAAGCGAAACACAGCTTCCTGAAGTTGAAAAGGGTATTTTCAGGAATGGTGAAACCATGAATTTTGACGGCAAATATCTCGAAAACGGTAAGAGATATCGAAATTCTGTTGTACTAACTAGGATGTTAAATTTTCACGCAGAATCGATTCCAACCATCCCCAACTCGATCCGATGATAAATAAGGGAGATATGACGTCATTTACAAAGTATGACGTCATTTTCAGGAATTTGGCTCCATGCCAAATTCCTCTTGTCAGTCGGTAGATATTCTCAATCTCTATCATGCTACCAAATTTCACACCCCTAACTTCCTCATTAAGCGAAACACAGCTTCCTGAAGTTGAAAAGTCTGTTTTCAGGAATGGTGAAACCGTGAACTTTGACCGCAAATATCTCGAAAACGGTAAGAGATATCGAAATTCTGTTTCGATTATTTACCATTTTACTTTTTCACGCAGAATCGATTCCAACCGTCCCCGCCTCGATCCGATGAAAAATAAGGGAGATATGACGTCATTTACAAAGTATGACGTCATTTTCAGGAATTTGGCTATATGCCAAATTCCTCTTGTCAGTCGGTAGATATTCTCAATCTCTATCATGCTACCAAATTTCACACCTCTATCTTCCTCAATAAGCGAGCTTTAGGCGAAAACATTTCATGAATAATTAATGAGTATTGATGACGTCACAAACATCACTTTAAAGGGGGTTGTCGTGTTCAAACGCAAATAACTCAAAAACCGTAAGAGTTAGCGAAAATCTGAGAACACTGTACTGGTAGGTATTTGAACGCTCTATCGAATGGAAGAAACCCGATCAAAATCCGACTGCAAATAAAGTCGCTAGACCTTGCCAAAGATTTGATTCGAAAATTTTCAATAATTTCAAAAATATTGGCAGCATGCCATTTTCATTCTAGAGGTAGATTAAGAATGTGGAAACATGTTTAGATATAAAATTTCATGCCGATATCTCATTTAGTAAGAGAGATATTAACGTATGAATATTTAATAAGCTTTGATGACGTCATAGCGAATTTTCCCACGCTCATTGTGACTTTATTTATGGTTCGATTTCAAAAATTTTTCACATTCCAAATCAGACCATTGAAATCTTTCATCCTACTGTCTAAAATCTAAGATTGAAATATTTTTTTAAAACTCAAAACAATCGGGTCAAGGTCAACTTTTTCGGGGTAGAGCTACGAAATTGACGCAGTGACATAAAATCTTGCATCTCCTTTTCTGAATCGAATGCTGAAAATTTCATTCCAATCGGACAATAAATAGCGAAGATACAGGTACCTAAATAAAAAAATTGTAGGTGGCGCTGTGACCTTACAAAGTGAAAGTAGGAAAAAATAAAAAAAATACCTCGGCGGAAATGTGTAAAGAGACGATCCTGAAAATTTGAATGTTCTATCTTAAACCGTATTGGAGAAAACCTCTGTCCACTGCAAAAACGGAAGAAAAATAAAAATAATAATAATAATAACTAGAGCTGACCTTGTTGGCGAGCCAACAAGAAGGTTTCACAAGACTCAGATGAAAAAGTTAAGACCAAATGTCTTGGCTTTTTGTTGTTCTTGGATTGAAAATGAAGAATTCAGCATGAAAGATTTTTCTCCGGGGAATAAGAGGAAGAAATATTTTGGGACCACATCCCTTTGTGGGGCCCCAAGGTATGCGGAAAGGACTGTGAACCGTTAAATCTGACCGCAAACTATCTTAAAAACGGTAAGGGATATGGAAAAAAAAAACTTTAGGTGAATATATACATTTTATTTTTCACGAAGAATCGATTCCAACCATTCCCGATTCGATCGGATGAAAAGTAAGGGAGCTATGACGTCATTTAAATAGTATTACGTCATGTTCAGGAATTTCGCACCATGCCAAATCCCACTTGTCAGTCGGTAAATATTTTTATTCTGTATCATGCTACCAAATTTCACACCACTAGCTTTATAAATAAGCGAAACACAGCTTCCTGAAGTTGAAAAGGGTATTTTCAGGAATGGTGAAACCATGAATTTTGACGGCAAATATCTCGAAAACGGTAAGAGATATCGAAATTCTGTTGTACTAACTAGGATGTTAAATTTTCACGCAGAATCGATTCCAACCATCCCCAACTCGATCCGATGATAAATAAGGGAGATATGACGTCATTTACAAAGTATGACGTCATTTTCAGGAATTTGGCTCCATGCCAAATTCCTCTTGTCAGTCGGTTAGATATTCTCAATCTCTATTATGCTACCAAATTTCACACCCCTAACTTCCTCAAGAAGCGAAACACAGCTTCCTGAAGTTGAAAAGTGTGTTTTCAGGAATGGTGAAACCGTGAACTTTGACCGCAAATATCTCGAAAACGGTAAGAGATATCGAAATTCTGTTTCGAGTATTTACCATTTTACTTTTTCACGCAGAATCGATTCCAACCGTCCCCGCCTCGATCCGATGAAAAATAAGGGAGATATGACGTCATTTACAAAGTATGACGTCATTTTCAGGAATTTGGCTATATGCCAAATTCCTCTTGTCAGTCGGTATATATTCTCAATCTCTATCATGCTACCAAATTACACACCTCTATCTTCCTCAATAAGCGAGCTATAGGCGAAAACATTTCATGAATAATTAATGAGTGTTGATGACGTCACAAACATCACTTTAAAGGGGGTTGTCGTGTTCAAACGCAAATAACTCAAAAACCGTAAGAGTTAGCGAAAATCTGAGAACACTGTACTGGTAGGTATTTGAACGCTCTATCGAATGGAAGAAACCCGATCAAAATCCGACTGCAAATAAAGTCGCTAGACCTTGCCAAAGATTTGATTCGAAAATTTTCAATAATTTCAAAAATATTGGCAGCATGCCATTTTCATTCTAGAGGTAGATTAAGAATGTGGAAACATGTTTAGATATAAAATTTCATGCCGATATCTCATTTAGTAAGAGAGATATTAACGTATGAATATTTAATAAGCTTTGATGACGTCATAGCGAATTTTCCCACGCTCATTGTGACTTTATTTATGGTTCGATTTCAAAAATTTTTCACATTCCAAATCAGACCATTGAAATCTTTCATCCTACTGTCTAAAATCTAAGATTGAAATATTTTTTTAAAACTCAAAACAATCGGGTCAAGGTCAACTTTTTCGGGGTAGAGCTACGAAATTGACGCAGTGACATAAAATCTTGCATCTCCTTTTCTGAATCGAATGCTGAAAATTTCATTCCAATCGGACAATAAATAGCGAAGATACAGGTACCTAAATAAAAAAATTGTAGGTGGCGCTGTGACCTTACAAAGTGAAAGTAGGAAAAAATTTAAAAAAATACATCGGCGGAAATGTGTAAAGAGACGATCCTGAAAATTTGAATGTTCTATCTTAAACCGTATTGGAGAAAACCTCTGTCCACTGCAAAAACGGAAGAAAAATAAAAATAATAATAATAATAACTAGAGCTGACCTTGTTGGCGAGCCAACAAGAAGGTTTCACAAGACTCAGATGAAAAAGTTAAGACCAAATGTCTTGGCTTTTTGTTGTTCTTGGATTGAAAATGAAGAATTCAGCATGAAAGATTTTTCTCCGGGGAATAAGAGGAAGAAATATTTTGGGACCACATCCCTTTGTGGGGCCCCAAGGTATGCGGAAAGGACTGTGAACCGTTAAATCTGACCGCAACTATCTTAAAAACGGTAAGGGATATGGAAAAAAAAACTTTAGGTGAATATATACATTTTATTTTTCACGAAGAATCGATTCCAACCATTCCCGATTCGATCGGATGAAAAGTAAGGGAGCTATGACGTCATTTAAATAGTATTACGTCATGTTCAGGAATTTCGCACCATGCCAAATCCCACTTGTCAGTCGGTAAATATTTTTATTCTGTATCATGCTACCAAATTTCACACCACTAGCTTTATAAATAAGCGAAACACAGCTTCCTGAAGTTGAAAAGGGTATTTTCAGGAATGGTGAAACCATGAATTTTGACGGCAAATATCTCGAAAACGGTAAGAGATATCGAAATTCTGTTGTACTAACTAGGATGTTAAATTTTCACGCAGAATCGATTCCAACCATCCCCAACTCGATCCGATGATAAATAAGGGAGATATGACGTCATTTACAAAGTATGACGTCATTTTCAGGAATTTGGCTCCATGCCAAATTCCTCTTGTCAGTCGGTAGATATTCTCAATCTCTATTATGCTACCAAATTTCACACCCCTAACTTCCTCAAGAAGCGAAACACAGCTTCCTGAAGTTGAAAAGTGTGTTTTCAGGAATGGTGAAACCGTGAACTTTGACCGCAAATATCTCGAAAACGGTAAGAGATATCGAAATTCTGTTTCGAGTATTTACCATTTTACTTTTTCACGCAGAATCGATTCCAACCGTCCCCGCCTCGATCCGATGAAAAATAAGGGAGATATGACGTCATTTACAAAGTATGACGTCATTTTCAGGAATTTGGCTATATGCCAAATTCCTCTTGTCAGTCGGTATATATTCTCAATCTCTATCATGCTACCAAATTACACACCTCTATCTTCCTCAATAAGCGAGCTATAGGCGAAAACATTTCATGAATAATTAATGAGTGTTGATGACGTCACAAACATCACTTTAAAGGGGGTTGTCGTGTTCAAACGCAAATAACTCAAAAACCGTAAGAGTTAGCGAAAATCTGAGAACACTCTACTGGTAGGTATTTGAACGCTCTATCGAATGGAAGAAACCCGATCAAAATCCGACTGCAAATAAAGTCGCTAGACCTTGCCAAAGATTTGATTCGAAAATTTTCAATAATTTCAAAAATATTGGCAGCATGCCATTTTCATTCTAGAGGTAGATTAAGAATGTGGAAACATGTTTAGATATAAAATTTCATGCCGATATCTCATTTAGTAAGAGAGATATTAACGTATGAATATTTAATAAGCTTTGATGACGTCATAGCGAATTTTCCCACGCTCATTGTGACTTTATTTATGGTTCGATTTCAAAAATTTTTCACATTCCAAATCAGACCATTGAAATCTTTCATCCTACTGTCTAAAATCTAAGATTGAAATATTTTTTTAAAACTCAAAACAATCGGGTCAAGGTCAACTTTTTCGGGGTAGAGCTACGAAATTGACGCAGTGACATAAAATCTTGCATCTCCTTTTCTGAATCGAATGCTGAAAATTTCATTCCAATCGGACAATAAATAGCGAAGATACAGGTACCTAAATAAAAAAATTGTAGGTGGCGCTGTGACCTTACAAAGTGAAAGTAGGAAAAAATAAAAAAAATACCTCGGCGGAAATGTGTAAAGAGACGATCCTGAAAATTTGAATGTTCTATCTTAAACCGTATTGGAGAAAACCTCTGTCCACTGCAAAAACGGAAGAAAAATAAAAATAATAATAATAATAACTAGAGCTGACCTTGTTGGCGAGCCAACAAGAAGGTTTCACAAGACTCAGATGAAAAAGTTAAGACCAAATGTCTTGGCTTTTTGTTGTTCTTGGATTGAAAATGAAGAATTCAGCATGAAAGATTTTTCTCCGGGGAATAAGAGGAAGAAATATTTTGGGACCACATCCCTTTGTGGGGCCCCAAGGTATGCGGAAAGGACTGTGAACCGTTAAATCTGACCGCAACTATCTTAAAAACGGTAAGGGATATGGAAAAAAAAAACTTTAGGTGAATATATACATTTTATTTTTCACGAAGAATCGATTCCAACCATTCCCGATTCGATCGGATGAAAAGTAAGGGAGCTATGACGTCATTTAAATAGTATTACGTCATGTTCAGGAATTTCGCACCATGCCAAATCCCACTTGTCAGTCGGTAAATATTTTTATTCTGTATCATGCTACCAAATTTCACACCACTAGCTTTATAAATAAGCGAAACACAGCTTCCTGAAGTTGAAAAGGGTATTTTCAGGAATGGTGAAACCATGAATTTTGACGGCAAATATCTCGAAAACGGTAAGAGATATCGAAATTCTGTTGTACTAACTAGGATGTTAAATTTTCACGCAGAATCGATTCCAACCATCCCCAACTCGATCCGATGATAAATAAGGGAGATATGACGTCATTTACAAAGTATGACGTCATTTTCAGGAATTTGGCTCCATGCCAAATTCCTCTTGTCAGTCGGTAGATATTCTCAATCTCTATTATGCTACCAAATTTCACACCCCTAACTTCCTCAAGAAGCGAAACACAGCTTCCTGAAGTTGAAAAGTGTGTTTTCAGGAATGGTGAAACCGTGAACTTTGACCGCAAATATCTCGAAAACGGTAAGAGATATCGAAATTCTGTTTCGAGTATTTACCATTTTACTTTTTCACGCAGAATCGATTCCAACCGTCCCCGCCTCGATCCGATGAAAAATAAGGGAGATATGACGTCATTTACAAAGTATGACGTCATTTTCAGGAATTTGGCTCCATGCCAAATTCCTCTTGTTAGTCGGTAGATATTCTCAATCTCTATTATGCTATCAAATTTCACATCTCTATTTTCCTCAATAAGCGAGCTATAGGCGAAAACATTTCATGAATAATTAATGAGTGTTGATGACGTCACAAACATCACTTTAAAGGGGGTTGTCGTGTTCAAACGCAAATAACTCGAGAACCGTAAGAGTTAGCGAAAATCTGAGAACAATACTCTGGTAGGTATTTGAACGCTCTATCGAATGGAAGAAACCCGATCAAAATCCCACTGCAAATAAAGTCGCTAGACCTTGCCAAAGATTTGATTCGAAAATTTTCAATAATTTCAAAAATATTGGCAGCAAGCCATTTTCATTCTACAGGTAGATTAACAATGTGGAAACATGTTTAGATATAAAATTTCATGCCGGTATCTCATTTAGTAAGAGAGATATTAACGTATGAATATTTAATTAGCTTTGATGACGTCATAGCGAATTTTCCCACGCTCATTGTGACTTTATTTATGGTCCGATTTCAAAAATTTTTCACATTCCAAATCAGACCATTGAAATCTTTCATCCTACTTTCTAAAATCTAAGATTGAAATATTTTTTTTGAAATGAAAACAATCGGGTCAAGGTCAACTTTTTCGGGATAGAGCTACGAAATTGACGCAGTGACATAAAATCTTGCATCTCCTTTTCTGAATCGAATGCTGAAAATTTCATTCCAATCGGACAATAAATAGCGAAGATACAGGTACCTAAATAAAAAAATTGTAGGTGGCGCTGTGACCTTACAAAGTGAAAGTAGGAAAAAATAAAAAAAATACCTCGGCGGAAATGTGTAAAGAGACGATCCTGAAAATTTGAATGTTCTATCTTAAACCGTATTGGAGAAAACCTCTGTCCACTGCAAAAACGGAAGAAAAATAAAAATAACTAGAGCTGACCTTGTTGGCGAGCCAACAAGAAGGTTTCACAAGACTCAGATGAAAATGTTAAGACCAAATGTCTTGGCTTTTTGTTGTTCTTGGATTGAAAATGAAGGATTCAGCATGAAAGATTTTTCACCGGGGAATAAGAGGAAGAAATATTTTGGGACCACATCCCTTTGTGGGGCCCCAAGGTATGCGGAAAGGACTGTGAAACCGTTAAATCTGACCGCAAATATCTTAAAAACGGTAAGGGATATGGAAAAAAAAACTTAAGGTGAATACATTATCCATTTTATTTTTCACGCAGAATCGATTCCAACCATCCCCGATTCGATCCGATGATAAATAAGGGAGATATGGCGTCATTTACAAAGTATGACGTCATTTTCAGGAATTTGGCTCCATGCCAAATTCCTCTTGTCAGTCGGTAGATATTCTCAATCTCTATCAAGCTACCAAATTTCACACCCCTAACTTCCTCAATAAGCGAAACACAGCTTCCTGAAGTTGAAAAATGTTTTTTTTAGGAATGGTGAAACCGTGAACTTTGACCGCAAATATCTCGAAAACGGTAAGAGATATCGAAATTCTGTTGTTTCCTACTCCCTTTATACTTTTTCACGCAGAATCGATTCCAACCATCCCCGATTCGATCCGATGATAAATAAGGGAGATATGACGTCATTTACAAAGTATGACGTCATTTTCAGGAATTTGGCTCCATGCCAAATTCCTCTTGTCAGTCGGTAGATATTCTCAATCTCTATCATGCTACCAAATTTCACACCTCTAACTTCCTGAATAAGCGAAACACAGCTTCCTGAATTTGAAAAGTGTGTTTTCAGGAATGGTGAAACCGTGAACTTTGACCGCAAATATCTCGAAAACGGTAAGAGATATCGAAATTCTGTTTCGAGTATTTACCTTTTTACTTTTTCACGCAGAATCGATTCCAACCGTCCCCGCCTCGATCCGATGAAAAATAAGGGAGATATGACGTCATTTACAAAGTATGACGTCATTTTCAGGAATTTGGCTCCATGCCAAATTCCTCTTGTCAGTCGGTAGATATTCTCAATCTCTATCATGCTACCAAATTTCACAACTCTATCTTCCTCAATAAGCGAACTATAGGCGAAAACATTTCATGAATAATTAATGAGTGTTGATGACGTCACAAACATCACTTTAAAGGGGGTTGTCGTGTTCAAACGCAAATAACTCGAGAACCGTAAGAGTTAGCGAAAATTTGAGAACAATACTCTGGTAGGTATTTGAACGCTCTATCGAATGGAAGAAACCCGATCAAAATCCGACTGCAAATAAAGTCGCTAGACCTTGCCAAAGATTTGATTCGAAAATTTTCAATAATTTCAAAAATATTGGCATCATGCCATTTTCATTCTAGAGGTAGATTAAGAATGTGGAAACATGTTTAGATATAAAATTTCATGCCGATATCTCATTTAGTAAGAGAGATATTAACTTATGAATATTTAATTAGCTTTGATGACGTCATAGCGAATTTTCCCACGCTCATTGTGACTTTATTTATGGTCCGATTTCAAAAATTTTTCATATTCCAAATCAGACCATTGAAATCTTTCATCCTACTGTCTAAAATCTAAGATTGAAATATTTTTTTTGAAAGGAAAACAATCGGGTCAAGGTCAACTTTTTCGGGGTAGAGCTACGAAATTGACGCAGTGACATAAAATCTTGCATCTCCTTTTCTGAATCGAATGCTGAAAATTTCATTCCAATCGGACAATAAATAGCGAAGATACAGGTACCTAAATAAAAAAATTGTAGGTGGCGCTGTGACCTTACAAAGTGAAAGTAGGAAAAAATAAAAAAAATTCCTCGGCGGAAATGTGTAAAGAGACGATCCTGAAAATTTGAATGTTCTATCTTAAACCGTATTGGAGAAAACCTCTGTCCACTGCAAAAACGGAAGAAAAATAAAAATAATAATAATAATAATAATAATAATAACTAGAGCTGACCTTGTTGGCGAGCCAACAAGAAGGTTTCACAAGACTCAGATGAAAAAGTTAAGACCAAATGTCTTGGCTTTTTGTTGTTCTTGGATTGTAAATGAAGAATTCAGCATGAAAGATTCTTCTCCGGGGAATAAGAGGAAGAAATATTTTGGGACCACATCCCTTTGTGGGGCCCAAGGTATGCGGAAAGGACTGTGAAACCGTTAAATCTGACCGCAAATATCTTAAAAACGGTAAGGGATATGGAAAAAAAAAACTTTAGGTAAATATATACATTTTATTTTTCACGAAGAATCGATTCCAACCATTCCCGATTCGATCGGATGGAAAGTAAGGGAGCTATGACGTCATTTAAATAGTATTACGTCATGTTCAGGAATTTCGCACCATGCCAAATCCCACTGGTCAGTCGGTAAATATTTTTATTCTGTATCATGCTACCAAATTTCACACCACTAGCTTTATAAATAAGCGAAACACAGCTTCTTGAAGTTGAAAAGTGTATTTTCAGGAATGGTGAAACCATGAATTTTGACGGCAAATATCTCGAAAACGGTAAGAGATATCGAAATTCTGTTGGTACTACGTTGATGTTAAATTTTCACGCAGAATCGATTCCAACCATTCCCGATTCGATCCGATGATAAATAAGGGAGATATGACGTCATTTACAAAGTATGACGTCATTTTCAGGAATTTGGCTCCATGCCAAATTCCTCTTGTCAGTCGGTAGATATTCTCAATCTCTATCATGCTACCAAATTTCACACCTCTAACTTCCTCAATAAGCGAAACACAGCTTCCTGAATTTGAAAAGTGTGTTTTCAGGAATGGTGAAACCGTGAACTTTGACCGCAAATATCTCGAAAACGGTAAGAGATATCGAAATTCTGTTGCATTTTATATCCATTTTACTTTTTCACGCAGAATCGATTCCAACCATCCCCGATTCGATCCGATGATAAATAAGGGAGATATGACGTCATTTACAAAGTATGACGTCATTTTCAGGAATTTGGCTCCATGCCAAATTCCTCTTGTCAGTCGGTAGATATTCTCAATCTCTATCATGCTACCAAATTTCACACCTCTAACTTCCTCAATAAGGGAAACACAGCTTCCTGAATTTGAAAAGTGTGTTTTCAGGAATGGTGAAACCGTGAACTTTGACCGCAAATATCTCGAAAACGGTAAGAGATATCGAAATTCTGTTTCGAGTATTTACCATTTTACTTTTTCACGCAGAATCGATTCCAACCGTCCCCGCCTCGATCCGATAAAAAATAAGGGAGATATGACGTCATTTACAAAGTATGACGTCATTTTAAGGAATTTGGCTCCATGCCAAATTCCTCTTGTCAGTCGGTAGATATTCTCAATCTGTAACATGCTACCAAATTTCACACCTCTATCTTCCTCAATAAGCGAGCTATAGGCGAAAACATTTCATGAATAATTAATGAGTGTTGATGACGTCACAAACATCACTTTAAAGGGGGTTGTCGTGTTCAAACGCAAATAACTCAAAAACCGTAAGAGTTAGCGAAAATCTGAGAACACTCTACTGGTAGGTATTTGAACGCTCTATCGAATGGAAGAAACCCGATCAAAATCCGACTGCAAATAAAGTCGCTAGACCTTGCCAAAGATTTGATTCGAAAATTTTCAATAATTTCAAAAATATTGGCAGCATGCCATTTTCATTCTAGAGGTACATTAAGAATGTGGAAACATGTTTAGATATAAAATTTCATGCTGATATCTTATTTATTAAGAGAGATATTAACGTATGAATATTTAATTAGCTTTGATGACGTCATAGCGAATTTTCCCACGCTCATTGTGACTTTATTTATGGTCCGTTTTCAAAAATTTTTCACATTCCAAATCAGACCATTGAAATCTTTCATCCTACTGTCTAAAATCTAAGATTGAAATATTTTTTTTGAATTCAAAACAATCGGGTCAAGGTCAACTTTTTCGGGGTAGAGCTACGAAATTGACGCAGTGACATAAAATCTTGCATCTCCTTTTCTGAATCGAATGCCGCAAATTTCATTCCAATCGGACAATAAATAGCGAAGATACAGGTACCTAAATAAAAAAATTGTAGGTGGCGCTGTGACCTTACAAAGTGAAAGTAGGAAAAAATAAAAAAAATACCTCGGCGGAAATGTGTAAAGAGACGATCCTGAAAATTTGAATGTTCTATCTTAAACCGTTTTGGAGAAAACCTCTGTCCACTGCAAAAACGGAAGAAAAATAAAAATAATAATAATAAAAAAAAAAGAAAAATCAGAAAAACAATAGGTTTCACAAGTGGAACTTGTGAAACCTAATAATAAAAAAAAAAGAAAAATCAGAAAAACAATAGGTTTCACAAGTGGAACTTGTGAAACCTAATAATAACTAGAGCTGACCTTGTTGGCGAGCCAACAAGAAGGTTTCACAAGACTCAGATGAAAAAGTTAAGACCAAATGTCTTGGCTTTTTGTTGTTCTTGGATTGAAAATGAAGAATTCAGCATGAAAGATTTTTCTCCGGGGAATAAGAGGAAGAAATATTTTGGGACCACATCCCTTTGTGGGGCCCCAAGGTATGCGGAAAGGACTGTGAAACCGTTAAATCTGACCGCAACTATCTTAAAAACGGTAAGGGATATGGAAAAAAAAACTTTAGGTGAATATATACATTTTATTTTTCACGAAGAATCGATTCCAACCATTCCCGATTCGATTGGATGAAAAGTAAGGGAGCTATGACGTCATTTAAATAGTATTACGTCATGTTCAGGAATTTCGCACCATGCCAAATCCCACTTGTCAGTCGGTAAATATTTTTATTCTGTATCATGCTACCAAATTTCACACCACTAGCTTTATAAATAAGCGAAACACAGCTTCCTGAAGTTGAAAAGGGTATTTTCAGGAATGGTGAAACCATGAATTTTGACGGCAAATATCTCGAAAACGGTGAGAGATATCGAAATTCTGTTGTACTAACTAGGATGTTAAATTTTCACGCAGAATCGATTCCAACCATCCCCGATTCGATCCGATGATAAATAAGGGAGATATGACGTCATTTACAAAGTATGACGTCATTTTCAGGAATTTGGCTCCATGCCAAATTCCTCTTGTCAGTCGGTAGATATTCTCAATCTCTATTATGCTACCAAATTTCACACCCCTAACTTTCTCAAGAAGCGAAACACAGCTTCCTGAAGTTGAAAAGTGTGTTTTCAGGAATGGTGAAACCGTGAACTTTGACCGCAAATATCTCGAAAACGGTAAGAGATATCGAAATTCTGTTTCGATTATTTACCATTTTACTTTTTCACGCAGAATCGATTCCAACCGTCCCCGCCTCGATCCGATGAAAAATAAGGGAGATATGACGTCATTTACAAAGTATGACGTCATTTTCAGGAATTTGGCGCCATGCCAAATTCCTCTTGTTAGTCGGTAGATATTCTCAATCTCTATTATGCTATCAAATTTCACATCTCTATTTTCCTCAATAAGCGAGCTATAGGCGAAAACATTTCATGAATAATTAATGAGTGTTGATGACGTCACAAACATCACTTTAAAGGGGGTTGTCGTGTTCAAACGCAAATGACTCGAGAACCGTAAGAGTTAGCGAAAATCTGAGAACAATACTCTGGTAGGTATTTGAACGCTCTATCGAATGGAAGAAACCCGATCAAAATCCCACTGCAAATAAAGTCGCTAGACCTTGCCAAAGATTTGATTCGAAAATTTTCAATAATTTCAAAAATATTGGCAGCATGCCATTTTCATTCTAGAGGTAGATTAACAATGTGGAAACATGTTTAGATATAAAATTTCATGCCGATATCTCATTTAGTAAGAGAGATATTAACGTATGAATATTTAATTAGCTTTGATGACGTCATAGCGAATTTTCCCACGCTCATTGTGACTTTATTTATGGTCCGATTTCAAAAATTTTTCATATTCCAAATCAGACCATTAAAATCTTTCATCCTACTGTCTAAAATCTAAGATTGAAATATTTTTTTTGAAATGAAAACAATCGGGTCAAGGTCAACTTTTTCGGGATAGAGCTACGAAATTGACGCAGTGACATAAAATCTTGCATCTCCTTTTCTGAATCGAATGCTGAAAATTTCATTCCAATCGGACAATAAATAGCGAAGATACAGGTACCTAAATAAAAAAATTGTAGGTGGCGCTGTGACCTTACAAAGTGAAAGCAGGAAAAAATAAAAAAAATACCTCGGCGGAAATGTGTAAAGAGACGATCCTGAAAATTTGAATGTTCTATCTTAAACCGTATTGGAGAAAACCTCTGTCCACTGCAAAAACGGAAGAAAAATAAAAATAATAATAATAATAAAAAAAAAAGAAAAATCAGAAAAACAATAGGTTTCACAAGTGAACTTGTGAAACCTAATAACTAGAGCTGACCTTGTTGGCGAGCCAACAAGAAGGTTTCACAAGACTCAGATGAAAATGTTAAGACCAAATGTCTTGGCTTTTTGTTGTTCTTGGATTGAAAATGAAGGATTCAGCATGAAAGATTTTTCACCGGGGAATAAGAGGAAGAAATATTTTGGGACCACATCCCTTTGTGGGGCCCCAAGGTATGCGGAAAGGACTGTGAAACCGTTAAATCTGACCGCAAATATCTTAAAAACGGTAAGGGATATGGAAAAAAAAACTTTAGGTGAATACATTATCCATTTTATTTTTCACGCAGAATCGATTCCAACCATCCCCGATTCGATCCGATGATAAATAAGGGAGATATGACGTCATTTACAAAGTATGACGTCATTTTCAGGAATTTGGCTCCATGCCAAATTCCTCTTGTCAGTCGGTAGATATTCTCAATCTCTATCATGCTACCAAATTTCACACCCCTAACTTCCTCAATAAGCGAAACACAGCTTCCTGAATTTGAAAAGTGTGTTTTCAGGAATGGTGAAACCGTGAACTTTGACCGCAAATATCTCGAAAACGGTAAGAGATATCGAAATTCTGTTTCGAGTATTTACCTTTTTACTTTTTCACGCAGAATCGATTCCAACCGTCCCCGCCTCGATCCGATGAAAAATAAGGGAGATATGACGTCATTTACAAAGTATGACGTCATTTTCAGGAATTTGGCTCCATGCCAAATTCCTCTTGTCAGTCGGTAGATATTCTCAATCTCTATCATGCTACCAAATTTCACAACTCTATCTTCCTCAATAAGCGAACTATAGGCGAAAACATTTCATGAATAATTAATGAGTGTTGATGACGTCACAAACATCACTTTAAAGGGGGTTGTCGTGTTCAAACGCAAATGACTCGAGAACCGTAAGAGTTAGCGAAAATCTGAGAACAATACTCTGGTAGGTATTTGAACGCTCTATCGAATGGAAGAAACCCGATCAAAATCCCACTGCAAATAAAGTCGCTAGACCTTGCCAAAGATTTGATTCGAAAATTTTCAATAATTTCAAAAATATTGGCAGCATGCCATTTTCATTCTAGAGGTAGATTAACAATGTGGAAACATGTTTAGATATAAAATTTCATGCCGATATCTCATTTAGTAAGAGAGATATTAACGTATGAATATTTAATTAGCTTTGATGACGTCATAGCGAATTTTCCCACGCTCATTGTGACTTTATTTATGGTCCGATTTCAAAAATTTTTCATATTCCAAATCAGACCATTAAAATCTTTCATCCTACTGTCTAAAATCTAAGATTGAAATATTTTTTTTGAAATGAAAACAATCGGGTCAAGGTCAACTTTTTCGGGATAGAGCTACGAAATTGACGCAGTGACATAAAATCTTGCATCTCCTTTTCTGAATCGAATGCTGAAAATTTCATTCCAATCGGACAATAAATAGCGAAGATACAGGTACCTAAATAAAAAAATTGTAGGTGGCGCTGTGACCTTACAAAGTGAAAGCAGGAAAAAATAAAAAAAATACCTCGGCGGAAATGTGTAAAGAGACGATCCTGAAAATTTGAATGTTCTATCTTAAACCGTATTGGAGAAAACCTCTGTCCACTGCAAAAACGGAAGAAAAAAAAAAATAATAATAATAATAAAAAAAAAGAAAAATCAGAAAAACAATAGGTTTCACAAGTGAACTTGTGAAACCTAATAACTAGAGCTGACCTTGTTGGCGAGCCAACAAGAAGGTTTCACAAGACTCAGATGAAAATGTTAAGACCAAATGTCTTGGCTTTTTGTTGTTCTTGGATTGAAAATGAAGGATTCAGCATGAAAGATTTTTCACCGGGGAATAAGAGGAAGAAATATTTTGGGACCACATCCCTTTGTGGGGCCCCAAGGTATGCGGAAAGGACTGTGAAACCGTTAAATCTGACCGCAAATATCTTAAAAACGGTAAGGGATATGGAAAAAAAAACTTTAGGTGAATACATTATCCATTTTATTTTTCACGCAGAATCGATTCCAACCATCCCCGATTCGATCCGATGATAAATAAGGGAGATATGACGTCATTTACAAAGTATGACGTCATTTTCAGGAATTTGGCTCCATGCCAAATTCCTCTTGTCAGTCGGTAGATATTCTCAATCTCTATCATGCTACCAAATTTCACACCCCTAACTTCCTCAATAAGCGAAACACAGCTTCCTGAATTTGAAAAGTGTGTTTTCAGGAATGGTGAAACCGTGAACTTTGACCGCAAATATCTCGAAAACGGTAAGAGATATCGAAATTCTGTTTCGAGTATTTACCTTTTTACTTTTTCACGCAGAATCGATTCCAACCGTCCCCGCCTCGATCCGATGAAAAATAAGGGAGATATGACGTCATTTACAAAGTATGACGTCATTTTCAGGAATTTGGCTCCATGCCAAATTCCTCTTGTCAGTCGGTAGATATTCTCAATCTCTATCATGCTACCAAATTTCACAACTCTATCTTCCTCAATAAGCGAACTATAGGCGAAAACATTTCATGAATAATTAATGAGTGTTGATGACGTCACAAACATCACTTTAAAGGGGGTTGTCGTGTTCAAACGCAAATAACTCGAGAACCGTAAGAGTAAGCGAAAATTTGAGAACAATACTCTGGTAGGTATTTGAACGCTCTATCGAATGGAAGAAACCCGATCAAAATCCCACTGCAAATAAAGTCGCTAGACCTTGCCAAAGATTTGATTCGAAAATTTTCAATAATTTCAAAAATATTGGCAGCATGCCATTTTCATTCTAGAGGTAGATTAACAATGTGGAAAGATGTTTAGATATAAAATTTCATGCCGATATCTCATTTAGTAAGAGAGATATTAACGTATGAATATTTAATTAGCTTTGATGACGTCATAGCGAATTTTCCCACGCTCATTGTGACTTTATTTATGGTCCGATTTCAAAAATTTTTCATATTCCAAATCAGACCATTAAAATCTTTCATCCTACTGTCTAAAATCTAAGATTGAAATATTTTTCTTGAAATGAAAACAATCGGGTCAAGGTCAACTTTTTCGGGGTAGAGCTACGAAATTGACGCAGTGACATAAAATCTTGCATCTCCTTTTCTGAATCGAATGCTGAAAATTTCATTCCAATCGGACAATAAATAGCGAAGATACAGGTACCTAAATAAAAAAATTGTAGGTGGCGCTGTGACCTTACAAAGTGAAAGTAGGAAAAAATTTAAAAAAATACCTCGGCGGAAATGTGTAAAGAGACGATCCTGAAAATTTGAATGTTCTATCTTAAACCGTATTGGAGAAAACCTCTGTCCACTGCAAAAACGGAAGAAAAATAAAAATAACTAGAGCTGACCTTGTTGGCGAGCCAACAAGAAGGTTTCACAAGACTCAGTTGAAAAAGTTAAGACCAAATGTCTTGGCTTTTTGTTGTTCTGGGATTGAAAATGAAGAATTCAGCATGAAAGATTTTTCTCCGGGGAATAAGATGAAGAAATATTTTGGGACCACATCCCTTTGTGGGGCCCCAAGGTATACGGAAAGGACTGTGAAACCGTTAAATCTGACCGCAAATATCTTAAAAACGGTAAGGGATATGGAAAAAAACTTTAGGTAAATACAACATTTTATTTTTCACGAAGAATCGATTCCCACCATTCCCGATTCGATCGGATGAAAAGTAAGGGAGCTATGACGTCATTTAAATAGTATTACGTCATGTTCAGGAATTTCGCACCATGCCAAATCCCACTTGTCAGTCGGTAAATATTTTTATTCTGTATCATGCTACCAAATTTCACACCACTAGCTTTATAAATAAGCGAAACACAGCTTCCTGAAGTTGAAAAGTGTATTTTCAGGAATGGTGAAACCATGAATTTTGACGGCAAATATCTCGAAAACGGTAAGAGATATCGAAATTCTGTTGGTACTATGTAGATGTTAAATTTTCACGCAGAATCGATTCCAACCATCCCCGACTCGATCCGATGATAAATAAGGGAGATATGACGTCATTTACAAAGTATGACGTCATTTTCAGGAATTTGGCTCCATGCCAAATTCCTCTTGTCAGTCGGTAGATATTCTCAATCTCTATCATGCTACCAAATTTCACACCCCTAACTTCCTCATTAAGCGAAACACAGCTTCCTGAAGTTGAAAAGTCTGTTTTCAGGAATGGTGAAACCGTGAACTTTGACCGCAAATATCTCGAAAACGGTAAGAGATATCGAAATTCTGTTTCGAGTATTTACCATTTTACTTTTTCACGCAGAATCGATTCAAACTGTCCCCGCCTCGATCCGATGAAAAATAAGGGAGATATGACGTCATTTACAAAGTATGACGTCATTTTCAGGAATTTGGCTATATGCCAAATTCCTCTTGTCAGTCGGTAGATATTTTCAATTTCTATCATGCTACCAAATTACACACCTCTATCTTCCTCAATAAGCGAGCTATAGGCGAAAACATATCATGAATAATTAATGAGTGTTGATGACGTCACAAACATCACTTTAAAGGGGGTTGTCGTGTTCAAACGCAAATAACTCAAAAACCGTAAGAGTTAGCGAAAATCTGAGAACACTCTACTGGTAGGTATTTGAACGCTCTATCGAATGGAACAAACCCGATCAAAATCCGACTGCAAATAAAGTCGCTAGACCTTGCCAAAGATTTGATTCGAAAATTTTCAATAATTTCAAAAATATTGGCAGCATGCCATTTTCAATCTAGAGGTAGATTAAGAATGTGGAAAGATGTTTAGATATAAAATTTCATGCCGATATCTCATTTAGTAAGAGAGATATTAACGTATGAATATTTAATTAGCTTTGATGACGTCATAGCGAATTTTCCCACGCTCATTGTGACTTTATTTATGGTCCGATTTCAAAAATTTTTCACATTCCAAATCAGACCATTGAAATCTTTCATCCTACTTTCTAAAATCTAAGATTGAAATATTTTTCTTGAACTCAAAACAATCGGGTCAAGGTCAACTTTTTCGGGGTAGAGCTACGCAATTGACGCAGTGACATAAAATCTTGCATCTCCTTTTCTGAATCGAATGCTGAAAATTTCATTCCAATCGGACAATAAATAGCGAAGATACAGGTACCTAAATAAAAAAATTGTAGGTGGCGCTGTGACCTTACAAAGTGAAAGTAGGAAAAAATAAAAAAAATACCTCGGCGGAAATGCGTAAAGAGACGATCCTGAAAATTTGAATGTTCTATCTTAAACCGTATTGGAGAAAACCTCTGTCCACTGCAAAAACGGAAGAAAAATAAAAATAATAATAATAATAATAATAATAATAATAAAAAAAAAGAAAAATCAGAAAAACAATAGGTTTCACAAGTGGAACTTGTGAAACCTAATAATAATAATAATAATAATAATAACTAGAGCTGACCTTGTTGGCGAGCCAACAAGAAGGTTTCACAAGACTCAGTTGAAAAAGTTAAGACCAAATGTCTTGGCTTTTTGTTGTTCTGGGATTGAAAATGAAGAATTCAGCATGAAAGATTTTTCTCCGGGGAATAAGAGGAAGAAATATTTTGGGACCACATCCCTTTGTGGGGCCCCAAGGTATGCGGAAAGGACTGTGAAACCGTTAAATCTGACCGCAAATATCTTAAAAACGGTAAGGGATATGGAAAAAAAAACTTTAGGTAAATATATACATTTTATTTTTCACGAAGAATCGATTCCAACCATTTCCGATTCGATCGGATGAAAAGTAAGGGAGCTATGACGTCATTTAAATAGTGTTAAGTCATGTTCAGGAATTTCGCAATATGCCAAATCCCACGTGTCAGTCGCTAAATATTTTTATTCTGTAACATGCTACCAAATTTCACACCACTAGCTTTATAAATAAGCGAAACACAGCTTCCTGAAGTTGAAAAGTGTATTTTCAGGAATGGTGAAACCATGAATTTTGACGGCAAATATCTCGAAAACGGTAAGAGATATCGAAATTCTGTTGTACTAACTACGATGTTAAATTTTCACGCAGAATCGAATGCAACCATCCCCGATTCGATCCGATGATAAATAAGGGAGATATGACGTCATTTACAAAGTATGACGTCATTTTCATGAATTTGGCTCCATGCCAAATTCCTCTTGTCAGTCGGTAGATATTCTCAATCTCTATCATGCTACCAAATTTCACACCTCTAACTTCCTCAATAAGCGAAACACAGCTTCCTGAATTTGAAAAGTGTGTTTTCAGGAATGGTGAAACCGTGAACTTTGACCGCAAATATCTCGAAAACGGTAAGAGATATCGAAATTCTGTTTCGGTATTTACTTTTTTACTTTTTCACGCAGAATCGATTCCAACCGTCCCCGCCTCGATCCGATGAAAAATAAGGGAGATATGACGTCATTTACAAAGTATGACGTAATTTTCAGGAATTTGGCTCCATGCCAAATTCCTCTTGTCAGTCGGTAGATATTCTCAATCTCTATCATGCTACCAAATTTCACACCTCTATCTTCCTCAATAAGCGAGCTATAGGCGAAAACATTTCATGAATAATTAATGAGTGTTGATGACGTCACAAACATCACTTTAAAGGGGGTTGTCGTGTTCAAACGCAAATAACTCAAAAACCGTAAGAGTTAGCGAAAATCTGAGAACACTGTACTGGTAGGTATTTGAACGCTCTATCGAATGGAAGAAACCCGATCAAAATCCGACTGCAAATAAAGTCGCTAGACCTTGCCAAAGATTTGATTCGAAAATTTTCAATAATTTCAAAAATATTGGCAGCATGCCATTTTCATTCTAGAGGTAGATTAAGAATGTGGAAACATGTTTAGATATAAAATTTCATGCCGATATCTCATTTAGTAAGAGAGATATTAACGTATGAATATTTAATTAGCTTTGATGACGTCATAGCGAATTTTCCCACGCTCACTGTGACTTTATTTAAGGTCCGATTTCAAAAATTTTTCACATTTAAAATCAGACCATTGAAATATTTCATCCTACTTTCTAAAATCTAAGATTGAAATATTTTTCTTGAACTCAAAACAATCGGGTCAAGGTCAACTTTTTCGGGGTAGAGCTACGAAATTGACGCAGTGACATAAAATCTTGCATCTCCTTTTCTGAATCGAATGCTGAAAATTTCATTCCAATCGGACAAAAAATAGCGAAGATACAGGTACCTAAATAAAAAAATTGTAGGTGGCGCTGTGACCTTACAAAGTGAAAGTAGGAAAAAATAAAAAAAATACCTCGGCGGAAATGTGTAAAGAGACGATGCTGAAAATTTGAATGTTCTATCTTAAACCGTATTGGAGAAAACCTCTGTCCACTGCAAAAACGGAAGAAAAATAAAAATAATAATAATAATAACTAGAGCTGACCTTGTTGGCGAGCCAACAAGAAGGTTTCACAAGACTCAGTTGAAAAAGTTAAGACCAAATGTCTTGGCTTTTTGTTGTTCTGGGATTGAAAATGAAGAATTCAGCATGAAAGATTTTTCTCCGGGGAATAAGAGGAAGAAATATTTTGGGACCACATCCCTTTGTGGGGCCCCAAGGTATGCGGAAAGGACTGTGAAACCGTTAAATCTGACCGCAAATATCTTAAAAACGGTAAGGGATATGGAAAAAAAAACTTTAGGTAAATATATACATTTTATTTTTCACGAAGAATCGATTCCAACCATTCCCAATTCGATCGGATGAAAAGTAAGGGAGCTATGACGTCATTTAAATAGTATTACGTCATGTTCAGGAATTTCGCAATATGCCAAATCCCACTTGTCAGTCGGTAAATATTTTTATTCTGTATCATGCTACCAAATTTCACACCACTAGCTTTATAAATAAGCGAAACACAGCTTCCTGAAGTTGAAAAGTGTATTTTCAGGAATGGTGAAACCATGAATTTTGACAGCAAATATCTCGAAAACGGTAAGAGATATCGAAATTCTGTTGGTACTATGTTGATGTTAAATTTTCACGCAGAATCGATTCCAACCATCCCCGATTCGATCCGATGATAAGTCAGGGAGATATGACGTCATTTACAAAGTATGACGTCATTTTCAGGAATTTGGCTCCATGCCAAATTCCTCTTGTCAGTCGGTAGATATTCTCAATCTCTATCATGCTACCAAATTTCACACCTCTAACTTCCTCAAGAAGCGAAACACAGCTTCCTGAAGTTGAAAAGTGTGTTTTCAGGAATGGTGAAACCGTGAACTTTGACCGCAAATATCTCGAAAACGGTAAGAGATATCGAAAATCTGAGACCACACCTTTTCCCTTTAACTACTTTTTCACGCAGAATCGATTGCAACAATCCCCGATTCGATACGATGAAAAATAAGGGAGTTATGACGTCATTTAGAAAAGTATGACGTCATTTTCAGGAATTTGGCACCTTGCCAAATTCCTTTTGTCAGTTGGTAGATATTCTTATTCCCTATCATGCTACAAAATTTCACACCTTTAACTTCCTCAATAAGCGAGCTATAGGGGAAACCATTTCATGAATAATTAATGAGCTTAAGTCACGTGACAAACATCACTTTAAAGGGGGTTGTCGTGTTCAAACGCAAATAACTCGAGAACCGTAAGAGTTAGCGAAAATCTGAGAACACTTTACTGGTAGGTATTTGAACGCTCTATCGAATGGAAGAAACCCGATCAAAATCCGACTGCAAATAAAGTCGCTAGACCTTGCCAAAGATTTGATTCGAAAATTTTCAATAATTTCAAAAATATTGGCAGCATGCCATTTTCATTCTAGAGGTAGATTAAGAATGTGGAAACATGTTTAGATATAAAATTTCATGCCGATATCTCATTTAATAAGAGAGATATTAACGTATGAATATTTAATTAGCTTTGATGACGTCATAACGAATTTTCCCACGCTCATTGTGACTTTATTTATGGTCCGATTTCAAAAATTTTTCATATTCCAAATCAGACCATTAAAATCTTTCATCCTACTGTCTAAAATCTAAGATTAAAATATTTTTTTTGAAATGAAAACAATCGGGTCAAGGTCAACTTTTTCGGGGTAGAGCTACGAAATTGACGCAGTGACATAAAATCTTGCATCTCCTTTTCTGAATCGAATGCTGAAAATTTCATTCCAATCGGACAAAAAATAGCGAAGATACAGGTACCTAAATAAAAAAATTGTAGGTGGCGCTGTGACCTTACAAAGTGAAAGTAGGAAAAAATAAAAAAAATACCTCGGCGGAAATGTGTAAAGAGACGATCCTGAAAATTTGAATGTTCTATCTTAAACCGTTTTAGAGAAAACCTCTGTCCACTGCAAAAACGGAAGAAAAATAAAAATAATAATAATAATAATAATAATAAAAAAAAAAGAAAAATCAGAAAAACAATAGGTTTCACAAGTGGAACTTGTGAAACCTAATAATAATAAAAAAAAAAAGAATAATCAGAAAAACAATAGGTTTCACAAGTGGAACTTGTGAAACCTAATAAAAAAAAAAGAAAAATCAGAAAAACAATAGGTTTCACAAGTGGAACTTGTGAAACCTAATAATAATAATAATAATAATAATAATAATAATAATAACTAGAGCTGACCTTGTTGGCGAGCCAACAAGAAGGTTTCACAAGACTCAGATGAAAAAGTTAAGACCAAATGTCTTGGCTTTTTGTTGTTCCTGGATTGAAAATGAAGAATTCAGCATGAAAGATTTTTCTCCGGGGAATAAGAGGAAGAAATATTTTGGGACCACATCCCTTTGTGGGGCACCAAGGTATGCGGAAAGGACTGTGAAACCGTTAAATCTGACCGCAAATATCTTAAAAACGGTAAGGGATATGGGAAAAAAACTTTAGGTGAATATATACATTTTATTTTTCACGAAGAATCGATTCCAACCATTCCCGATTCGATCGGATGAAAAGTAAGGGAGCCATGACGTCATTTAAATAGTATTACGTCATGTTCAGGAATTTCGCACCATGACAGATCCCACTCGTCAGTCGGTAAATATTTTTATTCTGTATCATGCTACCATATTTCACACCACTAGCTTTATAAATAAGCGAAACACAGCTTCCTGAAGTTGAAAAGTGTATTTTCAGGAATGGTGAAACCATGAAATTTGACGGCAAATATCTCGAAAAACGGTAAGAGATATCGAAATTCTGTTGTACTAACTAGGATGTTAAATTTTCACGCAGAATCGATTCCAACCATCCCCGACTCGATCCGATGATAAATAAGGGAGATATGACGTCATTTACAAAGTATGACGTCATTTTCAGGAATTTGGCTCCATGCCAAATTCCTCTTGTCAGTCGGTAGATATTCTCAATCTCTATCATGCTACCAAATTTCACACCTCTAACTTCCTCAAGAAGGGAAACACAGCTTCCTGAATTTGAAAAGTGTGTTTTCAGGAATGGTGAAACCGTGAACTTTGACCGCAAATATCTCGAAAACGGTAAGAGATATCGAAATTCTGTTTCGAATATTTACCTTTTTACTTTTTCACGCAGAATCGATTCCAACCGTCCCCGCCTCGATCCGATGAAAAATAAGGGAGATATGACGTCATTTACAAAGTATGACGTCATTTTCAGGAATTTGGCTATATGCCAAATTCCTCTTGTCAGTCGGTAGATATTCTCAATCTCTATCATGCTACCAAATTTCACACCTCTATCTTTCTCAATAAGCGAGGTATAGGCGAAACCATTTCATGAATAATTAATGAGTGTTGATGACGTCACAAACATCACTTTAAAGGGGGTTGTCGTGTTCAAACGCAAATAACTCGAGAACCGTAAGAGTTAGCGAAAATCTGAGAACACTTTACTGGTAGGTATTTGAACGCTCTATCGAATGGAAGAAACCCGATCAAAATCCGACTGCAAATAAAGTCGCTAGACCTTGCCAAAGATTTGATTCGAAAATTTTCAATAATTTCAAAAATATTGGCAGCATGCCATTTTCATTCTAGAGGTAGATTAAGAATGTGGAAACATGTTTAGATATAAAATTTCATGCCGATATCTCATTTAGTAAGAGAGATATTAACGTATGAATATTTAATTAGCTTTGATGACGTCATAGCGAATTTTCCCACGCTCATTGTGACTTTATTTATGGTCCGATTTCAAAAATTTTTCACATTCCAAATCAGACCATTAAAATCTTTCATCCTACTGTCTAAAATCTAAGATTGAAATATTTTTCTTGAACTCAAAGCAATCGGGTCAAGGTCAACTTTTTCGGGGTAGAGCTACGAAATTGACGCAGTGACATAAAATCTTGCATCTCCTTTTCTAAATCGAATGCTGAAAATTTCATTCCAATCGGACAATAAATAGCGAAGATACAGGTACCTAAATAAAAAAATTGTAGGTGGCGCTGTGACCTTACAAAGTCAAAGTAGGAAAAAATAAAAAAAAATACCTCGGCGGAAATATGTAAAGAGACGATCCTGAAAATTTGAATGTTCTATCTTAAACCGTATTGGAGAAAACCTCTGTCCACTGCAAAAACGGAAGAAAAATAAAAATAATAATAATAATAATAATAAAAAAAAAAGAAAAATCAGAAAAACAATAGGTTTCACAAGTGGAACTTGTGAAACCTAATAATAACTAGAGCTGACCTTGTTGGCGAGCCAACAAGAAGGTTTCACAAGACTCAGATGAAAAAGTTAAGACCAAATGTCTTGGCTTTTTGTTGTTCTTGGATTGAAAATGAAGGATTCAGCATGAAAGATTTTTTCTCTGGGGAATAAGAGGAAGAAATATTTTGGGACCACATCCCTTTGTGGGGCCCCAAGGTATGCGGAAAGGACTGTGAAACCGTTAAATCTGACCGCAAATATCTTAAAAACGGTAAGGGATATGGAAAAAAAAAAACTTTAGGTGAATACATTATCCATTTTATTTTTCACGAAGAATCGATTCCAACCATTCCCGATTCGATCGGATGAAAAGTAAGGGAGCTATGACGTCATTTAAATAGTATTACGTCATGTTCAGGAATTTCGCACCATGCCAAATCCCACTTGTCAGTCGGTAAATATTTTTATTCTGTATCATGCTACCAAATTTCACACCACTAGCTTTATAAATAAGCGAAACACAGCTTCCTGAAGTTGAAAAGTGTATTTTCAGGAATGGTGAAACCATGAATTTTGACGGCAAATATCTCGAAAACGGTAAGAGATATCGAAATTCTGTTGTATTAATTAGGATGTTAAATTTTCACGCAGAATCGATTCCAACCATCCCCGACTCGATCCGATGATAAATAAGGGAGATATGACGTCATTTACAAAGTATGACGTCATTTTCAGGAATTTGGCTCCATGCCAAATTCCTCTTGTCAGTCGGTAGATATTCTCAATCTCTATCATGCTACCAAATTTCACACCCCTGACTTCCTCAAGAAGCGAAACACAGCTTCCTGAAGTTGAAAAGTCTGTTTTCAGGAATGGTGAAACCGTGAACTTTGACCGCAAATATCTCGAAAACGGTAAGAGATATCGAAATTCTGTTTCGAGTATTTACCATTTTACTTTTTCACGCAGAATCGATTCCAACCGTCCCCGCCTCGATCCGATGATAAATAAGGGAGATATGACGTCATTTACAAAGTATGACGTCATTTTCAGGAATTTGGCTATATGCCAAATTCCTCTTGTCAGTCGGTAGATATTCTCAATCTCTATCATGTTACCAAATTACAGACCTCTATCTTCCTCAATAAGCGAGCTATAGGCGAAAACATTTCATGAATAATTAATGAGTGTTGATGACGTCACAAACATCACTTTAAAGGGGGTTGTCGTGTTCAAACGCAAATAACTCAAAAACCGTAAGAGTTAGCGAAAATCTGAGAACACTTTACTGGTAGGTATTTGAACGCTCTATCGAATGGAAGAAACCCGATCAAAATCCGACTGCAAATAAAGTCGCTAGACCTTGCCAAAAATTTGATTCGAAAATTTTCAATAATTTCAAAAATATTGGCAGCATGCCATTTTCATTCTAGTGGTAGATTAAGAATGTGGAAACATGTTTAGATATAAAATTTCATGCCGATATCTCATTTAGTAAGAGAGATATTAACGTATGAATATTTAATTAGCTTTGATGACGTCATAGCGAATTTTCCCACGCTCATTGTGACTTTATTTATGGTCCGATTTCAAAAATTTTTCACATTCCAAATCAGACCATTGAAATCTTTCATCCTACGTTATAAAATCTAAGATTGAAATATTTTTCTTGAACTCAAAACAATCGGGTCAAGGTCAACTTTTTCGGGGTAGAGCTACGAAATTGTCGCAGTGACATAAAATCTTGCATCTCCTTTTCTGAATCGAATGCTGAAAATTTCATTCCAATCGGACAATAAATAGCGAAGATACAGGTACCTAAATAAAAAAATTGTAGGTGGCGCTGTGACCTTACAAAGTGAAAGTAGGAAAAAATAAAAAAAATACCTCGGCGGAAATGTGTAAAGAGACGATCCTGAAAATTTGAATGTTCTATCTTAAACCGTATTGGAGAAAACCTCTGTCCACTGCAAAAACGGAAGAAAAATAAAAATAACTAGAGCTGACCTTGTTGGCGAGCCAACAAGAAGGTTTCACAAGACTCAGTTGAAAAAGTTAAGACCAAATGTCTTGGCTTTTTGTTGTTCTGGGATTGAAAATGAAGAATTCAGCATGAAAGATTTTTCTCCGGGGAATAAGAGGAAGAAATATTTTGGGACCACATCCCTTTGTGGGGCCCCAAGGTATGCGGAAAGGACTGTGAAACCGTTAAATCTGACCGCAAATATCTTAAAAACGGTAAGGGATATGGAAAAAAAACTTTAGGTAAATATATACATTTTATTTTTCACGAAGAATCGATTCCCACCATTCCCGATTCGATCGGATGAAAAGTAAGGGAGCTATGACGTCATTTAAATAGTATTACGTCATGTTCAGGAATTTCGCACCATGCCAAATCCCACTTGTCAGTCGGTAAATATTTTTATTCTGTATCATGCTACCAAATTTCACACCACTAGCTTTATAAATAAGCGAAACACAGCTTCCTGAAGTTGAAAAGTGTATTTTCAGGAATGGTGAAACCATGAATTTTGACGGCAAATATCTCGAAAACGGTAAGAGATATCGAAATTCTGTTGTACTAATTAGGATGTTAAATTTTCACGCAGAATCGATTCCAACCATCCCCGACTCGATCCGATGATTAATAAGGGAGATATGACGTCATTTACAAAGTATGACGTCATTTTCAGGAATTTGGCTCCATGCCAAATTCCTCTTGTCAGTCGGTAGATATTCTCAATCTCTATCATGCTACCAAATTTCACATCCCTAACTTCCTCATTAAGCGAAACACAGCTTCCTGAAGTTGAAAAGTGTGTTTTCAGGAATGGTGAAACCGTGAACTTTGACCGCAAATATCTCGAAAACGGTAAGAGATATCGAAATTCTGTTTCGAGTATTTACCATTTTACTTTTTCACGCAGAATCGATTCCAACCGTCCCCGCCTCGATCCGATGAAAAATAAGGGAGATATGACGTCATTTACAAAGTATGACGTCATTTTCAGGAATTTGGCTATATGCCAAATTCCTCTTGTCACTCGGTAGATATTCTCAATCTCTATCATGCTACCAAATTACAGACCTCTATCTTCCTCAATAAGCGAGCTATAGGCGAAAACATTTCATGAATAATTAATGAGTGTTGATGACGTCACAAACATCACTTTAAAGGGGGTTGTCGTGTTCAAACGCAAATAACTCAAAAACCGTAAGAGTTAGCGAAAATCTGAGAACACTCTACTGGTAGGTATTTGAACGCTCTATCGAATGGAAGAAACCCGATCAAAATCCGACTGCAAATAAAGTCGCTAGACCTTGCCAAAGATTTGATTCGAAATTTTTCAATAATTTCAAAAATATTGGCAGCATGCCATTTTCATTCTAGAGGTAGATTAAGAATATGGAAACATGTTTAGATATAAAATTTCATGCCGATATCTTATTTAGTAAGAGAGATATTAACGTATGAATATTTAATTAGCTTTGATGACGTCTTAGCGAATTTTCCCACGCTCATTGTGACTTTATTTATGGTTCGATTTCAAAAATTTTTCACATTCCAAATCAGACCATTGAAATCTTTCATCCTACTGTCTAAAATCTAAGATTGAAATATTTTTTTAAAACTCAAAACAATCGGGTCAAGGTCAACTTTTTCGGGGTAGAGCTACGCAATTGACGCAGTGACATAAAATCTTGCATCTCCTTTTCTGAATCGAATGCTAAAAATTTCATTCCAATCGGACAATAAATAGCGAAGATACAGGTACCTAAATAAAAAAATTGTAGGTGGCGCTGTGACCTTACAAAGTGAAAGTAGGAAAAAATAAAAAAAATACCTCGGCGGAAATGTGTAAAGAGACGATCCTGAAAATTTGAATGTTCTATCTTAAACCGTATTGGAGAAAACCTCTGTCCACTGCAAAAACGGAAGAAAAATAAAAATAATAATAATAATAATAATAAAAAAAAAAGAAAAATCAGAAAAACAATAGGTTTCACAAGTGGAACTTGTGAAACCTAATAATAATAATAATAATAATAAAAAAAAAAGAAAAATCAGAAAAACAATAGGTTTCACAAGTGAAACTTGTGAAACCTAATAATAATAATAAAAAAAAAAGAAAAATCAGAAAAACAATAGGTTTCACAAGTGAACTTGTGAAACCTAAAAAAAGAAAAATCAGAAAAACAATAGGTTTCACAAGTGAAACTTGTGAAACCTAATAATAATAACTAGAGCTGACCTTGTTGGCGAGCCAACAAGAAGGTTTCACAAGACTCAGTTGAAAAAGTTAAGACCAAATGTCTTGGCTTTTTGTTGTTCTTGGATTGAAAATGAAGTATTCATCCCTTTGTGGGGCCCCAAGGTATGCGGAAAGGACTGTGAAACCGTTAAATCTGACCGCAAATATCTTAAAAACGGTAAGGGATATGGAAAAAAAAATTTAGGTGAATACATTATCCATTTTATTTTTCACGAAGAATCGATTCCAACCATTCCCGATTCGATCGGATGAAAAGTAAGGGAGCTATGACGTCATTTAAATAGTATTACGTCATGTTCAGGAATTTCGCACCATGCCAAATCCCACTTGTCAGTCGGTAAATATTTTTATTCTGTATCATGCTACCAAATTTCACACCACTAGCTTTATAAATAAGCGAAACACAGCTTCCTGAAGTTGAAAAGTGTATTTTCAGGAATGGTGAAACCATGAATTTTGACGGCAAATATCTCGAAAACGGTAAGAGATATCGAAATTCTGTTGCATTAATTAGGATGTTAAATTTTCACGCAGAATCGATTGCAACCATTCCCGATTCGATCCGATGATAAATAAGGGAGATATGACGTCATTTACAAAGTATGACGTCATTTTCAGGAATTTGGCTCCATGCCAAATTCCTCTTGTCAGTCGGTAGATATTTTCAATCTCTATCATGCTACCAAATTTCACATCCCTAACTTCTTCAATAAGCGAAACACAGCTTCCTGAAGTTGAAAAGTGTTTTTTTTAGGAATGGTGAAACCGTGAACTTTGACCGCAAATATCTCGAAAACGGTAAAAGATATCGAAATTCTGTTGCTTCGTAATTCATTTGTACTTTTTCACGCAGAATCGATTCCAACCATCCCCGATTCGATCCGATGATAAATAAGGGAGATATGACGTCATTTACAAAGTATGACGTCATTTTCAGGAATTTTGCTCCATGCCAAATTCCTCTTGTCAGTCGGTAGATATTCTCATTCTCTATCATGCTACCAAATTTCACACCTCTAACTTCCTCAATAAGCGAAACACAGCTTCCTGAATTTGAAAAGTGTGTTTTCAGGAATGGTGAAACCGTGAACTTTGACCGCAAATATCTCGAAAACGGTAAGAGATATCGAAATTCTGTTGCTTGTATTTACCATTTTACTTTTTCACGCAGAATCGATTCCAACCGTCCCCGCCTCGATCCGATGAAAAATAAGGGAGATATGACGTCATTTACAAAGTATGACGTCATTTTCAGGAATTTGGCTCCATGGAAAATTCCTCTTGTCAGTCGGTAGATATTCTCAATCTCTATCATGCTATCAAATTTCACACCTCTATTTTCCTCAATAAGCGAGATATAGGCGAAAACATTTCATGAATAATTAATGAGCGTTGATGACGTCACAAACATCACTTTAAAGGGGGTTGTCGTGTTCAAACGCAAATAACTCGAGAACTGTAAGAGTTAGCGAAAATCTGAGAACATTACTCTGGTAGGTATTTGAACGTTCTATCGAATGGAAGAAACCCGATCAAAATCCGACTGCAAATATAGTCGCTAGACCTTGCCAAAGATTTGATTCGAAAATTTTCAATAATTTCAAAAATATTGGCAGCATGCCATTTTCATTCTAGAGGTAGATTAAGAATGTGGAAACATGTTTAGATGTAAAATGTCATGCCGATATCTCATTTAGTAAGAGAGATATTAACGTATGAATATTTAATTAGCTTTGATGACGTCATAGCGAATTTTCCCACGCTCATTGTGACTTTATTTATGGTCCGATTTCAAAAATTTTTCATATTCCAAATCAGACCATTGAAATCTTTCATTCTACTCTCTAAAATCTAAGATTGAAATATTTTTTTTGAAATGAAAACAATCGGGTCAAGGTCAACTTTTTCGGGGTAGAGCTACGAAATTGACGCAGTGACATAAAATCTTGCATCTCCTTTTCTGAATCGAATGCTGAAAATTTCATTCCAATCGGACAATAAATAGCGAAGATACAGGTACCTAAATAAAAAAATTGTAGGTGGCGCTGTGACCTTACAAAGTGAAAGTAGGAAAAAATAAAAAAAATACCTCGGCGGAAATGTGTAAAGAGACGATCCTGAAAATTTGAATGTTCTATCTTAAACCGTATTGGAGAAAACCTCTGTCCACTGCAAAAACGGAAGAAAAATAAAAATAACTAGAGCTGACCTTGTTGGCGAGCCAACAAGAAGGTTTCACAAGACTCAGATGAAAAAGTTAAGACCAAATGTCTTGGCTTTTTGTTGTTCTTGGATTGAAAATGAAGGATTCAGCATGAAAGATTTTTTCTCCGGGGAATAAGAGGAAGAAATATTTTGGGACCACATCCCTTTGTGGGGCCCCAAGGTATGCGGAAAGGACTGTGAAACCGTTAAATCTGACCGCAAATATCTTAAAAACGGTAAGGGATATGGAAAAAAAAAACTTTAGGTGAATACATTATCCATTTTATTTTTCACGAAGAATCGATTCCAACCATTCCCGATTCGATCGGATGAAAAGTAAGGGAGCTATGACGTCATTTAAATAGTATTACGTCATGTTCAGGAATTTCGCACCATGCCAAATCCCACTTGTCAGTCGGTAAATATTTTTATTCTGTATCATGCTACCAAATTTCACACCACTAGCTTTATAAATAAGCGAAACACAGCTTCCTGAAGTTGAAAAGTGTATTTTCAGGAATGGTGAAACCATGAATTTTGACGGCAAATATCTCGAAAACGGTAAGAGATATCGAAATTCTGTTGTATTAATTAGGATGTTAAATTTTCACGCAGAATCGATTACAACCATCCCCGACTCGATCCGATGATAAATAAGGGAGATATGACGTCATTTACAAAGTATGACGTCATTTTCAGGAATTTGGCTCCATGCCAAATTCCTCTTGTCAGTCGGTAGATATTCTCAATCTCTATCATGCTACCAAATTTCACACCCCTGACTTCCTCAAGAAGCGAAACACAGCTTCCTGAAGTTGAAAAGTCTGTTTTCAGGAATGGTGAAACCGTGAACTTTGACCGCAAATATCTCGAAAACGGTAAGAGATATCGAAATTCTGTTTCGAGTATTTACCATTTTACTTTTTCACGCAGAATCGATTCCAACCGTCCCCGCCTCGATCCGATGATAAATAAGGGAGATATGACGTCATTTACAAAGTATGACGTCATTTTCAGGAATTTGGCTCCATGCCAAATTCCTCTTGTCAGTCGGTAGATATTCTCAATCTGTATCATGTTACCAAATTACAGACCTCTATCTTCCTCAATAAGCGAGCTATAGGCGAAAACATTTCATGAATAATTAATGAGTGTTGATGACGTCACAAACATCACTTTAAAGGGGGTTGTCGTGTTCAAACGCAAATAACTCAAAAACCGTAAGAGTTAGCGAAAATCTGAGAACACTCTACTGGTAGGTATATGAACGCTCTATCGAATGGAAGAAGCCCGATCAAAATCCCACTGCAAATAAAGTCGCTAGACCTTGCCAAAGATTTCATTCGAAAATTTTCAATAATTTCAAAAATATTGGCAGCATGCCACTTTCATTCTAGAGGTAGATTAAGAATGTGGAAACATGTTTAGATATAAAATTTCATGCCGATATCTCATTTAGTAAGAGAGATATTAACGTATGAATATTTAATTAGCTTTGATGACGTCATAGCGAATTTTCCCACGCTCATTGTGACTTTATTTATGGTCCGATTTCAAAAATTTTTCACATTCCAAATCAGACCATTGAAATCTTTCATCCTACGTTATAAAATCTAAGATTGAAATATTTTTCTTGAACTCAAAACAATCGGGTCAAGGTCAACTTTTTCGGGGTAGAGCTACGAAATTGACGCAGTGACATAAAATCTTGCATCTCCTTTTCTGAATCGAATGCTGAAAATTTCATTCCAATCGGACAATAAATAGCGAAGTTACAGGTACCTAAATAAAAAAATTGTAGGTGGCGCTGTGACCTTACAAAGTGAAAGTAGGAAAAAATAAAAAAAATACCTCGGCGGAAATGTGTAAAGAGACGATCCTGAAAATTTGAATGTTCTATCTTAAACCGTATTGGAGAAAACCTCTGTCCACTGCAAAAACGGAAGAAAAATAAAAATAATAATAATAACTAGAGCTGACCTTGTTGGCGAGCCAACAAGAAGGTTTCACAAGACTCAGATGAAAAAGTTAAGACCAAATGTCTTGGCTTTTTGTTGTTCTTGGATTGAAAATGAAGAATTCAGCATGAAAGATTTTTCTCCGGGGAATAAGAGGAAGAAATATTTTGGGACCACATCCCTTTGTGGGGCCCCAAGGTATGCGGAAAGGACTGTGAAACCCTTAAATCTGACCGCTAATATCTTAAAAACGGTAAGGGATATGGAAAAAAAAACTTTAGGTAAATGTATACATTTTATTTTTCACGAAGAATCGATTCCAACCATTCCCGATTCGATCGGATGAAAAGTAAGGGAGCTATGACGTCATTTAAATAGTATTACGTCATGTTCAGGAATTTCGCACCATGCCAGATCACACTTGTCAGTCGGTAAATATTTTTATTCTGTATCATGCTACCAAATTTCACACCACTAGCTTTATAAATAAGCAAAACACAGCTTCCTGAAGTTGAAAAGTGTATTTTCAGGAATGGTGAAACCATGAATTTTGACGGCAAATATCTCGAAAACGGTAAGAGATATCGAAATTCTGTTGTAACTAGGATGTTAAATTTTCACGCAGAATCGATTCCATTCATCCCCGACTCGATCCGATGATAAATAAGGGAGATATGACGTCATTTACAAAGTATGACGTCATTTTCAGGAATTTGGCTCCATGCCAAATTCCTCTTGTCAGTCGGTAGATATTCTCAATCTCTATCATGCTACCAAATTTCACACCCCTAACTTCCTCATTAAGCGAAACACAGCTTCCTGAAGTTGAAAAGTCTGTTTTCAGGAATGGTGAAACCGTGAACTTTGACCGCAAATATCTCGAAAACGGTAAGAGATATCGAAATTCTGTTTCGAATATTTACCATTTTACTTTTTCACGCAGAATCGATTCCAACCGTCCCCGCCTCGATCCGATGAAAAATAAGGGAGATATGACGTCATTTACAAAGTATGACGTCATTTTCAGGAATTTGGCTATATGCCAAATTCCTCTTGTCATTCGGTAGATATTCTCAATCTCTATCATGCTACCAAATTACACACCTCTATCTTCCTCAATAAGCGAGCTATAGGCGAAAACATTTCATGAATAATTAATGAGTGTTGATGACGTCACAAACATCACTTTAAAGGGGGTTGTCGTGTTCAAACGCAAAGTCGCTAGACCTTGCCAAAGATTTGATTCGAAAATTTTCAATAATTTCAAAAATATTGGCAGCATGCCATTTTCATTCTAGAGGTAGATTAAGAATGTGGAAACATGTTTAGATATAAAATTTCATGCCGATATCTCATTTAGTAAGAGAGATATTAACATATGAATATTTAATTAGCTTTGATGACGTCATAGCGAATTTTCCCACGCTCATTGTGACTTTATTTATGGTTCGATTTCAAAAATTTTTCACATTCCAAATCAGACCATTGAAATCTTTCATCCTACTGTCTAAAATCTAAGATTGAAATATTTTTTTAAAACTCAAAACAATCGGGTCAAGGTCAACTTTTTCGGGGTAGAGCTACGCAATTGACGCAGTGACATAAAATCTTGCATCTCCTTTTCTGAATCAAATGCTGAAAATTTCATTCCAATCGGACAATAAATAGCGAAGATACAGGTACCTAAATAAAAAAATTGTAGGTGGCGCTGTGACCTTACAAAGTGAAAGTAGGAAAAAATAAAAAAAATACCTCGGCGGAAATGTGTAAAGAGACGATCCTGAAAATTTGAATGTTCTATCTTAAACCGTATTGGAGAAAACCTCTGTCCACTGCAAAAACGGAAGAAAAATAAAAATAACTAGAGCTGACCTTGTTGGCGAGCCAACAAGAAGGTTTCACAAGACTCAGTTGAAAAAGTTAAGACCAAATGTCTTGGCTTTTTGTTGTTCTTGGATTGAAAATGAAGTATTCATCCCTTTGTGGGGCCTCAAGGTGTGCGGAAAGGACTGTGAAACCGTTAAATCTGACCGCAAATATCTTAAAAACGGTAAGGGATATGGAAAAAAAACTTTAGGTGAATACATTATCCATTTTATTTTTCACGAAGAATCGATTCCAACCATTCCCGATTCGATCGGATGAAAAGTAAGGGAGCTATGACGTCATTTAAATAGTATTACGTCATGTTCAGGAATTTCGCACCATGCCAAATCCCACTTGTCAGTCGGTAAAAATTTTTATTCTGTATCATGCTACCAAATTTCACACCACTAGCTTTATAAATAAGCGAAACACAGCTTCCTGAAGTTGAAAAGTGTATTTTCAGGAATGGTGAAACCATGAATTTTGACCGCAAATATCTCGAAAACGGTAAGAGATATCGAAATTCTGTTGTATTAATTAGGATGTTAAATTTTCACGCAGAATCGATTCCAACCATCCCCGATTCGATCCGATGATAAATAAGGGAGATATGACGTCATTTACAAAGTATGACGTCATTTTCAGGAATTTGGCTCCATGCCAAATTCCTCTTGTCAGTCGGTAGATATTCTCAATCTCTATCATGCTACCAAATTTCACACCCCTAACTTCCTCAATAAGCGAAACATAGCTTCCTGAAGTTGAAAAGTGTGTTTTCAGGAATGGTGAAACCGTGAACTTTGACCGCAAATATCTCGAAAACGGTAAGAGATATCGAAATTCTGTTTCGAGTATTTACCATTTTACTTTTTCATGCAGAATCGATTCCAACCGTCCCCGCCTCGATCCGATGAAAAATAAGGGAGATATGACGTCATTTACAAAGTATGACGTCATTTTCAGGAATTTGGCTCCATGCCAAATTCCTCTTGTCAGTCGGTAGATATTCTCAATCTCTATCATGCTATCAAATTTCACACCTCTATCTCCCTCAATAAGCGAGCTATAGGCGAAAACATTTCATGAATAATTAATGAGTGTTGATGACGTCACAAACATCACTTTAAAGGGGGTTGTCGTGTTCAAACGCAAATAACTCAAAAACCGTAAGAGTTAGCGAAAATCTGAGAACACTCTACTGGTAGGTATTTGAACGCTCTATCGAATGGAAGAAACCCGATCAAAATCCGACTGCAAATAAAGTCGCTAGACCTCGCCAAAGATTTGATTCGAAAATTTCCAATAATTTCAAAAATATTGGCAGCATGCCATTTTCATTCTAGAGGTAGATTAAGACTGTGGAAACATGTTTAGATATAAAATTTCATGCCGATATCTCATTTAGTAAGAGAGATATTAACGTATGAATATTTAATTAGCTTTGATGACGTCATAGCGAATTTTCCCACGCTCATTGTGACTTTATTTATGGTCCGATTTCAAAAATTTTTCACATTCCAAATCAGACCGTTGAAATCTTTCATCCTACATTAAAAAATCTAAGATTGAAATATTTTTTTTGAACTCGAAACAATCGGGTCAAGGTCAACTTTTTCGGGATAGAGCTACGAAATTGACGCAGTGACATAAAATCTTGCATCTCGTTTTCTGAATCGAATGCTGAAAATTTCATTCCAATCGGACAAAAAATAGCGAAGATACAGGTACCTAAATAAAAAAATTGTAGGTGGCGCTGTGACCTTACAAAGTGAAAGTAGGAAAAAATAAAAAAAATACCTCGGCGGAAATGTGTAAAGAGACGATCCTGAAAATTTCAATGTTCTATCTTAAACCGTATTGGAGAAAACCTCTGTCCACTGCAAAAACGGAAGAAAAATAAAAATAATAATAATAATAATAATAATAATAAAAAAAAAAGAAAAATCAGAAAAACAATAGGTTTCACAAGTGGAACTTGTGAAACCTAATAACTAGAGCTGACCTTGTTGGCGAGCCAACAAGAAGGTTTCACAAGACTCAGTTGAAAAAGTTAAGACCAAATGTCTTGGCTTTTTGTTGTTCTGGGATTGAAAATGAAGAATTCAGCATGAAAGATTTTTCTCCGGGGAATAAGAGGAAGAAATATTTTGGGACCACATCCCTTTGTGGGGCCCCAAGGTATGAGGAAAGGACTGTGAAACCGTTAAATCTGACCGCAAATATCTTAAAAACGGTAAGGGATATGGAAAAAAAACTTTAGGTAAATACATACATTTTATTTTTCACGAAGAATCGATTCCAACCATTCCCGATTCGATCGGATGAAAAGTAAGGGAGCTATGACGTCATTTAAATAGTATTACGTCATGTTCAGGAATTTCGCAATATGCCAAATCCCACTTGTCAGTCGGTAAATATTTTTATTCTGTATCATGCTACCAAATTTCACACCACTAGCTTTATAAATAAGCGAAACACAGCTTCCTGAAGTTGAAAAGTGTATTTTCAGGAATGGTGAAACCATGAATTTTGACGGCAAATATCTCGAAAACGGTAAGAGATATCGAAATTCTGTTGTACTAATTAGGATGTTAAATTTTCACGCAGAATCGATTCCAACCATCCCCGACTCGATCCGATGATAAATAAGGGAGATATGACGTCATTTACAAAGTATGACGTCATTTTCAGGAATTTGGCTCCATGCCAAATTCCTCTTGTCAGTCGGTAGATATTCTCAATCTCTATCATGCTACCAAATTTCACACCCCTAACTTCCTCAAGAAGCGAAACACAGCTTCCTGAAGTTGAAAAGTGTGTTTTCAGGAATGGTGAAACCGTGAACTTTGACCGCAAATATCTCGAAAACGGTAAGAGATATCGAAATTCTGTTTCGAGTATTTACCATTTTACTTTTTCACGCAGAATCGATTCCAACCGTCCCCGCCTCGATCCGATGAAAAATAAGGGAGATATGACGTCATTTACAAAGTATGACGTCATTTTCAGGAATTTGGCTATATGCCAAATTCCTCTTGTCAGTCGGTAGATATTCTCAATCTCTATCATGCTACCAAATTACACACCTCTATCTTCCTCAATAAGCGAGCTATAGGCGAAAACATTTCATGAATAATTAATGAGTGTTGATGACGTCACAAACATCACTTTAAAGGGGGTTGTCGTGTTCAAACGCAAATAACTCAAAAACCGTAAGAGTTAGCGAAAATCTGAGAACACTTTACTGGTAGGTATTTGAACGCTCTATCGAATGGAAGAAACCCGATTAAAATCCGACTGCAAATAAAGTCGCTAGACCTTGCCAAAGATTTGATTCGAAAATTTTCAATAATTTCAAAAATATTGGCAGCATGCCATTTTCATTCTAGAAGTAGATTAAGAATGTGGAAACATGTCTAGATATAAAATTTCATGCCGATATCTCATTTACTAAGAGAGATATTAACGTATGAATATTTAATTAGCTTTGATGACGTCATAGCGAATTTTCCCACGCTCATTGTGACTTTATTTATGGTCCGATTTCAAAAATTTTTCACATTCCAAATCAGACCATTGAAATCTTTCATCCTACTTTCTAAAATCTAAGATTGAAATATTTTTTTTGAAATGAAAACAATCGGGTCAAGGTCAACTTTTTCGGGGTAGAGCTACGAAATTGACGCAGTGACATAAAATCTTGCATCTCCTTTTCTGAATCGAATGCTGAAAATTTCATTCCAATCGGACAATAAATAGCGAAGATACAGGTACCTAAATAAAAAAATTGTAGGTGGCGCTGTGACCTTACAAAGTGAAAGTAGGAAAAAATAAAAAAAATACCTCGGCGGAAATGTGTAAAGAGACTATCCTGAAAATTTGAATGTTCTATCTTAAACCGTATTGGAGAAAACCTCTGTCCACTGCAAAAACGGAAGAAAAATAAAAATAATAATAATAATAATAATAATAAAAAAAAAAGAAAAATCAGAAAAACAATAGGTTTCACAAGTGGAACTTGTGAAACCTAATAATAATAATAATAATAATAATAATAAAAAAAAAGAAAAATCAGAAAAACAATAGGTTTCACAAGTGGAACTTGTGAAACCTAATAAAAAAAAAAGAAAAATCAGAAAAACAATAGGTTTCACAAGTGAAACTTGTGAAACCTAATAATAAAAAAAAAAGAAAAATCAGAAAAACAATAGGTTTCACAAGTGGAACTTGTGAAACCTAATAATAATAATAAAGTAATAATACATGTAATGATAATATTTAACAATAATAAAGATATGATAATATTAATAATAATAATAATAATAATAATGATAATAATAATAATAATTAATAATAATAATAATAATAATAATAATAATAATATTAATAGTAGTAGTAGTACTAGTAGTAGTATATTATTATTATTATTATTTTTTTTTTATCATTATTATTATATTATCATTATTATTACGAAGGCTGATTGATATATTATGAGCCTCATATGTAAAGATTTATTCATTCATTCATTCAATCTTTATTTCCTCTGAGACAGAGATTATTACAGTAAGTAGAAAATTCAATTTGTAAATAACATTATTGACAATAGAAATTGAAATGGTGAAATATTTAAGAGGATTTCATATGCAAAAGTAATATCATGCAAACATAAAGACATTGCCTTCTAAGAAAATGTTTAAGTTCATAAGTAAAGGCAAGTGAAATTACAAATGTCAATGTTCACTGTAGATTATTTATACAGATTGTATTATACACAGATTGCGGTTGTGTAAACCACATGCGTCACTAACGAAAGTAAAATTTAGGAAGTGGAAGTTACGCAAAGCTTCCTCACTTCAACCAATGACAACATCTCTTCCTATCAGAGTCAAAAACAGATCTTGTTCCGATAGAGAACATAATTCTTCAGATTATTGAAGATCAAAATCATTAATGATCACAGACCACTACAGTTCACGTCTAGCACAAGTAGCTGAACAAGCGCACACAGCATCACAAAATACGTCGTAAAATTGACGACCGCATAATATGCAATATTGAATTACATCATTTGGCACTAAACTACAGAGTTTTGCGATACATTTACAAAGGTTAATCTCTGTGGATATAGCAGGTAGTGTCCATAGCGATGCTGGACGATTAGATTGAAAAATAGAACGGAATAGAGAGAAGTCGGGATCGCTAGCAACACGACTATCACGCGCGTATGTGTAATGCGATGACATGGTATTTCTGACAACCTTTTTCCATGAGGTTTTGTCGGGAAAACTACCATTTGCAAACCAGCTTTTTAATTAATCTATCAATTGATATTGATATAGTAAACTAATGATATCAAAAGTAAAACCACGCTGTTTGAAATTTGGTGGACATAATGCATTATTTTTCAACAAAATCCCCTTCAGTATCTATACACATTTGTCAGCGATGTTTAAGGACCTCAATGCCACTTTTAAAGAAGTCCATTTCTTGACCGTGCAGAAAGTCTTCCACTGCATGTATGACGTCATCATCTGACTGAAAGTGGGTACTTGAAATGGTGGTTTTCAGTTTTGTACATAGATGAAAGTCTGATCGAGCGAGATCAGGCGAATAAGGCGGATTTTCAATCAATTTAAATCCAATATCATTAATGGCAGCCATGGCAATGACAGACTTGTGAACAGGGACATGGTCTTCGTGGAAGAACACACCTTCACTGAGTTTTCCGCGGCGCTTGAGTTTAATGTTTTCAAGTAACTGCCTCAAAAGTGATGCATAGTATGTGTCATTGACTGTTTGTCCCTTTTGGAGATAATCTACTATCAGAATACCATCAACATCCCAGGATCCGAGGCGATACCCTTTCCAGCTAATGGACAGTCTTTGCCTTCTGTGGCGGGGGTGAACCAGGGTGTTTCCATTATGTAGACTGTTGTTTGGCACAGGGTGCTTCCATTATGTAGACTGTTGTTTGGCCTCTGGGGTGAAATGAAGGATCCCCATTTCATCCATAGTTACACATCTTTGAAGAAAGTTAAGAAGATCTACATCTAAAAGGTTCAGATTAGCACGTGACAAAGTGCATCTGGTGTGCTTCTGATCAACCGTCTGAAGTCTTGGTACCTAACGGGCTGAAAGCTTTCTCATTACAAAATGCTCTGGTAGAATGGACTGTACTCTTTCCTGGGAAATGCCAACTGTGCTGGTTATATATCTTTCTGTAACTCGCCTATCAGTCATAACAATATCATGGAATTTATTGAACATTGCGACGGTGACAGGCCTTCCAGGACGGGGGTCATTTTCAAGGCATTTCCTGCCGCGCTTAAATTCCGCCACCCATCCTGTTACTGTAACATATGAAGGGGCATCTTTCCCTAGTGTAGCTACCATATCAATATATAGATATCCTCAGGTGCTAAACCTTTCTTCTGAAAATATTGGATCACCGTTTTTTAACTGATTTTGTTCATTTTGCAAAAGTCACGTGCCTTGCTACCATTAGAGTGCTACCTCGTTGATATTAAATAATCAAATGGCACCAAACCTGGGGTACACTGTCTTAAATAATCAGGGAATAGTATAGACGAAAAAAGGAAATCCCTACAAACCGCCTTCAATACAAGGCTCACAACATATCAATCATTATAAATATGTGTATAAATGATATATTGATACGAAAAATTTAGTTTTTTGATAGAAAATAAAAATGAGAATCATGTAAATAAATGCATCTTTTGTGCATTGTAGCAATATCAAATGGAAGTTACGAAGACCTAATAGTGATAAGCTCTTGTGACAGAAAATCTATTGTTTCTGGCCTCGTACATAAACCAGTTATTTTCATATCCCAAGACGCTTGTGCTGGAGAGACATTTTCGAAGTACTTACATCTATCCATTCGCCCATCATGTACAGAAATTAATGATATGCTTATTGCCATTGCACAATACAACAACTGGACAAAAACAGCATTTGTTTTTAGAAGGAATAAAGGTATGATGAAATTGTTATAACTCAGTAAGACTCATGCATTACGGTTATTGCATATAACGAAGATTTTATTGCTTATGGCAAGATGTTCTTCTTAAATAACTTATAAAATAAATTAATATGATATTTCATTAAAACATCACTCCCTATATGCATATACTGGTTTAAAGATATAAGATCTATTGTATAGATGTTCTACTAGTAATATCACGTATTCAAATGATGGAGCATACACAAGATTGCACCCCGTACATTTGACGTTATAACATCTCTTTTCATATGGTAAATAATACATTTGCTTAAACAAGAATTCGTGTTATTATTTGTTAACCCCCATAAGCAGCTGTCATCGTATAACACTTGCGTAAACAGTGCACACAACGGACAGATCTAACTCAAACTAAAATAAATACAGGTGTGCGATTACTAAAACTAATTGTCAAATGCTCGTATGTATATTGATTTTGGTCATTTTTCTTTCGCTCATATCTATGATTTATTAATTTGCATATAGAGTGTTTGAGCAAACTAGTAAAAAAGTTGTCACTGATATGGCCAAACGAAAATCTACGAATAAAAGAAGACATAATATTATTCAATGTTGGACAGAGAGAACTGCGAAATACGAGCAAAGTGCTTCAAAAACAAAATAAGGGATACCCATGGGTTTTATCAAAAAGAGGCATATCTCTCATTTTGGAAAAATATGGAAGAACAAGTTACGTAGACGAAGACGACAGAGTGTATGTTATATTTGGGGAGAATACGTCTGATAAAGATATATTAGAGGTAACAGTCAGTCTCAAATACGAAATATTTAATTCTAATATCAGCTATGTATGTTATTATAACAGGAATTATCAAAGAAATTATATCAATTATATTAAGAACATCACTAAGATGTACCTGTAGTACTTGTAAACCAATATTTATGAATTTGAGGTTATCAATAACATATTACGTATATAAACTTTAACACACCATTTAATAAACATTTTTTCTCGTTTTGAAAACAGGATATAATTGCTCGAATCTTGGTATATCTTGTTGTAAGGGGGAATAATTCTAACATCTACGAAGGAAATAGTTATCCGCCCGTAAGTCCGTATAGTATTAATTATTATAGGAAACTGTTTAAAAATTATTATTAAAACACTATAAGTAAAATGTAAGACGTTTATCAATATGTAATATAAATGAACTAAACGAATCCATTCTCAGAATATGTACTGTACGTATTTAATGGTAACTTGCTTCATGTCATTTAGGACATCTATACTTAGAACAAACTTCTCATTTTCTTGATATATAATTAGGATAACCCATACGTTTAAAAGTATTTGTTTTTACAGCTTACACCTGAGTACAAATTCAAGATTGTTTCTCAAAACAATCATTCCAATATGTTTATTGGCACATGGTCATCTTACAATGGCTTAGACATAACAGAAACCGGTTTAAGGGAAGATTCAGATATGAACGGACGAACACTCAAAGTGACAACAGTAGATGTATGTAAAGTTTTATATTTTCTTGTACTGAAGATTAAAACATACCTCTGTACTGATGTTACGCGATTGTGACATTTGTTCCGCGTTCATTTCATACATGCAGTGCTAAAATATTTTTGTAGTGTATATTTTGCATTCATGACGGGGGTATGGATAAGCAAACTATATACAGTTTAAGTATACAACGACAATAATTATACCATATATGTATTAACTCTCTTTCCAGTTTCCACCATATCAGATACGGACACAGATTGGTAATACAACCATTTACACTGGATTCTGCTTCGAATTGCTAAATGAAATTAGCCATAATTTCCAATTCAAGTACGTGCTAATGTATTTCCCCATTTCTATTAATGTTCATTTTTCATTGATATTCTATATTTCTAGATTACACAACAAAACATGTAATTTATCATGCAGTCTTATATACACTCAAGCCTGCTTCAAAGACCACCTGTTTTAAGCAATCACTGGTCTTGACTACTTTGTTCTGGTCCGTATGATTAATTGTCTATATAACGTAACCTGTAGACGGAGACCACCTGTTTTCAGTGACCACGTTTGCACTTTCCAATTGATGGTCCCCATAAATAGGTTTGAGTGTATTAGCAATTCCTTCATCAGCTTTCTCAATAATGTATGTATTTATGGCATACTTAAATTTGTACACGGTACAAGACCATATTTACAATTTCTGTCATGCTCTCTTGGTTAATATTGCAGTTATGAAATCATTGAATCTGTAGATGGCTACTGGGGATCGATGAATGATGATGGATCATGGAATGGTATGGTAGGAATGGTGGCAAGGGGTGTGAGTATTAACAATCATGGTCAATTGAATTCGAACTGAAATATCATAAATATATCATAATTTGGGTCATTCTAAAATGTAAGATACGAAAAGGTATGGATCTATGTCATTTTGACATTTTTAAAAACATTTCATAAAAGATAGAAAATAAAGGAATTCAAAGGACTAAAGTATTATCGCTCGTCCCCACTAACTGTTAGTTGGGACTCCTACAGATCAATGATCTGAGCTCGCTTACAGACGGGCAGAGCACTGTTTACTTATGTTGATGTCGCCTAATACATTTTTGATACTAACATATATTTCCATAAAACTTTTCTTGTGTTAAAATCTTTATGACTTCTTGTCTTAAGAGACCTGTTGGTCCTTGTTCTCTTTATGAAATGTGGTTTTTTTATATTTTGAATATGTGTCCTGTGATTGTTCTGCTTTTGTTGTGAATGGTAATGTGGACGCCCGTAAACCGGTTAACCACACCAATTGATTTATTTTTGTTACTTTTAATTAATCGTCCAAAGTTGGTATCGTAACTGCAGTACAATGAGATATTTTCATTTGTCGTTTTCTGTGTTTATTCTACTATTATCTTGCTTATGTACATATCCTTGGCGATTTGTGTCATACAGCTTGGTCAGGTATCTTCTGTTTTCTCTCTGCAAAGAAGCATATACGATTGAATGAAACATATTATTCCTGTACAGCTTCTGGAAATTCAAATCATCGTGGTGTTGCATACATAAGACATAAGACAAAAGAAAATAATGGGGATGCTGGTTTCCGGTTATATTAAATATTTCGCATGGTTTAGCTACAAAATTTAGAAATTATGTCTTACATTTCACAGGATGTAGACATGGCTGTGGGAGCCTTCACAGTGACAGCTGACAGAGAAACAGTTATTGACTTTACATGGCCATACATGGAAGACGATTTTGCCATGATGTTCCTTAAACCCAACAAATCTACGGATTCGGATGACCTCTTTAGGGTTTTCTCTCCGCTATCTGTAACAATCTGGATATTAATTGCTGTTGCGATTTTGGTTTCGGCAATATTTTACCACGGGACGTTAGTCTTTACCAAAAAATATAATCTTAAGAAAACAGATAATGATAAGATTGAAAATCATTCTTTCTTAAGTTCATTGATCGGAGTTTTGAGTCAATTCATGTGGCAAAATGCGTCCATGGATATTCGAAGCACGTCAAGCCGTTGCATTCTAGGATTCTTTTTGTTTTTCTCTTTGCTTATTATATCCTCATACACAGCTGTTCTTATAGGATACCTTACAGTGTCAACAATACAATTACCCATCAACAATCTGGATGAACTAGCTAATTCCAAGGATTACTCACCTTTGACTTTTCCTGGATCAAGTTTGTTTTCCTTTTTTCAGGTAGTTATAAAATATTTGTATTATCCAGTATCTCTTGGATTTAATGGCACTCTTAAATTTTTCTGTTTCTCTGTACTCTGAGTCAGAATTGTATTTTAGATACACGTTCATAATTTTGCTATTTAGTCCGCATCTATGTGTTGTTGTCTGTCGCGGTGTTATAACACTTGTTATATTTGTTGTCAGTTGATATTATTTACGTCATGTATGTTCCAGGATTGAAATACTCATGCACGTTTAAGCCGGTGTGGCTCAGTGGATGAAGCGCTCGGCCTGTGACCGACCGAAAGGTCCCGGGCACGAGTTCCGCCGTTGGCACACCGGAGTAAGTTCATGTGGTTGGGTTGGGAAGTGCTGTCGTTTTGCTATTGTAGGCTCTTATATTTTCCTTTTCAATTTTTGATGTATAGAGTATAATTTTTCTTTTAACATTTTCTTAGAGTATTTATCGTTTCATTTTTGTAGGATTCGGATGATGTTAGTAAAAGGAAAATTTATAACAAACTACGACAAATGCCGCTTATCAGTGGTGTGGAGGAAGGAATGTCGTACGTAGATCGTAAAACTCATGTTTTGATAGTGGATGGAGCTGTTGCAAATGACAAAATTGCCAAAAATTGCGACAAGTACAGCAAAGCCGAGGGCACAATATACCCTAGTCTTTTAGCATTTGTCCTTCCTTCGAAGTCACCTTATTCATTTAACTTTAATCAAGCGTGAGTTTTTGTTTGTTTTTATTGTTAATTCTGGTGTAAAAACTACGAAATTAATGTCTATCATTCCAGGAGAATATTTATTAAACCTGTTATCAAACAATGTAAATGTTGTCTTTGTTAGACGGTTTGCTTTTCATACCGAAGATCTAAATTCGATCCCTTGATAACTTAGATTTAATGTTACAATATAAATGAACATATGAATTAATGACGACTCTAGTCATTCACCAGATTTGTTCGTTCTTCAGCATTATAGTTTTATTTTCATTGATAATGAGGGGACATATTTGTTACGATTTGAATTCTAAGATTTGATGTAGAATGCCCCCATTGGCTATAATGAACTAGTCATATGCATCCTGTGTATGGATAAATTTCAAAATGTCAACAAAGAGCATAACTATTGGTGTGACGATCTATCATATCATAGAAGAGGTTATTATTATATTGACTTACATTAATGAAATATATTGTCTTCTATTATTGCACTGCACTGTTTGTATCATTATGCCTTGTATTCGCTATTTTGTTCTTTGTACAGAATAATGAAAATGCAAGAAGTCGGACTAATTGCAAAGTGGAAAGCAAAGTGGCTGGATAAAACAGATGAATGCAATGATGATGCTAGAGCTGCACCAAGCAAACTTGACATGGGACATTTTAAAGGTTTATTAATTCTATATGGGTCGTTTGTCTGCCTATCTCTTTTCGCACTTTTAATTGAAATTATGTACGATAAATGGAAAAAACGGCTAGATACAGAGATGTAATACACTTTACTTTATTGCACAATGATACACGTATTATTACTAGTAATCAAAATGTAAATATTCAAAGGCAACTTCAAATGAAATATGCATAGAATTCAAGTATCAGATTCAATTTTTGACGGTAATATTGAAAGCAATGCAGAGAAAATGAGAGAAAAAATGTCAAACGTTATCCGGGCACATTATTTCTTCACATATTTATCACATATAGACCAAATCCTGCACAATAAAACTTTCTAATTTCAACGTTTTATACTAAACCTGGGTCATTGTGAAAGCAATATAAATACAGATTTGTTTGAGGAATTCTGTGTATAAAATTTGAAATCTTGAATAATGCCAAGATCTAGAAACCTATTGCAGTAAATTAACAGTAGAATTGTCCAAATTACACAAACATGATTCGAACTTTTTAGACGTGTTCTAAATTTGTCATAGAGATCACAAAGAACGTCGACGATTTTAAAAGTGCAATGAACGTATGTGTCATCCTCCATATTATTCTATCAAAAGCACACCAAACGTCAAATTACTAATCGATATATACGAGTTTTTCACTGCTTATTTATTTGTATAAAGAATGTTTTCCTTTCCGAGTCTTCGAAATTTCTTTGTAGATACACTGACGGGTTTTTCATCGGTCACACTATATTTCATTATAAGTTAAAGTTATCAATTAGTTACAAGTAATAACTGATTTCCCTATTTAAAAAATGCATAGATGCAGTCCTAACCTTACATATAGTGCACTTCATGTAAACTTTATGACTGCATTTGTACATTTCTTCGTGACTACAGAAGAAACCTTTTTTAAATGTATTACTGAATGTAATTCCTAGTTTGTTGTTTATGTTGATGTTGCCTAACATAAATTTGATACTAGTATAGACTTCCATAGTACGTTTCGTGTGTTAAAAGTTTTATGACCTCTTGTTTTCAGAAAACGGTTGATACTTTTTTATATATATGGAGGATTATTTATATCTTATTTTAATGTGTGTCCTTTGCTTGTACTGCTTTTACGGTTAGTTGGAAGGTGGGCGCCTGTACACCAGTTAACCACACCAATTGGCGTTTGTTACTTTAACTGACCGTCCTAAATCAGTATTGTAATTGCAATAAAATGGAATATTTTTGTTATGTTGTTTTCTCTGTTTTTTTTTTTTTTACTATCATGTTTATGTGCATGTCGATGGTGATTTGTGTCATACAGCTTAGCCAGATCTCTTCTGTTTACTCTTTTACACTTAATTCCAAGTTTGCTCAAAGTGCACGACAACTCTAGTTTACTATTTCTGCTTAGATTTATTGGACAGTATGCACGACTTAATATGGTTTAACGTAAATTTTGAAATCTAAATACCTATTGCAAATTAACCACGGAATTCTAATCAATACTGTAATACTGTATATAAGTATATATACTTTATTAGCATTAAGCTAATTTAACTTATGTATTATACATGAAAAGCGAGCAATAGAGGTACAACAATATATATACAACATTAATTAATAAATGCATTAATAATTTGTATAATATGATCGCATCTTTAGAGCATTATATAGATAACCTGCAGGATATACAATGTTTCTTTTTCTTACTACAAAAGTCTTTAAAGCTTATACAATGTTGCAAGTAATAATACAAATTTTGGTAAATATTTTAGATAATTGTTTTCCACGTAAACTATCACAAAGTGTAAAATCTAAATATGGCTCAAATTCAAAAATCGATTTTAATGCTTGAATAAAAAGATACACGTGACATACTATTAATCTCACTTCTCCATGATTGAATAAACGTGTCAAAAACAGTTTGTTTTACAATAGAAAAATTTATATTTTCAGCATTGCCTGACAACCATAAATATTAAAATCCAAGTTCATTTAAGCCTTTATAAGGTTTGATTTAATCTTGCCTTTATAACTTTAAAATGCTTTATACAACAAAATAGTTTTGTTAGATACATTATTGAATCAATACTTTAGCACATAATATTTTGAACGGGAATTGTCTGCGTCTATCAAGTATAGCAGCATTTGTAGTACCAAGACGTACACCAAGTAAAATTCAACAAAATGACAACAAAAGATTATTAAGGGGTTTTACATCAAATAATCCCCATATTTCTCAAACTGTACACCATAACAGAATAGATAACTTTATGAAATAATGATAACTTTGATGATGTGGAAATTATTTTAAGAAAAAGCAAAGGTTTATTGGCATGATCGCACACAGATTTAATTGCAGATTACCATTTCTAGATATGTTATTTCATTAAGAATGTCCAATATCGACTTCCGTAAACGTCATGTATCTTTTATATTTTGTTTTATTTGTATTCTCTATAATGCTCCAGGTTTTACAATACATAGACAATTTGCATAAACTTGATTGTAAACCATCAGCAGATTTTGAAAAGAGTAAAGGATCAACTGCAGGAAAGTAGCATAAAAATAGAAACGGGATTTAATAGTGATGTGTGGTTTCTGATTATCGGAAGATTAGGAATAAAAATGATGACAGGGGTTCCCTTTGTTTCACGCCGGATGGTCCATCGATGAATTAGACACATTATTATATAATCTAATACATGATTTATCATTATTATAGATGACTTGTAACATAGTGACGCATTTAGTGCCAACTTCTGATTTCAACAACTACTCCATCAATGCTATTTTATCTACACAATCAAATGCTTTTTAAAAATCCACAAAAGCAGTGTAATTTTTCTCGATCGGTAAATTGCTAATGTATAATAAAATTCAGTAATTGAAGATAACCTACTGTTCAACGCTTTTTACGTAAATCATACTGAAAATCAGAAAAAAATGTTATTCATTTCGGCACATGATTCTAATCTTTCTCTTGATACAATATTAGATATTTTGGTAAAACAATTAATTAATGTAATACCTCTATAATTATTAGCGTCAGACAGATCCCCTTTCTTAGGAATTTGTATCATAATATCTTTAGTCAGATTTCTGAATACAAATGATTATCAAACATGCAATTAAACAGTTTAGTTATATAAGGTGCTAAGGCATCACAAAAACCAACAACTATTACATCCACACTACTAGAACAATCAAGCTCATCATTGGGTAAATTATTGATCTCAACGGAATCAGTTTGCGCCTGTGTGCTATCTGTGTCGAAAACATACGTAAAAGCATGTAAATGTTTTACAAAATCACCGACGTCGACTTTCCCTTTGGTGTTACTCGATTTTATTCAGCTATGGTTTCGGGAGATGTATCGGATTCATTAAATCGATAGTAATGTTTAAATCGATAGTAATGTTTATATCGACAGTAATGTTTAAATCGATAGTAATGTTTAAATCGATAGTAATGTTTAAATCGATAGTAATGTTAATGTTTATATCGATAGTAATGTTTATATCGATAGTAATGTTTAAATCGATAGTAATGTTTAAATCGATAGTAATGTTTAAATCGATAGTAATGTTTAAATCGATTAAATTGATGTTTAGCAGTTTCACATTCTTTATTTAACAATGATGATTTGATAACTTTGAATTGCTTTATATACTTATATCCAATTACATTCATTAAACGCTACGCCATAGAAAATATTAGAAAATATGTGACTGCATTGTCATTTGTAATTTGGCCATTAAATAAAGACTGTGTAATATCGTTAAATGTTAATGTTGTATTTCTTAACCTGCATCTAATATTTTGTACCAGTTATTTTCTTTTTTTTTACATGAACGTCACACTTATTCCCTCTGCAGTGTGGAGCTCGGAAAAAAGTTCCCCGCGGAGGGTTTGACTTAAGTGTTTATTATACCCTTTTTCCTGATGGTATGTGGCTGTGACACTTCCTACACAGTTTTTGTTCACATTCATGTACATATACAGTGCTAAATTATATTGTTTCGTCTGTATCTCAGACGTTTTTTTAATATATTTATTCTTTAACTCAAAATTCACACAATATGAAACCCTACGTCAACATGATTTTGAAAAAAGACAGAAGTAGTTGGTTTTGTTTTGCCTGTGTAGAAAAAAAATAGAACTTTAGTGTTGATTATAGAGTTACAAACTGGGTTCTCTGGTGAAGATCACTGTTCTTGTCTTTCAATACAAAGTTTTCATTGTCAGTCACGTCAAAATGATAACTTTAAACCATAAGATTACAGCATACGAATCATATTTAAAAAAGGATATTTTTTTATCGTGGCCACTAGTAACGAAAAGTACGAATACGGAGTTGTTAGGTTAAACATACAAAATAACGTTAGGTGTGTTCGGCCCGCTTAAGAAAGTTCACTCCGACTTGGCTCTTGACCCACCTCTGCATCTTCCAGAGGCTCATGATTGCTTCCTTTTCTTCACATTATGTACACACCTATAATATCTTATTTAGTACACCGTGACAGTATCAATAACTATAATATAGAGTCATTAGCTTTTAAACCTCAATCATTATTTATGTCTAGTTACCGAAAAATGATTACTAAACCCGTATACCACAGAGAAATATTGTGACGTTTTACTATTCATATCAAAATGTATATATAGATTGTACAGGACCTTGCTGTGCGCGCATTGCAGTAAAGAAATTTGTATTAAATTCTTCCATTGTAAACTGATCGTCTGGTAGATATATTGAGTACTAGTAGTGCAAGTGTTGTGTATAGTAACATAGAGGCGAAAATAAGGTACGATGACAATGGTATTAGCACAGAATAAAATTAAAATGCGAGCTAAAGACAAGAATATAGCATAAATACATGTTTGTAATTGTAAAAATGTTTTTTAAAGTGTTCTATTTGTACAAAGAAGATGCACGAAATGCCTTAGTACATTTAGGAATCTCTATCAACAAAACATAAGGTAGACTCATTAGCTCAAAGTCTAAATTACTTTGGCAAGTTACCAGAAAGTGTGGGAGGTAAAACAGAAATCTGACTTAATCACATAACAAATACCTACCTAAACATAACAAAATATTCGATCACATTGCCACTCCAAGAGTATGTACTTATACGGTGACATCATCTACCCGATGCCTTGATCAGAAATTTACACCAATGCAAAGCACATATTCTGAACTGGTGAGGAATCTTTTACGTGCAACATCTCTGATGACAAGTTAATAGCAGTGCACAGAAAGGTTGGATTAAAAGCTTGGACTATCGAAAGGGCACGAAGTATATAGTCACCAACTCTATATACAGTAATGGCGACGAATCTAGTAATAAAACATAACAACAAAAGAACCTTAAAAACACAAGAACGACATCATGACCTTCAGACGGTCATACAATAATAGTTTAAAAGGACAGTGTATCATCTAAATGACTATCATAAAAAATATTACATTAGACTTATCGACCATCCCAACCACAAAGCAATGAGAAGATTTTGCACGTTCCAATTTGTGTTATGACATCCAAATGAATCAATAAATCGAATTGTTAGAAACCATTGATTCACTGGTCTTATAATTCATACCGAGCTCACTATAAACACATCTTCAGAACTTCTCTTTGTTATACATAGAGTAGCATGTGCAGCTAAATCTTTATATGTCAAATGTTTGGCTCACGCCATGTTTTCGGATTTCGCGATACATGTAAACTTTGTTTTCCAAATTAGTCATGATTCGTTTCCAGTACTTGAAAACAAAAGAGAAAACAAAAGACATCTGACCAGGCTGTATGATAAAAATCACCAGAGACATGCACACAAAACATGATAATAGTAAAATTAACAAAGAAAACGACATTACAAAATTGTTTGATTTTACTGCAGTTACGATAACGACTTAGGACGTTCAATTAGAGTAATAAACGTCACTCAGCTGGAGTGGTTAACCGATTTACGGGAACCCACCTACTCACTCGCGGCAAAAGCAGCACAATCAAGGAAAATATATTTAAAACTTTAAAACTAATTCTCCTTCTATTTCACTCAGAAAATTACACGAGTTGCACGTATCGTCCAGACAACGTATATATACTGATATATGCTCTGCAGAGTATAGACTAGATGGCATTATTATGACATATCGACCGCAAGACTTTTTCGTCCCGTCAAGTCAGATATATCTGTGGAAAAATCTAATCGCCCTTTTATCAAAATGACATTTGCAAATAAAGGCATTGATTATTTAAATTTTGGCCAAATTTTATATCATAAGTCTGTATTAGAGAGAATATCTCCATATATCAAAAATCCGCCATGTATTTTCTATTGCTACATACCATCAGTTGCATCCAAGATTTATAATTACAAATGGGTTTCTACAGTGTCTTGATCTTAGCAACCCTGCATGCCATCCTCAACTGTGTGCATGTTTCTCATCTAATTTTGTATATTCTCCTTGTGGCCATGTTATTACTGGTGATCTTGATATTGTTAGAAACACAAAATTAAGAGACCTTTTACTGAAGGTCCAAAACACAGAGAACCCAGATCATTCACATAGAGCCAAAATTTTGAGAACATTATCAACTTCTGCGAGGAATATGCTATACGATGGGCAAAAAGAGAGGAATTACAGGTTTACACTCTTTCGGAATGGATAAAATCTATTGCAGTACTGCAAAAATTTTAAAAATTACAAGGCTCTGTAAACACCAGATTTGAATCTATTTTTTAAAGATCCTGTTGTTGTCAAAGTACTTATCTTCCTCCAAGAACATTATATCATTACACCATCAGATAAAGCGTCTAATAATTATACATTTACTTGTAAGAAATATACATCATCTATCCAAGTGAACTGGAGATCAAAGAAACCACAAAAAGCAGTAATTCTACTTCGTATTTAGATATTATGTTGTCTTTCGACATTAATGGTCAATTAAACACCTCACTCTATGACAAACATGACGCTTTCAATTTTGCTATCACAAACTTTCCTTTCTTAAGTAGCAATACTCCATCATCGCCCGCATACGGTGTATTCATATCTTAATTAATACGTTATTCCAGAGCATGTACAGATTACAGTGACTTTGAGCTTCTCAACCAGTGTTATATATGTGCTAGAATAGCAACGTCACTGAGGAAGTTCTATGGTCGTTACGAAACTCTTATTACTCCATAAGATATCTCGTTATCCAAACTTTTAAACTATATTCTGGACTTCACAGATTTGACACCTTCTATACCAGAAGGTTACCTACTTTGACTTCTCCATATATAAATATATATGTGGCGGGAGTTGCTAGCAAGCAGGAGATGCTCACCCTCCCCGGGCACCTGATCTCACTTCATTATAGGGGTTCAAATATGTTCTTCAAGTACACATATTTTGGGGGGTTTTTTTCACTTGGTTTTCATTTTTATGATTTATCCATCATCTTTATATTCCATACACAATTAAAATGAAAATATTTTTGTGAAAGAGGAATTACTGAAAACGTTTTTAAGATATAAACTTTAAAAGCAGGTCAACTGTAGGGAATACAATTAATTTATAGTTCATTTATTTTACCTAGCTATTTAGTCTGTATAATAGTATTTAAATCAAGATATTATAATAAAATAATGTTGCATTGTATTGTATTTGAAAATAAATATTGTATTTTATTGTAATGTTTGCTTCTTATAAACGTTTAAAGAGGTTGCAACCGTCATTATAGAATTTTGAACAAAGGACGATAATTCTATACGCAGTCTGATTGATTTTCTGGTATCCGATTTAAATTCATTTGTACCTTCTAAATTAAGTCTTCACATATTACAAATTTATGAAAAGTGAGCTCTACTGGAATCTATTGTAACAAGCTTTAATAGAAATCAACCACAATTTCGAAAATGATAGGCTTTATGTGTAATTGATTGTATTCTTAATATTTTAATCAATTTTCGGGGTATTGTCATACAAAACTAACATTTACACAAATATAGAGATCACGGAGTCTTGCAAATGTCATTTAACACCTCAGTCTCTTTTATATAAGCTGATATTTATGTGTGAATGTGCTTAAGATGTTATGATGATATGTTGTCCTCTGTACGGTATTATCTAATGATAAATTTGAGTTCCGGCTTATATGGATTATCGGTCAACTAAACCAACTGGTGGTACTGGTACATTTTGCAATGAAAAATATCACAAGTTTAGGTGAATAGGGGTAATCGGTCTTCTAAATTAATTAAGGGTACTTTACATACTGCATGCAGCGTCTTTTTCATTATGGATAAATTGTGCTTCATCATTCAATTGTTTAATATTCATTATTGTTACTAGAAAGCAAGAGTTTGTCCTTTTGTAGAGAAATATCTATTACAGTAATTGACATAAATGTAAATTCTGTGTCGGTATAAATTTTATATATTTAATGCAGTTACATACTTATGTGAATATTCTGGTCATGATTATTAACAATTTCGATGACGGAGAAAATAAACATGCATAGTGCACAGAAAAAAATAGCACATAATGCATTTACAACGAAACACCCGAATTATCTGTAATTACAATAAATAGGCATATATTTCTTATCGCATGTTATGCTAGATTTGGTAAATTTTAGATTAGAAAGAACAGAGACGTCAAATGAAATATTTAATTTGAATTATGGTCTCCCACATCGAGGTTTTCTCAACTAGACTAAAACTATATCCTTGAGACCTTTGTTGAAAATAGACATATAGCGAACCCGTGATTCACCACAGTCGGCAGTATATTCTGACCTGGACAATATAGTCATGCCATGCATGTATTCGGTAGATAAGATGTTATTTGAGCGTCTGTAATACATCCAGATGAAGAATAAAGAAATTTCCGAAGCAGGAAATGCCGTTGAAATTGAAGCCGAGGAGGGCTTCCTCGATATCCGAACTGTGAAGCACCCCATTGACAAAGGATGGGCATGGATGGTTCTTCTAGGTAACTATACAGTAGATTCTTCTGAAAGTCAATAATAGATACATTTCAAAGATTTTCACTTGATGAATAAGTAAATGATAACCGTGTTTGTAAGGATATGTCAAGCGGCTTACAGAGATTATAAATGATTTTATTACTTTCGTTATTTGGTAAATCAAACCTATGTTCATATTCATTAACACTTTTATGTAGCTAGCTAAACTTAAAACGTAAGTGGTAGATGAATAACGTCATTTTGGTCGATACGATGTTCTTATCACATTCTGGATTGTGACCTATTGGACCAGTTTAAATACTGACTTTGACACGTTTACTTGGTTTTAATTGACTGACAATTTCTACTGGTCCTCTGTGACGGATGTTGTTAACAATCAGGATCTGCTTACTCTTCCCGGACAATTGTTCCTATTGGGAATTATGTATGAAACAGAAAAGGACAAAAAGACATAAATCGACGAACATATTCAAAATTATTCATAGTTATCATGTAGGATACGGTGTTTAATAAGTGCTTAAAAACAAACACATCATAACAGGTGTTACTGAATTACGTTTCGCTTGTAATGGTGTTTTATGTTCCAAAATGTCCTACTAAAATATTTAACACTTCAAAAAATAATTATATCTCCATTTAAATTTACTGTCATAACATAAAAGTATGTAGCATTAAATAAAATCCACTGTGTCACCTGTGTCTGTGACACAGGAAGCTTATTCGGGCAACCTTCAAGAAAACATATAATGCCGTATAACAATAACAACTTATGTCGTCATAACGACTTAGTATTTCGTTATTACAAAATCCATTTTATCAATACTTTAAGAATGTCATTATAACGACTTGCAATGCCGTTACAATTATTTTTATTTAATTTTTAATATAGTGTGAGCATACACACCATGCCTGTATTTATGTAATCATAGCGACCGAGGTACAAGTAGAGTTCGAGTAGTTCTAAATGTCATGGCGTGTTCCCGTAAGTGCCATAAGAAGATTGCATAGATTATTTTCATATTAACAGATAACGACTGAATCATGAACACTGTATATGACCTGTTGATCTAGTTTATTTCCCCAACGTCAGATGACAATATAAAATTTAGTTTAAAAACGTATACACTATTATCAACACGGTGTTGGATATTCCCATATATATCATATAAATTCATTAAAAGCTTACCTAAATTAAGACAATTTAAGCATAAGTACGAATGCCCCTTCTATCTGCATTGGTATTATTGATGAACACAAAACGAAAAAAGACCCCCCCCCCAAAAAAAAAAACAACAAAAAAACAAAAAAAAAAAAAAAAAAAAAACCAAAAAAAACCAAAAAAAAAAAAAAAAACCAAAAAACCAAAAAAAAAAACCAAACAAACAAACTAAAGCAAAAACAAAAGGAGATACAAACAGCAAGAGTGCTAATAAATGTACACATAGTCATATATTCATTTATGTTTTAATTTAGAAATAGAAATTCTTTAAAATAATTTGATGTGTTTAATTCCATTTTGTATTTAAAGGTGCGTTTCTGGAGACTTTACTATTGATTTGTTCTCGAAGAACCTATGGTATCTTGTTCAAGGAATTCATGTCGTCATATAATGCCTCAGCCACAGAACTTGCTCTTGGAATGACCATCCAAACTGTCTTTGTCAGCATAGCCTGTATGTATAAATTGAATAACAGTAAATTACTATGCGATTTAATAATTAACTCTAAATCAAGACTAATTTTCACAAAATTTAGTGTTACCTTCTGTCAGTCATGCCATACGTGATTTATACAAGTATAACAATTTGATGTTGCAACATCTATTTCAGCTAATGAGTATACAACTGTTACTAGTGATACCAAACAGTAAGTATGAAAAGACATAAGAAACTGATTTTGATTATTTCAAACAATGTACCTTGGTGAACATTCGAAAGGCCCTTAAAATGAAATATGAGACCAGTACCGAGAAAGGAGCTTTGCATGTGACTCAATTTGTATTAAAACTTTGCTTTGGATGCTTTCAGCAAAAAGCAAAAGAAAAAAAAAAGGTCTCTTGTCGCATCTTCCATGCTACTCGGGGCATATAGAAGCAAACATGTAGATTAGTATTATAAAGAAAGTGTTAAAGAAATTGATCGTAAGAACAGGTGTTTAATAATGCTACAGGAAAAACACCTTATAGGGTGTATTACTGGTAAGCAAAATATGAATATGGCAATAAGAAACTGAAAGCATGGATAACTTTCTCTGTTCCTCGGTTTTGGGATCTACGCTGACATGAAAAAGACAGTCTTAGTTTACACGGCTTTATGACTGATCATATATAGAGTAGACCACTACATTCATTATTCTGTGTTAAAAATAGGTGTTAGTAATAGAAATCTGTACGCTTGCATTAAATTTATTATCACCACAACCTAATCAAAATAACCAATAGCCCCTATTCATTTGTACACTACGAGTGCATACCCGTTTAAAGCTGCTTTTCATTGGTTTATTAGGAGATTAATAATTAACTGGGCTTCAATATGTATCCATATGGTAGCTATTTGTTTATTCCAGCGCTGCTTATCCTAAGTATTGGGACTCGTTGCTGCTCTACACGAGTTTATGTCATGTTGGGTGGTGTATTTGGTGGATTAGCATACTTTATCAACTCCTTTGCAACTGGTGTTCCACTACTGCTATTATCACAAGGAATATTCTTTGGTGTGTAAACGCTTTTACCATACAAAACTCTTCCCTTAACATGAATACTAATATAAAAACTCACTTCTTTGAATGGTCTTCATGTTATAAAATTGTTAAGCAATTTCTTAAAATTTATAATGGTATGTATTTACCACTCGTTCAAGAAAGAAAAATAAAACAACTGTCATCAGACTGGATGAAAATATATTAACCATAAAAAGCACTGCTTTATGTGACATAAATCTACCAGTTCAGTACTTAATTTAAAGGAAGCTTAACAGTGCATTAACATGTTGCCTAACATATTTTCAATACTAACATAAGTTTGTTGGCACATGAAAGGCTAGACGAATGTTACCAAATACGCGTATATTATAAGCATATCATTATCTGTCGGCAAACTCCGTCATTTTGAGCAGAAGTAGAGAGTTAGAGTGCGTTTACATCTGTCTTCAGAAAGCGCATACTTAGCGCTCTATTCTTGACTTGTGACTCTAAAATACATGTATATTCTTTCAGATAATCGAGTTTCGATAATTCATTTATAGTTCTATTTGACGATTTATTACTGGCGATGTCAATGTCGTTAATAATCTCCAGCTAATTAATGAATGTCACAGATTAAGTGAACCCAAATTATTAAAATGATAAAGAAAGTTAATATTATAATGAATCATATGAAGGAATCTTTTAGATTATAAGAAGTAGAACAGTATATAAATGGGTTAAAAGTGAAAGGTGTTTGATAAAATGTCATATTAATAAAATGAAAAGATATGAAGATATGTTATCATTCTGCATTAATGTTCAAGATGACTTGGCACAGCTAGAAAGAATATTCAAGGATTATGCATCGATGCTGGTACAAACCAGTAGACAAAGGACAAAGCCTCCAACAATATTGTATCTGTGTGCAAGGTTTACTATTACAATAAAGTTTTAAAAAAAACTTTGGTTTTATGAAATGGTAATGCTACATATAAGTATTCTGCATTCTCCTACTAAATATTGTCCCAGAAGAAAAAACTTACAAATTCATTATATGACAAAAAGGACTAATTTAAGTAACCCATTGATAACTTTTCATATACATGTAATCGAATCACATTATCATCTGCGTATGTTGACTCTATGTCTCAAATGACCCAATAAGCTAGAGCTTCTTCAGAGTACAGTTTCTTAATATAAAGACAAAGTCAATTTTAATACAACAAAGAAACAAACCGCTACGTCTTAAATGACAATTTCTGTAAAATTTACGGTCGCTATAATAATTTGGTTTCCTCTTTTCATAAAATGTGAGTTATTTGAGTGTAATTCTGATTAAACAGTTTAGTCATAGTATAATATTTCACCTGTTATACTTAAACGACTTTTTTCCGAATTCTACGGTTCAACAGTTGAAACATAATATGGTTAAGATTATTCCAGCACGAATAATCCTACTTAATCGAGGCGGGTATGACCACTCGGCTAGGTATGTTTACTTTTCCATGGCTCTTTTTCCAACTGCTTTTCTCAAGGGGTTTATGATTCTATCTATCACATATTTTGTATTTTACCTTGTATGATAAATACATATCTTTTTTCTATTTTATTTACATAATATCATAGCATTTTATTGTGTAGAGAAAATACTCTGACCTCGGAATTGAAATATCTTTGTCAAATTGCTGCTCTACAAAATAATTTAATTCCACCTGGTTTAAATGAGTATATCAGAAAATATCTCCAGTAAGGAAGAAAATCTTAAACGAACATACGTACTGCAAATAGGATATGTTCAACGACATACATATATGGGATTCGTAGTAGCATAGAAATTATTCTGCATAGATTAAAATCTTATCGATTCTCGCAATTGTGTTCCATGCATATAAAATGTAAATTAAGGTGCCAAACGTTGTAGTAGGATTTGGCAATATCAAACATTATAATATGTTAGATTTATGTTGCAGTTTTGAATAATGGCACTTTTATATTTAAGGTCTAACGCATGCATGTTGTCATGGCCCAGCTCTAGTTACAGTTGGAATGTATTTCTCAAAACGGAAAGGAATGGCAAATCTTTTAGCCAGCGTTGGTGGAACCATTGGAGCGGTTTCTTTCCCACCGCTAGTACAAGTTCTTTTGGAAAATTATGGACTGCAAGGCGTGCTTCTAATATTGTCTGGGGTCATGCTTCATTTTTCTGTCGCTGGCGCCCTATTACGACCAACCTCTTTCTATGAGCGGGGAGAATACACAAAAACAAAGAAATTCATCGTTGAAATCGATGATAATACGGATAAACCTGATAACGTACATACACATGTCATTCAAACTGACAACATAATTGACAAGAATACACAGTTGTCAAACTCGTATAATGAAATGCACCTCCTTCCAAACCAGAGAATTAGAACATATTCGAATAACACAATGGCTGAAATTGAACTAACAGAAAATCATACATCTTTACTATCTCTTCACAAAATCGTCGGCAAATCATCAGACACAAAAGTGTCGGTAACATTAGGAAGTACAGTTGATATTGTAGGATCGTTTTGTAGTATTCCTGGAGCTACTTCCGAAACATTCAGAAATGAATTAGAAAGGAACCAGAGTAGAAAATGTTTTTGTTGTGAAACTTTATATCTTCGTCTAAAAAGCATTATGAGTATAATTTTCAACAAAGATGTCTTATGTAACAGGCTTTTCCGAATGCTTATAACAGTCGTATGCTTTGCCATTATTGGTGTAGCACAGATTGCGTCTTTTCTTCCTGCGCATGTGGAGGACATTGGAATTTCAAAGAAAGATATAGTACTTTTGTTAACAGTGATGGGATGTATAGAGATTTTATCGAAATTTTTGTTATCTTTCATTTCTGATCTTCATTTTATCAAGCGCCATCATTTGCTTGCTTTAAGTTGTCTGATAACTGGAACTGTTGTTAATTTTGTCCATTATTTTCATAATTTTAATACTATGTTGATACTTGGTGTGACGTATGGATTATTTGGTCAATGGTACACATTACTTTTCCCAAGTCTTGTAGCCGATTTCGTGGGCGTGTCAAATATGTCTTCAGGAATGAGTTTTGTGGTACTAAGCCATGGAGCTATGATGTCCATAACAAGTCCTATCATAGGTATGTATATTTAGTATAAAGAGAGAAAGGGAAGATGTTTTATATTTTTAATTTGATAAACACCTATAGTGATTAAGTATTACAAAAAGAAAAACTACATCATTGTCATATGTTCATGTAAACAGAGTTTACTTTATATTGAATAAGAGTTCATTTTGTGGTGAATCATAATGACAACCTTATGTTTCAGGGTTCATTCGAGACACTACGGGATCTTTTGAACTGGCATTCGGTTTTATGGGAATTTGTTTAATCATTGCCGGAGTGATTTCGTGCATGGAACCAATATTCCGTAAACTGGAAGAAAATCGAATTCGATCTAAAGACATGAGAAAACAATGATATTTTAATATGTCAATCCGGACCAATATTAATATCTAAATTTATGCACATCTCCGTGTTTCTCGTTGATTTCTTCGCATAAAACTATCAAATATTAAATATAATAAATTTTCAAAAGGGAACATATTCACATTTAAATCTTTGTTTGTGAGGAAGTGTAATTTGATCAATTGTATAAACACCTAGAACGTAATATTGTCTAATAGATGATAAGCGAAATTAAATACTGGAATTATTTTGTATTTTGTCATGTTAACAATTAACTACAACAAGGACCAAGTATCAAAAGAAAGGCCACAAAACAAATGGCAATTCAGAAACCACCAATGTACGAAATATATTAATTAATGCTTTCAAAATGTATACAATAATTTCTCGCACCTGAGATCGACTAATCCCGTATCTTATCAGTACCTGAAAATTATATCCGGAACACTTTGTACCATTCCACGCGTCGTTTGCTTTGTTTACAAACAAACAACATGGAGGATCACAATTTTTGCGTCGGAGAGATAGTAAATATCGGTTCTAACGAAAAAGGAAAAACGATTGATGTTAATAAATGGCGTTTTATCTTATTGCGACGGACTATCCTTTTACTCATTCAGTGATGTGGCTTTACAATAGGTCAGTTTTTGTCAAACGAAATAAACAAGTAGCCTACATTAAAACACTAAAGTGCAGGACAAATAATCAAGCACCAGTTTGAGTTCCAGTTAGAAAGTCTCACTCACTGGTGCAATGATTCAAGTAATCTCAGCATCGGCTAATGCCTTCATTGAAATTTCTTGAATCATCCCACACTCGACTGATCTTTTCTATCCGGAACTATATCTGGTGCTAGATTCCATTATTCTCTTAAATCAAAAATTAAAACGGAGCCATTAAAGGATATACTTATAGATACAAAATATAACATATCTATGAGACAGTTCTGTGGACAAGAGTGTATATATATTAAAAAAATTTATAAGGGACCCAATGTACATTGTGTAATCCGTTTCGTTACAAAGGAATGTTTCTAAAATACATCCCTACACACCAAGAATCTTATCTCGCATTGCGACAGACACAGCACTTTATTCTCTACTTATTTTATACTAGTCATATTAATAATATTGTATGATATATGTTTATATGTATTAACCCTAAATTTGAAGTGCCTGTTGGTCGTTGTCTTCTTAATGGTTTCTTATTTCAATTGTTTTCAATATGTCCTTTTCATTGCACTCTTTTAAGGGGGATTGGAAGGTGATTAACCACCCCAGTTGAGTGACTTTGTCAGACTAATTGGATAGCAAGAAATTCATTTCTTCGGATAAAGTGTAAATACACAACAGAAGTCACTGTGGGTCAATTTTGGTCCAGGAATACCCTTTTTTTATCGAAACTTTACCATTGGAGAGCGGAAATACTTTTTATAAACTTAAATCAAGATTCATGAATTTGGGAGTGTAAAGGAATCTTGAACTCCCATGAAAAAGCATGCGCATCGAACTCATCCGACTTCGAATAATTTATAACAAGTCCCTTTGTGGTCAGGAAACCATTAAAATCTAAACATCGCGATTAGTAAAGAGTTATGTCCCGTTAGGGGTGTCTATGACGAGGAGGTTATAATGCATTAAATTAATCCGCATGTTGGTGGTAACGTTGTTAGTTTCCATAACAACAAACGAACATTATAATGAAAAAAGCCGCACGTTTACTTTGTTGGCATTGCAGTAGAATTAAATTGGTTGGTATTAGTCACAACATTAACAATGAGCGAAAGAAGTGAGTTACCGTTCATAACACGGTGGCGCTGCATGTCTCGGTCCATATCATCTTACAACCTCTAGAGCGTTAACACCGATTAACTACTAAACTAGCTAGACGTACATCGATAATTCTACCAGGGACGTATATATATATTTAGATATTTTAAGAAAGGTTAAATGAAGTGCTAAATTGCAGTGACGTGATGAATTCAGCTTCGCATGAGCAAAGGAATATGTGAACGAGGAACGGGGCTCAGTTGATGTTCATTGGAATGAAGACTGAAGATTGCTGAAAAACCTTTCCTCCGAACACCATAAAAATCTCATCGATCAGGAAGTTCAACATCTTTCTGATATCGATTTCAGTGTACTTTTATTTAGAAACAGACTTCTCCTTGCCAAAATAAGGTTTATCGTGGTTTACAACAATACATTGGAATTGGCGGTTGCCATTTTTACTTGTGAAAGCAGTTTGGATAATTCCAGAAAGTCCATTTGTCGTAAATATTAAACGAGGGATCCTTCTGTAATGAATATAATATAAAATGGATTTTATTGAAAGCAGGGACCCCAGATGTCCAAAGAGTTCTAAGACAGGTCTAATATTCAATTACATGTTATAATAAGAACTGCAAAAAACTTTTGGTACATTTTACAAATTCTATTCAGGCATTTTATCTAATTTTGGAAATATGACTTGTCAACAATACATGTCCAGAGGAATTTCTCATCCCAGTTTCTACGGCGATCTATTATACAAACCAAGGAGTGTCAAAGGTTCCAATGATTTCATATGGACAGGTTTTAAAACAATGAAATGTGTCTCGCTCCTCGCTAACTTATTTCTTTACTCGTGCGAATTCATCCAAACTTTGCTCTGTAATGAGAAGAAGCAATTAGCCCTTTGGTTCATATATAGAGATGACTTAGACAAAAACAATATGTGTGTTTCCAGTGACATTTGCACAAAGATTAGTGTTGGTAATGTTATGATGAGATCGAACAGTAGGCTGACATCTTGAACTCTTTATTCTGATCTTTAACATCCAAGAGTTACATTGAGTGATTGCTATTGAGTACAAACCGAATCCGGATTTGTAATTACATGAATACATAACATCCCCCTTATCAAGAAAGTTTAAAATTATGAGATTATCAAATGACTAGATAAATTTGAATATAACAACAGAACTTTGTTCTGATTAGGCAGCTGGGATTATTATGCCCATTGCACTACTGCCCAATATTAGCATGAGTAGTATGAAAATAATTATTGACCAGAGTCATAGAGTCGCAGAGTTCATAAGATGTATCTATGTAAAATGAACAAGATTAAATGAATATAACATAAACAAACATTGTCCTATTGTCTTTAGGTATGACAGAATCAAATGAACATAATACTAATAACTTGAATTATTTTGCTTTTGCAAAATTTATGAACATCTGGGTTTATTATGCCTAATTCACTGATGCTCATATGCACTATACACATATTACAGGGGCAGGCGTGGTGTAGTGGTTAAGCGCTTTGCTTGCGGCGTCGACGATCCGGGTTCGATTCCCGGGTTGCGCCACTATGTTTAAGAGGTTGGTAACCTCCTGCTTCCATGTCGCGATATAACTGAAATATTGTTGAAAGCGACGTAAAACACCAATCAACCAACCAACCACATATTACACACGCACATAATCACTGTATCTTGTTGTTTTTGAGATTCGTCCGGATCTTGTTGTTGTGGAAGTCATATCAGTAGAACGACTATAATCACATTGCGGATCGCGGTGGATTTCTGTAGCGGATTGCTGTGGTGAAGGCGATACATGATGGTATGTTGTTACGGGTGTGAACGGTGTATCATTCATGTTGTTTTCGTCGCACATTGTTCTACGGATGTGTCGTCTGTTTCCTCTGTATTTTGTTCCATCAGTATTTGCAACAATGTAAGATCTTGGAGTGTTGTGTTTTTGTACAACTTTTCCTCTTGTCCATGTGTTAGCTGTTTGAAACATTATGTCTTCATTGTTATGCAAGTTGTCAAGTTCCTTTGTTCCTTTCCTGTCAAACTGAATTTTTGACTTCAGTTGACGTGTTCGAAGTCTATCCTGAATCTCTTTAGACGCATACGGATGAGGTTGAAGTAGAGATTCTGCTGTTGGTAGATTGGTTTTCAATCTGCGTCCCAAAAAGATTTGTGCTGGCGAGAGATCGATTTCAGATAGTGGAGTATTGCGGTAGGCAAGAATGGATTTGTGCGGATCATCAGATTTCTTAATCAAGTTCTTGATGGTTTGGACAGTTCTTTCGGCTTGTCCATTAGATTGAGCATAATGTGGACTACTTGTTGTATGTTTGAAGTCGTACTCTTCTACGAATGCCTTGAAGTGACTTGACGAGAATTGTGGTCCATTGTCGGTGATGATTTCATCCGGAATTCCATATCTGGAAAATATTCCCTTCAAGTAGTTGATTGTGTTGCTACTTGTAAGATTGTCTAGTTTGATAACTTCTGGCCATTTCGAATAGTAATCGACTACTAGTAAATAGTGATGACTCTTGTATTCAAATAGGTCGGCTGCTAATGTGGCCCATGGTCGATTTGGAATGTCTGGTAACATCATTGGTTCTTTTGCGTTTGAGTTTTGGTTTGAGGCACATTTTGAGCAAGAGCGTATTTTGTTTTCAATGTCAGATGTCATTCCTAGCCAGAATAGGATGTCCCGTGCTCTGCTGATTGATTTTACTATACCAAGATGTGGCTCATGTATGATATTGAGCATTTGACTCCTTAATGCTTTCGGGATGATAAGCTTTTGCGATTTGTATAGAATTCCATCAATACACGATATTTCGTCCCGGAAGTTCCAATATGCATGAACAGATGCATGTAGACTTTGTTTTGTATCTGGCCATCCATTTAGGGTTACTTTCATGAGTTCTGTAAGTTCCGAATCTTCTGCGGATTCTTGTCGAATTTTATCATACATGTCTTTTGAGACCGGCAAGTGCGAGATTAAGTGAATGTCATTTACTTGCAAGTCAGGTACGAGATTTTCAGTAGTTTCAGGTAAGTATGATCTGCTAAGATGATCAGCAAGATACATTTCTTTGCCTGGCTTGTATGTCACCTGTAAGCTGTAGCGCTGTAGTGCAAGACGTAGTTTTTGTAGACGAGCAGGTGATTGCCATAACGGTTTATTGAAAATACTTTGTAATGGCTTGTGATCGGTTTCGATAAGGATTTCTTTTCCATACACGAAGTCATGAAATTTTGTGCATCCATACATTATAGCTAGTGTTTCCTTTTCGATTTGGGCATATTTTTGTTGTGTTTCGGTTAGCGCACGTGATGCATAAGCGACAGGTTTGTTATCCTGTATGAGTACTGCACCTATGCCTTTACTGCTTGCATCTACGGATAGAGTGACTGGTTTCTTAGCATTGTAGTACTGCAAAATCTGATCACTCGAGGCTATTGATATAAGTTCCTGGAAGCTGTTTTCTTGTTCATTGTCCCAGTGCCATTCAGTGTTCTTTTCCAAAAAGAAGTCTTAGTGGAGCGGTGATAGTAGACATGTTTGGAATGAATTTACTAAGATACGTGACAAATCCTAGAAATGTTTGTAGTTCTTTTACGCATGTAGGTTGTTTCATTTGCTTCACTGCTCTGACTTTCTCTGGATCAGGTTTGACACCATCTTTTGTAAGCCTGTGGCCTACAAATGTAACTTCAGACTTACAAAATTCACATTTTCCAGGGCTCAGTTTTAAGTTGTATTGTCGTGCCTTTTCTAGTACCTGTTTCAGACGCTTATCATGTTCCTCTCTGTTTTTACCCCAAATGAGTATATCATCAATGACATTTTCGGCTCCTTCGATTGGTTGTACCATTTCGGAAATTATGCGTTGGAATATTTCACTTGCAGATTTAATACCGAACGGAAGTCTGAGGAATCTATACCTGCCAAAAGTTGTATTAAATGTGCAAAGTTTAGAGCTGTATTCATCAAGTACGACTTGTCAAAAGCCATTTGTAGCGTCAAGTTTACTGAATACCGTAGCCTCCTCTATGTTTGCAGTTATTTCTTCTATTGTTTTTAGCGGAAAGTGTTCTCGCATGATTACTTTGTTCAGATCATTTGGATCGATGCAGATTCGTAGCTTGCCATTGGGTTTCGTAACCACAACCATTGAGTTTACCCATTCTGTAGGAGAGTCCTCTTTGACAATTACTCCTTTTTTCTCCATGGAATCTAATTCCTCTTTAACTTTACTTTTAATTGTATACGGTACACGCCTTGGCGGATGAATGAAAGGTTGAGCATTTTCTTGTAGCTTAATGCGATGTTGACCAGGCAACTGTCCTAATCCTTTGAATAGATCTGAGTAAACATTCTCAATATTACCAGGAAGTTCATCGAGTACGGTGTGAATGCGCTTTATGAAACCCAGATCAGTGCATGATCTTGCTCCTAATATTGACTGTACTTGTCTATCAACAACATAGAATTTGAGACTATGCAAAGTTTCATCATCCTCTCGAGTGCATTGAAGTGTTGTCATGCCAACTGTTGGTATATTATGACCGGAGTATGATTTTAACGGCGAATCAGCATTCACAAGCAACGACTTGTTTTCAAGTTGGTTGTAGATGTATTTTGGAATAATATTGCATTTAGCTCCTGTGTCTAACTGAAATGTTACCCGTGTTCCGTTGACAGATATGTCTTGTAGCCATTCTGTATCTATTGTGTTTACACTATTGTTTGATATAGTACCAACAAACAGATCATCATCATCAGAGTCTTTCTCTACTACACTTAGGTGTTTAGGTTTAGCTCCTTGTTGCTGATATGTCACATTTCGATTTTGCTTATGTTGCGAAGACCTGCACATTTTTCCGAAGTGATTGTAACGCTTGCAACTGTTGCACTGCTTCCCAAATGCTGGACATTTTCTCACAGGATGTGTAGTTCCACAATTTGTGCAATTGTTAATCATTTTGAACTCAGGCTTTGTACTTTTGTTTGATTTTTCGGTTCGTTTTGATGCATTTCGGTTTTTAGAATTTCTTACAACATTAACGGATTTGTCTTCACTTGTCATAGATTTCAGTTGCTCCTTGGACATTTCGTGAGTACGGGCAAAATTTACAGCTTTCTCAAGTGATAGTTCAGTTCCTTCATTTATACATTTTTCTCGGACCTTTTGATCCTTTGTGCCAAAGACAATAGCATCTCGCAACATTTCATCTTGAGACGTGTAATGACATTCTTTAATCAAGAGACGTAACTCCGTTAGAAACTGCTCAAAGGATTCAGTGTCTTTTTGACGTCTTGTTAGGAATTTGTATCTCGAATATATTCTATTGGATTTAGGTTCGACGTGCTTTTCAAATCGATCATAGTAGTCAGTCAGAGATATTTGATAGCTTTCCTCGAAATTCCAGGTTGAGTGGATGTCCCTACCTTTGGATCCAATCCAAATCATTAAATAGTTGCATTTTTCTTTTTCATTCTTTTTCGCTAATGGACCCGAAAACCAAAATTCAGCATGTTGTCGGAAGGATTTCCAGGCTCCAGGGAGATCATTAGAATCCCAATCCATAACTGGGGCAGGACCTATCATTGACTCAGCCATTTTACCTCTTTTTACCTCTTACAACGTTTTAAATTGATCTGAGGGGTTTTCTTCAATATTTCTGTTCGATGGATGTGGATCCGTATTCTGACACCATGTTATGATGAGATCGAACAGTAGGCTGACATCTTGAACTCTTTATTCTGATCTTTAACATCCAAGAGTTACATTGAGTGATTGCTATTGAGTACAAACCGAATCCGGATTTGTAATTACATGAATACATAACAGGTAAGTAGATTTTTATAAACATGATCCACACGAAAGGATCTTTAAGGACAGACCAATAAAAGGTTTATACTATTACTTTACTGTACATGAGTTATATCATGCAATCTGTTCGAGCACATCAACCTTGACAGATGTGCAACATGCTTGAAACCAAAATGAGTCGACAGCACGCAAGTCCCGTTTGTGGGCGCCGTAATCGTCTTTATAATATAGTCTATCTTATTAGATTACGGCATTGGCGGTTCTCTGAACAACTCACTCTTTGAAAAACGTTCTGATTTGAATGTGTAGCAATATGATATCATCATTCAACCTATGGCATATTCATATCTCAGTTATTACGTTATGTCATAGTGAGTTCAAATTACGATAATTTTCAGTGGAGGGTGACGAAGTATGTTTGTTGTCAATAAGAGACTTTTATTATACATCATCACATTTCGAAATAAAGAATGTTGCATGATATTCCGGATTTTAAATATTTTATTCCATTTTAAACATCGACTTTGACTCCTATACCTGATATTTACTTTACAAAACAGGTTCTAATGAGGAGTGTTGCTAGCAAGCAGTAGCTGCTTTTAAAATATCTTTTTCATCTGAATTTACTTTGTTTGTTTATTTGTTTTTTTTCATAGAAAAAAGTCAGGACCTAAGTTATATACTGAATGTTGTTAGTCGCTGTTTCCTATGATATCGCTTTAAGTGTGTGTATGTGCTCAGAAACTTTATCACATCCAAGCAGTTGGAACCGCAAAACGTTTATTATGTGATGTTGAGCGATGTTGTTATTGCCAGTCATGTGACACCAGATACTTTAGTATTTTACATTAACGTCACACTTATTCCCTTTGCAATGCGGAGCTCGTGAAAAAGTTCACCGCGGAGGATTTGACGTAAGTGTTATTATACCCTTTTTCCTGATGTTATGTGGCAATGACACTTTCTACACATTCATATATCTGAGCTCGGCTTACAAACGGGTAGAGCACGGTTTACTTATGTTGATGTCGCTTTACATATTTTTGATAGCAACATATTATTCTACAAACTTTTCGTGTGTCATTAAATTTTTATTACCTCTCTTCTTGAGAAACCTGTTCATCCTTGTTCTCTATATGAGGATTATTTATTTTTAAATGTGTGTCCTTTGATTGTGCTGCTTTTGCGGTGAGTGGGAAGGTGGGCGCCCGTAAACCGGTTAACTACACCAATTGAATGACGTTTGTTACTTCAATTGACCGTCCTAAGTCGGTATCGTAACCGTAGCAAATCGAATATTTATCTAATGTAATTTTTCAGTGTATATTCTGTTGTCATTTTTTGTGTGCATGTCCTTGGTGATTTTTGTCATACAGCTTTGTCAGATGTCTTCAGTTTTCTCTTATATGTACTGTGCTGAATTATATGTTTCATTTGTATATCAGAACATTCACGTCGGGTGCGGCCAGCAACACAGGAGACGCTCACTCCCCCAGGACACCTGGTGTCACCTTGAGTAGAAAGTATATACTGTGTATATTGGGTCAGTATAGAAACACTCATAACTGCGAATGAAATTGCATTATTTGATACCTTTATTTGACAGGTATACATACAAGATAATATTGAAGAATTATTTTGAATTGGATGAGAATGCTTGGCCAGATTTCTGTGTATTAGGACAAGCACTGATAGTTTCGAACGTGATCCATAAAAGCAGGACAAGTTATAATTGGCTAATCCTCTCTATATTTTTTCTGTAATCATGGATTAATAGCCACAGCTAAATAAAAATATATTAAAAATTAGCAGAATTGATCTAGCATTTCCAGACACAAAAGTATATTAATTTTATGTATTTATTTATTTATTTTTAGGGGGGGGGTGTATTTCATTTTCTATTTTTACTAATTTTGTAAGTATTATGCTTCCATGATCTTTTTTATGTCTGGACTGATTTCATTGATAAAATTTTTTTCTCAATAAAATATGGATTTCTATCCGGTAAAAAGTAATAAGCTGAATGACTGAATTCTATGGATTAAAAAATATTGATGTATTTGACTTACTTATGATAAGATTACTAGGTGGACGTAATAGAGAAATGATTCTACACGAATTGTAAATCTATATCATGGTGTTCACGTCGTGGCAGTTTACTTATTTACAGATAATGAAGCACAAAGCGTTTAAATTGAAATTAATACCATTATTACTCTAGGCAAACTGGATAGCCGGTCAACGATGTATAATATAGCAGTAGCAAATGTACGGGATTATACGAATGTGCAATAAAAAGAAAAAAGCAGTTCTTATTTAATCCCATTTATACTTGTGTCCGTTTTTCCAAAAACACGTGCTTGTCTTATCATCATTACCTACTTTGCAGTTTCATTTTGATTTCCGTGCAGGTTCATAACCTTTTTCTAAATATTATTAGGCCTCTGACAACAATATTTTCTTTTTGAATATAAACTACGAGCTGGTTCATTTCATAGTACTTATAATTTCATATTGAACTTGTCGACGTCAGTATGTCCCATATGACCTGAATATAATCCGTTCAGCAAACTGTTAACAGCGTTTCTGTGATGCAGAATAAAGAAATGAAGGGGACTGGAATTGCCGTTGAGACTGGGGTTCATCATGAAGAGGTCCTTACCAACCGGAGCACTGACATGCATCCCAAGGACAAAGGATGGGCATGGATGGTCCTTTTAGGTAACTATATCGTACAATATTCTGAAGGTCAATAACGATAACGTTTAAAAATAGTGAGAGTTTGAATCATTAGCAGTTGTTGGGTCAAATAATTCGATAATTCAGCGACTAGCCAAACTTAATCTTCATTGGTACATTTTCTCCCTTCTGATTTCTGAGATGTGACACAGACACATGAGACGAGTTACATTCGTATGTTGTATTTACAGTCTTGACATGAAGTGCTATGTAAGGATTGTGGATTCCCTTTTCTCCAAAAGTTTATCATAAAAATAATTTCTCATGATCATTGATATTTATCTATATATGATATGTTACCAAGCAAAACGATATGTGTAAATCTTATACAGTTTTATCAACACTCACCCTATATAAATGTATGTCTAGGATTACTAGTGAAATAGATTCGTAAAAGTTGAAAATTAAAAAAATAATAATAAATGATAATATTAAATAAACAGAATAAAATAAAATAATTTACATATCTGTATATAGTTTTATAAGATAAAAAGATGAATATTTTATTCAAAGGTGCATTTCTGGAGAACATATTGTTATTTGGTTCTCGGAGAACTTATAGTATCTTGTACAAGGAGTTCATGTCGTCATACAATGCTTCAGCCACAGAGGTTGCTTTAACCATGACCGTCCAAACTGCTGTTATAAGTACAACCTGTAAGTATAGAATAAATACTGCTGGTGGACTGAAAGTCCCGAGGACATCATAAATCTAATTTTCAATGCTTTTGGACTGATTTAAAAGTAAAAATCGAAGAAGTACCGAAGGGTAAACCATATCTAATAGTCCATGGAGTAAAAGAACGATCTTGTGTATAGTGTCATATTCAGACAAATGTGAACCTCAATAAAATCGAGGTGAGACCAGGTGCCCGGGAGGAGTAAGCGGCCCCTGGTTGCATGCAGCACCCGTCACAAAAGTCCTGCAACAACTTTTTTTAATTTTCAGCCATGAAATTTTGTTAATCACTCTAAAAGTAATGAGTATCTCCCTCATGCATAGCTCTGTTTGATTCTTCGACTGTTAGGCCACTTTCGCGTTAATTCTGTTTTTTAAATATCTATATATCAACTCGGCCATGAGCATCACCTTATAGACATAAGTTGTAGAAATGCGCATCCAGTACACAAATTGTAACGTATATATGTTTTCATATTTCATACAAAGAATTCAAATATACATTATATTACGAAAATCTCCTTATGCGTTTAGATATTCCTACTATGTTATAGACTGCACTACAATTTTTCAACTCCAACGGATGAAGTCTTTACTGTCAGTGAAATGAAAGAGATTGTTTAATTTGCATTCATTGACGAAAATTTCTCTGTGTAAATAGTTTCGTATAGAACACTCCTACTGGTTAAATGTAATTCAAGCTCATCGCTAGCCATTAGCATGTTATTTATTTTCATAGTCTAGAGCTTTTACTTTTGCATGTAATATAATGATATCGTAATAAGATAGCAGACCGCTCTTTTCTCTCTCTCTCTCTCTCTCTCTCTCTCTCTCTCTCTCTGTGTGTATGGGTTTTTTTTGGTTTTATTTAATTTTGTTTGGGGTTTTTTTTGGGGGAGGGGGGGGGGGGTTATTATTTATTTATTATTAGTCCTTATTTTTTGTATACTCTTTAATAAGTTGATATTGAGCATGAAAATGGAAGGAGAATAGATCTTTACGAAATTCATTTACAGGAATTATTACTTGTTTCAGCTCTTCTAATTCTGAGTATTGGAACTCGATGTTGCTCTACAAGAGTTTATGTCATGCTGGGTGGAATATTAGGTTGTCTGGCATACGCCATCAATTCATTTGCTACTAGTGTCCCATTGTTACTACTTTCACAAGGAATATTCTTTGGTATGTACATGATTACATTTATATTTAAACATATAACAAAAAGACACCTGTTTATTAAATGAATAGGAGATAGTTTACCGATGAAGTGCACAATCATAAACAAGATAAAGATGCACAATGACTCATCTGAATTAAAATGATGTGCTCCAAATAATAGTTTCATATTCTGCATTATATGCCATTATTTCTTGATAGCTTATAACAATAGACATTTTTATATTGATTATAACCATTAGAACATACCTACATTAATGTTTTGCATCATATGCGCATCTTTACGTTCATTTCTTTTCCTGATGCTTGTACTTCACCAAGTGACGTTAAATTTGAAGATAAAGAAATATTTATGCAGTGTACCATATACACAATTCGATGTCTCTTCAGTGGTGAGCAAGGGCGAAATATGGAAATGCAAAGCATAAATATTTCAAGAGCAAGCTGATAACCAACCGGGCCTAAAAGATAGAGCCAAAGTACCAAATTAAGTATGGAGTTATACATGCGGAGATACTCATTAGTTTGCAGAATAATTCACATTAGAACTGAAAACTGGGCTTATGATACCCAAGGGGTCCAACATTCCACCCACCAGCAGCGGTATCAACTTAGTGATACTAATTAATATACGAAAAATGTATACATGTCTCAATTTAGTGTAACATATGCGGATTTGAAATACCTATGTCTATGCTCAATCTCTAAAATTGAAAATCCAAAGCATACAAATGTAAAGAGAACCGTTCTCAGGGCAGAGATGTACTTGAGGGAGGTGCTTCTTAAAAGGGGTTGAAACATGAAAGTTTTCTAAATAAAAAAAAGTCCTTTTTCGAGAAAAAAAAATGATACCGAAACTCAGAACTCTCTACATCCTTTTCTCTTTTATGCTATGATACAATCTATTTTATCATACCCATGACAATAAATCTAAAATTCCTCTACTCCGGAGATGACATAACTGGTATGGCATGAAACACACTTCATCATAAATGATGCATTTAAAAATCAGGAATAACGGGTAAAAGAAGAAAAAAATTACTGTTGAAATGTACTATCACATATGTCTTACTTTCCGAAGTATCGAAACGACCATGACCATCACTGAAGAGACATAAATTGTGTGCTAAGTGAAAAGTGATTGCGGTTGTTGAAAGGAAAAATTTACATAGATTCCCTAAGCTATTTTATCCTTGCCCCGTTCTCGTGAAAAGACGAATCGTGTCATCTTGGAGTGAATCTCAATTAGAAGCCCTAGAGAAAAAGTAAAATTATGAAATTTAATAGACGGACAGACAATTTGAATATCAAAAATTAAATACATTACGATGTCAGATGATCTAAATTCCGCTTCGAATTACATGACTGCAGTGCACATGTACTCATGTACAGAGGTCCTGTCTGCAATGCTAAATAGTGATTTAGAAAAACACCATAATAAATAAAGAACATATATACCTTTTGATTTTGTGCACCGTATACGCATTTCGACAACTTATGTCTCTTCAGTGATGCTCGTGGCCAAATGATTGGAATTCTCAAAATATATAAATATTTGAAAAGCAGTGTTGAAACCAAAATGACCTAAAAGTGAAACAAAGAATCTATCTAAGGACAGAGCTATGCATGAGGGACATACTCCTTAGTTTTAGAGTGATTTACTTAATTTGATGACTGAAAATTTGAAGTATGTATTTCATGTCAGTACAAAAGCACTGAAAACTAGACTATTGATGCCCACGAGGACTATCAGTCCACCAGCAGTGACACCGGCCTAGTGGTTATAATAAATAAAGAAATGGATATAGATATTTTACTAAGCTCTTTGAAAACATAGCCAAGGCGAGGTTGCAAAATAGAAATAAAAGAAAACATAACGACTTGACGGGTACTCCTAATACCCAACCCCACCCCTTTACCACGTTGTTTGTGCCTTCTTCTTCTTCTTTTTTAATGTTATGCTATTGTAATTTAAGAGTGTATAATAAATATCAAGCCGTACATGTATATACGTGTATAAATACTTTTGAATAAACAAAAATACATACATATATTGAAGTGCCCCGTTTGCACATATGCCCATTTCTTATGTCTCGTAAATGATACTCAAGGTCATAAATGTGGAAATCCAGATCGTAAATATCTGAAGAGCAAATTAATTACACCTAAAAGTAAAAAAAGAACAGTTCTCAGGACAGAGTTATGCATGGCGGTAGTGCACTCCTTAACGAGGAGATGAAACAGGAATTTCAAACATTTTGACTTCGGTTTTACCTTGTGTATTTACATATTGACGCGATCTTAAAATGATAGATTTTGATATTTTGGACACAATAAATGAGAATCAATAAAGCCGAATCTTAATAAAAATATCATTTTTTTTTCAAATTGAGACCCAATTCATTCAGGAAAAGTTTGTTGATTGATTTGTGTTTTACGTCGCATCACGACATGGAAACAGGATGTAACCAAACCCCTAAGCATTATGGTACTTTTCTGGAATCGGACCAGGATCCTTAACATCGCAAGCCAAGCCACTACACTAAGAGAGTCTCTACCAGAAAAATAAACCCTCCTTTACATATATTGGTTTATCTTAAGTAAGGCATATCGATAATTTGGTTCCCTTCCAAACACGGCCCTTTTTAAATCTCTTCTTAATTTATAAAGTTTTCTAGCTTTTACGATACCAAAGCGAAACGATTAAGCATACAATAAAAAGGGAAATAATTGTATTTGTATAATAATGGACACAAACGTATTGACCATATTAGATAATAAAATAAAACAAATCCATTGAAGCTATTGATAATACCTACCCCTCTTGCCTAATTTTTTATATGTGTTAATTCGAGCAAAAGTTTTCTAAAATGGGATCCTTATCGATATTACATTTTACACATATCTAATCGTAACTTTAATTGTCATTGCAACCCATATTCCCTCAGAATCCAGCAAACACAAAAATGTCTGACACTACCATCAGAAGACGGTACAGTAAATTACTAAAAGGCTCCTTAAGCTAACTACTGTGTACAAAATATAAAATTGTTAACTCAGTTCTATTTTTGATATGACATGTGCGTAATTATTCCGTTCTAGATAATTAAGTTAAAAATTAAAATAGTTCCAAATTTGGCACTCTATTGCTGGTTTTGATGATAAAGATATTTCTTTTGGAGATGTTTCAATTAAAAGGAAGTATTGTAGAAAAAATGACCAAATGTAAGAATGTCTGGTCACTTAAGAGTACTGAATTAGATTAAAGTTATCAAAACAAGGGAATTCCCAAGGCTAAAAACAGTTTTCATTAATTTAGGATTTGTGCTTTGAGCCTAAATAGTAAAAAAGTCGATGTGCCATCACTTGACGAAAATCTAATGAGCGCATCAATTATCAAATGAACTTGAACAGTTCTACATCTTTGCCCGCGTGAGGTCTTCCTCAAGTTAATTTTCAATAAATTAGGACCTATTAAAATGTTTTAAATACTATCTATATTCATTCATTTGATGCATTCCTTCCTTACACATTGTACTGAGGAACTACAAAAATAGATATGAATAAGTATTATTAATATTCAAAAGATTTGTTGAAATATGAAGGATATACTTTAAAGGGAGGAACACCAGCCAAACAGTAGATCAATAATTCAGCTGGTGGATTCAAAGTCTACGGGAGTATTCATGAACTTCATACTTAATTGTACTACAGCATTAAATTGACATGTTAGTGGGTAAGCGTTTAAAAAACGGGATATTCGCTGTATATTCGCTGCGAAATTAATATGACGATTACTTATCTAATTCTAATTGAGAACGTGAAAATTCGTGGACAAGAGTTATTGCATTCAGATAGTAGCGATAAAACTAATATTAATGTCGGCCGTTGAAGCTATTGACATGTAGATATAGAAATATATAAAATGAATAACACTTTATATAATGCCTTATATTTATGTAACACTTACTGTGCATTGATTTCTCTCCAGGTCTTGCCCATTCCTGTTGCCACGGTCCAACTCTGGTTACAATAGGAACGTATTTTACAAAACGGAAAGGGCTGGCAACTCTTTTAGCCAGCGTAGGTGGAAGCATCGGGGCGCTGTCATTCCCTCCACTTGTAACAATTCTGATGGATATATACGGATTACAGGGTGTGCTCCTTATTCTATCAGGAATTATCTTGCATTTTACTGTCGCTGGAGCTCTTTTCCGACCAACTTCCTTCTATCAACAACAAGGCGAAAGAGATGCAAGAAAACGCATTGTCGAAACGATGGATAATACGAATAAAGAACTCAGTATGTTCATTAAACCAGACGATCAAAGTATTAAGGATACACAATTGGCATGGTCGTATGACAGAATACATCTCCCTCCAGTAGAGAGAATGAGGGCATATTCTGATAGTTCGAAATTTGTTACTAAATCAAAAAAGATTAACACTACATCTTTAGTATCTCTTCACAAAATCGTTGACACAATATCCGAAATAAAAGGGTCGGTAACAATGGGTAGCACGGTGGATATTATCGGATCGGTTTGTGGTATCCCTGGAGATACAATTGACATATTCGGAAATAAAGTGGAAAAGAAATCCAAAGGGCCTAGTGAAACTTTATCTTCAAAACTGAAGATCATTATAAGTATAATTTTCACTAAAGATGTCTTAGGTAACAGACTTTTCCAAATGTTTATAATGGTCGTCTGCTTCGCAATAATTGGTGTGGAGCAACTTGCAACGTTTCTGCCTGCGCATGCAGAGGACATAGGAATTTCGAAGAAGGACATAGCAATCATGTTAACAATTATGGGATGTGTGGATCTTTTATCAAAGTTTACCTTAGCATTTATTTCTGATCTTAATTTCATCAAGCGCCATCACCTTGTCGCTGTGAGTTGTTTAATTACTGGGACTGTCGTCAATTGCATCCATTACTTCGGTAATTTCCATACAATGTTGATACTTGCTGTAACGTATGGATTGTTTGGCCAATGGTACACAGGACTCTTTCCGGTTATTTTAGCCGATTTTGTGGGTGTGTCAAATATGTCTTCAGCCATAGGGTTTGTGGTACTAACTCAGCAAATTATGCTGTCCATAACAAGTCCACTAATAGGTATGTCTAAATTTGTCATCGTCACAAACGAAATATACATTCTATATCTTCTATTACATAGAATGGGCATGAAGCACCTAAAGAATTAGAATTACAGAAAAGTTCTTCATTCATTGTGCTCATTAAAATATATGCATTTACCTTTCATTTTTTCAGGTCTCATAAGGGATTCTACCGGGTCTTTTGAATTGGCATTTCATTTAATGGGAATATGTTTCATCATCGCTGGAGCCATATTGTTTTTGGAACCAATATTCCGTAAACTCGAAGACAAACGAATTAGGTCTAAAGATATAATACATCTATGATATAGTTTATCAAGTACCCCTAGAGAATTAAGTAAATTAAAGAAAATCTCAATTGTTCTCGTTTATTTCTGAAAAGTTAATAATAAAATATTATCATTAGGAACATCCCAAATGTTCCATTATTTCTTTTTTAAAGGAATATGTGGATAAATTCAAAGACACGTTGCAATTAATGCTTTCTGACATGATAAAATCTATATAAATCCCATATAAGGAGAAAACGAGCTATGCAATAGTAAGATGGACATAGTTTAAATGAAAGGCGCCTGATTCGGATGTATCAGAGAACTCGTCTTGGACATGCCGAGCACAGAAAAATAAGCACATACAAAAACATCACAAAAATAATCCATGGATGGTAATGCAGTTGTGGTACCAACAAAGGACGCTCAGTAGATGTGACTCAATTGGCGTTACCTGGCCCATATATGCATAATAGTTAAAGGACAAAAGTGGATAGTCGCCATTGACATGCAAGAGCCAAAGTTTCATCTTAAAAGCAATGTGCAATGTTTTATGTAACATCAAACATAAATCTTCATATATATATATATATATATATATATATATATATATATATATATATATATATATATATATATATATATATATATATATATATATATATATATATATATATATATCGAAAATAAAGAAAAAGAAGCCACGAAAATAATACATGTATGTATATGTCGTCACAGTACACCATTTCTAGATTAACGTATTCAAATTGTATTTTCTTTGGTATTAATATGGTTAAAATATTGATATGTTGTTATGTAATTATTAGCACAAAATAAATTAATAACATTGTGAGGCTAGTGTGTGAAAACATTTTGTTTATATTTAACCATTTTATACCCATGACAAATTCTATAATCTACTTGATGAAAGAGCTATATCAAGTGATACTACGAAGTAAAACTCCTCCGAAGATGGCAAACAGAGGAAAATGCCAAATACATTTGACGATCATTTTTTATGCTGGAATCGTTTCTCGTCATAATTTCATCACTAAACGTCGCCGTATCATTGAGATCGGACAAACCTCTCCCTGTCGCTCATTAATCTGTCGCTTTGGGAGGTATGAAGAATGCCCACAGTAATGTCATTTTCTGGATAAGTTAAATATGGCACTTTTTATGTTGGTAATTAAGATAAATAAAGTTAGAGGCATACTTTCATCGCACTATGCATCGTTTTATTCTGTGGGACATAAAAGCAACCAGAACAGCATTTAATGCTCATCTTCCAACGCGCAAAATAGGGAAATGGGAAAACGTATATATTTTCAACATAACAGTATTAAGGCACAAGAACCTTATGAAACTCGGAATGGGAATTTTTTTTTTATGTCGGAAAAGAAATCAACTCTTTACAAGGTACCGTTGACACTGTAAAAGTCCTCTTGGACCAAACATAAAAATGTATTGCATAATTTATCTACTTGAGCACTATCACAAAGAAACTACTTATTTAGTACACAACTGTCGGGTTCTGTAGATACTAATATATAAATCCTTATTAATTTCGTGTAGTAGATACGCATTTTGACAAAAATTACAAAATTAAATAATATTTATTAATTGGAAAGTCCAAAATGTTAACAGAATTGAAGTTCAAACTTTAGAGCACTGATTTCTGTGGATACATAGCAATGTTTTATTTAGAATTGCTCATCCCTTTTGTTATTTGTTTTCATTTCTAATATTCTAGTATCAAATAGAGAGGATTTGTATTTGATGTGTAAGAAAAATTATACTCGTGTTTTCTAGAAACATTTTTCTATTGAATAAAATAAATCAATAATACTAAAATAACAACAACAATAATATTATTATTACAATTAGAGCGATGCATTTATATAAGTACTTAGCTACTTGTTTTAAGATCTCTTATGTTATATTATATCTTTTTGTATATCATGACGACAACAACAACAACAACAACAACAACAACAACAACAACAACAACGACAATAATAATAATAATAATAATAATAATAATAATAATAATAATAATAATAATAATAATAACAGAGGGACCTGAGCAAGTCTATATTTCATTTGAAAGCAGTTATCTGTGATTTTTGTTTTATCTTTCATGATAAAACTATTGCAAATATATAATAACGGCATCGTTTTTTTTTTTTTTTTTTTTTTTTTTTTTTTGATAAACTGCACAGACACTTCGACTGATGCAACGGTCCACCCAAAGCAGCGGGAGAATTCTTAGATTCGAAGTCTACATTGTCACGAGACCTTGGCTTTTATTACTAATCCCAAAGGCAGAATATCGACTGGTATTCACGTTTGAACATCTTGGCACGTGTCAAGCACGCCACCGACTGACCCTGACTCGTCACCTGAACCATTATCCTTTAAAAGTTATACTTACTGAATTGTTTGATACGTAGCATAATATCTATGCGAGTCAATGTCCCAGAAAAAAAGAAACAACGACATTTTACTTCACCATTACTCTTGTTTTTATCTTATTAATTAGTTTATTCATTTATTAGGTTTCACAAGTTTCACTTGTGAAACCTTTTATTATTCTACCGTCCTTTCTTATTATTATTATTAGGTTTCACAAGTTTCACTTGTGAAACCTTTTATTATTCTACCGTCCTTTCTTATTATTATTATTATTATTATTATTATTATTATTATTCCTCTTCCGCCGTTTTATGTCGGCAGCCTTTTCTCGCTTGCTGTTAAAGATAGAGCTATTCTGTTTGCAGCATTCGAATTTCCATATTTTTCTTCAGAGGCGTTTTGTTCATTTTTTTGAATTAGCGCTTCGTAAGGGCGCAGCGGCGCCTAAAAGGTCAAATATTTGGGTATCTATAGCTTCCTTATTTATCGGTCGATTTTGATGAAATTTTCACTAAACGTTGTCTCGTGCTCACGCGCAATAATAAAGACATTTACCTGTTTCATACCTGATAAGACTATTTAGCTAGCCTGAGACGAAAAATGCGTATTTTGCGACCGTGTTAATTTATCGTCCGATCTTTATCAAATTTGGAGGGTGAGTTTAGATTGCTAATGAATAGTGGCATGCAAAATTTGAGCGAAATCTGACTATTCTAATACCATTTTTAAGCGAAAATTTAAATTTTTTTTAAAAATCTGGTGATTAAAGTAATTTCGTTGTCACTCGCTTATTTTACATCGGATTGCTACCAAAATAAATCCTATGCGTGAGAAGGGTTCACTCTTTTAAATTTAATTTTCATAAACTTCCTATGATTTTTCGTTTTCCCTAGGTTATCGGGGAAAGCTATCGAGAGCCACCCTCAGAAAGCGAGAAATACGCGCCGTATTTAGCGAACTTTTCACTTTCAATTTCTAAAAAGCTGCTTTACTTTGAAATTTCATCTTTCGGCTATTAATTCTCACAGACACATACTCCCGTTTAATGAAAAATTTTTTCGAAATATACGGCTTTTCAAGAGAATTACGTAAGATTTAATATTTTTCGATTTTCGCGTATGTAGCTTTTATTTTTAATGGTAGATCTCTCAAATTTTCACTGTTATGTTCTCTAGGTTCATATCTTTAGAACTTTTATCGGCCGATATTATCTATCTCTTTTAGTTTGACCTCTATTTCAATTTAAAGTTTTTTAAAAATTACGTAATGTTCAAAACTGTCTTATTTTTAGTTTTACAGTTTCCAAAACATTACGAAACGATTTTGCGTAACGATTTTACTATGAAACATGTTTCTCAGTATTTGAAAGTGAGCAATTTAAAGGTTTTTTTTAAAAAAATATCTTGCTTGCGTAACTTTTAATGTATTGTTTTATTCCTCGTATGAACAAAGTATAAAAACAAGAGTTTGAGAAAGCATTTTGAATTCGATTTCTTAAACAAATATCAAATTTTGGGCACTCTACCGATGAACAACGCAATAAACACACTTCAGAAGCGCTGTGAATTTGCCTTGCTTAATACCTTGCACGGCACCGCTGTTATACAGGACTTCTTCCATGGACAAGGCGCAGTAACTCGCGATTAATTCAATCGCGATTTAATGTGCTTTATATAAAATAGAGTTTGAGAAAGTATTATGAAATCGAATTCTTAAACAAAAAAAAAAAAACAAAAACAAAAATAGACAAACAAAAAGAAACAAAAAAAAAAAAAAAAAAAAAACCAATGATTGCATTCTACGAGCTACTGCTGAACAAGGCTATAAAGAAATCTTCTCCGAGCGTCGGCATTACACATTAGAGAAGCGCGGTGAATTTGCCTTGCTTAATACCTCGCACAACGCCGCTGTTATACAGGACTTCAAACGTGTGTGAATTAATCGCGAGTTACAGTGCTTTACCTGTGGAATACGAGACATTGTCAAGTCTTTGTTTTGTATATTGGGGAAAGCGGCATTACTAAAGGCCATCGCGAGGAGAATTGTTTATTGCAGCAGAGTGGCGATTCAAGGTCAAACATCTGTACACGCGAAATACCTTGCGTAAGTTAACAAATAAACAACATAAAGCGGGGTGTAAGGACTGGAGATCTAGGTTACACGTGCAGATTGTACTAAGTGTGACTGTCCTACATGTTTCTTGTTTCAAATATATGGTCAAGCCGCTGTTATACAGGACTTCAAACGTGTGTGAATTAATCGCGAGTTACAGTGCTTACCTGTGGAATACGAGACATTGTCAAGTCTTTGTTTTGTATATTGCGGAAAGCGGCATTATTAACGGCCATCGCGAGGAGAATTGTTTTATTCCAGCAGAGTGGCGATTCAAGGTCAAACATCTGTACACGCGAAATACCTTGCGTAAGTTAATAAATAAACAACATAAAGCGGGGAGTAAGGACTGGAGATCTAGGTTACACGTGCAGATTGTACTAAGTGTGACTGTCCTACATGTTTCTTGTTTCAAATATATGGTCAAGAGTAGTCGATATTGTGCGATGTAGGCTTCAGTACAATGTATATAATGTAAGTCGCTGTTACTTACAATTTCTGCAAGTAGATTGCGCAATGTGGATACCATCACTAAAGATCAGATATCTGGATCGTGAAAAAGAATTGTGTATTAGAGTAGGAGATCCCAGCTTCGTTGCTTCGACTTTAACTTGTGAAACCTACTCGTTGCTTTAGCAACGAGCTCGTTTCTAGTTATTATTATTATTAGGTTTCACAAGTTTCACTTGTGAAACCTTTTATTATTCTACCGTCCTTTCTTATTAGGTTTCACAAGTTTCACTTGTGAAACCTTTTATTATTCTACTGTCCTTTCTTATTATTATTATTATTATTATTATTATTATTCTTCTTCCGCCGTTTTATGTCGGCAGCCTTTTCTCGCTTACTATTCAAGATAGAGCTATTCTGTTTGCAGCATTCAAATTTCCATATTTTTCTTCAGAGGCGTTTCGTTCATTTTTTTGAATTAGCGCTTTATAAGGGCGCAAGGGCGCCTAAAAGGTCAAATATTTGGGTATCTATAGCTTCGTTATTTATCGGCTGATTTTGATGAAATTTTCACTAAACGTTGTCTCGTGCTCACGCGCAATAATAAAGACATTTACCTGTTTCATACCTGATAAGACTATTTAGCTAGCCTGAGACGAAAAATGCGTATTTTGCGACCGTGTTTATTTATCGTCCGATCTTGTTCAAATTTAGAGGGTAAGTTTAGAATGCAAAATAATGGTGGCATACAAAATTTGAGCGAAATCGAACTATTCTAATACCATTTTTAAGTGAAAATTTAAAAATTTAAAAAAATTTGGTGATTAAAGTAATTTCGTTGTCACTCGCTTATTTTACATCGGATTGCCACCAAAATAAATCCTATGCGTGAGAAGGGTTCACTCTTTTAGATTTAATTTTCATACACTTCCTATGATTTTCCGTTTTCCCTAGGTTATCGGGGAAAGCTATCGAGAGCCACCCTCGGAAAGCGAGAAATACGCGCCGCAGTTTGCAAATTTTTCACTTTCAATTTCTAAAAAGCTGCTTTATTTTGAAATTTCATCTTTCGGCTTTCAGTTTTCACAGACACATACTCCCGTTTAATGAAAAAAAAATTCGAAATATACGGCTTTTTAAGAAAATTACGTAACAATAATTTTTTTTCAATTTTCGCGTATGTAGCTTTTATTTTTAATGGTAGATCTCTCAAATTTTCACTGTTATGTTCTCTAGGTTCATATCTTTAGAACTTTTATCGGCCGATATTATCTATCTCTTTTAGTTTGGCCGCTATTTCAATTTAAAGTTTTTTAAAAATTACGTAATGTTCAAAACTGTCTTATTTTTAGTCTTACAGTTCCTAAAACATTACGAAACGATTTTCCGTAACGATTTTACTATGAAACATGTTTCTCAGTATTTGAAAGTGAGCAATTTAAAGATTTTTTAAAGAAAATATCTTACTTGCGTAACTTTCAAGTATTTTTTATTCGTCGTATGAACAAATTATAAAAACAAGAGTTTGAGAAAGCATTTTGATTTCGATTTCTTAAACAAAAATCTAATTTTGGGCACTCTACTGATGAACAACGCAATAAACATATCTTCAGAAGCGCGGTGAATTTGCCTTGCTTAATACTTTGCACAGCACCGCTGTTATATAGGACTTCTTCCATGGACAAGGCGCAGTAACTCGCGATTAATTCATTCGCGATTTAATGTGCTTTCTATAAAATAGAGTTTGAGAAAGTATTATGCATTCGAATTCTTAAACAAATAAAAAAACAAAAACAAAAAACAAAAAAACAATATTTACATTCTACGAGCTACTGCTGAACAAGGCTATAAAGAAATCTTCTCCGAGCGTCGGCATTACACATTAGAGAAGCGCGGTGAATTTGCCTTGCTTAATACCTCGCACAGCGCCGCTGTTATACAGGACTTCAAACGTGTGTGAATTAATCGCGAGTTACACTGCTTTACCTGTGGAATACGAGACATTGTCAAGTCTTTGTTTTGTGTATTGCGGAAAGCGGCATTACTAAAGGCCATCGCGAGGAGAATTGTTTATTCCAGCAGAGAGGCGATTCAAGGACAAACATCTGTACACGCGAAATACCTTGCGTAAGTTAATAAATAAACAACATAAAGCGGGGAGTAAGGACTGAAGATCTAGGTTACACCTGCAGATTGTACTAAGTGCGATTGTCCTACATGTTTCTTGTTTCAAATATATGGTCAAGAGTAGTCGATATTGTGCGATGTATGCTTCAGTATAATGTGTATAATGTAAGTCGCCGTTACCTACAATTTCTGCAAGTAGATTGCGCAATGTCGATACCATCACTAAAGATCAGATATCTGGATCGTGAAAAAGATTTGTGTATTAGAGTAGGAGATCCCAGCTTCGCTGCTTCGACTTTAACTTGTGAAACCTACTCGTTGCTTTAGCAACGAGCTCGTTTCTAGTTATTATTAGGTTTCACAAGTTTCACTTGTGAAACCTTTTATTATTCTACTGTCCTTTCTTATTATTATTATTATTATTATTATTATTCTTCTTCCGCCGTTTTATGTCGGCAGCCTTTTCTCGCTTACTATTCAAGATAGAGCTATTCTGTTTGCAGCATTCAAATTTCCATATTTTTCTTCAGAGGCGTTTTGTTCATTTTTTTGAATTAGCGCTTCGTAAGGGCGCAGCGGCGCCTAAAAGGTCAAATATTTGGGTATCTATAGCTTCCTTATTTATCGGCCGATTTTGATGAAATTTTCACTAAACGTTGTCTCGTGCTCACGCGCAATAATAAAGACATTTACCTGTTTGATACCTGATAAGACTATTTAGCTAGCCTGAGACGAAAAATGCGTATTTTGCGACCGTGTTTATTTATCGTCCGATCTTGCTCAAATTTAGAGGGTAAGTTTAGAATGCAAAATAATAGTGGCATACAAAATTTGAGCGAAATCTGACTATTCTAATACCATTTTTAAGTGAAAATTTAAAAATTTTAAAAAATTTTGTGATTAAAGTAACTTCGTTGTCACTCGCTTATTTTACATCGGATTGCCACCAAAATAAATCCTATGCGTGAGAAGGGTTCACTCTTTTAGATTTAATTTTCATACACTTCCTATGATTTTCCGTTTTCCCTAGGTTATCGGGGAAAGCTATCGAGAGCCACCCTCGGAAAGCGAGAAATACGCGCCGCATTTAGCGAATTTTTCACTTTCAATTTCTAAAAAGCTGCTTTATTTTGAAATTTCATCTTTCGGCTATTAGTTTTCACAGACACATACTCCCGTTTAATGAAAAAAAATTTCGAAATATATGGCTTTTCAAGAAAATTACGTAACAATAAAGTTTTTTCAATTTTCGCGTATGTAGCTTTTATTTTTAATGGTAGATCTCTCAAATTTTCACTGTTATGTTCTCTAGGTTCATATCTTTAGAACTTTCATCAGCCGATATTATCTATCTCTTTTAGTTTGGCCTCTATTTCAATTTAAAGTTTTTTAAAAATTACGTAATGTTCAAAACTGTCTTATTTTTAGTCTTACAGTTCCTAAAACATTACGAAACGATTTTCCGTAACGATTTTACTATGAAACATGTTTCTCAGTATTTGAAAGTGAGCAATTTAAAGCTTTTTTTAAAAAAAAATATCTTACTTGCGTAACTTTCAAGTATTTTTTATTCGTCGTATGAACAAATTATAAAAACAAGAGTTTGAGAAAGCATTTTGATTTCGATTTCTTAAACAAAAATCAAATTTTGGGCACTCTACTGATGAACAACGCAATAAACATATCTTCAGAAGCGCGGTCAATTTGCCATGCTTAATACCTTGCACGGCACCGCTGTTACATAGGACTTCTTCCATGGACAAGGCGCAGTAACTCGCGATTAATTCATTCGCGATTTAATGTGCTTTCTATAAAATAGAGTTTGAGAAAATATTATGCATTCGAATTCTTAAAACAAAAAAAAAAAAAAAACAAAAAACAAAACAAACAAAAACAAAAACAAAAAACAACCCCCCCCCCCCAAAAAAGAAAAAAACCCACAATATTTACATCCTACGAGCTACTGCTGAACAAGGCTATAAAGAAATCTTCTCCGAGCGTCGGCATTACACATTAGAGAAGCGCGGTGAATTTGCCTTGCTTAATACCTCGCACAGCGCCGTTGTTATACAGGACTTCAAACGTGTGTGAAATAATCTCGAGTTACAGTGCTTTACCTGTGGAATACGAGACATTGTCAAGTCTTTGTTTTGTATATTGCGGAAAGCGGCATTACTAAAGGCCATCGCGAGGAGAATTGTTTATTGCAGCAGAGTGGCGATTCAAGGTCAAACATCTGTACACGCGAAATACCTTGCGTAAGTTAACAAATAAACAACATAAAGCGGGGAGTAAGGACTGGAGATCTAGGTTACACGTGCAGATTGTACTAAGTGTGACTGTCCTACATGTTTCTTGTTTCAAATATATGGTCAAGAGTAGTAGATATTGTGCGATGTAGGCTTCAGTATAATGTATATAATGTAAGTCGCCGTTCTCCGAGGGTCGGCATTACATATTAGAGAAGCGCAGTGAATTTGCCTTGTTTAATACCTCGCACAGCGCCGCTGTTATACAGGACTTCAAACGTGTGTGAATTAATCGCGAGTTACACTGCTTTACCTGTGGAATACGAGACATTGTCAAGTCTTTGTTTTGTATATTGCGGAAAGCGGCATTACTAAAGGCCATCGCGAGGAGAATTGTTTATTCCAGCAGAGAGGCGATTCAAGGTCAAACATCTGTACACGCGAAATACCTTGCGTAAGTTAATAAATAAACAACATAAAGCGGGGTGTAAGGACTGGAGATTTAGGTTACACGTGCAGATTGTACTAAGTGTGACTGTCCTACATGTTTCTTGTTTCAAATATATGGTCAAGCCGCTGTTATACAGGACTTCAAACGTGTGTGAATTAATCGCGAGTTACAGTGCTTACCTGTGGAATACGAGACATTGTCAAGTCTTTGTTTTGTATATTGCGGAAAGCGGCATTATTAACGGCCATCGCGAGGAGAATTGTTTATTCCAGCAGAGTGGCGATTCAAGGTCAAACATCTGTACACGCGAAATACCTTGCGTAAGTTAATAAATAAACAACATAAAGCAGGGAGTAAGGACTGGAGATCTAGGTTACACGTGCGGATTGTACTAAGTGTGACTGTCCTACATGTTTCTTGTTTCAAATATATGGTCAAGAGTAGTCGATATTGTGCGATGTAGGCTTCAGTACAATGTATATAATGTAAGTCGCTGTTACTTACAATTTCTGCAAGTAGATTGCGCAATGTGGATACCATCACTAAAGATCAAATATCTGGATCGTGAAAAAGAATTGTGTATTAGAGTAGGAGATCTCAGCTTCGTTGCTTCGACTTTAACTTGTGAAACCTACTCGTTGCTTTAGCAACGAGCTCGTTTCTAGTTATTATTATTATTATTATTATTCCTCTTCCGCCGTTTTATGTCGGCAGCCTTTTCTCGCTTGCTGTTAAAGATAGAGCTATTCTGTTTGCAGCATTCGAATTTCCATATTTTTCTTCAGAGGCGTTTTGTTCATTTTTTTGAATTAGCGCTTCGTAAGGGCGCAGCGGCGCCTAAAAAGTCAAATATGTGGGTATCTATAGCTTCCTTATTTATCGGTCGATTTTGATGAAATTTTCACTAAACGTTGTCTCGTGCTCACGCGCAATAATAAAGACATTTACCTGTTTCATACCTGATAAGACTATTTAGCTAGCCTGAGACGAAAAATGCGTATTTTGCGACCGTGTTTATTTATCGTCCGATCTTTATCAAATTTGGAGGGTGAGTTCAGATTGCTAATTAATAGTGGCATGCAAAATTTGAGCGAAATCAAAGTATTCTAATACCATTTTTAAGGGAAAATTTAAAAATTAAAAAAAATTTGGTGATTAAAGTAACTTCGTTGTCACTCGCTTATTTTACATCGGATTGCCACCAAAATAAATCCTATGCGTGAGAAGGGTTCACTCTTTTAGATTTAATTTTCATACACTTCCTATGATTTTCCGTTTTCCCTAGGTTATCGGGGAAAGCTATCGAGAGCCACCCTCGGAAAGCGAGAAATACGCGCCGCATTTAGCGAATTTTTCACTTTCAATTTCTAAAAAGCTGCTTTATTTTGAAATTTCATCTTTCGGCTATTAGTTTTCACAGACACATACTCCCGTTTAATGAAAAAAAATTTCGAAATATATGGCTTTTCAAGAAAATTACGTAACAATAAAGTTTTTTCAATTTTCGCGTATGTAGCTTTTATTTTTAATGGTAGATCTCTCAAATTTTCACTGTTATGTTCTCTAGGTTCATATCTTTAGAACTTTCATCGGCCGATATTATCTATCTCTTTTAGTTTGACCTCTATTTCAATTTAAATTTTTTCAAAAATTACGTAATGTTCAAAACTGTCTTATTTTTAGTTTTACAGTTTCCAAAACATTACGAAACGATTTTGCGTAACGATTTTACTATGAAACATGTTTCTCAGTATTTGAAAGTGAGCAATTTAAAGGTTTTTTAAAAAATATCTTGCTTGCGTAACTTTTAATGTATTGTTTTATTCCTCGTATGAACAAAGTATAAAAACAAGAGTTTGAGAAAGCATTTTGAATTCGATTTCTTAAACAAATATCAAATTTTGGGCACTCTACCGATGAACAACGCAATGAACACACTTCAGAAGCGCGTTGAATTTGCCTTGCTTAATACCTTGCACGGCACCGCTGTTATACAGGACTTCTTCCATGGACAAGGCGCAGTAACTCGCGATTAATTCAATCGCGATTTAATGTGCTTTATATAAAATAGAGTTTGAGAAAGTATTATGAAATCGAATTCTTAAACAAAAAAAAAAAACAAAAACAAAAACAGACAAACAAAAAGAAACAAAAAAAAAAACAAAAAACCAATGATTGCATTCTACGAGCTACTGCTGAACAAGGCTATAAAGAAATCTTCTCCGAGCGTCGGCATTACACATTAGAGAAGCGCGGTCAATTTGCCTTGCTTAATACCTCGCACAGCGCCGCTGTTATACAGGACTTCAAACGTGTGTGAAATAATCACGAGTTACAGTGCTTTACCTGTGGAATACGAGACATTGTCAAGTCTTTGTTTTGTATATTGCGGAAAGCGGCATTACTAAAGGCCATCGCGAGGAGAATTGTTTATTCCAGCAGAGTGGCGATTCAAGGTCAAACATCTGTACACGCGAAATACCTTGCGTAAGTTAACAAATAAACAACATAAAGCGGGGAGTAAGGACTGGAGATCTAGGTTACACGTGCAGATTGTACTCAGTGTGACTGTCCTACATGTTTCTTGTTTCAAATATATGGTCAAGAGTAGTCGATATTGTGCGATGTAGGCTTCAGTATAATGTATATAATGTAAGTCGCCGTTCTCCGAGCGTCGGCATTACATATTAGAGAAGCGCAGTGAATTTGCCTTGCTTAATACCTCGCACAGCGCCGCTGTTATACAGGACTTCAAACGTGTGTGAATTAATCGCGAGTTACACTGCTTTACCTGTGGAATACGAGACATTGTAAAGTCTTTGTTTTGTATATTGCGGAAAGCGGCATTACTAAAGGCCATCGCGAGGAGAATTGTTTATTCCAGCAGAGAGGCGATTCAAGGTCAAACATCTGTACACGCGAAATACCTTGCGTAAGTTAATAAATAAACAACATAAAGCGGGGAGTAAGGACTGAAGATTTAGGTTACACGTGCAGATTGTACTACGTGTGACTGTCCTACATGTTTCTTGTTTCAAATATATGGTCTAGAGTAGTCGATATTGTGCGATGTAGGCTTCAGTATAATGTGTATAATGTAAGTCGCCGTTACCTACAATTTCTGCAAGTAGATTGCGCAATGTGGATACCATCACTAAAGATCAGATATCTGGATCGTGAAAAAGAATTGTGTATTAGAGTAGGAGATCCCAGCTTCGCTGCTTCGACTTTAACTTGTGAAACCTACTCGTTGCTTTAGCAACGAGCTCGTTTCTAGTTAGGTTTCACAAGTTTCACTTGTGAAACCTTTTATTATTCTACTGTCTTTTCTTATTATTATTATTATTATTATTCATCCGTTCTTTTTTTTGTGACGGCTCAGAAATCACTCATTATTAAAGATATTACTATTCTGTTTTCAGTGTTCGATTCGAAATTAAATTTTCAAGATTTGATTTTTTTAATTTTCTAAATTACCGCTTATAAGCGCGCAGCGCCACCTACGACGCCAAAATTTTGAATCGCTATATCTTCCTTATTATTTGTCCGATTGGAATGAAATTTTCAGCATTCGATTCAGAAAAGGAGATGCAAGATTTTATGTCACTGCGTCAATTTCGTAGCTCTACCCCGAAAAAGTTGACCTTGACCCGATTGTTTTCATTTCAAAAAAAAATATTTCAATCTTAGATTTTAGACAGTAGGATGAAAGATTTTAATGGTCTGATTTGGAATATGAAAAATTTTTGAAATCGGACCATAAATAAAGTCACAATGAGCGTGGGAAAATTCGCTATGACGTCATCAAAGCTAATTAAATATTCATACGTTAATATCTCTCTTATTAAATGAGATATCGGCATGAAATTTTATATCTAAACATGTTTCCACATTCTTAATCTACCTCTAGAATGAAAATGGCATGCTGCCAATATTTTTGAAATTATTGAAAATTTTCGAATCAAATCTTTGGCAAGGTCTAGCGACTTTATTTGCAGTCGGATTTTGATCGGGTTTCTTCCATTCGATAGAGCGTTCAAATACCTACCAGTAAAGTGTTCTCAGATTTTCGCTAACTCTTACGGTTCTCGAGTTATTTGCGTTTGAACACGACAACCCCCTTTAAAGTGATGTTTGTGACGTCATCAACACTCATTAATTATTCATGAAATGTTTTCGCCTATAGCTCGCTTATTGAGGAAGATAGAGGTGTGAAATTTGGTAGCATGATAGAGATTGAGAATATCTACCGACTGACAAGAGGAATTTGGCATGGAGCCAAATTCCTGAAAATGACGTCATACTTTGTAAATGACGTCATATCTCCCTTATTTTTCATCGGATCGAGGCGGGGACGGTTGGAATCGATTCTGCGTGAAAAAGTAAAATGGTAAATAGCAGCAACAGAATTTCGATATCTCTTACCGTTTTCGAGATATTTGCGGTCAAAGTTCAGTGTTTGGCCTTTCCTGAAAATACAATTTAAAACTTCAGGTACCTGTGTCTCGCTTATTGATAAAGCTAGAGGTATGAAATTTGGTAGCATAAAAGAGAATGCAAATATCTACCGACTGACAAAAGGGAATTGGCAAGGTGCCAAATTCCTGAAAATGACGTCATACTTTTCTAAATGACGTCATAACTCCCTTATTTTTCATTGTATCGAATCGGGGATTGTTGCAATCGATTCTGCGTGAAAAAGTAGTTAAAGGAGAAAGGTCTGGTCTCAGATTTTCGATATCTCTTACCGTTTTCGAGATATTTGCGGTCAAAGTTCAGTGTTTGGCCTTTCCTGAAAATACAATTGAAAACTTCAGGTACCTGTGTCTCGCTTATTGATAAAGCTAGAGGTATGAAATTTGGTAGCATAAAAGAGAATGCAAATATCTACCGACTGACAAAAGGGAATTGGCATGGTACCAAATTCCTGAAAATGACGTCATACTTTGTAAATGACGTCATAACTCCATTAATTTTCCTCTTATCGAATCGGGGATTGTTGCAATCGATTCTGCGCGAAAATTTATATGCATAACATTGCCATCAAATTTTCGCTAACTCTTACCGTTTTCGAGTTATTTAGGTTTAAACACGACAACCCCCTTTAAAGTGATGCTTTCAACGTCACATAAAGTTCATTAATGTTTAATGAAATGGTTTCAGCTAAAGCTCGCTTATTAAAGAAGGTAGAGATGTGAAAAATTGGTAGCATGATAGGGAATGAGGGTATCTACCGACTCTTTACTTTGAAATTTCATCTTTCGGCTATTCATTCTCACAGACACATACTCCCGTTTAATGAAAAAATTTTTCGAAATATACGACGTTTTAAGAGAATTACGTAAGATTTAATATTTTTTCGATTTTCGCGTATGTAGCTTTTAGTTTGAATGGTAGATCTCTCAAATTTTCACTGTTAGGTTCTCTAGGTTCATATCTTTAGAACTTTCATCGGCCGATATTATCTATCTCTTTTAGTTTGGCCTCTATTTCAATTTAAAGTTTTTTAAAAATTACGTAATGTTCAAAACTGTCTTATTTTTAGTCTTTTAGTTTCCAAAACATTACGAAACGATTTTCCGTAACGATTTTACTATGAAACATGTTTCCCGGTATTTGAAAGTGAGCAATTTAAAGATTTTTTTATAAAAATATCTTACTTGCGTAACTTTCAAGTATTTTTTATTCGTCGTATGAACAAATTATAAAAACAAGAGTTTGAGAAAGCATTTTGATTTCGATTTCTTAAACAAAAATTAAAATTTTGGGCACTCTACTGATGAACAACGCAATAAACATATCTTCAGAAGCGCGGTCAATTTGCCTTGCTTAATACCTTGCACGACACCGCTGTGATATAGGACTTCTTCCATGGACAAGGCGCAGTAACTCGCGATTAATTCAATCGCGATTTAAAGTGCTTTCTATAAAATAGAGTTTGAGAAAGTATTATGCATTCGAATTCTTAAACAAAAAAAAACCCCAAAAAAAAAAAAAAACCAACCCCCCCCCCAAAAAAAAAAAAAAAAAAAAAAAAAAAAGAAAAAAAAAAGCAAATTTACATTCTACGAGCTACTGCTGAACAAGGCTATAAAGAAATCTTCTCCGAGCGTCGGCATTACACATTAGAGAAGCGCGGTGAATTTGCCTTGCTTAATACCTCGCACTGCGCCGCTGTTATACAGGACTTCAAACGTGTGTGAATTAATCGCCAGTTACAGTGCTTTACCTGTGGAATACGAGACATTGTCAAGTCTTTCTTTTGGATATTGGGGAAAGCGGCATTACTAAAGGCCATCGCGAGGAGAATTGTTTATTCCAGCAGAGTGGCGATTCAAGGTCAAACATCTGTACACGCGAAATAACTTGCGTAAGTTCATCGCGAGGAGAATTGTTTATTCCAGCAGAGAAGCGATTCAAGGTCAAACATCTGTACACGCGAAATACCTTGCGTAAGTTAATAAATAAACAACATAAAGCGGGCAGTAAGGACTGAAGATCTAGGTTACACGTGCAGATTGTATTAAGTGTGATTGTCCTACATGTTTCTTGTTTCAAATATATGGTCAAGAGTAGTCGATATTGTGCGATGTAGGCTTCAGTATAATGTGTATAATGTAAGTCGCCGTTACCTACAATTTCTGCAAGTAGATTGCGCAATGTGGATACCATCACTAAAGATCAGATATCTGGATCGTGAAAAAGAATTTTGTATTAGAGTAGGAGATCTCAGCTTCGCTGCTTCGACTTTAACTTGTGAAACCTACTCGTTGCTTTAGCAACGAGCTCGTTTCTAGTTATTATTATTATTATTATTATTATTCCTCTTCCGCCGTTTTATGTCGGCAGCCTTTTCTCGCTTGCTGTTAAAGATAGAGCTATTCTGTTTGCAGCATTCGAATTTCCATATTTTTCTTCAGAGGCGTTTTGTTCATTTTTTTGAATTAGCGCTTCGTAAGGGCGCAGCGGCGCCTAAAAGGTCAAATATTTGGGTATCTATAGCTTCCTTATTTATCGGCCGATTTTGATGAAATTTTCACTAAACGTTGTCTCGTGCTCACGCGCAATAATAAAGACATTTACCTGTTTCATACCTGATAAGACTATATAGCTAGCCTGAGACGAAAAATGCGTATTTTGCGACCGTGTTTATTTATCGTCCGATCTTTATCAAATTTGGAGAGTGAGTTCAGATTGCTAATTAATGGTAGCATGCAAAATTTGAGCGAAATCGAAGTATTCTAATACCATTTTTAAGTGAAAATTAAAAAATTTAAAAAAATTTGGTGATTAAAGTAATTTCGTTGTCACTCGCTTATTTGACATCGGATTGCTACCAAAATAAATCCTATGCGTGAGAAGGGTTCACTCTTTTAAACTTAATTTTCATAAACTTCCTATGATTTTCCGTTTTTTCCTAGGTTATCGGGGATAGATATCGAGAGCCACCCTCGGAAAGCGAGAAATACGCGCCGTATTTAGCGAATTTTTCAGTTTCAATTTCTAAAAAGCTGCTTTACTTTGAAATTTCATCTTTCGGCTATTAATTCTCACAGACACATACTCACGTTTAATGAAAAAATTTTTCGAAATATACGGCTTTTCAAGAAAATTACGTAAGAATTAATATTTTTCGATTTTCGCGTATGTAGCTTTTATTTTTAATGGTAGATCTCTCAAATTTTCACTGTTATGTTCTCTAGGTTCATATCTTTAGAACTTATATCGGCCGATATTATCTATCTCTTTTAGTTTGGCCTCTATTTCAATTTAAATTTTTTTATAAATTACGTAATGTTCAAAATTGTCTTATTTTTAGTCTTACAGTTCCTAAAACATTACGAAACGATTTTCCGTAACGATTTTACTATGAAACATGTTTCTCAGTATTTGAAAGTGAGCAATTTAAAGATTTTTTAAAGAAAATATCTTACTTGCGTAACTTTCAAGTATTTTTTATTCGTCGTATGAACAAATTATAAAAACAAGAGTTTGAGAAAGCATTTTGATTTCGATTTCTTAAACAAAAATCTAATTTTGGGCACTCTACTGATGAACAACGCAATAAACATATCTTCAGAAGCGCGGTGAATTTGCCTTGCTTAATACTTTGCACGGCACCGCTGTTATATAGGACTTCTTCCATGGACAAGGCGCAGTAACTCGCGATTAATTCAATCGCGATTTAATGTGCTTTATATAAAATAGAGTTTGAGAAAGTATTATGAATTCGAATTCTTAAAATAAAATAAAAAAAAAAAAAAAAAAAAAAAAAAAAAAAAAAGAGAGAAAAAATAAAACAATATTTCCATTCTACGAGCTACTGCTGAACAAGGCTATAAAGAAATCTTCTCCGAGCGTCGGCATTACATATTAGAGAAGCGCAGTGAATTTGCCTTGCTTAATACCTCGCACAGCGCCGCTGTTATACAAGACTTCAAACGTGTGTGAATTAATCGCGAGTTACAGTGCTTTACCTGTGGAATACGAGACATTGTCAAGTCTTTGTTTTGTATATTGCGGAAAGCGGCATTACTAAAGGCCATCGCGAGGAGAATTGTTTATTCCAGCAGAGAGGCGATTCAAGGTCAAACATCTGTACACGCGAAATACCTTGCGTAAGTTAACAAATAAACAACATAAAGCGCGGTGTACGGACTGGGGATCTAGGTTACACGTGCAGATTGTACTAAGTGTGACTGTCCTACATGTTTCTTGTTTCAAATATATGGTTCAAGCCGCTGTTATACAGAACTTCAAACGTGTGTGAATTACTCGCGAGTTACAGTGCTTTACCTGTGGAATACGAGACATTGTCAAGTCTTTGTTTTGTATATTGCTGAAAGCGGCATTACTAAAGGCCATCGCGAGAATTGTTTATTCCAGCAGAGAGGCTATTCAAGGTCAAACATCTGTACACGCGAAATACCTTGCGTAAGTTAATAAATAAACAACATAAAGCGGGGAGTAAGGACTGAAGATCTAGGATACACGTGCAGATTGTACTAAGTGTGATTGTCCTACATGTTTCTTGTTTCAAATATATGGTCAAGAGTAGTCGAAATTGTGCGATGTAGGCTTCAGTATAATGTGTATAATGTAATTCGCCGTTACCTACAATTTCTGCAAGTAGATTGCGCAATGTGGATACCATCACTAAAGATCACATATCTGGATCGTGAAAAAAAATTGTGTATTAGAGTAGGAGATCCCAGCTTCGCTGCTTCGACTTTAACTTGTGAAACCTACTCGTTGCTTTAGCAACGAGCTCGTTTCTAGTTAGGTTTCACAAGTTTCACTTGTGAAACCTTTTATTATTCTACCGTCCTTTCTTATTATTATTATTATTATTATTATTATTATTATTATTATTATTCCTCTTCCGCCGTTTTATGTCGGCAGCCTTTTCTCGCTTGCTGTTAAAGATAGAGCTATTCTGTTTGCAGCATTCGAATTTCCATATTTTTCTTCAGAGGCGTTTTGTTTATTTTTTTGAATTAGCGCTTCGTAAGGGCGCAGCGGCGCCTAAAAGGTCAAATATTTGGGTATCTATAGCTTCCTTATTTATCGGCCGATTTTGATGAAATTTTCACTAAACGTTGTCTCGTGCTCACGCGCAATAATAAAGACATTTACCTGTTTCATACCTGATAAGACTATATAGCTAGCCTGAGACGAAAAATGCGTATTTTGGGACCGTGTTTATTTATTGTCCGATCTTTACCAAATTTGGAGGGTGAGTTTAGATTGCTAATTAATAGTGGCATGCAAAATTTGAGCGAAATCTGACTATTCTAATACCATTTTTAAGCGAAAATTTAAAATTTTTTTAAAATCTGGTGATTAAAGTAATTTCGTTGTCACTCGCTTATTTTACATCGGATTGCTACCAAAATAAATCCTATGCGTGAGAAGGGTTCACTCTTTTAAATTTAATTTTCATAAACTTAATATGATTTTTCGTTTTCCCTAGGTTATCGGGGAAAGCTATCGAGAGCCACCCTCAGAAAGCGAGAAATACGCGCCGTATTTAGCGAACTTTTCACTTTCAATTTCTAAAAAGCTGCTTTACTTTGAAATTTCATCTTTCGGCTATTAATTCTCACAGACACATACTCCCGTTTAATGAAAAAATTTTTTCGAAATATACGGCTTTTCAAGAGAATTACGTAAGATTTAATATTTTTCGATTTTCGCGTATGTAGCTTTTATTTTTTAATGGTAGATCTCTCAAATTTTCACTGTTATGTTCTCTAGGTTCATATCTTTAGAACTTTCATCGGCCGATATTATCTATCTCTTTTAGTTTGACCTCTATTTCAATTTAAAATTTTTTAAAAATTACGTAATGTTCAAAACTGTCTTATTTTTAGTTTTACAGTTTCCAAAACATTACGAAACGATTTTGCGTAACGATTTTACTATGAAACATGTTTCTCAGTATTTGAAAGTGAGCAATTTAAAGGTTTTTTAAAAAAAATATCTTGCTTGCGTAACTTTTAATGTATTGTTTTATTCCTCGTATGAACAAAGTATAAAAACAAGAGTTTGAGAAAGCATTTTGAATTCGATTTCTTAAACAAATATCAAATTTTGGGCACTCTACCGATGAACAACGCAATAAACACACTTCAGAAGCGCTGTGAATTTGCCTTGCTTAATACCTTGCACGGCACCGCTGTTATACAGGACTTCTTCCATGGACAAGGCGCAGTAACTCGCGATTAATTCAATCGCGATTTAATGTGCTTTATATAAAATAGAGTTTGAGAAAGTATTATGAATTCGAATTCTTAAACAAAAAAAAAAACAAAAAAACAAGAACAGACAAACTAAAAGAAAGAAAAAAAAAAAAAAAAAAAACCAATGATTGCATTCTGCGAGCTACTGCTGAACAAGGCTATAAAGAAATCTTCTCCGAGCGTCGGCATTACACATTAGAGAAGCGCGGTGAATTTGCCTTGCTTAATATCTCGCACAGCGCCGCTGTTATACAGGACTTCAAACGTGTGTGAATTAATCGCGAGTTACAGTGCTTTACCTGTGGAATACGAGACATTGTCAAGTCTTTGTTTTGTATATTGGGGAAAGCGGCTTTACTAAAGGCCATCGCGAGGAGAATTGTTTATTGCAGCAGAGTGGCGATTCAAGGTCAAACATCTGTACACGCGAAATACCTTGCGTAAGTTAACAAATAAACAACATAAAGCGGGGTGTAAGGACTGGAGATCTAGGTTACACGTGCAGATTGTACTAAGTGTGACTGTCCTACATGTTTCTTGTTTCAAATATATGGTCAAGCCGCTGTTATACAGGACTTCAAACGTGTGTGAATTAATCGCGAGTTACAGTGCTTACCTGTGGAATACGAGACATTGTCAAGTCTTTGTTTTGTATATTGCGGAAAGCGGCATTATTAACGGCCATCGGGAGGAGAATTGTTTATTCCAGCAGAGTGGCGATTCAAGGTCAAACATCTGTACACGCGAAATACCTTGCGTAAGTTAATAAATAAACAACATAAAGCGGGGAGTAAGGACTGGAGATCTAGGTTACACGTGCAGATTGTACTAAGTGTGACTGTCCTACAGATGGGTGCAGTCCTAACATAACATTCACGTTAACGCGAAAAGCAGTCACGAGGACTGCTTTAGCACACGTACTAGGACTGCTCGACCGGACGCGCGTGCGCTCCTTGCGTTAACGCGGGGGGGAATTTGCGTTAACGCGATTTATTCCCGCGTGCGCTCAGTCCAGTCGCGCGTTCACATGATTACATTTGTAATTCTCTTTACAGTGGTACGGATGGAGAAAATAAAAGGAATCTAATTAAATTACCGCAAATGTCGCCATATATACGTGCATTTAATGTGATGTTAAAATGACACCCCGCATTAATGGTTTCATATGTAATATAATAATGGAAATCATCGCGTAGACATGCACTTAGGTATTTATGAAAAACTTCGTCAGTTTATACTATAAAGACTCTAGGAAAATTACATTCTAACTCTGTTTTATTTGTTTATTTTTAATTATTACAATTATGTATTTATTTCTTATTTGTTTATTTATTTATAATTTTCTTAAGTATTTTTTCTTATTTATGTATTTACAATTGGTTTTTTGTTTAATTTAGCTATTTTTCATAATATATGGATACCATTATTATCATCGTTATTATTCTTTTCATTAATTTAATTATTATTATTATTATCATTATTATTATTATTATTATTATTATTATTATTATTATTATTATTATTATTATTATTATCATCATCATCATTACCCTAAAATAAAAATTATATTCAATGTTCGGAAAATGTATTCAATATTTTTTAAATTCACCCTTTTCCTCGTAAGCGTTTTATTTAATTCTAAATATTTATCTACATGCACACAATCATATGTTTTTATATTTAAATATACAATGTATATATCAATTCTCCTTTAAATCCTTCTCTAAATAAGTTGTAAGCAAGCGAACGTGGCTGTAAGGCACGTTCACGCGGCAGCCAAGCGCGTGAACGCGGCAGTCCAGCGCGTTAACGCAGTCTCAAAATTTAGTTCACGAAGAAATCTGCGTTAACGCAAACGCGTGTGCTCAGCAGTCCTGAGCGCACGAGGAAAGCAAACTTCACGTTAACGCGACGTTAACATAATGTTATGTTAGGACTGCACCTCACTGTACATCTTTCTTGTTTCAAATATATGGTCAAGAGTAGTCGATATTGTGCGATGTAGGCTTCAGTACAATGTATATAATGTAAGTCGCTGTTACTTACAATTTCTGCAAGTAGATTGCGCAATGTGGATACCATCACTAAAGATCAAATATCTGGATCGTGAAAAAGAATTGTGTATTAGAGTAGGAGATCTCAGCTTCGTTGCTTCGACTTTAACTTGTGAAACCTACTCGTTGCTTTAGCAACGAGCTCGTTTCTAGTTATTATTATTATTATTATTATTAGGTTTCACAAGTTTCACTTGTGAAACCTTTTATTATTCTACCGTCCTTTCTTATTATTATTATTATTATTATTATTATTATTCCTCTTCCGCCGTTTTATGTCGGCAGCCTTTTCTCGCTTGCTGTTAAAGATAGAGCTATTCTGTTTGCAGCATTCGAATTTCCATATTTTTCTTAAGAGGCGTTTTGTTCATTTTTTTGAATTAGCGCTTCGTAAGGGCGCAGCGGCGCCTAAAAGGTAAAATATTTGGGTATCTATAGCTTCCTTATTTATCGGCCGATTTTGATGAAATTTTCACTAAACGTTGTCTCGTGCTCACGCGCAATAATAAAGACATTTACCTGTTTCATACCTGATAAGACTATTTAGCTAGCCTGAGACGAAAAATGCGTATTTTGCGACCGTGTTTATTTATCGTCCGATCTTTATCAAATTTGGAGGGTGAGTTTAAATTGCTAATTAATAGTGGCATGCAAAATTTGAGCGAAATCGGACTATTCTAATACCATTTTTAAGCGAAAATTTAAATTTTTTTAAAAATCTGGTGATTAAAGTAATTTCGTTGTCACTCGCTTATTTTACATCGGATTGCTACCAAAATAAATCCTATGCGTGAGAAGGGTTCACTCTTTTAAATTTAATTTTCATAAACTTCCTATGATTTTTCGTTTTCCCTAGGTTATCGGGGAAAGCTATCGAGAGCCACCCTCCAGAAAGCGAGAAATACGCGCCGTATTTAGCGAACTTTTCACTTTCAATTTCTAAAAAGCTGCTTTACTTTGAAATTTTCATCTTTCGGCTATTAATTCTCACAGACACATACTCCCGTTTAATGAAAAAATTTTTCGAAATATACGGCTTTTCAAGAGAATTACGTAAGATTTAATATTTTTTCGATTTTCGCGTATGTAGCTTTTATTTTTAAAGGTAGATCTCTCAAATTTTCACTGTTATGTTCTCTAGGTTCATATCTTTAGAACTTTCATCGGCCGATATTATCTATCTCTTTTAGTTTGACCTCTATTTCAATTTAAAGTTTTTTAAAAATTACGTAATGTTCAAAACTGTCTTATTTTTAGTTTTACAGTTTCCAAAACATTACGAAACGATTTTCCGTAACGATTTTACTATGAAACATGTTTCTCAGTATTTGAAAGTGAGCAATTTAAAGGTTTTTTTAAAAAAAATATCTTGCCTGCGTAACTTTTAATGTATTGTTTTATTCCTCGTATGAACAAAGTATAAAAACAAGAGTTTGAGAAAGCATTTTGAATTCGATTTCTTAAACAAATATCAAATTTTGGGCACTCTACCGATGAACAACGCAATAAACACACTTCAGAAGCGCTGTGAATTTGCCTTGCTTAATACCTTGCACGGCACCGCTGTTATACAGGACTTCTTCCATGGACAAAGCGCAGTAACTCGCGATTAATTCATTCGCGATTGAATGTGCTTTATATAAAATAGAGTTTGAGAAAGTATTATGAATTCGAATTCTTAAACAAAAAGACAAAAAAAAAAAACGAAAACAAAAACAGACAAACAAACAGAAACAAAAAAAAAAAACAAAAAAAACCAATGATTGCATTCTACGAGCTACTGCTGAACAAGGCTATAAAGAAATCTTCTCCGAGCGTCGGCATTACACATTAGAGAAGCGCGGTGAATTTGCCTTGCTTAATACCTCGCACAGCGCCGCTGTTATACAGGACTTCAAACGTGTGTGAATTAATCGCCAATTACAGTGCTCTAACCTGCGGAATACGAGACATTGTCAAGTCTTTGTTTTGTATATTGGGGAAAGCGGCATTACTAAAGGCCATCGCGAGAAGAATTGTTTATTGCAGCAGAGTGGCGATTCAAGGTCAAACATCTGTACACGCGAAATACCTTGCGTAAGTTAACAAATAAACAACATAAAGCGGGGTGTAAGGACTGGAGATCTAGGTTACACGTGCAGATTGTACTAAGTGTGACTGTCCTACATGTTTCTTGTTTCAAATATATGGTCAAGCCGCTGTTATACAGGACTTCAAACGTGTGTGAATTAATCGCGAGTTACAGTGCTTACCTGTGGAATACGAGACATTGTCAAGTCTTTGTTTTGTATATTGCGGAAAGCGGCATTATTAACGACCATCGCGAGGAGAATTGTTTATTCCAGCAGAGTGGCGATTCAAGGTCAAACATCTGTACACGCGAAATACCTTGCGTAAGTTAATAAATAAACAACATAAAGCGGGGAGTAAGGACTGGAGATCTAGGTTACACGTGCAGATTGTACTAAGTGTGACTGTCCTACATGTTTCTTGTTTCAAATATATGGTCAAGAGTAGTCGATATTGTGCGATGTAGGCTTCAGTACAATGTATATAATGTAAGTCGCTGTTACTTACAATTTCTGCAAGTAGATTGCGCAATGTGGATACCATCACTAAAGATCAGATATCTGGATCGTGAAAAAGAATTGTGTATTAGAGTAGGAGATCTCAGCTTCGTCGCTTCGACTTTAACTTGTGAAACCTACTCGTTGCTTTAGCAACGAGCTCGTTTCTAGTTATTATTATTATTATTATTCCTCTTCCGCCGTTTTATGTCGGCAGCCTTTTCTCGCTTGCTGTTAATGATCGAGCTATTCTGTTTGCAGCATTCGAATTTCCATATTTTTCTTCAGAGGCGTTTTGTTCATTTTTTTGAATTAGCGCTTCATAAGGGCGCAGCGGCGCCTAAAAGGTCAAATATTTGGGTATCTATATCTTCCTTATTTATCGGCCGATTTTGATGAAATTTTCACTAAACGTTGTCTCGTGCTCACGCGCAATAATAAAGACATTTACCTGTTTCATACCTGATAAGACTATTTAGCTAGCCTGAGACGAAAAATGCGTATTTTGCGACCGTGTTTATTTATCGTCCGATCTTGCTCAAATTTAGAGGGTAAGTTTAGAATGCAAAATAATAGTGGCATACAAAATTTGAGCGAAATCGAACTATTCTAATACCATTTTTAAGTGAAAATTTAAAAATTTAAAAAAATTTGGTGATTAAAGTAACTTCGTTGTCACTCGCTTATTTTACATCGGATTGCCACCAAAATAAATCCTATGCGTGAGAAGGGTTCACTCTTTTAGATTTAATTTTCAGAAACTTCCTATGATTTTCCGTTTTCCCTAGGTTATCGGGGAAAGCTATCGAGAGCCACCCTCGGAAAGCGAGAAATACGCGCCGCATTTAGCGAATTTTTCACTTTCAATTTCTAAAAAGCTGCTTTATTTTGAAATTTCATCTTTCGGCTATTAGTTTTCACAGACACATACTCCCGTTTAATGAAAAAAAATTTCGAAATATATGGCTTTTCAAGAAAATTACGTAACAATAAAGTTTTTTTTCAATTTTCGCGTATGTAGCTTTTATTTTTAATGGTAGATCTCTCAAATTTTCACTGTTATGTTCTCTAGGTTCATATCTTTAGAACTTTCATCGGCCGATATTATCTATCTCTTTTAGTTTGGCCTCTATTTCAATTTAAAGTTTTTTAAAAATTACGTAATGTTCAAAACTGTCTTATTTTTAGTCTTACAGTTCCTAAAACATTACGAAACGATTTTCCGTAACGATTTTACTATGAAACATGTTTCTCAGTATTTGAAAGTGAGCAATTTAAAGCTTTTTTAAAAAAAATATCTTACTTGCGTAACTTTCAAGTATTTTTTATTCGTCGTATGAACAAATTATAAAAACAAGAGTTTGAGAAAGCATTTTGATTTCGATTTCTTAAACAAAAATCAAATTTTGGGCACTCTACTGATGAACAACGCAATAAACATATCTTCAGAAGCGCGGTCAATTTGCCATGCTTAATACCTTGCACGGCACCGCTGTTACATAGGACTTCTTCCATGGACAAGGCGCAGTAACTCGCGATTAATTCAATCGCGATTTAATGTGTTTTATATAAAATAGAGTTTGAGAAAATATTATGCATTCGAATTCTTAAAACAAACAAAAAAACAAAAAAAAACAAAACAAAACCAAAAAAACAACCCCCCCCCCCCAAAAAAAGAAAAAAAACCCACAATATTTACATCCTACGAGCTACTGCTGAACAAGGCTATAAAGAAATCTTCTCCGAGCTTCGGCATTACACATTAGAGACGCGCGGTGAATTTGCCTTGCTTAATACCTCGCACAGCGCCGCTGTTATACAGGACTTCAAACGTGTGTGAAATAATCACGAGGTACAGTGCTTTACCTGTGGAATACGAGACATTGTCAAGTCTTTGTTTTGTATATTGCGGAAAGCGGCATTACTAAAGGCCATCGCGAGGAGAATTGTTTATTCCAGCAGAGTGGCGATTCAAGGTCAAACATCTGTACACGCGAAATACCTTGCGTAAGTTAACAAATAAACAACATAAAGCGGGGAGTAAGGACTGGAGATCTAGGTTACACGTGCAGATTGTACTAAGTGTGACTGTCCTACATGTTTCTTGTTTCAAATATATGGTCAAGAGTAGTCCGATATTGTGCAATGTAGGCTTCAGTATAATGTATATAATGTAAGTCGCCGTTCTCCGAGCGTCGTCATTACATATTAGAGAAGCGCAGTGAATTTGCCTTGCTTAATACCTCGCACAGCGCCGCTGTTATACAGGACTTCAAACGTGTGTGAATTAATCGCGAGTTACACTGCTTTACCTGTGGAATACGAGACATTGTCAAGTCTTTGTTTTGTATATTGCGGAAAGCGGCATTACTAAAGGCCATCGCGAGGAGAATTGTTTATTCCAGCAGAGAGGCGATTCAAGGTCAAACATCTGTACACGCGAAATACCTTGCGTAAGTTAATAAATAAACAACATAAAGCGGGGAGTAAGGACTGAAGATTTAGGTTACACGTGCAGATTGTACTACGTGTGACTGTCCTACATGTTTCTTGTTTCAAATATATGGTCAAGAGTAGTCGGTATTGTGCGATGTAGGCTTCAGTATAATGTGTATAATGTAAGTCGCCGTTACCTACAATTTCTGCAAGTAGATTGCGCAATGTGGATACCATCACTAAAGATCAGATATCTGGATCGTGAAAAAGAATTGTGTATTAGAGTAGGAGATCCCAGCTTCGCTGCTTCGACTTTAACTTGTGAAACCTACTCGTTGCTTTAGCAACGAGCTCGTTTCTAGTTATTATTATTATTATTATTCCTCTTCCGCCGTTTTATGTCGGCAGCCTTTTCTCGCTTGCTGTTAAAGATAGAGCTATTCTGTTTGCAGCATTCAAATTTCCATATTTTTCTTCAGAGGCGTTTTGTTCATTTTTTTGAATTAGCGCTTCGTAAGGGCGCAGCGGCGCCTAAAAGGTAAAATATTTGGGTATCTATAGCTTCCTTATTTACCGGCCGATTTTGATGAAATTTTCACTAAACGTTGTCTCGTGCTCACGCGCAATAATAAAGACATTTACCTGTTTCATACCTGATAAGACTATTTAGCTAGCCTGAGACGAAAAATACGTATTTTGCGACCGTGTTTATTTATCGTCCGATCTTTATCAAATTTAGAGGGTGAGTTTAGATTGCTAATTAATAGTGGCATGCAAAATTTGAGCGAAATCTGACTATTCTAATACCATTTTTAAGCGAAAATTTAAAATTTTTTAAAAATCTGGTGATTAAAGTAATTTCGTTGTCACTCGCTTATTTTACATCGGATTGCTACCAAAATAAATCCTATGCGTGAGAAGGGTTCACTCTTTTAAATTTAATTTTCATAAACTTCCTATGATTTTTTATTTTCCCTAGGTTATCGGGGAAAGCTATCGAGAGCCACCCTCAGAAAGCGAGAAATACGCGCCGTATTTAGCGAACTTTTCACTTTCAATTTCTAAAAAGCTGCTTTACTTTGAAATTTCATCTTTCGGCTATTAATTCTCACAGACACATAATCCCGTTTAATGAAAAATTTTTTCGAAATATACGGCTTTTCAAGAGAATTACGTAAGATTTAATATTTTTCGATTTTCGCGTATGTAGCTTTTATTTTTAATGGTAGATCTCTCAAATTTTCACTGTTATGTTCTCTAGGTTCATATCTTTAGAACTTTCATCGGCCGATATTATCTATCTCTTTTAGTTTGACCTCTATTTCAATTTAAAGTTTTTTAAAAATTACGTAATGTTCAAAACTGTCTTATTTTTAGTTTTACAGTTTCCAAAACATTACGAAACGATTTTGCGTAACGATTTTACTATGACACATGTTTCTCAGTATTTGAAAGTGAGCAATTTAAAGGTTTTTTAAAAAAAATATCTTGCTTGCGTAACTTTTAATGTATTGTTTTATTCCTCGTATGAACAAAGTATAAAAACAAGAGTTTGAGAAAGCATTTTGAATTCGATTTCTTAAACAAATATCAAATTTTGGGCACTCTACCGATGAACAACGCAATAAACACACTTCAGAAGCGGTGTGAATTTGCCTTGCTTAATACCTTGCACGGCACCGCTGTTATACAGGACTTCTTCCATGGACAAGGCGCAGTAACTCGCGATTAATTCAATCGCGATTTAATGTGCTTTATATAAAATAGAGTTTGAGAAAGTATTATGAATTCGAATTCTTAAACAAAAAAAAAAAAAAAACAAAAACAAAAACAAAAACAGACAAACAAAAAGAAACAAAAAAAAAAAAAAAAAAAAACCAATGATTGCATTCTACGAGCTACTGCTGAACAAGGCTATAAAGAAATCTTCTCCGAGCGTCGGCATTACACATTAGAGAAGCGCGGTCAATTTGCCTTGCTTAATACCTCGCACAGCGCCGCTGTTATACAGGACTTCAAACGTGTGTGAATTAATCGCGAGTTTACAGTGCTTTACCTGTGGAATACGAGACATTGTCAAGTCTTTGTTTTGTATATTGGGGAAAGCGGCATTACTAAAGGCCATCGCGAGGAGAATTGTTTATTGCAGCAGAGTGGCGATTCAAGGTCAAACATCTGTACACGCGAAATACCTTGCGTAAGTTAACAAATAAACAACATAAAGCGGGGTGTAAGGACTGGAGATCTAGGTTACACGTGCAGATTGTACTAAGTGTGATTGTCCTACATGTTTCTTGTTTCAAATATAAGGTCAAGCCGCTGTTATACAGGACTTCAAACGTGTGTGAATTAATCGCGAGTTACAGTGCTTACCTGTGGAATACGAGACATTGTCAAGTCTTTGTTTTGTATATTGCGGAAAGCGGCATTATTAACGGCCATCGCGAGGACAATTGTTTATTCCAGCAGAGTGGCGATTCAAGGTCAAACATCTGTACACGCGAAATACCTTGCGTAAGTTAATAAATAAACAACATAAAGCGGGCAGTAAGGACTGGAGATCTAGGTTACACGTGCAGATTGTACTAAGTGTGACTGTCCTACATGTTTCTTGTTTCAAATATATGGTCAAGAGTAGTCGATATTGTGCGATGTAGGCTTCAGTACAATGTATATAATGTAAGTCGCTGTTACTTACAATTTCTGCAAGTAGATTGCGCAATGTGGATACCATCACTAAAGATCAGATATCTGGATCGTGAAAAAGAATTGTGTATTAGAGTAGGAGATCCCAGCTTCGTTGCTTCGACTTTAACTTGTGAAACCTACTCGTTGCTTTAGCAACGAGCTCGTTTCTAGTTATTATTATTATTATTATTACCCAGAACAGATTATTTGCAGTATCCACTGATTGTCATATTGTTACTTACCTCAGGTTTTACCAATCATGTGACAATTACTGTAGAAAGCTGTACCGGATCCAACTGCGCGCACATTGCATGAAGAAACTTGAGTGCATGTCTTCGTTGTTGGAAAAGATATTTACCTACAATCGGTATACATAACTTAGATATCTTCAGTAGTATTCATATAAGATTATCTTTTGAGGCAGCTTTAAGGAGTATACTAAGTATTGTGTATTCGCGTAATAATCTCTGTATAATTAAACTCATCATTTACCTGTATACACTTTTTACATGTGTTCTGTATTTCAGTTTTATTTTTCATTTTCAAGTGAACCTGTCAAGGCTATTTCACTAAAATTTACGTTGATGGCAAGGATTCTTAATGCTTGTGTAATGTTGATGGCAGGATTCTTACCGATTGTGTTATGTTGATGGCAGGATTCTTAATGCTTGTGTTACGTTGATGGCAGGATTCTTACCGATTGTGTTATGTTGACGGCAAGTGTTGCAACCGATTGTGTTTTGTTGATGGCAAAGATTCTTAATGCTTGTGTTACGTTGATGGCAGGATTCTTAATGTTTGTGTTATATTGATGGCAAGGATTCTTAATGCTTGTGTTACGTTGATGGCAGGATTCTTAATGCTTGTGTTACGTTGATGCCAAGGATTCTTAATGCTTGTGTTACGTTGATGGCAGGATTCTTACCGATTGTGTTATGTTGATGGCAGGATTCTTACCGATTGTGTTATGTTGATGGCAAGTATTGCGACCGATTGTGTTGTGTTAATGGCAAGGATTATTAATGCTTGTGTTATGCTGATGGCAAGTATTGCGACCGATTGTGTTATGTTGATGGCAAGTATTGTGACCGATTGTGTTATGTTGATGGGAAGTATTGTGACCGATTGTGTTACGTTGGTGGCAAGTATTGTGACAGATTGTATTATGTTGAGGGCAAGGATTGTGACCACTGTGTTATGTTGACGGCAAGTACTTTGACCGATTGTGTTATGAGCTCTCGGCGTATTAGCAATGTAAAGTCTCTATGTCTGAGAACGCTTCAGACGTTCGTAAACGTTACTTTTTACAACTTATTTTAGTACTTTGGCATGTGTCTTGAATGTGGCATCACTTTCCGAGTCATCTGGTGCACAAAATCATAGTATCGCGCTGGACTCCTGATCGGGAGGCCGGGGTTCGATTCCCGCTCTGGTCATGCCGGCGTCCTGTCTTTCGGATGAGACAGTAAAAACCGAGGCCCCGTGTCTTGGTATGCATGGCACGTTAAAGATCCCTCACTGCTTCGGGTGGGTCCGTTGCAAAGGTCAAAATTTGTATGCCCCGCATCAGGCAGATGCCGTCACCATATACGTGAAATACTTGTGGTGTGACGTAAAACAATAATCAATCAATCAATCAATCACAAAATCATAACGTATATATGTTCTACTAATATTTATGATAAAACTGTGTTTCTAGTTACTTCATTTCTATGCAATGATTTTTTTTTTTGGGGGGGGGGGTGTTGTTTGTTTGATTTTTAAAAATTTTGGGGGGTTATGGGGGTTGTTTTGGCAGTGATATCGTATATTTCAATTAGGTGTGTTTAGATTCATTTCTTTTATTTCCATTTTATTCGCCTTCGTTTTCGAGATACGCTGTGGTCTTCGATACGTACGTTTATCCGGTTTGTATTAAAGTGTTTATCAGTATATTCTGACCTTTACGATATAAAGGTGTCCTGTATGCCCTCTATATAATTACTTGATTTGATATTATTTGCATTTCTCCAACACAACCAGAGATGCAGAGCAAAGAAACTGGGGGAACAGGCAATGCGGTAGAAACTGTGACCGAAGATGTCATAACTGACAGAAGAGTTTGCAGTCATCCAACTGACACAGGATGGGCATGGATGGTCCTTTTAGGTAACTAACTTCACAATATTCTAAAGGTTAGTAACGGTAACGGTTTGATAAATGACGAATACAGCATAAATCATGTGATTACTTTGAAACGGCCCTTCCACTTAGACTTACTCTTTAGTGTAAATATGACTAAGTCGAATAGGCCGTATCAAAGTTATCCCATGATTTATTTATGAATACCTGTGGAACAGAGATAGCGATTTTATTTGAAGATATGACGTCGATTTGCAGCAAAGTGACATGCCTATGGCTAATTACATGTATACATTGATCGGTGGACGAACCATTTAGCAAATGCATGGATGCGTATATTGCGTCTACCGGAGTAGTTTAAAATGTCGCACATTTTTAAACTTTAATAACCATGGTCCTTGCTTGCAAACAGTTGTATTTTAATGTGAGATTGCTGGTTACCTTTTCGTTATATATCATATTGTCATGATAGCTACTCAGTTTTCATCAATGACTGCAGTTGTACATCATGGCAGGTTAAAAATAGGTAACATCCCGATAGTCCGACGGTCCGATAGTCCGACGGTTCGATAGTCCGACGGTCCGATAGTCAGACGGTCCGATAGTCAGACTGTCCAATGGCCATCGTATCCTCGAATTGAAGGGTGGTTACGCGATGAAGATGACACGAATGCAAAATGATAATGATGCATTGACGATGGCGGGATTATCTACCGCGCCTTCCTTCCATCACGGGAATTTTCAGCCACGGTTTATCTAATTTTTTGTGTATTTTGTCCATGGCAAGGGTGCCCGACAGAAAGTTACATCTGCAACAGAGCTGTATATCGATGTACCATCACATATATGACTGAAATATGGTCGACTGTGCAATCAGCAATAAATAAACAAATAAACAATATATACGTGATGCGCCCCTCCCGCCCCTTGTTTGTCAATTTTTGTCGATAGGTCGGAGCCCCCACCCCACCCCGCCCGACGAAAAGTCCTGGATCCGTGCCTGGAGGAGGCACGAATTGCCTTGGACTTTAATAGATGGACCGTTGCAAAGATCAAAATTTGTATGCCCCGCATCAAGCAGATGCCGTCACCATATACGTGAAATATTCTTGCTGTGACGTTTAACAAAAATCAATCAATCAATCATGTTCAACAAACCACGCAATTTCATGCGTTTTAATTTAGCGCGTCTTGTATTCAATTCGATTGTATGGCGTCTGGATTTTTTTTTTCATGAATATATATATTCGAAAGGCCGAAGTAAATGATTTTGTGGTATTAGTTTTTACTGGAAATGCTCTATTTCCAGCAAAATGATCGCACAATTTCTGGTCACGTGACAGCGCTCCGCCAGTGGACACAGGAATGAAAATAGATTGTATAACTGATTACTTATCATTCTCAGACTTCTTTATAATGTTAAAAAAGCACGATTTTCACAACAACAAATTCGAATCACAACACGATATTAAAACGTTTTCACAAAGTCTTCCAGAATGATACACATAATCTCATGACTTACAAGTTGAGTAAAACCCAATGCCGTCACAAAATCAACGAATGTCGCATTTGACTTAAAATTTACTAGGGGAACTTGAAGTGACAAACCGGCTTACAAAATATGACCAAATTTGACTAATTCCTCTCAGTACTACAAGCTACAACTCATGAAAGCATGAAGATACAGTCATATGAATAATGTAATTTTTAACAGATCTGATCTAAACAGTCATTTATTCATCAAAAAAACCCCACTCCCGTTATGACTGATGAGATTAACCCATATTAGCGTATGTCCACTTATACCGCCATTTTGTTTTGGACTCGCGGGAAATCCGCTAGGGGGCGCGGAATTGGAAAGTGGCTAATTATCGGTGGGAATCACTTTTTAACGTTGAAAATCGACTCTCAATCCGTTGAAAAATGACCCTTTTTCACTTTTTATGTACGTTACACAGGCAAACCATACGCAGGTGTACTTTTGATGGTAAAGAGGTAAAAGATGTCTTTGGGCGTCAAGATCCTTGTCGCGGATAGACTCAGCACGTAAAAGAGTTATGAGTTATATATATATATATATATATATATATATATATATATATATATATATATATATATATATATATATATATATAAAAGCACAAAAAAGGAAATTGTAACAACATTCACTATACATAAGTATCGGATCAACCTCAATGAGGGTTAATGCAGATCCCTCGAGAAAAAGGGGTCAATATAAAAGCACAGGTAAGCGATAACGATATAATATATATATATATATATTTATATATATATATATATATATATATATATATATATATATATATATATATATATATATATATATATATATAACTGAATTTGTGATAATAATACTGCCTTATAATTCATGAAGGGTCGCAAAAATGGATTCAGCTGTGTGACAAATACTTCCACATAAATTAATTCCACAAAGGTTAGATACCGTCAAATGTAAAAACTTGTCATCAAAGTGTCATTGTGAATGGTTTAATACCCAATCTTGATAAATGCTGAATGTGATGAAGAAGAAATGCTTATATTTTCATAACTTTACGGATCATTTTATTCTACATTCCAGTGTCTAAATCCAAGAAATAGCTTCTGGTGCCCTTTAATTAAAAAAAAATCCCAAGAGGGGGGGGGGGGGGGGGGGGCTGGAGACATGCCCCGCAGGATCCCCTATTATACGGCCCTTGCATAGAAATGTCGCTTCCAATTTTAAAGCATACACATTTTATTAAGTCTAGCTACGCAACTTAATATCAAGCAAGAGAGTCCTGTGTTAAAATACTTTGATTATCAATGGCTTCTGTCTTATATATTCAAGTTACAACTTATACTATCTTCAAATTAGGTGATAGCAAAGTCCTAATTCAAACTTGCTATCTTCTAAATAGGAGCGATTTATATCTCCTTATTCAGTGATAACTTAGTCCTAATTAGGACTTATTATCTCCTAATTAGATGATAGCTTAATCCTAATTAGGACTTACTATTTACTATTTAGGTGTTAGTATCTCCTCATTTGGGGATAAAAAAAAATTCAGACCGTGGTATGAGGACGCTTCCGTACATTGGTGCCTCTTTGCGGGATGTAGGCTGAGTCTGGCCTCTTGTTTTTTCTTCAGACGTCAGATAATATCAACATTCAAGTTTTGACCGTCGTACTATTGAACCGTTGGACTTTTGGACTGTCGGACTACCGGACCGTCGGATTATCGGACCGTCGAAATGTAGGTGTAACGGACCGTCGGAATATCGGACCGTCGGACTATTGGACCGTCGGACTATTGGACCGTCGGACTATTGGACCGTCGGAATATAGGTGTAACGGACCGTCGGACTATCGGACCGTCGGACTATTGGATCGTCGGACTATCGGACCGTCGGACTATCGGAGCGTCGGAATATAGGAGTGTAACCTAAAAATAACCAATTCCTGGTTACTCACTTGATACTGGAGTTGCGCAAAGCAGTCAGTAACGTGCTTCTTCTTTTGTCAGAGAGCTTGAGACGGAGAGGTTCCGGGTTCGAGCCCCACTGGTACCTCAGTCATTGGAATAAGATATCAGATATTCCGGCAGATGTCAGCACGTAACATATGCCTCGCTTTTCCTACATGTAGTTGTTCAGTTGTGATATACATCAAGCAGATGCCATGACCATATTTGAAAATAATCTTGTAAACTAAGTACTAAACGAAAAATCATTTTACACTGATCTTATTAAACATTGATATGCTACCTTGCACACAATGTACATTAAAATGATTAAATCAGAGTAAATTACACATACAACATTTAAATTGCTGCTTTTTATCTAAATGAGGCCAAAAATTGCCAGGATTTACTATATGATTAATTATACGGACACACACACATACGCACACACACATATATATGTATGTACGTATGTATTTTAAAGGTGCATTTCTAGAGAACATATTATTGGTTGGTGCTCGTAGAGGATACAGTATCTTGTACAAGGAGTTCATGTCGTCATACAATGCCTCAGCCACAGAAGTTGCTTTGACCATGACCATCCAAACTGTCGTCATTAGTATAGCCTGTATGTATAAATTAGATGCTAAGGAAAGTACCTATGCATTCCATCATGAATACCGCTCTCCTGCACAGTTCTCCTTAGATGGTTTTAACTCTTCCTGAAGTCAAGATAGTAATAGCAGTGTCTGAGCTCTCGATCTGCCCATTTTGGGATAGAATATCGGGCTCCATTCTTTACGCAAAATAGTGTCTTTTTTCCAAATTTCCTTTTAATTTTTCCTAAATTTGTCAAGAGAAAAATTCAGATTCAAATAAAGAAAGCATTCTCAGTTTAAGACAGATTTAGAATTGAGATTTTATTAATCGATTGATCAACATTTATATACCGTTCGGAGATGTATTTATCTAAATTTTGCGTTATACTTTTACAAGTAAGCATTTTGATGACCCTGATTTACATTTGTTTTTGCAGTTTCGTTTGTTTGTTTTTCCAGTTTTGGTATTGACGTGGATCAATTATTTTATTTAAGCGGTTATGTTCCCATTTCACAATGTATGTTTTATATGTTTTGATTTATTTTGATATAAATTATATCTAATTTAAGAATTATCACCCCCCCCCCCCCCCCCCCCCCCCCCCCCCCCCCCAAGAAAATGAAAAAATAAATTGCTGAAAAAGATCTACAGATCGACCGCACGATCTGCTGCACGTAGAATTTGGCTTTTGGTAACCAAAATGTCGCACAATTCAAATCATTATCGGAAAAACCTATATCCAGAAAACCTTTATCCAGATCAGTGTCGGATCCAGGATTTCTAAAAAAGGGGGCCCCACATGTGCATTAGTAAAACTATTCTGCCATTTAAAAAAAATGAAAAAACAAGTTGCTGAAAAAGATCTACAGATCGACCGCACGATCTGCTGCATGTAGAATTTGGTTTTTGGTAACCAAAATGTCGCACAATTCAAATCATTATCGGAAAAACCTATATCCAGAAAACCTATATCCAGATCAGTGTCGGATCCAGGATTTCTAAAAAAGGGGGGCCCACATGTGTATTAGTCAAACTATTCTGCCATTTTTGGTGCCAACTCTGGATTTTTACTAGTAAATATATGACGAAAAAGTTTAATACAAGACACATTAGAGGACATAGTGAGATCTGTTTCTGTTGGTAGGCAGTCTCCAAGTGTATCACCAGACAAAACGTTAGTACTTCTGTATTTGCACAAAATTTTACTGGGATAAATGTTTGTTTAAACTGAAAGACTACGTCAAGCATGCCTTTGGAGGTTTGGACCTTCTTTGTTAGGTCAGTTAAGTAAAAGGACTACCGTAAAAGTATTTCGACTGCCGCAAGCTCCAGATGCACATTTCAACAAATTATGTGATGCTAAATTTCGAGCACAACATTTCTATTCTTTAGCGACTTGCATTGACCCACGGTTGATCCGACATTTTTGAATAGTGAACGTTGTTGCTATATTTCCTACTTGTGCTTTTATATATATATATTAGGGTTGTCAACGAGTACCCGGGTAACCGGTTAACCGTCGAAAGAACCGAGTATCGGTTAGTAAATTTAATACTCGGGTACTCGGTAAAAAATGAATTAAAAGAAAAATAGATTGAAACTGTTATCCCGCTCCGTTTGATTGTTTGTTTGTCTTGTTTTTGTTGCGCAACGGAACACTTTCCTCTGTGAATGTTTTGACAATCAAACAATACACCGTCAGGTATTCCTTCAACCGCCACGGGCAAGCAATATATATATTATATATATATATATATTATATATATATATATAATATATATATATATATATATATATATATATATATATATATATATATATGGGTTGTAAATACAGTTGGTGTTATTTTGGAAAACAAAAATGCCGCCTCAAATGTCAAAGGCTTGAAATTACTTCAAACGGACAGCTGATAGTAGTAGGGGGCCATGTGATAGACATCGGTTTATCATTATGAAGTTTATGATTTGATGGGGCCCCTTGCTGCGTACACATTTAATCAATGTCTATTGATACGAGTAACCGAGTACTCGATCGGAAAAAGTACCGATTAACCGGTTATTGAAAAACGTCCGATTTGACAACCCTAATAAATAGATATATATATATATATATATATATATATATATATATATATATATATATATATATATATATAAAAAGTGCAAGTAGGAAATATAACAAATTTTTGTATCGATTGAAAGGACTTGTCACTAGGACTAGACATGTGAAATTTGAACGCCCTATCACTTCCCATTCAAAACAATTACCCAGTGTAAACGTTTTTGAAATGTAGATCAAAAGTACGGTCAAGGTCATTAGGTAAGAAATTATTGTACCGACTGATAGGCCTTATAACAAGGAATACGCATGTGAAATATAAAAGCTGTATCTATTACAAATTAAGAATTTAAAACTTACTTAGCTTGACAATAGAAAATTCTTGCTACAGCCATATAGATGAAAGAACATTGACGTGGAATTAATTAACCAAGTCTTTTATAATTACACGTACAAAACCGTGTTACTTTCTTTCGTAAATGATCATTGCTTTCGATTTTACAAAAATCTATTTTATCTAAGGTATTCTGCACCTTGGTGTATTTGCAGTGATGTGAGCAACGAATGTATAGCTTTTGTGTGTAACATGCGTAATCCAAATACAGGACTAATGTATGGCTCCTGTTTGTAGCCTCTAAGCAAATATAAACACATTGTTTTTAATTGTGACATAACCCCGTTAATGCGTCTAAATGAAGTGAAAGATTAATAATGGATTTTGAATTTTTCATTAAATGCAAAACGTATACATTCAGAATGATATATATGTGTTACATAACTGCTTATTCCAGCGCTGCTTATCCTAAGTATTGGGACTCGTTGCTGCTCCACACGAGTTTATGTCATGTTGGGTGGTGTATTTGGTGGATTAGCATACTTTATCAACTCCTTTGCAACTGGTGTTCCATTACTGCTATTATCACAAGGAATATTCTTTGGTATTTGAAGCTACTGATATATATAAATGATTTACATAATATAAATGTACTTAGGTTTTTCGTAATTGCTTTGTATATATTTATTTTATATAATTTTATTATCTGTTTATTTATGTATTTTTATATTATTATTATTATTTTAATAACAAGTATTATTCTGTAAATTCAGCCACAGTCCGTTTTGTACCCTTTGATTCGAAAATCAGTAAGACACATATTCAACTCGTATGGATTTTGTGTATGACGTTTCATGAATAAACTGATATGTTAGTTCCAATATAGACTTTTTTTTCCTGTTTCAGTACTATGACTTTGAACTTAAATGCCTAATGTATATGCTGGACTTCATTTAAATTGATTTCTTCCTAGGTCTTGCTCATTCCTGTTGCCATGGTCCAACTCTTGTTACGATAGGAACGTATTTCTCAAAACGGAAAGGACTAGCGACTCTTTTGGCCGGTGTAGGTGGCAGCATCGGAGCGTTGTCGTTTCCCCAGCTAGTACAATTTCTTATGGATACATATGGGCTGCAAGGTGTGCTTCTTATTCTTTCAGGACTCGTTTTGCATTTTTCTGTCTCTGGAGCCCTTTTCCGACCAACTTCTTTTTATGAAAGACAAGGAAACAGAAACGTAAGAAAATATATTGTCAAAATAAAGGATGATGATCATAAAACGGACAAAGAACTAACTCCGTTCATTCCGCCAGAGAATAGAAGTAACATGGATGGAAGATTGTCAAGGTCATGTGATAAAATACAGTTTTCTCCAAAACAGAGAATAAGGACATACTCAGATAGTTCAAAGGTTGTAACCAAATCAAAAAAGATTCACACTACATCTTCGGTATCACTTCACAAAATCGTTGACACGTTATCAGATACAAAAGGGTCGGTCACATTTGGAAGCGCAATTGACATTGTAGGATCGTTTTGTAGTATTCCTGGATCTACAACTGCGACATTCGGAAATGAATTGGAAAAGAAAACTAATAAAGATAGAGACAATTTTTGTTTTGGAACTTTACTTCCAGCGGTGAAATCCACTATTCGTATAATTTTCAATAAAGATGTCTTAGGTAACAGACTTTTCCAAATGTTTATAACGGTCGTATGTTTCGCCATAGTTGGTGTGGCACAAATTGCAGCTTTTTTACCTGCGCACGCAGAAGACATTGGGATTTCCAGAAAAGACATAGCAATTTTATTAACAATAATGGGATGTGTAGATCTTTTATCAAAGTTATCATTAGCTTTCATTTCTGATCTTAATTTCATCAAGCGCCATCACATAGTCGCTGTGAGTTGTTTGTTATCTGGAATTGTTGTTAACTTCATCCATTATTTCCATAGTTTTGATACCATGTTGATACTTGTTGTGACGTATGGAATGTTTGGCCAGACGTATGTGGGACTTTTCCCGGTCATTTTAGCCGATTTTGTGGGAGTATCAAACATGTCATCAGCCATGGGTTTTGTGGTATTAACACATGGAACTATGCTGTCCATAACAAGTCCTCTGATAGGTAAATATAGTTTTGATAGTCACCGAAGAAATATACTTTCTGTATTGAGAACTATATAGAAGAATAAACAAATAAAATGAACTGAATTACAGACCAAAACTCCTCAAACTTTAAACCTTGAAAAATATTTGAGGTGATCAAGATAAAAATCTTATATTTCAGGTCTTATAAGGGATTCTACGGGATCTTTTGATTTGGCATTTCATATAATGGGAATCTGTTTCATCGTCGCCGGAGTGGTGTTGTTCCTGGAACCGATCTTCCGAAAACTTGAAGAGGAACGAGTTAACTCAAAAGATACAATAAAACAATAATGTGTTTGAACCATTGGAGTTGTTTGTAACATGGAGATTTATTTCAGTTATAGTAAGAACATACTTGTAGTTCTTTAGCAGTTTGATGCAGAGGAACTAGGTTCGATTTCCGGATTGCATAAAATGTAAGGGTTTGGTAGCCAGCGGCTTTCGTGTCGCAATATGACTTGAAATTGTTGAGACCCCAGTCAATCAACCAACCAACTAACCAACCAATATCAGCGATTTGTGTGTGTGTTGAAGGGGGGGGGGTTATGTTTGTTTCCCTAAAAGTACAATTCTAATACAAACATCTAGGTAACACCAAATTTCATTGGGTGATGAAAGTAAATTTGAGGCATGTAAATACCCGATTTCACGCCAAAATCGGCAGATCTCGAGAAATCTGGAACTGGTGGATCCACTACAAAATTGAAATTTTGAGTACACTAAAAAGCTTATTATTACATGCCCCACTCTCTTTAACTTTCAAAATTTTGACTCAGGGTTACAGATACCATAAACTTCGAAAGACATAAAGGCAATTTTACAGATGTTATATAAATCATTAATTTAAATTCAGATAAAAAAAAATGACTCAGCCATATGTGTTCAGCGGAATATCTCATCACCATTTCTACGATGCTCTCCTATACAAACCAAGGAGGATCAAAGGTTCCGGTAATTTCACTTGAAAAAAATCATAACCCTGAGATCATTACAAAGACCACATTCTTAATGTCTGTTCTTTGATTGCACTGCTTTCGTGTTGAATGGGAAGGTGGGCCCGTACACATTTTATCCACACCAATTTCACACAATAATTGTTGTACGTGACCCAAAGGTGTGTCATGAAACAACTTCTTGGTTGATTGATTGTCTTTTTGGTAGGTTGATTTGTGTTTTACGTCTCTTTCGACAATTGTTCAGTTATATCACGACATGGAAGCAGGAGGTAATCGACTTCTTTTACATAGTGGCGCAACACGGAAATCGAAATCGGATCGTCTGCACCACAAATCTACCTCTTCATTGATCGTCCTAAGATAGTGCCACAAGTGTGCTGATTATTACCGAGTATTTCTGTGATGTCTTTTATGTTTTGTAGTTCCGTGACGAATTTTCTCGCACAGCCTAGTCTTCTCTATTTGAAAAACAAACTGAAATAAATAAGAAACTTACCAACGGGTTTTTTTTCTGCATTCTGTTGAGAGTTTCAAGGTGTGGCCCTCCACGTTTTATGAATCGGGGTACTTCGCTTTACAATCGTCCGTCCATCTGTCTTTGGGTTTTTTGGAGGATGTGACTGAAACTTACATTGTGAATTTTGAACAAAAGTGATAAATTTTGATATTTCATATATGTATCAAGTTCAAAAACTTTAACATTGGCTGTGGTTCTAGGGAATAAGTGTTTCGCAAACCCACTTTATTTAAATTTAGCCGTACCATTGTCACTATGCTGTCTTTCGTGTTACTTATGGTAAAATGAATTATGTATTCTATCATAATGCGCCTAAATGTGCATACGTAAATGAAATCAGTGACGTATATATGAAATCGATAAAAAATATTCATACATGCAATCGTTCTAGTTCTAAATGATAACCTCTTTAAATCGTTACATATTCACCCCTCTAGTACATAGGATTGTAAGGTATATGTTTCCACCACATGTCTGCACAAGTTACCACTCTATACCTCAAGAATAAATAGATAAAACTCAATACATGTATATCCTAAACACTACATACAACACCAATAAATAATCACATTGCTGATGATGTAATCATTATCATACCAAGGTGTATAGAATGCTATTTAAGCTGTTGTAGCCCAGTGCTCTGTTCGTGACCAGGAGGCCCGGGTTCGACTCGTGCCGTAAGCATATGAGACAAAACCACGGTCCCGTGTCACGGTAAGCGTGGCAGGTAAAAGATCCCTCGATGCTTCAGGTGGGTCCGTTGCAATGTATTTGCGATGCCGTCACCATATACGGGAAATAATCGTGGAGCAATGTAAACATTAATCGATCAATGAATCATTGGAATGATCTATATCCAATAGGTCAATATGGCATGGTAATATCGATGTATTTTACTCTAATCACACTCGATCAGGAATAGCACCATTCCAATACATATACAGCATAAATACGCATATTGAGGTCATGAGTGTCTCGCCCCCTGTCCCCCATGCACCCACTACCTAGGTTATGCCTTGAACTAAAAAGCAATCTCAAAAGTGCGTACACAACAGTAAATCTCTAGGTACGCCCTTGCTCTTTTAAGTTTATTACACAAAATTCTACACCTTTATTCATCGACAATAATTCCGGTTGATAATTTGGTTATATATAAATCTGTGCGTTCGTGAGAAAAAGTTGACAAAGTATCAAAACATCTGCTTCTTTATTACAAATTGCGTTTGAGAACACCCCTTTTATACAATAATCGTTATAGAAAGCAGAGGAAATTCTGTGTAATAATATATTGTGCTATACCATGGCCATGGATGCGTCATGTGGTAGACGCATGCCTTATAAATTATTGTAATGACCGATGATTTAGGCAACTAAGAAGAATGTCGTCTCCTACAAAGAATCAACCTATTGATAAAGGATGGGCATGGGTCATACTCTTAGGTAAATATATAATTATTGTTCTTCAAATCACTTGATCACCTATGTGTATAAAGCTTCTCTCGCCTGAAGTAAGAACTTTGAACAGTGATTCACAACCATACCTCATTTAACAACTAACAGTAATTGCTGATTACTTGTAACATAATGGATGTTTAGTTAAGTAACATTATCTTAACACCGAATAACCCCCCCCCCCCCCCCCCCCCCCTTTGCCTTTTTCCCGTTCTTCCAGTTCATTAACATAGTAATCTCGATCATCAAGACGCTTGGGGTCGTCAGCATAGAGGTTGTTACGTAGGGGAAATATCAGGATACCGGTACAGTCTTTACTATAACAGTATCATAAGTGGGCAAAGCAAAGTATCTATGTCTCTGGGCAAAGTAACTACTTAAAATGTTTAAAAATCTTACAAAAAGGGTATTGCAGTTAAGAAAAAGGGTGAAAGAAAAAACTAATCAATATTTTACAATCCTTTTTCTCCTAAAACACATAAGTGAGCTTGACTACAAATTGATTGATTTTTGTTTAACGTCACACCACGAATATTTCACGTATATGGTGACGGCATCTGCCTGATGCGGGGCATACAAATTTTGACCTTTGCAACGGACCCATCCGAAGCAGTGAGGGATCTTTAACGTGTCATGCATACCACGACACGGGGCCTCGGTTTTTACTGTCTCATCCGAAAGACAGGACACCGGTATGACCAGAGCGGGAATCGAACCCCGGCCTCCCGATCAGGAGTCCAGCTCGATACCACTAGGCCACGCCGGCTTTGTCTACAAATTGAACAAAGTGTACTGACATAAGAAACTTCCCAGCAAAAAGTCACACAATGTGAAGAAGTTTAGGGGGGGGGTGTTTGTTAGTTTTTAAATTAAGACGGCGTGTAAGCGAAAAGAGGAATTAAAAAAGACATCAAACCCTTGTCTGTCAAATGTGACTGTGTTACTCCCCATATAGAAGATGAATCATGCACAAAGTCCGAGATCGAGTCACCATTTCCTTCACCTAATGACACGCAAGCGGAACACCTCCCCCATTTCCGTCTCGCACATGAAAATATGACTCGGAGGTAAGTAGTAGACATATTTCATGAATTTTATATATCACATGATCACAAGATTCCGATCCATGTAGTGAAATCAACTCTTCAAAATAGCCCCCCTCAAAAAAAAAAAAAACAAAACAAACAAAACAAACAAAAACAGAGAGAGAAAGAGAAACATATATATATATATATATATCCACGGCACGGCGATTAATTTAACAATAAAGAATATTAATTAAATTAAAGAATTATTAATGGTTTGTGAGGGGTTTATTTGATTCTCATTTCATTATCTTTTTTAAAATTGCTCACATCCTGCATTATCACTATGCTTAAGTTATCTCCGAGCCTTATTTTCAAGTGTGTGACAGAAATGGACGAGGTGTTCCTATTGTGTGACATGGTCGCCGACTGATAATTATGTAAGTTGTAGTTACCCAAAAAACAGTCCACATATATCGGTTGATATGTTTGCGAAGTAAGAACTAATGGTTTTGTTGATGAATATATCTGTCCAATTACAATTAATGACATCAGATACTCAATAGGCGCATGTGTATTGAAATCTTATGTGTTGTTTCTTGCCACATTAAATTTCCCAATTTAATCAAATAGGTAGATAACTTCTTCCAATTGAAGCTGAGACGGCCCTAAATCCCAAACCAATTATTGGCACGGTCACTGACTTCCAGACGAGTATTTACCGTTTAGTCACGCACATATGTTAGTATGTATGTATGTATGTATGTATGTATGTATGTATGTATGTATGTATGTATGTATGTATGTATGTATGTGTGTGTGTGTATGTTTGTATGTATGTATGTATGCATGTATGTGTGTGTATGTGTATATATATGTATGTATGTATGTATGTGTGTATGTATGAATGCATGTATGTATGTATGTATGTATGTATGTATGTATGTATGTATGTATGTATGTATGTATGTATGTATGTATGTGTATATGTATGCATGTGTGTATGTATGTATGTATGTATGCATGTATGTATGTGTATATGTATGTATGTATGTATGTATGTATGTATGTACATGTATGTATGTATGTATTTATGTATGTATGTATGTATGTATGCATGTATGTATGCACGTATGTATGTATGTGTGTGTATGTATGTATGCATGTATGTAGGTAGGTAGGTAGGTATGTACCGGGTATGTATGTATGTATGTATGTATGTATGTATGTATGTATGTATGTATGTATGTATGTATGTATGTGTGTGTATGTCCTTTATAAGATATTGATTTGTATCATCATGGACCTGGATCTAAACAATCGTTACTACATGTATTTTAATCAAAAATATGATATTCACATACATATTGAGCTTTAAAAGATATGTTGTATGAAATTTCAGCAGCGTTCATGGAGAGCTATCTTTTAATGGGAACACATGCCAGTTTTGGAATCTATTTCAAGGAATTCCTAGTGTTGTTTGATACGTCTGCGTCAAGTATATCGTTTGCATTGTCAGTACAAACAATCTTCATCAGTGTCGGATGTGAGTGAAACATACAATCTATTTTTTGTTTAATATTTAAATGTATTCTATTAACCAGTGATTAATTATATTGGCTGTATCTGATTATTATTAAGAATGTCTTTAATGTGTTTTCTAATTGCCAACTTTGTACTGTTAGCTTTGCTGATCATGAGTGTTGGTTGTAAGTTCGTGTCCACCAGGGTATTTGTAATGCTTGGCGGGCTTACTGCAGCTACAGCATACATGCTGAATTCCTTTGCCCAAAGTGCGACCTTTCTGATGCTTTCACAGGGAGTATTCTTTGGTAAGACATCCTTTAGTGTTTAATGAACATAAATCTGTTATTCATTTTTTTAAATTAATGAACACCTCTCTCTCTCTCTCTCATGAAACTGTTAGGTGTAATAATATAATGCAGAGGTAAGTAGCATAATAAAAGTAGTGTCCTTACCTTTCTATTAATCTTTTATTCCTTTACGTCTAATATCCCTTTCAAATTCTGTATTCTTACTGTAACTATTCAAGTTGATTGTAATATTGGTTTGCATAGAATAAAGACAGTGTTACTCTAAATTACGATTCCGTATGACTTACTGATTTTTAAAATCTAATACATTGTACGCATGCGTATACAGGTAGCAATGACCATGCATACAGGGTATGTGTTAATATAGTACAAATTGTGTATAAAACCAGACTAAGTACTAATGAACATGCCTGTGCATTTTTCGTTTAACATATATACCAAAGTGCTTTTGTAGTTAGATATACTTTTAAAAATGGATGATGTCTCATTTCATAGATAGTATGTCCATTTTTACGATTTTTACGGCATAATTTCCTGTATAAATGCTTCATATGTATGAAGTGTATATGTATATGTACTATACTTCTAGTTATTCCTGGGGTTTTAGTTATTGGAGTAATGTAAATAGCTATCGTGTATACATGTACATATATATCTTATAATTACCGGTATAGCGTGAAAGTGAATCAGTTCAACATTACAAATGTAAAGATGATGGATAAATCCAAACCACAAGTCCAAAAATCATGAAACCATAGGACATACAAAATCAGTGAAAATGAAAAACAAATGGAAAATAACAAAATATGTCTACTTGAAGAGCATATGTGAACCCCTGTGATGGAGTGAGATCAGGTGCCCGGGGAGAGTGAGCATCTCCTGCTTGCTAGCAACACCCGTCACATATACCCCGTAGAAAGAGTCAAATCGTGTGAATTCCATATGTATCTATATATGGAGAAGTCGAAGTAGGTAACCTTCTAGTATAGAAGGTGTCAAATCTGTGTAAAGTGATCGGAATCGGTCTCAGTCCAGAATATCATTTAAAAGTCTGGATAACGAGATATCATATGGAGTAATAAGAGTCTCGTAACGACCGTAGAACTTCCTCAGTGACGATGCTTGTCTAGCACATATATAACCCTGGTTGAGCAGCTTAACTGAAAGTCGCCTAGCCCTCAGAACAAAGTCATTGTAATTTGAACATGCTCTGGAATAACGTATTAACTGAGATATGAATACGCCGTATGCGGGCGATGATGGAATGTTGCTACTTATGAAAGGAAAGTTTGTGATAGCGAAATTGAAATCGTCACGTTTGTCATAGAGTGAGGTGTTCAATTGACCATTAAAGGTAAACCCCTGAAATTCAAAAACGGGATAGGGATACACTTGCGTCCACTTTCAAGCGGTGTACTTTGGAACTATATCAACATAAGACTAAATTATTTGATTTTAATACTTGTTCCTTTTATTGTATTATTGACAATTCATTTGGAAGGTGGGGGTTGAAATTTTAATGTAATGCACGAAATAGATTTCTATCATTTTAAATAACACATTAATAATTTTGCAATCGATAGCATTTCGAAATCTATAAATGACATAATACGAAATAGATTTTAAAATTGACATTATTTCAAAAAGTAAATAAACAATAACTACACGGTACTATTGTTTACAGGTATGACGCACGCTTTTTGTCATGGACCAATATTGTTGACGCTAGGGAAGTACTTTCATGAGAAGCGCGGATTCGCGACCACCTTAGCCTCCATAGGTTCCTCTGTAGGTGGACTTACCATGCCGTTATTGGTTCGATATCTTATCGACGAGTATGGTATACGGGGATCTTTGATGGTTGTGTCAGGCATTTTGTTAAATCTAACAACCATGGGGGCATTACTACGACCGTTATCACTTCCGTCCACAAGCGATGAATCTGATCTTGAAGATGTCAATAGACCAAAGGCTGAACAAAATGAAAATTACAATATTGACACGAGGGATGAGACAAATAAACCTCTCGTGAGAACTGATTTGAAGATGGAAAGGAATGAGAAAGGAATGATTCTTTATGTTCCTGAAAAAGCAACAAGTACATCAAAACTAAATACATCATATGACAGGTTATTTGTAGAGCCGATTGAGCGGCTTCGCACTTACTCTGCAAGTACAGCGTTAAGACCTAAGCATAGATTTGAGAAAAGAAGAAAGATTGATACAGATGGAATTCATCATACTGGATCTTCAACACCAAACGACAATGAACTCTATAAAAATGTGCTATTACAACTGACAGCTAGTAATGGAGACATCGCGGGAGGCTCTGCCTTCAGTATAAATAGTTTGGAATCGAAAACTGACCATGCTAATGCGAGGGAAGAAAGAGATAAAACAGCCAGCAGAAAAGATAGTCCCCGTTCTCAATTGTCACCAAAAGTCATTTTATTACAGATATTTGATAAAAAAGTTATTTTCAACCGACTCTTTTTGATGTTTCTACCAGTTGCATTTTTGGCCATAGTAGGTGTTGCTCAAATTCTTACGTATATACCTCCTCACGCTGCCTCATTAGGTATTTCAGATAAAGAAGTATCTTACCTTTTCATCATTTCCGGCGGATGCGATGCCCTGTCGAAGCTCGTTATTTCTTTCATAGCAGATTGTGGCTGCATCAGACGTTACCAGATTGTTGCGATCTGTATTATAGTGTCTGGGATCGTTATCAATCTGATATCGTGCTTCACTGTGTTCTCTACAATGGTGGTCCTGGCGGCCGTTAATGGATTATTTAGCCAAGTATACTTTGGACTGTTTCCTGTTCTATTAACAGACTTTGTCGGTCTTGCCAATCTGTCCTCCGCCATAGGCATTGTGATGTTGATACATGGATTTTCTTTATCCGTGTGCAATCCAATTTTAGGTAAGATTTATATAGAAACATGTACATGAATTTGTATTTTCAGAGTAGTAGAACAAGCAGTCGTCAACGAAATATGAGCAACCTCTGATTAACATGAACGTCGGTGTGGTTCAATGGATGAGGTGTTCGAACACATGGCCGGGAGCTCTCGTGTTTGACTCCTGCCATGGGAACACCGGTGCCCTGTCTGTCGGATGAGACAATGAAAACCGAGGTCCCGTGTTCTGGTAAGTATGGCGCGTAAAAGATTCCTCATTCCTCATGCGCGGATACAGTGGGCGGTACTGGGGGTCTGGAACCCCCCCCCCCTTTGGCATCCGAAAATGTTACCAAAAAAAGGTAATATTTGGGCATTTTTGGGTTTGGGAAACACCCCCCCCCCCACCCACTCGTCTACCTTTTTTGATTGGACACCCTCTGACAAAAATTTCTGGATCCGCGCATGCTGCTTCAGGTGGTTCCTATACAAAGGTATAAATTTCTATGCCTTGCTGGCCATATATGTAAAACAATCGTGGTGACCTAAAATAATGATTAATCAGTTTGACTAATATGCAAATCTGCAGTCGATGCATTATTATTCATGATGAACTACTGAACTACATAGCCATGTGTTGATACGTACGGTTCATGTTTGAGTGATCGCTTAGATTGATGTAAAGCAGATTCGCGTCAATTTTTTTTTTCTTATGGAGGTGTACGGAAGATAATCCAAAAATGATTATAAGTGAAATATTTACAGTGATGTATCTAGTCTGAAGAATTAAAGGACTTAAAATAAGAAGAATAAGCATTGAAAACGATGTATTTGTGACGTTAATTGTCTAAGGTATTACGTGTTGTACCTGATATGATGACATGTCATTGAAAAGTGCTGTAAAAGTTTGGCCAACATCTCGTGTGTAGTGAAGGAAAGAATGTTTATATCATCATTTTGGGACATACATCGTATGACCTTCAGCTTAGTAAACAGGAGGCGTTTACTGTTCCCAGGCATGTGTTATTTTGTAAAGGTTCATGAATCACCAAAACGATGCGTTTTTATTAGCGATTCGGTGACAATTACATTTTCATTGTTTACCGTAGTGTTTTTCAGCATTGGATTGACGTCGTAGACTAAGATATTATCAATACACATTATTTAAACATCCATTTTGATACAGAAAGGTTATAATGATTAAAATAAGTCTATGACCCATTTAGATGTTTTATTTTTTAATTTACATAGCAAGATATGTACATTTTTTTAGCAGAATTTGTATCACGAAATGACGTAAACATAACCGTCATGATATATTTTGTAATTGTAGGTTTTATACGAGATGAGACAGGATCGTTTGAAGGTTCATTCCATTTTATGGGGACCTGTTCAATAATTAGTGGAGCAATTCTTCTTACAGAACCGATCTTCAGGAAATTGGAAAATCAGAGAGAACATGAATGAGTTTATTTTTAGGAAAAATGTTTTTGCATGACTTATATTCCTAATGTGTTAAGGGAGACATGGAATGAGTTTTTCATTATTTTTGAGTATGAGTTTAAAGTAGATATTTTTATGAACATTCTATTATGAATATGTAAATGTATTTTAATATAAATTTGTAAATGTTTTATTTTTGCTGGAGTCATTTGATAAGTATGGTATACTTGTTATCTTTATTTCAGATTAATGTTTTTAATAGTTATATTTGGGTTATATCTTAGTAGAAATACAATCATTCGTTTGATGTTAGTCGCTGACAAGAGAACTTAACAATAAAATGAATTGTTTTCCCATAGCTTCGTCCCGATTGATAATCACTTAAAGTTGTAAGCAAAGCTGAAGTTGTACATTGTATTATCACTTGATTGGCTTATACAGTAAAACAATCGAAAAAATTGTTTGACAAGTGTCGAAAGGTATACAATGTTTTAGTATCTATTTTTATTAAACCTTACTCGGCTAAATTCAGAATTATTAATACAAGGTTACTGAAATCCGAAATATATTGGATACTAATGCTGCGGCTGAAACAGCCTATGCTATTGACAGAAGCTGGTGACATGATCAGAGAAAGATGTGAATCACTTGCTGTGCTACCAGGAGGTGCAAGCAGTGCGAGTGTTATCTTAGGTGACAAACCAGAATGAGCAAGCTGACCATGTTGGAGAATCAGAGATGCTGAACAATGTAACACTGATATTTTTTCCTCTGGTTGACTTATTGTAATTGCACACGAAGCTTTCGCTATGATGTCTTGACATTTACATTATATCATGCGCCTGATGGCGGTCATTGCTATAGCACGAATTGTAAAGTGTACCTCCTGATGACATAAATCTATAGCGCATGACGTTCGAGAATCTGCGATTTGCAGGTGGTTTGTTGATGAACCAAGCTTGTTAATGCACAAGATGTACCATAGCTTCTTTGTAGCAGCTCTTACTACATGGATAAAGATCTTTTAAATTGGTTTTATCGGCAGGAGATGACATGCTTGCTTGTCTTGGAAAACATGAGTTGATGCTGCACTAGCAAAATAGTAACTAATTGTGTACAGATATTTCTTTTCAACTGTTTCTTTGTGTTTTGTTGGTCTTGACATTCCAGTTTTTGGAAATCTTTGAACATACATCCTTACACTCTGTTCGTTGTTTTGAATTCAGGACGCCAGACAACATCAGATTGAATTTCTAGATCATTTTATCCGAATTCGCATCATTTGCATTGTATGGTCTGACATTGCTTTCGTTTAATTTTCTTAAATTCGTAACATAACTCGATTTATTAGGAAGGTCTTCAGGGAAATAGAGAACAATGCCATTTCCATGCAAATCGTATATTCATTCAAATACCAGTTTGAAAAAGTAGGGGGTTTTCTCAAAATTTTGTTCAGTTTGCATGTATTTGTTTTTGACTTGTATTGGAAGGGTATTATACGAAATAATAAGTAACTGCTGTTGTTACCTATAGAATAAACATTTTTCGAAAGAGCAATACCATTTGCTACGCAGCACAGCTAAGGCCGATTTCGTCTTTTTTCCTAGTAAGATTGAATATTATTCCTGTCCCATATTGTCTTCTTTTAGCTATTATTTTTACATGACTTCTTATTTTTTTATTGAACACATGTTCCGAATTGCGTTCCATACATATTTGTAATTGTCACGTGACTTCATAGCAACATGAATCTAAAAATAGAACAACGACGAAGCACAGTAAATTTTTTCCAAAGCACCCCCTCTTACTCTATTACTAATAGCATGAAATTCATATCATTTAGTTCGTTGTATCTCTTTCTACTACTTCAATTTATGACAAACGTGATGACTTTAGTTTCCCCATTGTTAACTTTCTATATACTAGTAGCAACATTCCTTTATGACCTGCGTACGGTGTTTATGTATCCCAATTGATTCGATATGCGCAAGCGTCATCTGAGTATTGCTCTTTCGTTTATCGAAGCCAATTACTAGGAGAAAAGTTATCAGGATAAGAGATATCACGACTTATGTCAACATTCCGCAAATTTTACGGTCGTTATAAAGACCTTATTTGCTTATATGATGTATCGTTGTCTGACATATTGACTTCCTTATTTCACAGTAACTAAACCATCTGTATTACCTATACTATACAGCAGTATTCTTACCCGCTTATGACATATACCTATTTTGACTACGGCTGTGCCGTTTACTAATTCTGTGACAGCGAATAATACTATTTCGCTTTTACTTAATGCATCACGACGGGTGTGACCGGTCGGCAGGAGATGCTTACTCCTACATGGCACCTGATCCCACCTCTGTTTTGACAGAGGTTCGTGATTGTTTATATTATATTGTCGTGTTTCTTCGACTTCCAGTTGTGTATTTCGGAACAATGTATTGGATTTGTACTTTCTTTAGTAAATTGCTGCGGATCATGTGAAATTCCATTTATAATTGTTTAATGAACAAAAATAACGAGTGTCATACGAAAAACCGTCATTTTTCTATCTATATTAATGCCGAGTTATTTGCTATTATAATAGGATCCCGCAGCATTTTTCATATAGGAAATTTTATCATCTTTTCATATAAGAGTTTTATGATCATTTGTCGATATGAGGAGGTGCTTTTAATTTTTCTGCAATGTTGTTAGATAAACGAGTGCTTAGATTATATTTCAATCGTTTCAGAGACGCCGGTAAAAGCAAGGATCTCCTAAATCTAAGAATAGATGAATAACTTTGTTATCCGCGAAATTTAACTTGTCAAGGAGAATTAAGGAAAGAGCAATATCTTGAAAAAAAAACCCCCAGATATAATATGTAATATGTAGATAAACACTTCCCAAATCCGTAAAACCTATGTACATGTATATATAATATTATCGTTATACAATGTATAAAAAGTGTGGGTCTCGATTATATATAGAAAAAACACCAAAATATGTGAAATAATTCATGTGAATTGGTTGTTTCTTTATTTTTTTATTTTTCAGTTTTAAACTAATTACAATTGCTTTTCATCTGATAAAAAGGCCTTTCTTCATCTTCGCATGCTATGTTATTCACCTTTTAATGTGCACCTGTTTTCTCGATTCCCCAAGCATTGAATCGATACTGAAGATGCAGTGGCCATGACTACAATCTACGGGGTTCATTCAGAATTTGTTACTATTAATGGGTCGTGATGATTAAATGATTAAATGATAAAGCACTAAATTATTATAGAAATAAACTTTAACTTATACAGTTATAACAGTTTTCTTGAAAATAAGAAATATAAAATCATAATAATACATGCTTAAAGGCGTTGCCAAGGATCATGGAAACACGGGGGCTATGACGTCAATAACATTGCATCATTTTCGCGGGAAAAAATCTTGCATCACTTCAAAAACGCCTTAACTATGCTGCGTAGTGGACTAATAGTCCCCAAGCGCATCATATGTCTAGTTTTTTAATGCTTTTGTACTGGCATGAAATATATACTTAAATTTTCAGCCAAGAAATTTTGTAAATCACTCTAAAACTAAGGAATATCTTCTATATGCCCATCGTGTGAAACCCACGTGGTAGATCGTACCTCACAAACCCCGTTGGACAATACAACGAAAAAACCTCAGAAGGTGTGTCTTAAATCCTGCGATCTCATTGGTCCACCCCGACACCGTGATGGTTCAATGGCATGACACCTAATATCGGTAATACGGGGTTATGTTACATGTGTAGTAAATTATACCAATCTTAAGGTGCTGCAAGGTTCCAAATTAAAAGAATTACAAGATTTTCAGAAACATGCTTTGCAAACTTTGGTCATGGAGAGACGAGGTGTCTTTATATCTGTCAAAACAGGAGTTCAAACACTTCCTTTCCTTTTCCCTTTTGGTTGTGGGAGCGGTGTTTGATGACATGAATATTAATGAGTTTCGATGGTTTTTGTTTGCATTGCCCCACGTTGTTTGTGAGGTAAGGTCTATTCCGTGGGTTTGGTTTCACACGATTCTTCACGCATAGCTCTGTCCTTAGACTGATTCTTTGGCTCACTAAATATTCGGCCACTTTAGTTTTAACTCTTCTCTTCAAATCTTTATATATTATTAGAATTCCAATCATTCGGCCATGAGAATCCCTGATGAAACAAGTTGTCGAAATATGCATCTGGTGCACAAAATGATGAAATATTTTGGTCTGATATTTATTTTATAATGACAAAAGAAATGGAAGGTACACATGCCATCAATAATTGTATTCCTGAATAATACTATAGATATATAGGGACACCAGAATAAACGTAGTATTACACTCTGCTGAGCCTTCATGTTTTGGTCACTTGGTAGCATTGGCAAACACTTCAAAGTGCAGTGTAGTGATATATCTTGCGTATAAAGGAAGTCTACACGTATGTGCCATTGTCTTTTTCGTTCGTTACAAATATTTGAAACCTTTCTTATAATCCATACAGTAGATATGCATTTATTACCTATCAGTAGGCTTGTATACACTAAAATGATATTTATTTTTTCATACAAACAGACATCCACAAAATGTGATCGTATTGTAGTAGAAAAATATAACAAAAACAAAATAGATAACTCATAGATTTACCTTGTCCATAAACTAGATTTGGAGAATTGCAAGTACACACGAGTGCTGCTACGTATAACGCGTGTCACCTTATTTCACTAGGCTTATCCTGATCTATTGTGAAAGCGTAGTATCTGTCGGTATAGAAAGTATATAAAGATCGACACATTTTACATTTCTTGGCATGGGACATTGGATTACACTTGTATTTGACATCCAGAGCTTGTGATTTTACTGATAAACCTTTAATAAAATTGAACATCTTCAAACACTCGAATGCATATGTTATATATCATTATTTCCTATCACTTAAGTGGGCTACTTTTAATTAAATTGTAATGTATCACTATACACCAGCGTACGACCCTATAAATGAATACTCACGAGCATTAAATCATGTTCCTGGTACACAATTGGCTATCTTAGTATACAAGTTGTTATATTTATTGTACCCCTAGGTCGATACTACTGCTGGTGGACTGATAGGTCCCGAGGGTAACCACTAACTGTTTTTGTGCTGACTTAAAATATATACTTTCAATTCACCATGACAAATTTTAAGAAGTAGACCTTCAATCACAGTCCTTACATAAGTTCTTTGGCGTGTATAATTAAGTTAATTTGGAGATTGATTTGTTCTTCAGATATTTACGCTTTGGATTTTCAGTTTCGGCCTTGAGCATTACTGAAAAGACATAAGTTGTCGAAACGTTAATATGGTACTCTAAATTTATACACGTATATATGTTCTAATATTTACTGTGTACACATTTATTGTATACTGATGATAAGTACGATCTTAAACAATTTACAAGAAGGTCGTGATATTAGTACAGTAAGGGATATGATTCAAAATAAGGTATATTTCCAATGAAAATATCAAGCCTTCTGAAAAAGTATATGACTCTAAACACATTTTACTCAGCATCGGTCTGCGTTGGTTTCATCGCAAAAACAGTTAGGACGTGATTACAGTCGTACAATCATTTATTGATAAATAAATTTAGTAACATTTGATGCCCAATGTTCGTAGGGAAGTAACCTGTATCTATGATGTCATAAATGTTGATGTCATTAAGTTAAAGACTATGGTAATGATGATGCCAATATACATTATGAGAGTGGTAACAAACTAATGTTAGAAAATATTGAACATACAATAATGATTTCTATATGCCTATATTGTCTAAAATCACAACTTGTTGATCATAACATAACATTACATACTTTATTTACAGCAAAACAAATAAAGTAACTTAATATATCCTACATACATATGGAATATATTTCAGAATATTGTGCAATTACCAGTTTGAAAATGTCATGATAAACTTACTGGTCATTTATTGTGGCATTTGATGCCACATTGCACCACTTAGATCTAGATTACCGACACTCCACAGCATATGTTACCCAAGAGGTCATGTTCACTATTTGAGTACCTCACCAGTGTACAAATATTGCAAAGATTACGAGCTTTGATTGTTGTACAAGTTGTGGAGAGAAGTAAAGGTAAGATGTATGTATTTCTTATCAAACATTTACACGTGCAAATTTAATATAAAACAAAATCAAAATTTTGGAAAGATTAAAGTTTATTAACATAATATGTATGAATTTTGAAAACGGATACTTTAGATAGTCTGTATAAACGGCACCAATGCCATAGAGTGACAAAAAAGGTAATAAATAATAACATAGGCCCCTGGTAAAAGGAAAGGTAACACTTGCAGCAATCACACTCGATCACAATGGGTACTCGTTATGTTCCAAGTATATGTAATTAAATATAAGGAAGTCAAGAAGTCAGATAACGGAATCTATGTGTACTGCAAATGCTTGTATGTCTATATAACAGCTGTCAACAATACAAAACCAAACTAAGAATACCGGGTGATCATACATAAGATGTTACGTAAATGCTGAAAATAACTCGCTCTGTATGTGATGTTGAAAATGAAACATCCAAACGTATAACCACGATATAGATATCTCCGCACCAGAGAAGTGTCAAGTTGTATTTATTAATACAATTTCCTATGTCTACTGTAATTTCAGATTACCGTCCAAAGTCGGTACCGCAAATATATTACCATTATGTATATTGCCGATGTCTCTATGTTCTCATCGTTTTTGCATGTCCGTGGCGATTTTTGTTACACAGCATAGTCAGAGATATCATCATTCTTTTATATACACTTATTCTCGAGTGTAGTTTGGAGTCGTTAAAATGATTGCCCGAATCTGGATATGTTAAGTGTAATGACCTCATTGTGTGGTGATAACTCGGTTGTGTGTCGGTTGAGTTTTCGTCCGCTTTTTCTAGAATAAGTACTCAGCTCTAACAGAGCTTCTAACATTATCTATTGAAAAAACAGATCACCTCAATTTTTACTCACTCCACTTAAATTAGATATTTATGTGCAATGCAAAGAGACGTCTCACATGCAGTGATGTCTTTCGCTAGTACTCTGTAAAATGTCCAACAGACGATAATACCTTTAGTTTCAAAATATACAGAGATATAGATTGAAACACCTTAAATTTGATATACGTAGTACCTTGAGTAGCATAGGGATATGGGGCTCAGTGTGTTGAAGACGCTTCTCTAACCTTAAAGATCGTTTCCATAATCTTTCATATGAATCAAAAATAATTCCAGTCATATATATCAAGTTGTTTTTCACAAACTTCTTGTTTCATATTACATATAATTAAATATGTTAAATTTAATTCCAATTGAAATTATCACTTAACTTAATTGGAAGTTAAAAATGCCGATAAGTTAAGAATGTCTGTGGATTCAACAATTACAGACTTCATATTCTAAACTTCTAAGTAGGTTCTTGCCCGTAAACCGGCTAAACAGACAAACTGAGTGACGATTGTTGCCTTAATTGGCCGTTCTAAGTCGGTATCATAACTGTAGTACTATCGAATATTTTTGTAATGCCGTTTTCTATGTTTAATACACTGTTGTCATGTTTTATGTGCATGTCCTTGATTTGTGTCATGCAACCTGATCAGATGTCTTCTGTCTTCTCGTTTGGAAGACCTACTGTGGATAGCCAGAAATAACGGTCGTAATAAACTGTTACATACCGTACCGTCTATTCCAATCAACAAATTTAAATTTAAACATGATCTGAATGAGGCTGATCTTGGAGGGATACGTAAAATAAATCGCTTTATACTTGAAATAACTACTGCATTTTCAATTGACAAAACTTTCTTTCACTAGAATATTACGACTTCCCCCTTAATAGCAATGTATCAAAATAAACTTGTTAATAAAGGTTTAGGTCTATCTAATATTTTCAAAATTTTTGTGATCTTAGAGTTCAGTCAAATTTTTTTCTAAAATCTTGTGCCACGGTTTTTCTGTTTTCAATATAAAATAACAATAACGTATGTATGCTCTGATATTAATGGAAGTATTTCTTTTTAATTACAGTGCAATCGCATCTTATCCTTATTTCATTAACTCGTTAGTTACCATGTGTTGTCGTTGTCATCGTGTTTGTTCCATAAATGTACATTTGTTTATCATTCTGTAGATCATACTGTTACTGGTGACCTTAACTATATTTCAGACAAACACTTACGTTAGATCTCTAATAAAGACTTAAAATATAAATTGCCATCGGCGTTGTATTTCACAACATGCCGGAATATTTTTGATGAAAGATATTACAAGACAATAGTAAAAGTATGTTTTGAAAAAGGGGGAAATTACACATCCTTTATCCTATATTCTAAAAGAAAATTGACATTCGCACAACTAGTTTTATACTAAATTCACATTTATTCAAACAGTCATGTAAACAGTCAATCCAGTTTACTAGAAAGAAAATGGCTGATCTACAAAATACTGACAAAGCAGTTAATTATATTATAATTTACTAAACTGGAGTTCTTATACTTGGATTGCACTCAACAAGTACATTCGTGGAAACTCCTAAAGATCATTTTCTAATTGTTGTCATCATATCTGTCTTATCATAAATCCGTTGTCAAATTGTCCTTATACACATTGATAAGTTGACTTTACGAATGATAATACTGTATGGTTTCAAACACAAACGCATAAGTTCATATGAAGGTTAAACAGATCAAGTAAACAAGCATGCATGTTTTATTGGATCTCTAGAATGCAGGGATACAGTAAACAGCATTTAATACACCCTACTTGTTTCCAGTTTCTACTGCCCCTCTATGCAAAATTTACGTTTATAAGTTTATAGCTTGTGAATGAACATTCCAGCAACTAAAAATAGGATTTTATTTGATTTTTGTACAACGATAAACCAAAATTATTGTACACATAAATTGACAGCATCTACCCGAAACAATTCATAGTTTATACCTATGGATTTGAACCCGGGACCTCTTGGTTACGACTAAAGTAAGACAGTTCACAAAGAAAAATATCTGACTTATAATTAGCTGTAAGACAAAATTTGACACGGTCATGCAAAACTAGGAAGAACAAGCACATAAAAGCTGCTCAAATATAATAGATGGTAATTCAGTTGCGATTCCCAATGAAGGACGGCCATTTGAACTATCAATCGTCATACAATTGGTGTGGTTAGGCAGTTTACTTGTCCACTTTCCCAATCACCACAATGACAGTCCAAGAATACACCGACATGAAATTCAGTCAGAGTAGCTCAATCGATAAAATTCTTGAATAGTGATTGAAAGATTCCAGAGCAAGTCCCAAAGACGACTCGTTAGTGTCCTTTTTGTGGGGGCAAGAAAGGAGGGGAATGAGATACTGAAGTAAAACCCTAGAACATCTGTGTCAATAGATAAGGCAGATAAAATATCACTCACTGGTTTTGGATGATAAAATGCAAAGTTGTACATTTCTGATTGATATGTTGGGAGCCTTGTATTGAAGGGGATACGCAGAGTGAAAAGGTGGGTGGCGGAATTTAAGCACGGCAGATGGAGTCTTGAGGGTGACCCCGTCCTGGATGGCCTGTCACTGTTGCAACCCCAGAAATGGTCAATTAATTCCATGATATTGTTGTGTCTGACAGACGAGTTACAGAAAGATATATAGCCAGTACAGTTGGAATTTCACAGGAAAGAGTACATTCCATTCTGACAGAGGATCTTGCAATGAGGAAGCTTTCGGACCCTTTGGGTACCAAGACTTCTGACAGTTGATCAGAAGCACAACAGGCACACATTATCAATGCTAATCTTAATCTTATTTTGAGGAAGATCCTGTCAACTTTCTTCATAGATTTGTTACTATGGATGAAACATGAGTCCATCATTTTACCCCAGGGCCAAACAATAATCGAAACAATGGAAGCACCTTGGCTCACATTCGCTAAAGAAGGCAAGGATTGTTTCATCAGCTGGGAAGGTCATGGCCTCGGTTTTCTGTGATGAAGATGGTTTTCCGCTGATAGATTATCCACAAAAGAGACAGACAATCAAGGGCACACACTTCAATTCCCACGCAGTTACGGGAAAATATTATACTTAAGGGCCGCGAAAAGCTCACTAAAGTTGTGATGTTCCATCAGGACAATGCTCCTGTTCACGTCTGTCATTGTCATGGCTACCATTCACGATTGTGGCTTTAAACTGATTGCGCATCTGCCTTATTTGCCTGATCTCGCTCTATCAGATCAGGAAGAAGCAATCAACAAATACGAAATCACAGCTGACATCAGATCTTACAAATCACATCATATACCGTATAAAATGGCTATTAAATTTATTTTATTTCAAAAGATCACATCTAATACATAATGATTACCAATCTCGTGCGGGTTTCTTTAAAATTCATCCATTTACGTGTGTGCGTTTGTGTGTGTAGGTCCGTGCGTGTATGTTCATACATTCAAATCTCTCCTTCCATTTTTCAATATAGTAAGGCAACTTGAATTTCAAATACCACAGCTTATTTTCATCAAAATAAGTTTAAAAAAAGGGTATTTTAGAATTACATGGCACTATCTGTGTATAAATTTATCAAGGGATTTTCGGGGATAAAATTTGTACTAGTATAAATTCAATCTCTATATTTAAGCTGGTTACCGTAAATCAGGTCTGTCATGATCTGACATAGCTATTTGAACAATAAGATAAATGAAAAATCAATCCAACGATATATTAGACACCTTTCAGCGGAGTATGGAACCAACACGAGATAGGATTTCAAATTATCCAGTTTTTTTTATCAAACAAAACAACCACTCTTTGTCCACAAATTTTCGGCTCTTGACCTTTATAAAGTGGAAACAAATACAATGAAGACATCTACATGAAATCCATTACTGTCGGTATTTGCCCTGAGCCATGTCACCGGCAGTAATGAATTTCACGTCGATTTAATCATTATATTTTAAGGTATTCACTGCGGGTGTGGCTAGCCAAACAGGAGACGCTGACTCATCCCGAGCACCTGGTCTTACCTCTGAATTTCAGGGGTTCGTGAATGTCCACTGTGGTACATTGTTGTTAGTGCCACAATCATGTGACATCAGTTACTTTTGAATTTTCTCCACTTGATAAAGGTCAAGAGGATGAAAAAATGTGGATAAAGACTATTTTATTATTATTTTATACTCACTTCCTTTTACAGGACACATTACATTATCCTGGTTTTGATTTACAACGTCATAGTTAATCCAAAGTGTGTATTGCATTATTCACTGAGTAAATTTCACAATGTATATTTATATATCTAGCATACCTACATCTATTCTATGACTCTCTCGTTCTATTATACTTCCTTTGTCATTTGTGTATCATAATACATCAACTAACTCCCCGAGTGTCATGTACAATTAAGATATATCTATTTGATCCCTACCTATATGTTCAGGGACAGTCTCTCGGACTTCTGTATGTATTGTGTGTTGTGCTTTGTACTGTGTTTTGTGTATGAATGTTTGGATATATGGAAATTATTTGGGCAACATCTTAAAGTGGTAAGCCATAACATCTCATTATTTGTACTCATTATAGTATGCACTACGTTGTATACTTTGGTTTATATATATATGTCGTATACATATCTAAGTATATATTTTATATTTGCGTGAACTTTAACCTTTCATGAGTATCAAGTTTCTTACTCTTAATTGTAGAGGTCTTAATGGCATGGAAAAGAGGCGGGATGTTTTAAATTATTTAAAAACAAAAGAAATGCTCTATATACTTTTTACAAGATACTCATTTTACCTCAGACGACCTTCACCTTGTTCGATCTTTATGGGGCTATGAAGTTTACTTGAGTCCGGGAAAATCTGACTCAAGGGGTATGGCCATACTGCTGAATAATAACTTTGAATTTAAAGTCTGTAATACAGACACTGACAACAATGGAAATCTCATTCCCATAGAAATTGTCATAGAAAAAAAATATAACACCCTCCTTGTTAATGTTTACGGTCCAAATAAAGATTCTCCTGAATTTTATGATAAGCTTTTCGACACCCTCAATAATTTCAGTGGAGAATTTGTAATATTAGGTGGCGACTTTAATCTTGTACAAGACCCAAAGCTTGATTACAGTATATATAAAAACACTAATAATCCAAAATCAAGACAAGCGTTGTTAAATATAAAAGAAAAATTAAAGTTACAAGATCCTTGGAGGGTGAATCACGAGAACACAAAAAGATATACGTGGTTCGGACCTGCAGACAAAAAAGCCAGGCTGGACTTTTTTCTTATTTCAAATGAACTTATGACTTTTGTAGATAACTCAGCTATTAACCCTGGCTATAGAACTGATCATTCTATTGTTGAATTTAGTGTTTTACTATCAGATTTTGAAAAAGCCAAAGGATTTTGGAAATTTAATAATTCTTTATTAAACGACCAAGAATATACTGAAGGTGTAAAAAATATAATTCTGTTATTAAAACAGCAGTATGCAGTCACACCCTATGTACGTAATAAAATAAATGAAATTGATACTACAGATCTTGTACTATGTATTGACAATCAATCATTCTCTGAGCAAATCCTTTTACAAATACGAGGATACACCATCGAATTTAGCTTAAGAAAGAAAAAAGAAAAACGTAACCGAGAAAAGTTATTAGAACAAGTATCTGAACTCGAAAAATCAACATTTAATAAATCTCTACAATTTTTCAATTTTGGTTCAGATATTATTAAATGGATCAAGACCCTATATCATGATGCAAAATTATGCGTAATTCAAAATGGATATTTCTCAAAATTTTTTAATATAGGACGAGGCTGTCGTCAGGGTGATCCCGTGTCATCACATATTTTTAATATCTGTGTAGAAATTATGAGTATAATGATCCGCCAAAATATAAATATCAAAGGTATTCATATTGGTGAAGAAATATGCTTACTACAGTATGCAGATGATACTGTTTTATTTCTAGATGGAAGTGAAAAATGTTTAAAATCTGCGCTTGATTTATTATTTCAGTTTTCAAAATATTCTGGCTTAAAGCCAAATATTACAAAAACAAGAGCCATTTGGATTGGCTCAAAGGTACCCTGTGAGGACATTCTATATAAAACACACAATTTAGAATGGTCTGATACGCCATTCAACATACTGGGAATAAATGTCACATCTGATTTTAAAAATATTGAAAAATTAAATTTTGATAAAAAACTAATCCAAATTGAAAAAAATATACATTCCTGGAATAAACGTAAATTATCTCCTCTTGGTAGAATAACTGTTATCAAGTCTTTACTTATCCCAAAATTAATACATTTATTCATAACACTTCCCAGTCCATCAGAAATTTGGATTAGTAATTTGGGAAAAATTCTATTCAAATTCATTTGGCATGGCAAACCAGACAAAGTATCTAGAAAGTTACTACAACAAGACTTCCATCTGGGTGGGTGCCGTATGACTCACATCAATTCTTTTACAAAATCACTTAAGCTAACATGGTTTAGAAGACTTGCATCTGAAACAAGTGATACACTAAAATCAATATTTAATTTCATATGTAAAGGTAATTTCACATTTCTATGTCAGTTTGGATCAGATTATCCAAAATACTTATCTGAAAACATTGAAAATCAATTCTGGAAAGAATTTTTAATAGTCTTACATGAATTCATCTTTCTAAATTATTTAATTTAACTTTAAATGTATCACAAAATCCCCTTTGGTATAATCCTAGTATCCACATTGATGGTAAATCTGTTATGTTTAAACCATTACAGCAAAAGGGGTTCCATATTGTTTCAGATGTTCTTCAAGAAAATGGAAACTTCATACCATATAATGAGTTAAAACAAAAACATAATATTAATTTACCCTTTACCTGTTATTTTGGATTTAAAAAATCTATACTAAAGGCATGGCCTCACCTAGATGGAAGTTTTGAACACACAGAATGTCCTCATAAACCAAGTTTCATATACATTATTCTGAAAACAAAGAACGGGTCAAAACATATATATGACTTGTTTTTAGAAAATATTCAACATAAATCAAAGAATGAAAATAAATGGAAATCTGTACTGGATCTAGACAATACATTTGATTTTAAAATATACTACAATCTTTTACACCATTGTACCAGAGATTCCAAATTAAAATGGTTTCAATATAGAATATTTTACAGAATTCTTGGTACAAATAAGATCCTTAATGATTGTAAGATCAAATCAAATAGTATATGTAGTTTGTGTGGGTCCAATACAGAAACAATAGAACATTTGTTTTTTCATTGCTACTATACACAGCAACTTTGGATACAACTAAAACAGTGGCTTGAACCACAGTATACATAAATAATATAAACTTGAATGTTACTATCAATCATATTCTATTTGGAATTCCTGGTAAAAATAATAAAGCAATTAATACTGTTTTGTTATTAGTAAAATACTATATATTTACTAAGTCTAGACAAAATGGTCATCTCAGTTTTAATGAATTAAAACATAATATCTTAACATATTATAAAGCAGAAAAAATGTCATACGTTCTTAATATGAAACTGAAAGAAATCACCAATAAATGGAATGTTATTGAAAACATTATAACTAACATAAATTAAATTACATTATTATTATTGATATCTTTATAACTTATATCATGTATCTCTACTACATTTCACCATATTAGTATATGTTTCATAGTGCGTTGCAGGTATATGTATGTTTAAGCACCTATATGTATATATATTTGTACATGTATGTATGTATGTATGTATATATATATGTGTGTGTGTGTGTGTATGTATGTATGTAATGGTATATGTATATGTGTATGTATGTGTACATGTAGGTGTATGTGTATGCGTACATGGATACAAAAATGAAACCTGTGTATGATGCGTATGTGCATTGGATTTACATTTAAGATATATACCCAGTATTTATTATTGGTGCCTATCGAAATTGTACAAATGGATGGACTTTATATGCTTAAACCACTTATTTTTGTAATGATATATATTTATATATATACAGTTATTTAAACATATCATGTTCTGTGAGTTGTGAGTGTAAGTTGTGAGTGCTGTGAATGTATTTTGTCTTATATATGTTGTGCTGTTATGTATGTTTATATTGGAAAAAAAAAAAAAGATATATCTATTTGGAAAAAGTGATTCACATCATGTAAGTGATTCACACCAGGTAAGTGATTCACACCATGTAAGTTATTCACTCCATGTAAGTGATTCACACCATATAAGTGATTCACACCATATAAGTGATTCACACCAGGTAAGTGATTCACACCATGTAAGTGATTCACACCATGTAAGTTATTCACTCCATGTAAGTGAGTCACATCATGTAAGTGTATAAATTTCGTTTTCTCCAACAGATATGTACTCCATTTTTACCATTTGAAATTGATTTATTAGCAAAAGAAAGCTTGAAAACGGAAAACAATAGTCAAATATACTTGCATCTATAATGTACTGTAAACCTCACCAGCAATATCTGCTGAGAATTCTAAAACCTTATACATGGAACAAATTACTAACGTATAAATAAAGCACCAATTTCATTTATTTTAAGGAGACATTTTAAAAGAAATCACTGATAGTATAATATAATGTGAAACATATTACTTATTGATGCCAAGGTAACAACACAGGCCATGACATTCTAAGTTAATTTTTTTTTTATCTTTTTAGATTGTTTTATTATCTTTTATCAGATACAAAATGACACGCTCATATCGGCCACCCATCGACAGAGGATGGGCATGGGTTGTGCTTGCAGGCAAGTATATCTACGCGACTTATATTTTGTCACAGATATTGTGTAAAATCGGTATGTATTATTATGTAAATTAATTATGTCCTGAGTACAATATACAATGTATATGGAATTATGCATACAATTGAACACTAAAACATAACACTGGACATACAATGGATCATCTGTCGCTTATAGGGTAAGGACACAAGCATAATCATCACTAGTAGTCTATGAACTATGTTACACTACTAATAAATGGGCATTGAAAAATTGACATAGCAAGATATATTGACCAAAAAACACTTAAATAAATAAATGTGTTCATTTGTAGAAACTCGATTGCCGAAAGAACACTCTACCTCATAGTTTCAAGACAAAAATGTGACTTTAACCTACTATGAAAGTATTGTCGGTTTTTCAGAGTAAGCATTCTCTCATAGACTTACCCCGAAAGTCTGGTTCTAGAGTGAGCCTCCCCCATAGAGAGACCCCCTCCCCGGAATAATCTATCTATCTATCTATCTATCTATCTATCTATCTATCTATCTATCTATCTATCTATCTATCTATCTATCTATCTATCTATCTATCTATCTATCTATCTATCTATCTATTTATCATTATTTTCAATTTTTATATTACACTATAACAGATTTGAATTAAATATAATTTAAACTACGGGTCAATGTTATACGTCTGTAATTCAAACAGCTCAGGATATTTCTCCAACATTCACATAATTCCTGAAAATGCTTGACATGGACTAAGTTCTGAAATGCAATCAGTATATTGCTTTCTTCTCTGTACTTTTGAAATGACAGTGACGAGAATCGGATGTTCTAATTCTAAGTGACATTCTAAATTTTGATCTTGATGGCAATATTTATCAGTCATTTGCAGTAAGTTCATTTGCCAAAGCCTGTATAATTACAAATCGTTTAAACATTTGTTGATTTGTCCAGTGAAATCTCTTATCCGAATTTCTACGATGACCTGAAGACCAAATGCTCTGATAATTTTGTGTCATAGAGTTAACAAATAGATAAACGGTTTCCTTATTTAACTATAATTTTTGTAATTGGCCATTATACTGCTTTATGCTTTTAACTTTTCCTTCAGTGTTGCACTATAAACAAAAAGGTCAAGCTTTTTCAGAAGTAATCTAAAGCCTCTGATGTTAAGTTGCGGACCAATGTTGATGCTTTGAAGTTTTAAGACTTACATTTTATTTCGAGAGAATATCCATCATTATTTTGTCCATAATCTCTCATCTTTCATTACTTTTGGTTCTCGTTCTCTCAAAAGAGGGTTATTTATATATATTTAATTATTTTGTTTTTGGTTGTACTTCTTTTGTGTTGAGTGAGAAGATGAGCCTATAAATAGGCTAAAGAAACCATAGAAAAACTATTATAGCGTCATTTCAACTTACAAACCTGGCAAAACCATTGAGAGATTATTAATATTGTCACATCAGTTGACCAACTTAACCTCTGTAACCAGCTGCATGACCACCATTAACGTGTGATTTGTATGTGTGTTTAGCTGGATTTTCGATGCTTGTCCGTGTTCTGTTGTTCGCTTACAGACGGGCAGAGCACGGTTTACTTTTGTAACCTAACATATTTTGATATTAGCATATTATTCCTTAAATGTTTCGTGTGTTAAAATGTTTATTACCCCTCTTCTCGAGAAACATGTAGATCATTCTTCTCTATATAGAGTAAACCGTTTAGCCACTCCAACTGTGTGACGTTTGTTAATTCAACTGACCGTCTAAGTCAATATCGTAAATGCTGTACAATCGGATATTTTGGTAATGTCGTTTTTGTGTGTGTGTGTGTGTGTGTGTGTGTGTGTGTGTGTGTGTGTGTGTGTGTGTGTGTGTGTGTGTGTTGATTTGACTATTATCAGGTTTTGTATCTAAGTCCTTTGTGATTCGTGTCATACAGCTTGGTCTTCTGTCGTCTCTTTTATTCTCCCTTTTCTTTATTTGAGTTTTAAGAAAATATGTGCTCTTGTACGATACGCCAAATTGAACTCATTTAAACTACCGTATTATTTTCATTAATTAATGTGAAGTGTATACGTACTTATTTTGACACACATGCGTTTGATAAAAAGTAAAGATTTCATCATAGTAACAGTAATCTTGATAGTCGTAGCTGCTGTACATTTGAAGTTCATGAGACAAAGGTTGTGAAGGCCTCGGCCTCATGCTAAAGGTAATTCCTCCTATGTGATATAAATATAGATAGGAGATCAGTTTTCGAGATGAGACACCATCTTGATGGTGGGACATTCCCCACAATAAAAGTTTAGATCGTCATTATTTGCAAATGCATGTGTTTGTGCATCATCACACAAAACAATAAAGCATATATTCCATGTTATAGATATTTTTGTCACATATATTATGTCACATAAGTGATTTAAATAAATATTCTATTTGGTAAAACAGCATGCACAGTAGAATTCTTCATTATGGTAGGATTCTTTCGAGGATTTGGAATACTCTTTGTCGAATATATAGAAAGGTATGACACTTCATCATCCGACATCTCAATAGTGCTTGCAGTCCAGACTGTCTTCAGTAGTGTATCTTGTAAGCATAATTTTGTCTGCATTTTTGTCTTATGCGTTAAAAAACTTCATACAGGTTTTGCCTGGTGCATTGCCGATAGTTAAAGTGCTTATTAGATTAAATGTGCATATATACAATGTTATAACTTCTTGTATAAAGGCAAAACTGGAAAATCAAATGAATGTAAATATCAATACATATTTAAGGAAGTCATTTCTATAATATGAAATAACACAAACTAGATAAGAATACTATAAAAACATATCTCACAAAACAAGAAACTAATTATTGTTATGTTGTTATGTAGATACATGTATATTGTATATAAAGCTACACTTTGTGCGAAAACATCATTAAATGAATAAGTTTTATATTTTCTGAGTGTCAAAATAACAACGCAAAAGTTTATTTGTCTAGGAATAGATTTTATATATTGGTCTTATTTTCAGTTTTCTTACCATTTATATTGCAATCGAACATAAAAAAGTTTGAAATAAAATATCATTGTATTTTCATGTTCTTATTGTAAAATCTTTACTGCGAATAATTTTATGAATAAATCTATATTAGATATATTTCTTATTCTAGCTGTAATAGCATTAGGAATTGGGACAGCTTACTTTACTACGAGGACCCTAGTCATTTCGGGAGCAGTTATGCTAGCTACATCGCAATTGTGCAATGCATTTGCCCCGAGTGCTTCATTTCTTATATTTTCACAAGGATTTATCTTTGGTATGTATTCTCTGATAATTATCCTTACTTTAGATATATATTGAGTATGATAGATATAATGAAGCTTCTGACTATCAGTTATTGTATCATTGTAACATTTTACGTTTTACTTGTATATGATGACAGCTCATTTGATACACTGAATTTTGTTGAAGGCATTCATTCATAAACAATCCATTATCACAGTTTAAGAGATTCTACGTATCAAAACCCCCCAAATGAATTGCTTTTATTTACGTTTTAGTAAATACTACAGTTGTTATTGTGGATATTCGTAATTATCTGGAGCTTTTTCTAGTCATCTTTGAAAACTAAACACACACACACACACACACACACACACACATACACACACACACAAAGAATGATATCTGAAATCATACTAAGTAACCTTCGATCCTTGATCAGATCTCTTTTCTGTCTTTTTTTTTTTTCTTATGATTTTACTGAAAGTGACTACTGATGAACAGAAATGTTTAGTTTTAATGAGATTATTATGATTTCATGTTTTAAATCTATTTATACACTTTTCTAAGGTACTGGTGCTGCCTTCATGCATGGTCCATCAACACTCATGCTAAGTCATTATTTTGATAAGAGAATAGGACTGTCTAATAGCGTGGCGAACATTGGCGGTAGTATGGGTGGTCTTGTCTTTCCATTGTGTGTACGATTCCTGATTGATAAATTTGAATTAAGTGGATGTCTCATTCTACTCTCTGCTATGTTTCTTCATGGAGTCGTTTGTGGTGCATTAATGCGACCTTTAGATCTGTCAAAATATAAGGATATTGAACAATCCATCTCGGTCGACGAAGATGTACAATTGATGCATGAATATCCAGGTGTCACAGAAACAACAAAAGATACCAATGTTGAAAATAACAAATCAAAGAAAGACAATGGAAATTCTTTGATGTATGAAATAGAAGAAAGAAACCCTTACGCCGCCAACACTTACCAGTCTTATGAACGGCTTTACGTTACTCCAAAGTTACACCACAGTAGACGGCGTACATTATCAGAGAACAATTCAGAATCCGTAAAATCTGAAGGTCTTAGTACTATATCATCTAGACATAACGGAATGACTTTAGAAAAAAACTTAAAATATTACAGAAGTTTCGGAAATGGATTAGGTTATATTTCGACGGGAAATATTTACCTTTCAAATTTATCTATTCAACGACCAATCGACAATCTTAGTGAACATTCAAATCAATGCAATGATTTAACCTCGAAATTATTTGATTGTTCGTTATTTAGAAATGCACTTTTCCGCTTGTTTATGGTTTTTGCTTTCTTGACAGTACCATGTTGTGCTTTGCCTGTTAGTTATATACCTCCCTTTGCAAAGGATTGTGGTATATCTGATGAGAACATTGCTTTGATAGTAATGATATCTAGTGTAACAGATTTGATCAGTAGAAGTAGTTTAGCATTCATTGCAGACACCAAAAAAGTAAAGCGTCACGTTATTGTAGCTTGTTGTCTTCTTATTAATGCATCAGCAAGTATGTTTTCCTCTCTTTACACAACATTCGCCACTGTTATCATTTTTGCCGTGACGTATGGACTATTTGGTGGTATTTACTTCTCCCTATATCCTGTTATCATCATTGACTTCATTGGAGCAGATAAATTACAATATGGTTTAGCCATGGCATCAGTTATAATGGGTATCAGCGTATCAATCAACTCCGTAGTTATAGGTATGTTTCGTAACAAATTATTTCAATAATTTTCTGTCAACGGACTTTTCGGAAGTGCTCGTGCTCAGTACGTTTTTATGAAACTGAAAAAGTAAACATTATTACAAATATAATGCTGATAAAAATATCTATATTTAAGCCGTGAAAGCTTCCAAACTGTTATGAAAATGCATTTTCTTTTTAGATTCATTCCTCTTTTTCTCTGCAGGTTTCATAAGGGATATGACACACACATACGTCTACGGATTCTATCTTATTGGAATATCCGGAATTGTGGCCTCAGTCGTAATGCTAGTCTTTGAACCAATATGTAGAAGGACTGAAGAACAGAAGACATGTGATAATTGATTTGAAAGCATATAAATAAATCTGTTGTTCAGAAAACGGTTTTAACTCGTAAGAACTAACGGGAAAAATGAATAGTATTCAAATTTGCGTTTCTATTAGCAAAGTTGAACAAGTAATAAATATTGCAATGTATGATTTAGTCCTTTGGGTTTATTAAATCATAATATTGAATCAGTTGGGTTCTAATTTCGACATAGGCTTTGCCGAAAACCCGTGACATATGTCGATATTTAGGAAAATTGATGGAATATTCAAGGTACAGTACAGTATGTACCTTCATTTTCATTATGTAATCTCAGTGATACAATACGTAACGCAAAGTAATATATTACAAGTGTTAAGCTACTTTTGTCCTGACGACAGTTCACCACGTTGAATTGGGCCCAGATGCTTAGGACAAGTCAGCGTAACCTGTTTGGTTACACACACCGACTGTGAGCGTCATAAGACACAAATACATTTTAGGGAACATAACGTAGTTCATACAGATATTGTAATGGCAAATACGGATTTAGACCATACAAAAGTACACATATACATATACAAATAAAATATTCATGGGGGAGGGGGGGGGGCAGAAAGAAATGTTAAAAACGTCAGTAAAATATGCGATTGCATAGCAATCCGTTTGCCGATTTGCAAAGACCTTTTCTTTCCTGCAGGACTATGGTTTAGCACTAAACGATAAGTAAAGGTTATATTTTAGAACAACACTTTCATATGAAATAAATCATTCTTATATCAACATGACCATAAATGTTGGACCGTGCCTTTATCTGCATGTCCGTCGGTAATCTTCTCATACAACTGAGACAGATCTCGTCTTTCCTTTCTTCCAAATATATATAATAAAACTATTTTGGGATAAGTTAATATACAGAAGTACATATCGCTAGTATATTACACGAATTATTCTTTATAACACTTTATAGCTTAAAAATGGCAATAAGTAATAATTGTAATCTTGTAAGAGAAGGTAACCCTAGTAGATATCGTGGTGGTAGTATTTATCCTGATTACATATATCACCATGTTTATTTGTATCCTTCGAGTATTTTGACAAAACAGAAGGTTTACAAACAGAATAAGAGTAAGCATACTCTGGTAGTTAGCATAGCCCGCCAAATATAGTATAGAATAACACCAATATGTTATGTAATCAATATCTTGTTATCTGGACCGGTAGGAAGAGGTCATGCACACTCTTATCTCCATTGTACTTATATGCGATACCAATCGTTGTCATTAATCGTGATTATATCAATTTAACTTTATCTGGTGTCCAACATTTTAGTATTCGAACTCCGGAAGGCATGTCCATGTCCATTATCCTCCTAGTTTGTGTATTTGGGGTTGCGGTCTCTGCTCCATATTTTCGAGACAATATACCGAATGGATATGGAGTACCTAATCCTTGTTTAAATCCAGCAATTTGGAATCCTGTGGGACATTATAATCCGGTGCATCATACCATAGCCAAGAATGCGTTTGCAAGGGTAAACATTACATATACTACCAATATTAGAACGTTTTATTCTCCTTAACAAATTATATCATATAAGTTGTATGCCACGTAATATAATAATATTGATGCTTCTTTTATAACAGAGATCAAGTCGTATGAGTTACATGGGATCCTCTAAGATCCTTTAAAAAATAATTAATTACTCTTCGCATGGTTAGCATAATATGGTTTTTAACCAAAAGAGGCAATAATGCCTGGACAACACTTTAACATGTTAATTACTTCCAAAGGAACTTCTCTAAAAAATGTAAATTTTGTATAATGAGGTAAACAGGTTTCAAATAATTTAATGTTTCTTTCTAAATATCATCTTCATGACAAACGTCATGATGGAACCCTAATACTGATTTTATAAAACGTTTGTTGACTTCCTTATTTCACAGTAACTAAACCATCTGTATTACCTATACTATACAGCAGTATTCTTACTGCTTATGACATATTACTACTTTGACTACGGCTGTGCCGTTTCCTAATTCTCTGACAGCGAATAATACTTTTCGCTTATACTTATGGCATCACGACGGGTGTGACCGATGGGCAGGGGATGCTTACTCCTCCATGGCACCTGATCCCACCTCTGTTTTGACAGAGGTTCGTGATTGCTAATATTTTATTTACATATGTATTGTCGTGTTTCTTCGACTTCGAGTTGTGGAAATCGGATCAATATCTTTGATTTGTACTTTTTCCCGATTTACATGAAAGGATTTTAAGGCTAACAACTACACATGGACGCTAGCTCTGTGTCTGGCAGATTCCGACGGAGATTCCCGTTCAAATGGTGAAGAGCTCGGAGACCCTAATTGCTCGTGGATCAAAGGCGGAGCAAACCCCATTCTGAAAGCGTCCGGACATCCAGGTTAACAAATTCAAATTTCCAAGCATCGTGTTCATTGATAGTACTGTTATATGATGTGCAAGTTACTGAGCAGTACATTTCCAGCATAGCGCCATAGCTAACTTGGTTATAATTCGTAATATTATATCTAGAACTTTTCTCTTTATATTTTTAAATTTATTACCAACCGTCTTTAAATCATATTCTTGTTCCTTTACTTTTACAATCGACGAAAGACGTATATTTTGCTGTATATTATTTTGTATCAAACGTAACTTACAAGACAGGTAACCTGTAATAAATTTCAACTTCTTATTAAAATATGTAAGATAATGAAACAGAAGAGACACAAGTTGTCGAAATACGTATATGATGCATCATATTAAACACATATATATGTTATGATGTTTACCAAATGCTAATTACAGAAAAGCGTAATATTTCTATTTAGGAACATAATGAACAAGGGAGATGTATTCGTACAATAGATAGTTTGCAATAGGCCAAAATTGGAGGTAGTAACATCCCGTTGGCAGCCATCTTGTATGTCACGCTCTGTATTTTCGTGCATAATTGAACCGAAGTTAATGATTTTTCAAGACGGTTTCAAAAAGGAAACTTGTTGAATTCTTTCAAATTTGTCTACATCATTTATTTTGAAATATTGTGACAGTATCTTAAATGCGAAATTGCGAATGCCTAGTTCTTATGAGCCGTTTGAAAATGGTAAGAATATGAAGGAAAACATCAAAATGTATGTTTTGACACACAAGATGGTCGAAAATGGGTGGTAACATCAATGGATTCCTGCCTATTGGAAACTATCTCTATGCATGTACCATGACTTCCAATTACATGTACACAAATATCCTATATCTAAAAAGGAAATTATATTTACACTAATTATAAATGCCTTTTGACTTCTTTAGGTATTTGTGAACCGGTAGGTTCCCGCCATTGCCACAGCCATAATTTTGCATGTGATTGCCTGGAGAACTGTCCTCATCTACATAACTACATTCCATTTCACGCATAACCTTTGTCTGTATCATCACAGATATTACATTTTGTAAACAATACCTATTAAATTTACCATGTTATGTGCTTACTGTTTTACTTTAAGTAGCTCATCTAATTTGGGTACCTACTGGTAGAGTTATTTTGATTATAGTACTAACGGATGTTAACAGATTTCATTTAAAAGATGAAATGAAGACATTTGACTCAGTTATACGAGAGAAATGACCACGAACATGCAGGTCATAAAAAATAGGCACACAAATGGACATCACAAAATTCTCAATTGTAATGCAGTTGTGATACCGACCTGAGATGCTAAAATGATATGGCCATTGGTGTGGTGAAAGTAGATTAATTGGAGTTACCTCCCGTTTTCGGTCATATCTTTTTACCAAGATTTAAACTGTTTTGAAAAAAAACCAATTTTAAATATTTTATATTTTTTACACTACAATATTATATAAGCATTGCATACCTACAGGTCTAATAGGAAGTATGTAATTCTACAGTCTTGTTTTGTTCTGTGCACAAATATTCAGTTAAATATCTAAATATCTGCGGACAATCTGTCAAAAAAGGAATAACACTAATGATATGTTATGAATCTTGATTTTGATACCCATTTACGAGATATAATAAAAAGTTCTCGGTCCCATGATCTTAAGAATACCTCTGATTTAAATAATTGTCATTGCAACTTGGGCGGTGCATTATCCTGCATGAGCATAACGCTTACGTTTAGCTTCCTTCTCTTTCTCACAACCTCCTGACGCAGCATCTGTATCTCATTTGCATGTTCAAATAAACACAGCAAACTACAGTACATTACAAAAATATTCCAATATCTTGGAACGCACCCTTTATCGTGCGGCCTTTTTTACAAAATTAATTATGATTATTCCCTGATAGTCCCAGACGATAGAAGACTAGTCTCACCACTGGTGAAAATTCTACCCATGAAATCCTCAGAATCATCCTCAAACCGAGACAACAGGTCAAAGAACCAGCATACCTGTTTCTCTTTAGATCTTTTGTCGATACATTTCCTAAATTTCATACGTGTCGTTGTGACTTTCCTTTCTAACACAGGGTCACATTTCTCGCCTTAGGGGTACATAAATGTCCATTGTGGTAGATTGTAGTATATGTCACAGTTATTTTGCATCAATTATTCTCATTAAATACATTACTGTCATACCTGTTACCTTTGCAATATGGAGCTCCTCGTAAAAACATTCCCCGGTGACGGTTTTCATTAAATGTCATTATACCCATGCTCTGTTATTTATCTGACTTTTTCTGTAGTGTTGTTAGTCCACAATCACCGACTATGCAGCATTGAACTCTTTTTGTGTCATCCGTAATTGTCAATAATATATGTTTGAGTGTGACAATCCAAGCAGGAGACGCTCACTCCTTCCATTCACTTGTTCTTTCTTATGACTTTCTAATAGTTCATTGATGACCGACGTGGTTCATATTCGCAAGTGCTCAGTTATTTTGCTTTCTTTTTCTCTAACATTTTACATTGGAATATATTGTTGATAGTCACAAAAAGACGTTTCCATCTGACACCTCATCTCACTTTTGGTATCATAAATCCATGAATGCCCACTATAATGACATTCCCCCCATTACTTTCGCATTTTCCATGACCACGTATAAAAGATAAATTTGGTTGTTAGTGTGCTCTTCAAATATTATAATTAAGACTTCTACAGTTTCGGCTTTGAGCACCATTAAGATATGATTTGTTGGCATTTGCATATGATGCAACAAATTAATACACGTATATATCTTCTTATATTTATTATGTGAATATCCTGGAATTCTGGTATTCATGGTATATGCCGCACACCAAATAGGAGACACTTATTTATTTTTTTTCTTTACCTGGTTATAACCCTGATTTCTGGCTGATATGATTGTCCACCGCGGTATATCGATGTGAAAGCCGTAGCATAAACGCACATGGTAATTAACATTGTAAAACATTTTATTACACAAATCGATGAAAGTCAACAAGGAATATATCACTGGTGATTTGTAAAGTAAAAAACAATTATTGCCTACTAGATGTCATAGTGAATGGTATGTATCCAAACTATTTATTTGCCATATCAACTGTTTGTATTTATAAATAATCAAGTGGAAAATTCATAGAATACGGCAGTATTTATTTGCTCAGAAACAAGCAATGATGTTCTGTCTACGGCATGTAGTTAACCATGTAAGCCAAGTAATACACAAAATAACATCCTAACAATACAATAAAGCTTATCTTATAGGCATTCTTCAACTCTTATCGCTAATCTACTACGTGCCTAATTTACTTCAACATTATCTGCTGACCACAGTGGTCAATTATATGGTATTCGATGTACAGAAGTCATGACCACGACCATTGTTCTCATCCTTTGTTCCTTTGGGGTCGCCATTTCGTTTTCAAATTTTCGAGACAATATTCCCAATGGATATGGAGTACCTAATCCTTGTTTAGATCCGGCCGTATGGAATCCTGTAGGACATTATAATCCGGTACATCCCACCGTAGCCAAGAATGCATTTGCAAGGGTAAAGCGTATATCTATTATATAATATATTTTTAAATTATGCAGATTAGCAAGCCACTTTGGCAATTTGAATATATATTACAATACTCCATGTCAATCATTTTTCACCTTAAATCTTAAATCTTACCATCGGATTGTTTATGCCAATATCGCCGCACTTAGTTTGTGCCGTGAAAGCTTTGTAATCGATTATTTTTGTGAAGTTCATTTGCGTTTATTCTTTCTTGTTTTACACAAAACTAGTAAAAGTTCCTGAAGAAGGCATGATTGAAATTGTTAATCAAACAGGAGACGCGTACCTTTCTCGAGCACGTGCTTTCACTTTTGACTTTGACATACTAGCATTAGCTACTATCGTAATTTACAAATTTGCGTTGACTGGAGTGAATTCTTCCAGAAATCTGTTTATATGAATTGCGAAAAAGACATATATTGGCACTCAAAATAATTAGAATTGTGTTTATCAAAGTAAAATGCAATGTTCCTATGTAATATCGTTATGACAAAATAATCATAAAAGCACAACTATCGAAACATTATTAAAGCATTCATAAAATAGGATTTTAAAGCCAACAACTACACCTGGACGCATGCACTGTGTATGGCGGATTCGGATGGAGACTTGCGCACGAATGGTGAAGAACTAGGAGACCCTGAATGTGATTGGATTAAGGGCGGAGCAGATCCTATCCTGAAAGCATCTGGACATCCAGGTTTCAGATTCATTTTAGAATAAAAAAGTCTGAATACCAAATGTGAATTAAACTATCTTTAAACAGAAAGCAAATATTTAATGCTTTTTTTCTACACGTTACTAGTTCGAACTTTCAAAACCTGAAGGTAGTTTATAACTCTAATGAAAGGGAGTAAGGGTATCGTTAATACTGATAAAATGTATATACAATACACAAATAGAACTCATTAAAATATAATAATAATAAAATCTGTCTGTAGAGGGAATGAGTACTGGGTAAAATATCCTTAAGAACGGAGCATGCTTGTTTCTTGGCCATGGCTTCCCGGATTCGAAATCGAATGGAATTTTGGAATTTTTGATGAGAGAAGAAAAACGAATCGCCCTCTAGACCTCTCGGTAGATGTCGGCGGATCAATGGAATACAATGAAATTTCTGAGGAATCACCTCATTAAAAGTGAATTTATTGTTGTGTATCGTAAATCAAAAACAAATCATGAATGACAGTGCTTTGTAAATACTTATATTTATCTTTTCATCCACAGGTATTTGCGAACCAGTTGGATTTCACCAATGTCATAATCAACATTTTGATTGTGATTGTCTAGAACAATGTCATCATCTCATCAATTATTTGCCACTACATCCACAATCTTCTACTGTTCTGTAGCCATGCTTATATCTCGTTAGTCATTCGCCATTAAAAATCTATATGTATATTGTCTTAGACGTTTTTAATTTGAGTAACTCACGTACTTGCTACTCCTAATCAACCGTTTCATCCTGCTAAGTTAACATTGATAGGGCTGAAAGTAACACTCATTAAACATGTTCAAGTTAAAGCGTGTTAAATTGCCATACGTTGTTTTGCTTCAGTGCCATTATATCTGTACTTGTACGTGAAGCCGCAGAAGGTGATCACATGTTGAGAGAACGTTTAAATCACAGGGACGTAGAATAAAGAGAAAGCAAATTCATTAGGACTTATCTTCAAATCAGAGATAGATCTGATCTGGATCTCGAGATGACCGTGGTCTGAATAATTTTATTGTTTTTTAAGTCTTATGCTATACCTTTTGTGGTTTGCTTTCGTCCGTTAAACATAATTTTTTTCTTGTGTATGCCGCTTTTAATTAATTTTGAACTTTCTGTAGGTTTTTCACATTTCACATGACTAGCCAGATTCATAAATATCCACCATCAATGTTCACCATGGATGTCCACTATGAAGGCCCACTGTAAATGCCCATCATGAATGTCCATCATAAATGTCCACCATGATTGACCACCATAAATGCCCTTCATTAATGTCCACCATAAATGCCCCCCACCATGAATGTCCACTATAAATGTCAACCATAAATGCCCACCATGAATGTTTACTATAAATGTTCACCATGAGTGTTCACCATAAATGTCTACTATGAATGCCTACCATAAGTGTCCACCATGAATGTCCACCATAAATGCCCCAATTCAGTTATCGTTAATACGGAAGACAAGTTGTCGTTAAGAAAATAACGATGTAAAACATAGTGTAAAGAGTAGGTTGATCGTAGAAATCCAATTGGAGTCGGGAAGGCCACTTCCTTATCAATATATTAAATAGAAAACACGATACAACATTGAAAATGCTACCTTCTTTATATGTTAAATAGTTGTGAATTCATAAAAGAAAACCGGGCATTTGGAACCTTCAATTCAAAGTTTTAACACTCATCTCTCTCTCTCTCTCTCTCTCTCTCTCTCTCTCTCTCTCTCTCTCTCTCTCTCTGATAAATATTTACACGTGCTTTAACAATAAATAAGTTGTTCTTCGAGGTTCCTCTACAGCCTTATGCAGACTTTTACTTGAACGTTGCACGCTGACTAACAGGGCGGTGGGGACTATATGACGGGCCTTGTCCAAACCTCTTTCAGAGGAGACATGGTCCTGAACCTCATCATATATGTCGCATATATTTTTATATCATTATGTGTTTTACCTTATGTGTTTATATTTTTATGACCTCTCAATATGCGATACCTGTTGACCCTTGTAGGATTATTTATAATTTTTTTAAATGTACGTCCTTTGATTATTCTGCTATTACGGTGAGTGGGAAGGTGAGCACGTAAACCGGTTAACCACACCATTTGTTTGGCTTTTGTCAAATTAAATGACCGTCCTAAGTCGGTATCGTAATTGCACTACAATCAAATATTTTTGTAATGTGTTATATGTGCTAGTATATTATTGATATTCGTGTATTGTATAGCTCCATGGTGACTTCTATCTGAACGTGAAACATTTCATTAATTTATTGCACATATTTAATTCGATAGAAATCGCCTTTGATTACCGTGAATCCGGGTATCGGTAACTGCTTTTGGTTAGTGAACGTGAACTTTACGTGAAACATATATAATGGCACTCAAATTACAATTATACAAAAGTAAGTACTATACTTTTGTTAGGTTGTCAGGACACCTTTCATTGCCATACCATTTTATACCGGGCTCGAGTGGCCAAGCAGGGATATAGTTGATGTAGTGGATAAGTCCATTGCCCAGACACAAGTGATATGGCCATCGCCATATGCGTGATATAATCGTGGAGTGAACAATGATCAATCGATCAATCATGTGATAATTGTTAGATATCCAGATTTTCATTTTGGGATTCATAGGTTTTTACCTCATTCTTCCATTATGCCATGAAACATGTGTATAGGGTGACGTAATCCTAAGTGAAAAAGTCGATAGTTAGCTTGTGAGACTCATATATGTATAAATGGAATTCCCAGACGATCATGTAGTAATCCTCGATATCGGTTTGTAAAAGAATCTAGATTTTCTTCTTAATTTTATACACAAAATTTTGATGGGAAAAGTTACTCTGAAATACAGGACTTCCGAGACACGCATCAGTGATTCGATTTAAGCGAAATGTAGGGTAATATACATGTATATGTATGCCCTATATATTGTATACAGGTACAACCGTGACCAACAACTCAATTCTTCTAGTGATAAAAATAAGAGCTGTGCTGCTGTAATTTTTATTTTGTATGATTAAAATGTGTCTATAAGAATTATTGTACAAACAAATGTCCTGTTCCACCTTTTTGTACAAGAGTTTGTCACACGGCTTCTATTTATTCCATGTCAGGAAATGAATGGCACGAAAAAGTCTGTAATATTCTGTCAATGGAAATTTCAACTTACGGTATTCATTCGACAGGGGGTTCCATATCGTCTCTGGTTATCCATAACAATAATTTTATGCGGCAAAAATAAGATTAAAAGCGAAGTTTTAGATATTTATTAGCTGCATGAAAATAATGTCTATATAAATTGTGCAACTGCAAAACACAGTACATGTATATAATACATTTAATCCAATAACAAGCGATCTTTTATCATGTAGAATATGATGCGGGTTGTGGACCTGCTATTACTTCATTCACATAATGGCTTAGTCTCCGGTTACTTGCTATTTTATATCATCCTCTCAAAGGTCGAGTACGTTATCGGCGAGACTCTATGGGTGCGTTAAATAGTTCTCAGCATTTCTATTATATATAATACGAATATAATGTAGTGATATTGTAAAACGCAATACATTACAGATTCATAGTAGGTTAATCCGATCAGATTAATCCGACTAATTATCCAATTTTCATTTTGCGGAAATTAACGATTTCGACGGTTCAATCGGAGGTAGTTTCAATAAACCTTTTGAAGGTCCTTTTACTTGGGTTTTATCATTTTCTTCAACGTGATCAATTTCATTTATTTCACTGTTTCTATTTTCGTCGTTGTCGTCTTCTTGAACTGTTTCGCATTTAACAATCTCTTCTTCATCATCTATTGGAAGTTTATAAAAAGAATTTATAATTCCTCTTAAAGGCGGAATCGTGGTCTTCTTCATGAACATTTGCTTAGAAATGTCTTCCACCTCGTTTATTTCTTTTGATGCAGTTCTCTTATTTTCCGTTACTTTCAAGTTTTTGAAATAATTTTCCATTTTGATATTCACGTGACTTGGATCTAATATTTTGCCCCGTTCTATAGATTCAGTTAGGGCTTTCTTTACTTTTCGTTGACGACGCAGGCGCGGATGCATTTCCGCTAAATACCTATTTATATCGCGGGTATAAGAATACAGGGGTTTTCCGCCATAGGAACCAAATTGTTTCACATTTGGAGCCTGCTTTAGCGACTCTTTTCTCATTTTCAAACACTGTTGTAATACACGTTGGTTTACATACTTCCTTTTCCAAATCACAGATGATTTATCATGTTTCACTCCAATCTCAAATTTTTCCCGGTTGAGAGATTGATCGAGAGTTTCGTATTTGTACTTGATGACGTCATTCAGAATACACATGTACTTTCGGCGACAGTTTTCTTGCCGACGAACGACGCCCAGTCGTCCAACATCCATTGTGATAATATCTGAAATATGAAATGAAAACAGACTTAACAATTTAACGGTTTCTTTAAAATCATCAAAATCGAAATTGTCCTGTAAATCTGTTTTACCGCTAACCGTTCGACTATGCTCAATTAACATAAAATCAATTTGCCTGTCTGAAATTGCAAATGATATCCGTATGACGATAAGTGACTTCCGGTATTTAAGTACGTGAACTGTTACTGAGCTTTTGGTATTTTTTGTGGCATGCATCATCTTGTTTTCTGGGAAATTAATTCTCTGAGGATGGGGAATGATAATAGTTACCATCGATTCTGTTATATTTTATACACTTAATCAACTTATAGGCAGGTATTACAGAGATAGGCAAGACTGTTGGTCGTAGATTTTATTTAATATTACAACCTGTTATTCTGATAGAAAGCCGTCAGGTGCTTACGATAACATTACACTATATACCTCACTCAATAACAAAGCTCTTAATCTTTTTGTTTGCTCGTTAAAAATTACAATGTAAAGGCAGAGAGCTTTGTGGATGAATTATGTACATAAGTTAATTTTGCGCGTTATGCTAATCAGTTTTCAAGCATGATAAAATCAACTTAGTCAATTAGAAAAAAAAAAAATATATATATATATATATATATATATATATATATATATATATATATATATATATATATATATATATATATATATATATATATAATTGACATAGATTTAAAATGTTTTATATGTGTCTAAAACAGCAATGAAAAATTCAATGTCATCTAATCAGTTTTCATACTTCTTACTTCTGTCGCTTATATTTTAGAATACCTTGGTTATATTTGATTCCGAATTTTTAAGGTTAAATGCTGAATTTTATATGATACAATATATTTGTAAATAATTTCACACTAACCACATTTTTGGCGTTTTACTCTAAGTAAAACAATACATTATACTCGTTGTGGTCCATGTATAAACATTTGTCATTTATTCACAGACAACAGTTTTAAATAATTATTATTATTCTTACCATTAAATCATTTAATGTTAAATTAATTTTTAATGAAATTTGACGATGTATGCGAAAATATGAAATATACATCAATGAAAAATAAAATGAATCAGACTAATTTAAATTAAATAAACATGATTGATATTTTACTCACCAAATTCCTCGCAATTCAGAATAATCCCATACTATTTGGTATATATTCCGTTTATGATATGATATTGCTTACGTCATTTGCCTCCGCCGTTACTCCCACCTAACGCAGTTGTCCCGCTGTTGTGAGTCCGCATACAGGAAGTTCAAGCCTGGCATCTATCAAAATAAATAACTCTCCGTATAATTGGGGGCGATTTCATCTTTTTCCATCGATTTCTTGTTGATGTCGTTTTCTATACACATAAATATGATCCAGGTGTATTCAGAGATACTTAAGATTGGATTTAAAGCCCTAATGACGTGTAATTTCTATTCATAATAAATGGCTGCAAAACGCCGTTTGCTTTAATCGAACGGAAAATGCAAAACTGGGAAAAGAGTTTTAAACTTCCAAGTAATGACATTTGTAGAAAGACTGTGTTTCATTTTATTCCTTATTCATATTTGATGATGTTTTCCAAACACTTGATTATATATTAAGAACGAGTTTTATGTACATTCCTAGGACCTGAATAGACATAAAGGAATTAATTTATAAGTTTAAAACTCTCACCAATGTGTTATTCTAAATCCGTGCCAGAATTCATTTTAATTCATATTTTACAGTTTAACATGTTTTAATTCATCCGAATCTTTACATCAAAATATTGTGTCATATTTCATATAAATGTAAATGTCCGCCTTCATTTGATGTTATCTTATCGGACAATCTTTTGAAAAACAGGGTCAACGTTTTTTCCAGTGGAAGTGAAATTGAGCAAATCTAAAGGAATGACCTAAAGTATTTATTCAGTGCTTTCGTCGATATTTATTTTGACTTCCACATCTAGACCGTTTAGTATGTAACACGTTTCCATTAATCTTAATGAGTGTAATAATATGTATGTATTAAATATATAAACATTCGATTCATTGTAAAAACCGGTGTGGCCTAATGAAAAAGGTTCTCGGCTCGTGACCGAGAGGTCCCGGGTTCGACTCCCGCCCTGTACACACTGGTGTTCTGTCTTTCGGATGAGACAGTGAAAACCGAAGTCCCGTGTCACGGTAAGCGTGGCACGTAAAAGATCATTCACTGCTTCGGGTGGGTCCGTTGCAAAGGTCTAAATTTGTATGTAAAGCAGCAGGCAGATACCGTCATCATATACTTGAAATAATCGTGAAGTGACGTAAAACAATAATCAATCAATCAATCAATCAATCAATCAATCAATCAATCAATCAATCAATCAATTCATTGTATATCACGTAACATGGAATATGAATATGAAGCATTTTATGTTAAGTCGATGACAGTTTTGTACTAAAACACCACGCTATCCACGTTTGGAAGTCTTTATACTGAAAACGTATACAAGTAGCACAACATAAATAAATTTGGAGATGGTATCGTTTTATCTCTTTATACGGTGTGTGATGTATTTGAATTTTTTGATCTGGTCCAGTGGCGGATCTAGAAGCCCCCCCCCCTTTTTTTGGCCACATATTTACTAGTAAAAATCCAGATTTTGCACCAAAATGGATAAGTAGTTTGGCTAATATACATGTGCCCCCCCCCTTTTTTTTCGGAAATCCTATATCCGTCACTGTGGTTATAGGTCTGGGACTCATCTCATATTATTATTAATTGTGCTTTTCCATAATATGTCAAGCAATTTTTATGAAAATGCACAGAAATGGTCTACGGATGACACTTGAATCCAAGTTGGAAAATGGTACTGAGAAATCCACACAGATTTCATCTTGAAAATCGAAAACGGAATTTTCTTTTTCGCTATCTAAAGATTTAAATTAAATTTACAAGAATTATCTAGTCATAAATCCCGAAAAATGAAAGAAAGGATGACCATCTTGAAAGTTTTAATCTGTTTGTGGTAAATATCTAACTACGGTATATACAGTAGCTATGAACTTTGACCTGATGAGAGCATCAATAGGTCAGAATCTCAATAACTTAATTCGATGTATAAAACATTTCAATCATAATATAAACGCCACTGCATTATATCCTCAAACGACACACATCTAGATCAGTCAGTAACGTGCTTCGCGCCCCCCCCCCCCCCCCCAACTCTTACCGAGAGAAGCTTGGACTGCTTCGGATGGGTCCGTTCTATGGGTCCAAATTTCTGTACATTACATCAGGCAGATGCCGTCACCATACACGTGACATGATGTTAATAACAATGGCGAGACGTGAAACAAAAAATAAAATAAAAACCCCAAACAAACACGAGTTCAACTCACTGCTTACTTCATTTAATCAGATTTTTCATGATTAATTGATGAGAAAACGCAAGTGTGTTATTAAACGCACGATTTATAACGAATTTTATTTATAAAATGAAAATATGAATATATCTATTAAGTATGTGTGAATATGAACGATCCTTACCTATGTTCTGTCGAACAGCAGGAAGCGAACTTGTCACGTCCAATGATGTAATACCTATTGTACACCTAATCTTAAAGTAGACCCTCAGTATAGCATACGGTATCAAAAAGATTCAGACCTGATAAAATGAGAATACATATCACCTTAATTAAGTACATGTATGCATTGAAATTCACACCGTGTTCTTTTTAAGTTTGCAGGTCCGTGCGTGCCACTACTCAGTTACAAAAATAATCTTTATTATGTCATAGAATAGAGTTTTATTTCTTCTTCCGAAAGAATCTAATATATTTTGGTATGTTTGATCTCCTGAATTAGTATTCATGAAAGGAGATACAAAGATGAACAGGGTGATCCAGCGATTTTTAACTTATCGCCTTTACCACGAGAAATTGATCAGCAAAATTGGAAAAATACCTCCGTAACCCGACCCGTCTAAGTGAAGGTTTTATAAAATCAATTTATCTAAACATAAAATAGAGCACTTATCTGAGGGTGCTAGGAATATTTTGTCAATATTTTTGTTAACCTACACGGTGTATTAAGCATCTACACACGAATGGATTGACATCCAGACGGTTATAAAGAGAAAATAAATGTTTAAAGTTTATAATGTCTTTAGAAGAGTTTTGTAAGGAAGCGCCCTTGTATCTTTTGATCCGTGGGCATTGGTATTCTTTACTTAAGTATCGTCAACAAAGAAATTTAAAATTCACTTTAAATCAAATACTTTAAACAATTTCATTTACATTCCTTTCTCATCCTTGTCCTATTATCGTCTTGCCATATCTTATTATTGTTATCACTATTATTCTTTTTGATTAGACCGCTAGGGAATTATTACTGAAATGATCAAAAAGAACGTTTCGTTCAGACACACCCATCATGCTAGATATCGTTTACTTACTTAGCGTTGATCAAATTAATTTATTGCGTGTGAAAGAGTTTCCCCTTTATTGCAGATGTTGGTAATAAGCTTTTATATACTAGATATTGTCCGATAATACATATGAAAATACCCCGTCACGATACTGAGTTACAAAGGCCGTTCTCTGAACGAAGTAATATGGACGTAGCAAAGATATATAAAGCCAAAGTATATAGAAAGCGTATGGATGACTGTTTAGCATCCTGCAAGATAGTGTGTCGACATCGGTGCCGCCATAAATGTAAGCCAGACATAAACAAACAAACGCTTTATAATGACATTGATATTTCAATTATATGATTTGTACCATGAATCATTTGTTGTTGTTGTTGTTTGTGGAGGGGGGGTCGTGTTAATGGAGTTTCGTCCTTCTCTAAAGTCTGGGATTGATTTTCTAGCGGTAAAAGTGGGAAATATATTATGGTATACAATGTATATAATGTAAATTTTAAAAACTATTTTGTATGATATGAACCCTTCCAAACATAAGACAATTTACATAAAACAAACCTTCGTGTAAATCAAATTAGTTATACCATTCGCCAACTGAATATGCATATCCCATTGGCATATGTATATTACATTTATACTGAAATACATTTGTTCATTCATTCTTTGTTGAGGTCGAACACAATAAATCACACTCAGATTTCTAACATGTTGTTTATTCCATAGTTTAATATGAAATCTATAAATGATTTTATATTATACACAGTATATCATACATATATATAGCTTTACAGTTAGAATTAAAAAAAAAAACATGCAGTGAGCATAACGTCTTAGCAAATGTGATAAATTCTGATACTACATAGCCTTAAAATTGTCGGTATATACAGGGCCGTAGGAAGCCTTTCAAAAGTAGGAGAGGGGCCAAAACTTAAATATCGCTTCCCCCTCCCTCTTGTGCCCCTTTCCCCTATTTCCTATGGACCTGATATACATATCTAACTTACCTATTTTCACTACTGCATAATCATATATGAAGGAATATGAATGACATGTTAAATACCGAATATTATACATATACTCTGTATCATTTACCCTTGGTAAGGTGGACTCAATCTGGCTTTTAAAATGAGACAAATGAACTCTTTCATGTCCGACAGGTACTAATGTGCTGAATGGTGTATCATTGTACTGATGGGCCCTTTAGGGAGACACTGAAGCCCAGATATCTGGATGCGACTCATATATAGTCCTATCGTTAGCGTCCACATAAACATCGTTCGGTTGCAGAGTAGAAGCCTGTGCCACAGAACGTTTGATAAGCTGTTGCTTTCCATACATACGTTCGGCTCTTTTAGCTAACAGTAGAGATAGTTGAGAGTCCTTCATCGGTGGCAGGTTATGTCCATTCCTATCACTAATTTCGTCCGGTTGATAAATATCCCCCATTGATCTGCTATACAGTTTTATGCTTCTTAACGATTCTATTGAAGGAGAAATGTCCACAGCAGGAAATCTCGATTTCTTCACTCGCCGCATGCGCTTCCTCTTCATGCGTGGACTCTCCAATTGCACCACCCTAGCATTTGCCGCATTGTGCCGGCCACAGAGTACGATACTGTCTGCTGACATTGACCCTTGATTCCTCATATTCACACATTGTTGAAGGATTTTCTGATAAACTCTTTCTTTCCTTTGAAAAGTTGTCCGATCAAATGTGCCTCCTTCCGGTGGCCTCCGCGCTTTAGGTTTGGTGGCCATGTGAAGCAATAAAACGTCATATGTACTGTAAATAGAAAATGGTAATGATATTACATAAGGACACTTTAAGTATGTTATAATTGATTATTGTAATCATAGCTGATAAAATGTAATGTTACACGATAAATCAATCTAAACTTTAAAAATGATATACTGACATCAAGGAGTTTACGTTCTGCTGATAAATACGTGATTTCAATACAGTGGGTAAAACTGGGAAAAAAGTCATCGTTCTTGTATATTTGAAATGCCGGCATGTAAAACTCAACATAACTTATGCAATTATCTAGAACAGAACAAAGATATAAATGTCATGATTTACAGGCCTGTTGCATTAAACTATACAAAACAGGTTAAAAATTAAATAAAAAATTGTAATTTTCAGAAGTCTGAAGTGTGAGACAACACATTTTTATTGTCAAAAAGTAAAGTAGATTTCAATTACTGGGAGATTTAAACTTACGAGTAAAACGGCATGTTTACTAGTAAACTAAAATGCATTAATGGACAAAGGATAAAATAGACAAAATTCCTGTATCTTATAATCTGGTACAAGAACATAAACAGGTTTCACGGTTCCTAAATCTAAGGTTAAATACGATAAAACACAGCAGTATAGAAAATTATATCGTGCAGAATGTGTATGGGTCACACAACCTGAGAAAACAGGTATTATAACGCTTAGGTTGGTTGGTTGGCTGGTGTTTTACGTCGCTTTCAAGAATATTTCAGATTTATCGCGATATGGAAACAGGAGTTTACCAACCTCTTAAACATAGTGGCACATCACGGGAATCGAACCCGGATCACATATTAGTCAGATTTTGTGCTTTTAACAAGCCTTACAATACCAGTGGAATTAGCGTGTTACGTCATTTTCACCTATTTGCCAATTTAGTAAGATGATAGCCAGTTGTCTGCTCTTCATTAGAAACTTACACTTTTTGCATCTCCAAGTCAGGTATATAAAGTGAATGCTACTTCATTTACCATATCAGTGTATGATGCAAATCGAATTTTAACTCATTGCACAACTTTTATACTGCTCATTTACCATCTCTGGTGACTATTATGCTACTCCTTTGCCATCTCCACTGACTACCTATTATACTACTCCTTTACCATCTCCACTGACTACTTATTATACTACTCCTTTACCATCTCCGCTGACTACCTATTATACTACTCTTTATCATCTCCGCTGATTACCTTTTACATTACTTCTTACCATCTCCGCTGACTACCTATTATACTACTCCTTTACCATCTCCCCTGACTACCTATTATATTATACCTTTACCATCTCCACTGACTACCTATTATACTACTCCTTTACCATCTCCGCTGACTACCTATTATACTACTCCTTTACCATCTCCGCAGACTATCTATTATACTACTCCTTTACCATCTCCGCTGACTACCTATTATACTACTCCTTTACCATCTCCGCTGACTACCTATTATACTACTCCTTTACCATCTCCGCTGACTACCTATTATACTACTCTTTCCCATCTCCACTGACTACCTATTATACTACTCCTTTACCATCTCCGCTGACTACCTATTATACTACTCTTTCCTATCTCCACTGACTACCTATTACACTACTCCTTTACTATCTCCACTGACTACCTATTACACTACTCCTTTACCATCTCCACTGACTACCTATTACGCTACTCCTTTACCATCTCCGCAAACTACCTATTATACTACTCCTTTACCATCTCCGCAGACTACCTATTATACTACTCCTTTACCATCTCCGCTGACTACCTATTATACTACTCTTTCCCATCTCCACTGACTACCTATTATACTACTCCTTTACCATCTCCGCTGACTACCTATTATACTACTCTTTCCTATCTCCACTGACTACCTATTACACTACTCCTTTACTATCTCCACTGACTACCTATTACACTACTCCTTTACCATCTCCACTGACTACCTATTACGCTACTCCTTTACCATCTCCACTGACGACCTATTATACTACTCCTATACCATCTTCGCTGACTACCTATTATACTACTCCTTTACCATCCCCACTGACTACCTATTATACTACTCCATTACCATCTCCACTGACTACCTATTATACTACTCCTATACCATCTCCACTGACTACCTATTATACTACTCCTTTACCATCTCCACTGACTACCTATTATACTATACCTTTAACGTCTCCACTGACTACCTATTATACTACTCCTTTACCATCTCCGCTGACTACCTATTATACTACTCCTATACCATCTCCGCTGACTACCTATTATACTACTCCTATACCATCTCCGCTGACTACCTATTATACTACTCCTTTACCATCGCCACTGACTACCTATTATACTATACCTTTAACGTCTCCACTGACTACCTATTACACTACTCCTTTACAATCTCCACTGACTACCTATTATACTACTCCTATACCATCTCCGCTGTCTACCTATTATACTACTCCTTTACCATCTCCGCTGACTACCTATTATACTATACCTTTAACGTCTCCACTGACTACCTATTACACTACTCCTTTACAATCTCCACTGACTACCTATTATACTACTCCTTTACCATCTCCACTGACTACCTATTATACTACTCCTATACCATCTCCGGTGACTATCTGTTATACTATACCTTTAACGTCTCCACTGACTACTTATTACACTACTCCTTTACCATCCCCAGTGACTACCTATTATACTACTCCATTACCATCTCCGTTGACTACATATTATACTACTCTTTCCCATCTCCACTGACTACCTATTACACTACTCCTTTACCATCTCCACTGACTACCTATCACACTATTCCTTTACCATCTCAACTGACTACCTATTACACTACTCCTTTACCATCTCCGCTGACAGCCTATTACACTACTCTTTCCCATCTCCATTGACTACCTATTATACTACTCCTTTACCATCTCCGCTGACTACCTATTATACTATACCTTTACCATCTCCGCTGACTACCTATTATACTAATCTTTCCCATCTCCACTGACTACCTATTACACTACTCCTTTACCATCTCCACTGACTACCTATTACACTACTCCTTTACCATCTCCACTGACTACCTATTATATTATTCCTTTACCATCTTCGCTGACTACCTATTATACTACTCCTTTACCATCTCAACTGACTACCTATTATACTACTCCTATACCATCTCCGCTGACTACCTATTATACTACTCCTTTACCATCTCCACTGACTACCTATTATACTATACCTTTAACGTCTCCACTGACTACCTATTATACTACTCCTTTACCATCACCATTGACTACCTATTATACTACTCCTATACCATCTCCGCTGACTACCTATCATACTACTCCTATACCATCTCCGCTGACTACCTATTATACTACTCCTTTACCATCTCCACTGACTACCTATTATACTATACCTTTAACGTCTCCACTGACTACCTATTACACTACTCCTTTACCATCTCCCCTGACTACCTATTATACTACTCCTATACCATCTCCGCTGACTACCTATTATACTACTCCTTTACCATCTCCGCTGACTACCTATTATACTATACCTTTAACGTCTCCACTGACTACCTATTATACTACTCCTTTACCATCTCCACTGACTACCTATTATACTACTCCTTTACCATCTCCACTGACTACCTATTATACTATACCTTTAACGTCTCCACTGACTACCTATTACACTACTCCTTTACCATCTCCACTGACTACCTATTATACTACTCCTATACCATCTCCGCTGACTACCTATTATACTACTCCTTTACCATCTCCGCTGACTACCTATTATACTACTCCATTACCATCTCCGTTGATTACCTATTATACTACTCTTTCCCATCTCCACTGACTACCTATTACACTACTCCTTTACCATTTCCACTGACTACCTATTACACTATTCCTTTACCATCTCCACTGACTACCTATTACACTACTCCTTTACCATCTCCGCTGACTACCTTTTACACTACTCTTTCCCATTTCCACTGACTACCTATTATACTACTCCTTTACCATCTCCACTGACTACCTATTACACTATTCCTTTACCATCTCCACTGACTACCTATTACACTACTCCTTTACGATCTCCGCTGACTACCTATTACACTACTCTTTCCTATCTCCACTGACTACCTATTATACTATAACTTTACCATCTCCGCTGACTACCTATTATACTAATCTTTCCCATCTCCACTGACTACCTATTACACTACTCCTTTACCATCTCCACTGACTACCTATTACACTATTCCTTAACCATCTCCACTGACTACCTATTACACTACTCCTTTACCATCTCCGCTGACTACATATTACACTACTCTTTCCCATCTCCACTGACTACCTATTATACTATATCTTTACCATCTCCGCTGACTACCTATTATACTAATCTTTCCCATCTCCACTGACTACCTATTACACTACTCCTTTACCATCTCCACTGACTACCTATTATACTACTCCTTTACCATCTCCACTGACTACTTATTATACTACTCCTTTACCATCTCCACTGACTACCTATTATACTACTCCTTTACCATCTCCACTGACTACCTATTACACTACTCCTTTATAATTTCCACCGACTATCTATTATACTACTCCTTTACCATTTCCACTGACTACCTATTATACTACTCCTTTACCATCTCTACTGACTACCTATTATACTACTCCTTTACCATCTCCACTGACTACCTATTATACTACTCCTTTACCATCTCCACTGACTACCTATTATACTACTCCTTTACCATCTCCGCTGACTACCTATTATACTACTCCTTTACCATCTCCGCTGACTACCTATTATACTACTCCTTTACCATCTCCGCTGACTACCTATTATACTACTCCTTTACCATCTCCGCTGACTACCTATTATACTACTCTTTCCTATCTCCACTGACTACCTATTACACTACTCCTTTACTATCTCCACTGACTACCTATTACACTACTCCTTTACCATCTCCACTGACTACCTATTACGCTACTCCTTTACCATCTCCACTGACGACCTATTATACTACTCCTATACCATCTTCGCTGACTACCTATTATACTACTCCTTTACCATCCCCACTGACTACCTATTATACTACTCCATTACCATCTCCACTGACTACCTATTATACTACTCCTATACCATCTCCACTGACTACCTATTATACTACTCCTTTACCATCTCCACTGACTACCTATTATACTATACCTTTAACGTCTCCACTGACTACCTATTATACTACTCCTTTACCATCTCCGCTGACTACCTATTATACTACTCCTTTACCATCTCCGCTGACTACCTATTATACTACTCCTTTACCATCTCCGCTGACTACCTATTATACTACTCCTTTACCATCTCCACTGACTACCTATTATACTATACCTTTAACGTCTCCACTGACTACCTATTACACTACTCCTTTACAATCTCCACTGACTACCTATTATACTACTCCTATACCATCTCCGCTGTCTACCTATTATACTACTCCTTTACCATCTCCGCTGACTACCTATTATACTATACCTTTAACGTCTCCACTGACTACCTATTACACTACTCCTTTACAATCTCCACTGACTACCTATTATACTACTCCTTTACCATCTCCACTGACTACCTATTATACTACTCCTATACCATCTCCGGTGACTATCTGTTATACTATACCTTTAACGTCTCCACTGACTACTTATTACACTACTCCTTTACCATCCCCAGTGACTACCTATTATACTACTCCATTACCATCTCCGTTGACTACATATTATACTACTCTTTCCCATCTCCACTGACTACCTATTACACTACTCCTTTACCATCTCCACTGACTACCTATCACACTATTCCTTTACCATCTCAACTGACTACCTATTACACTACTCCTTTACCATCTCCGCTGACAGCCTATTACACTACTCTTTCCCATCTCCATTGACTACCTATTATACTACTCCTTTACCATCTCCGCTGACTACCTATTATACTATACCTTTACCATCTCCGCTGACTACCTATTATACTAATCTTTCCCATCTCCACTGACTACCTATTACACTACTCCTTTACCATCTCCACTGACTACCTATTACACTACTCCTTTACCATCTCCACTGACTACCTATTATATTATTCCTTTACCATCTTCGCTGACTACCTATTATACTACTCCTTTACCATCTCAACTGACTACCTATTATACTACTCCTATACCATCTCCGCTGACTACCTATTATACTACTCCTTTACCATCTCCACTGACTACCTATTATACTATACCTTTAACGTCTCCACTGACTACCTATTATACTACTCCTTTACCATCACCATTGACTACCTATTATACTACTCCTATACCATCTCCGCTGACTACCTATCATACTACTCCTATACCATCTCCGCTGACTACCTATTATACTACTCCTTTACCATCTCCACTGACTACCTATTATACTATACCTTTAACGTCTCCACTGACTACCTATTACACTACTCCTTTACCATCTCCCCTGACTACCTATTATACTACTCCTATACCATCTCCGCTGACTACCTATTATACTACTCCTTTACCATCTCCGCTGACTACCTATTATACTATACCTTTAACGTCTCCACTGACTACCTATTATACTACTCCTTTACCATCTCCACTGACTACCTATTATACTACTCCTTTACCATCTCCACTGACTACCTATTATACTATACCTTTAACGTCTCCACTGACTACCTATTACACTACTCCTTTACCATCTCCACTGACTACCTATTATACTACTCCTATACCATCTCCGCTGACTACCTATTATACTACTCCTTTACCATCTCCGCTGACTACCTATTATACTACTCCATTACCATCTCCGTTGATTACCTATTATACTACTCTTTCCCATCTCCACTGACTACCTATTACACTACTCCTTTACCATTTCCACTGACTACCTATTACACTATTCCTTTACCATCTCCACTGACTACCTATTACACTACTCCTTTACCATCTCCGCTGACTACCTTTTACACTACTCTTTCCCATTTCCACTGACTACCTATTATACTACTCCTTTACCATCTCCACTGACTACCTATTACACTATTCCTTTACCATCTCCACTGACTACCTATTACACTACTCCTTTACGATCTCCGCTGACTACCTATTACACTACTCTTTCCTATCTCCACTGACTACCTATTATACTATAACTTTACCATCTCCGCTGACTACCTATTATACTAATCTTTCCCATCTCCACTGACTACCTATTACACTACTCCTTTACCATCTCCACTGACTACCTATTACACTATTCCTTAACCATCTCCACTGACTACCTATTACACTACTCCTTTACCATCTCCGCTGACTACATATTACACTACTCTTTCCCATCTCCACTGACTACCTATTATACTATATCTTTACCATCTCCGCTGACTACCTATTATACTAATCTTTCCCATCTCCACTGACTACCTATTACACTACTCCTTTACCATCTCCACTGACTACCTATTATACTACTCCTTTACCATCTCCACTGACTACTTATTATACTACTCCTTTACCATCTCCACTGACTACCTATTATACTACTCCTTTACCATCTCCACTGACTACCTATTACACTACTCCTTTATAATTTCCACCGACTATCTATTATACTACTCCTTTACCATTTCCACTGACTACCTATTATACTACTCCTTTACCATCTCTACTGACTACCTATTATACTACTCCTTTACCATCTCTACTGACTACCTATTATACTACTCCTATACCATCTCCACTGACTACCTATTATACTACTCCTTTACCATCTCCGCTGACTACCTATTATACTACTCCTTTACCATCTCCGCTGACTACCTATTATACTACTCCTTTACCATCTCCGCTGACTACCTATTATACTACTCCTTTACCATCTCCGCTGACTACCTATTATACTACTCCTTTACCATCTCCGCTGACTACCTATTATACTATACCTTTAACGTCTCCACTGACTACTTATTATACTACTCCTTTACCATCTCCACTGACTACTTATTATACTACTCCTTTACCATCTCCACTGACTACCTATTATACTACTCCTTTACCATCTCCACTGACTATCTATTATACTACTCCTTTACCATTTCCACTGACTACCTATTATACTACTCCTTTACCATCTCCACTGACTACCTATTATAATAGTCGTTTACCATCTCTACTGACTACCTTTTATGCTACTCCTTTACAATCTCCGCTGACTACATATTATGCTACTCTTTTAACTTCTCCACTGACTATTATAGTACTCCTTTACCATCTCCGCTGACTACCTATTTTACTACTCTTTTACCATCTCCGCTGACTACCTATTATACTACTACTTTACCATCTCCACTGACTACCTATTACACTACTCCTTTACCATCTCCGTTGACTACCTATTATACTACTCCTTTACCATCTCCGCTGACTACTTATCATACTACTTCTTTACCATCTCCACTGACTACATTTTACATTACTTCTTACCATCTCTACTGACTACCTATTATGCTACTCCTTTGCCATCTCCGCTGACTACCTATTATGCTACTCCTATACCATCTCCACTGACTTCCTTTTATACCACCCTTTTACCATCTCCGCTGACTACATATTATGCTACTCCTTTAACATCTCCGCTGACTACGTAGTATACTACTCCTTTGCCATCTCCACTGACTACCTTTTATACTACTCCTTTACCATATCCGCTGACTACCTATTATACTACTCCTTTACCATCTCCGCTGACTACCTATTATACTACTCCTTTACCGTCTCCGCTGACTACCTATTATACTATTCTTTCCCATCTCCACTGACTACCTATTACACTACTCCTTGACCATCTCCACTGACTACCTATTACACTACTCCTTTACCATCTCCACTGACTACTTATTATACTACTACTTTACCATTTCCACTGACTACCTATTATACTACTCCTTTACCATCTCCACTGACTACCTATTATACTATCCCTTTACCATTTCCACTGAGTACCTATTATACTACTCCATTACCATTTCCACTGACTACCTATTATACTACTCCTTTACCAATTCCACTGACTACCTATTATACTACTCCTTTACAATCTCCACTGACTATCTATTATACCATTCCTTTACCATCTCCACTGACTACCTATTATACTACTCCTTTACCATCTCCACTGACTACCTATTATACTACTCCTTTACCATCTCTACTGACTACCTATTATACCACTCCTTTACCATCTCTACTGACTACCTATTATACTATTCCTATACCATCTCCACTGACTACCTATTATACTACTCCTTTACCATCTCCGCTGACTACCTATTATACTACTCCTTTACCATCTCCACTGACTACCTATTATACTACTCCTTTACCATCTCCACTGACTACCTATTATGCTACTCCTTTACCATCTCTACTGACTACCTATTATACTACTCCTTTACCATCTCTACTGACTACCTATTATACTACTCCTATACCATCGCCACTGACTACCTATTATACTACTCCTTTACCATCTCCACTGACTACCTATTATACTATACCTTTAACGTCTCCACTGACTACCTATTACACTGCTCCTTTACCATCTCCGCTGACTACGTATTATACTACTCCTTTACCATCTCCGCTGACTACGTATTATACTACTCCTTTACCATCTCTACTGACTACCTATTATGTTACTCCTTTACAATCTCCGGTGACTGCTTATTATACTTCTCCTTTACCATCTCCACTGACTATTATAGTACTCCTTTACCTTCTCCGCTGACTACCTATTATACCACTCTTACCAATCCTCTGACTACCTATTATACTACTCCTTTACCATCTCCACTGACTACCTATTACACTACTCCTTTATCATCTCCGCTGACTACCTATTATACTACTCCTTTACCATGTCCGCTGACTAATTATACTACTTCTTTACCATCTCCACTGACTACCTTTTACATTACTTCTTACCATCTCCGCTGACTACCTATTATGCTACTCCTTTGCCATCTCCGCTGACTACCTATTATACTACTCCTTTACCATCTCCACTGACTACCTATTATACTATACCTTTAACGTCTCCACTGACTACCTATTATACTACTCCTTTACCATCTCCACTGACTACCGATTATACTACTCCTATACCATCTCCGCTGACTACCTATCATACTACTCCTATACCATCTCCGCTGACTTCCTTTTATACTACTCCTTTACCATCTCCACTGACTACCTATTACACTACTCCTTTACCATCTCCACTGACTACCTATTACACTACTCCTTTACCATCTCTGATGACTACCTATTATGCTACTCCTTTACCATCTCCGCTGACTACCTATTATACTACTCTTTCCCATCTCCACTGACTACCTATTATACTACGCCTTTACCATCTCCACTGACTACCTATTATACTACTCTTTACCATCTCCACTGACTACCTATTATACTACTCCTTTACCATTTCCACTGACTACCTATTATACTACGCCTTTACCATCTCCACTGACTACCTATTATACTACGCCTTTACCATCTCTGATGACTTCCTGTTCTAAGTAACCATAGACAGATCGGTCACTTCATAAAAAGGGTGTTAACTTTTTCCGAGGCATTCTTACGAATTTGTTTTATGAATAGTTTTCAATGCAGTGTCTACGCTTATGCTCCCGGAGTAAATTATCACCGATATTTTAGGAGAGAAAATTTCTATCTGGAACGATACACGAGTCCAATGCAATTCCCTCTCTCTCTCTCTCTCTCTCTCTCTCTATTCAGTCAAGTCACTGATATATGTACATACAATGCACAATCCTGGTTTATGACAGGAGCTCTTGCTGCATGCTGTCCTGTTCAAAACAGCATCTATTTATAGACAAACCATAGGAAATGGTAAGTTTAGAATACGAACTCATCTACATGTATATTATATTCACTTCAGAAATACTCCTTAAAATGTGCAAGTTATACTTAAGAGAAATGAACATAGGATACATTTATCCAATTTTTCAACCCTGTATTAAAGGCCAAACTCTATGACTATAAACGACATCCAAACAGAACTTAGTGAAGTGCCTTGGAGGAGGGAAAAAAAATAACAACGACAACAATAATGGTAACAACAACAAAGAACGTGAACAACAACGACAAATATATTTCTATCACAAAAGAGATGTTGTAGAAGAACTATGATATAAACTCCCAGTATACACATGAAATCTTCATTGTCCTCAGTCATCTGTTATCCTAATTAAGCCTACATGTCTCATTAGATAACATGCTCGGCTCATGACCGCGAGGTCCCGTGTTCAGCTCCCGCCATTGGCACACATGCGTTCTGTCTTTCAAATGAAACAGTGAAGGCCGAGTTCCCGTGTCACTGTAGACGTGGAACGTAAAAGATCCCTCACTGCTTCTGGTAGGTCCGTGGTAAAGGTATAAAATTCTATATAAAGAATCAGGCAGGAATTCAACCGCCATATACACGAAATAATCGTGAAGTGTCATAAAACAATAGTCAATCATTGTCATTGTAACTAACTCCGCCTAAGCCTTACCTTCACAGTAGCTGTACGTGGTATATCCCCCGTGATTCAGCAGCAGCAGTTTATATGTATCACAAATCGTATATCAAACCACACGGGGTCTTGTAAGCTATTTACTTTCAAGTAGATTTCTCATTTTCTATCTCCACAATCTCACTTATTTCCCAATATTTTCATTACGGATTGTTGAACGAATGAAAGAAAATGTAATTTAAGCCATGTAGGTTTAAATACCATTCGTTTTGTCTCGATTATAACTGTTTACACGACGTGGGAGTGTTTGTGCGTGGCTCATTACAACATTGGTTCTCCTTGACGAATGTGACTATAAACGGGACAACGATATTGTGTTCATCATTGTTTCGATTCTATTAAATTTGCAACTGTACCAACTGGAATTCACTGGACGCGTTAATATGCTGTCATCATAACAAACTTGAATCGTCTGTAACTTAGAACGCATGATTTGATTTTGTTTGACTACTGAAATTTAGCAAAAATATCTTTTTAATTTCATGCTTCGTTTAAAATTTACGGGCTACATTAAAGTTTTGATCTTTAACATTTTGCATGCATACTGAACACAATATTTAGTAAAAAGTGATATTTCAGGTAGAGGCATGAATTGTATTTTGAAAAGATTACATGGAAGATGATCGGGATTTAACATCTGCAGTGTAGCAATGCTATTTTCCAGTCCATTCCATAGGGGTTAAGTACGCTCTGTAGCCCCTACTGCTATTATTATAGTTATATTGTTATGATATTATACTATAATAGTAGTACTAGGGCTACCAGGCGTGCTTGGTCCCTCTGGTCCAAACCAAAATACCCAAGAGGTACATCATGAAATTAAAGGTACAAATCTATAGAAACGCGAATTTTGCACAGTGTAAAACAATCTGCATGCGAATTTGCTCCAAAATCGCATCATTGTTGTGTGTTTTACGTCACTGTTACGCATGGATTACTTCATTTTATTTACGATGACGGCATCTGCTAGATGCATTGCATACATTTTGTAGGAATTAAATCCACCGTGTAACGGACCCTACCAAAGCAGCGAGGGATCTCTTGCGTGCCAACGTTTAGTGACACAGGACCTCGAATTTTACTTTCATCCAAAAGACGGATCATTGACGAGTACCGGTGTGAATCAGATCGCTAACGAGCCGTCAGTGGGAATGAGATCACTGACGAGCCGCTCTAAGGAATCCGATCACTGACGAGCCGCTTGCAGGAATTGGATCACTGACGAGTCGCCGGCGGGAATGAGATCACTGACGAGCCGCAGACGGTAATCAGATCACTGACGAGCCGCTTGCAGGAATCTGATCATTGATGAGCCGCTTGTGGGAATCAGATCACTGACGAGACGCTGGCGGGAAACAGATCACTGACCAGCTGCCGATGGCAATCTGATCACTGACGAGCCGTCGGCAGGAATCCGATCAATGACGAGCCGCCGGCAGGAACCAGATCACTGACGATGCCGCCGGTGGGAATCAAACCAAGCTACCAACTGAGCTACGCTGACTGAGCATCAATTCCTAGTATAAAATCGTATCAAATTTAAAAGTAAATCATTCATTTCACTTAAATCATGTCATATTAATATGATATTATATTACGCATCTATAAAGGAAATATTTGTGAAATCGGAAGGTTTCAACCATGTCGGCAAAAATCTACATGAGACTGATGACAAATTCGTGTTGTGCTCACCCTACTTCCCATATCCTGTCAGCAATTGGACGATATTCGAAGTATTACTTTTTATCATTATTATTTGAGGCAGTAAATGTCATGTCACCCCAAGCATCATTCGGCATATGTATGGAACCACACATCTACACGTACCCCATTCATTATGAGAACGAATTTTCGGAGTACGAATTCTTCCGGAGACAATTTTTCACTCTAGTTTAACTGCTTCTGTCCAGTATTGCTAAACCTATGACTTTGTCAAAGCGGACCATCACTTCAAATTTCTTTATTTATAAAGCATTCAAAAGAAAGAAATATCTAGTCCTATTAATTATGGCAAAATGGTTTTTAATATCAATCATATCAATTCATTATGAGAACGAATTTTCAGAGTACGAATTCTTCCGGAGACAATTTTTCACTCTAGTTTAACTGCTTCTGTCCAGTATTGCTAAACCTATGACTTTGTCAAAGCGGACCATCACTTCAAATTTCTTTATTTATAAAGCATTCAAAAGAAAGAAATATCTAATCCTATTAATTATGGCAAAATGGTTTTTAATATCAATCATGTCATGACTTTGGACTTAGAAACTTAGAAGAAAAAAAAAGTCAAAGATGAAAATCAATCATGGTAACATATTTAAATTTCTCTAATATATCAAAAATATATATATAACAGATAAAATATAAGACCTATATGATGAAAAACTATATCAAACTAGTCCAAGAAAAAAGAATATCTGGTTCTCAAATATAACAAGGACAAACGTATAAAACTGTAAGACATCTTTCCTGAGATGTTTTTGATGTTCACAAAAGGTCCAACTGTAGTAAAAAATTATGGAAATGAAAATTTTATTTTCAGCAAATCATCTTGACAGGAAATTAATACCAGATCAATATCAAAAACAATCTTTCTAACAATTTGACTCGGTTTAATGACCTAAAATTATGATAGGTTTCATTAGCAGAAATTTAGTTGGAGATGGCACAAGGGAAATAACTTAAATGAAACGTCATACTAATGAAACTGATCGACCAAAGCTCCTGATTAAATGAGATTAAAATACAACAAACATTTCAAAATAAGTTTTGTATCTAAAGGGTAAAAGAGAGAAATAAATTTGAACGGTATTTCTTTTCTTGCCATATGAAACAAAAGGTTAGTTGAGATATATATTACTCAAAACTCATTTATCTATTATAATGTGCATGACTGGTAGTACATTATTCTGGGTATTGAAGTTTTCACATATTACCTTGAAATTTCTAAGAGCTAATTATTCTTCAAACACAAGACCAATACTATTAAAGATTATCCCTTACTATATTACCTCAACTATGTTTTCGTCCCTTTAGAATTAATTATATTTTGCAGTCCCATACTGAAAAGCTTCATCCCCCCATTAGTCCCTTTTAAGCACTATAACCTTTAATATTAATGCATTCTGATACATCATACATTAAGTACTTGGTTTTATATAAGCTACCAGATACATGTATCAACATTGTTCATGTAGTGAAGCACCTGTATGACTCTCCTATCCATCAACCAGTATGTACCCAAACAAAGGCTCAGTAACTAAAATACACCTAAATAATATTACAGATCCTAAGCAAAATAAAAACACCTAAATCTCTCGCAGAAATAGCAGGAAGCACCTATGAAGTGCCCACATAACACATACAGAAAGATAGTTACTAAAAACCAATATTCCATGTAGATTCTGAATATGGTAATAAAAATACATTAAATACAAGTACAATTAGGTAATATTCTTTTTAACATTTATTAACATACGTTTCCTTTATTATAACCATTGTGTATTCTACATCTACATTCTTACCGTAGTAAAATTGAAATTTCTAATTAAAATAAGAATCTGATTTTTGCCTAAATTATTAGGTGGTCTGGTGCACTCTCCGCAAAGAGGTATAACTGTGTCCAAACTCTCAATTAGCGAAGCAAAATAAATTGTCATTCTCCAATCTGGCAGGTATTAACCAAAACAGTATAATTACTTACAAAGTTAGTCCCCAACAATAAATAAGAGATGAATTTTCTATATAATTCTATATAAATGTAAATACATAAAAAGTACCTTTAAGTAGTTTTAAGCAAGTACTTCTGCAAATCATAATTTTTGAAATCACCAAACATTTTACAATTAAACACATACCTCTTAACAACAGGGTTCCTCTGTATGTACAAACATTTTAAAGATGGTATCACAAATAGGAAACAAGTATATGATAATGAATCAATTCCTTTTAAGCATGTCCAATGATTTATGATAATAAATATCCGAAAGGCTAAGCATTCCAAAGAAAAATATTTAAAGTGCTATTAGAATGCTGGGGTATTTTTCATTTTCTTAAAATCCTAATTGTATTATTTTAAAATTCATAAAAATTACTGCTCCCTCTAATTCAGTATTTCTCTGAGGGATGTCTAAAAATATCCATTTGACCGATTTTACGGGAACACCCGAGTAAAATAAAGGCTTCCTGTACCACTTGTTGTACAACTTTTAATGTCATTATACTGTGACATCACAATACAAACATTAACGTCATAATTAAAACTCAAGGAAAAGTAGCATTTGTACAACTTCTGACGTCACATATTACGGAGATTAACGACTGAAGAAATCCATCTAGCTGTTTATGGATTATAGTATATATCTTGTGATTGGAGTTGTGCAGCAGTGTAATGTTTTGTCAGCGACTCGTGTATGTACCGGTAGATACGCACATTGTATAAAAAAATTGTGAGCATTCTTATAGCACTTTAAAAGATTTGTTTAAAATGTTTATTTGTATTGGTTTGCACATAAAATAATGTAAGATATATCAAGGGTAGGACATAAACACTTGTCAACAAGTGTCAAAAAATTAACAGGCTTCATAAAAACTTTATTTTTTTGTTAGCAATTCCTTACTCTGTATGAGTACATTACATTTGTCTGTAGAGTTTTTATTGTATCACATATCAAGGAATGAATTCACAAACCAATACAATATCTTCAGTAAGTCTATCAATATTTGTTGTAAATAGATAAAAAGTCCTTTCACTACATTATATCTTGTATTTTAATATACAGAACGTATCTAAGAATGGCTTTGGAATGTGTATAAATTAATGTCTCACGAATGCAAAAGGAATATTGCACAGAATTAATTTAATGTGCCAATCCTACAATGTACCGTAAGCAGGTCCTCAGCTAGTATAGTATATCCCTCAGTATGTAATATTACATCAAGTTTTGTATAGACCCACTTCTGTTTTAATATCATAAAAGCTCCTTTCCTAGTAATCACATTATGTGAAAGCTCCTGGTTTTCCCACAATCATGAAATGTATTCATAATTACGTTTCACCAGAAAAAAACACAACAGCATTGGCGGAATAGTCAAGAGGAAGTTCAAAATTGACAGATCTGGCTCCAAGGTTTGCTGCTCCAATGGCTGCTGATTCTTTTAGTTCCAAAAGACTGATTTTCTTTACTCTGTGACTAATATCTTTACTTTGTAGTACTTCCATAAAACCTAATAGAAAATCAACAATATTCAAGGACAAAGTTAAGGATCTGAATCAAACATTACTCTCTTTCTGCTGACATAACAAAGATATTATATTACATCTCTTACTTAGACAATGTAATATACAAATGTATTACTACTACTGGAGCTCAGAGGTTCCTGTTTCAAGCAATACAAATTGTCAGGGTCTTGTTTATCAGATGAAAGATGTAAAAACAAGGTGTCATATCCTGACAAACACTGACTAATGAAAAGATCCTTCTCTGCTTAGAAAGCATAAGAACAAACTTCTGTCTACTCTATTATGTCATCCCCATATAAATGAAAAAAATTTTGGCATGAAAAAAAAAAAAAAAAAAAAAAACCATGAGTATCATCTTCTAACAAGTAAATCCACAAAACATATTTAAGATCTACTTTCTTGTTGCATTCAAAGATTTTAAGATCAGCGTAATACATTGATAAATTCCTAATTTCATAATCACATGATGATATATATCTAATACTTGCATATTTCATTTAACACCGTCTTTTTACAGTTTTCAGTGTCCATGTGAGTACAAATGCTGCACTGTAACTCACTATAGACTTTCACCTTTGTAAGTCCCGATTCAGTCACAGTCAAGTCCTGACTCAGTCTCAGCCAAGTCCTGACAAAGTCTCAATTAAGTCTCGACTCAGTGTCAGTGAAGTCTAAACGCAGTGTCAGTCAATTCTAGACTCATTCTCAGATAAGTCCCGACTCCATCTCAGTCTCTGCTGGGGACAAGTAGGAAGGTCAGCCACTGTACTTTATGGATTTCTCCACAGTTGTATACTAGCTTCTTTCATTGTTAAATGATGGATGCCACCATACAGGTGCCAGTAAAACAAAAACATAATCTTCTATTACATATCCTTTACATACCCTTTTTCATCAGATCCCAACTTTTCCAAACAGACCCAACAGTGACTATCTGTAAACCACCTTTTACATCCAACAATTTCTGAAGAATAAATCGATGTAATTAAATACCGGTAAACAGAAGGAATCACTCATCACATATAATTACTAGAGGTCACAAGAACCTGCTGGTTTCATGACTTTTGAATGTCATACTTATATTCATGAAATTTATTTCAAATAGAGACACATAAGAATGCAAAATGTTTTATAAAAATATGTCGATATTAAGAAACAAAACCTATCTAACTATACATTTTAAAAATGAAATCTATCTCAGGTGTTTGAATTTCCTGAAATTCAAATTCACTGGTAAATTGATTAACAAACAATACATCTGGAATTCAATACTTTTCCCAGAACATGTCTCATTTCCAGGAACATTTTCATAGACTTCTTCATAATACAATTTCAATACTACTTCATGCATTTTTAATACTATAGTAATCCAGACCTAAGGAAATTATTTTAAAACATATTTTTCTTGTGTACATAATTAGAAATAAGAAGGGCCTAGAAACATCTTCTCCCATTAATCCCTCATCAACCCTTTTCACATCAATTTAATCAAGCATGAAATCATTTTTGAACTGTGAAAAATGAAATTTTTTAGGAAAGTGTATATCTAATTTTACCTGATCAATATGTGGTTCAACACTTATGATATGCTTTGCCAAAATTCGTCCTGCCTCATGGAAACAATGTTGACATAACTTGTCATTCAATTCTGTAGCACCTGTTAAGAAATGTTAATAATTTCATATACATATATATTTTGAATACCTGCAGAGTATCCTGACCTAATTTGCTACTTACAATATAAATAATAATCCAATTGATAGTGTGATATCATTCTTACTTGTCATAGGATCACAATAAATATCTGAATTTTTCCTACTAATTAAACCAAAATATATATGATAGTAATTCAAAATAAGACACAAACATAAGACTCGGGTCTGAATTCCTCCTATAGAGAAAAATGAGGGAAATTTTATAAAAATGAAAATCTTATCATCACTAAGAATTCACTTTGTCATTCACTTGTTCACATCAAAACTTTGATGTCTTCATATCAGAAAGTTCGATATAAGTCATGAAGCAAGTGTTTTTTCAAGTCTTTCACTGAATTTCCTCATAATTCATATAAATCAGAATTTACTGGTCATGGTCTAAAAATAGTAATTGTGGAAAAATGTGGGTAATAGATGTTTAAAGTTGCTGGCTATGAGCCCTTTATCCAACTTCTGATATACCCGGTAAAAACATTACAATTTCAATGTCAAGAAGTGAATGACGCAGTAAAATGTGAGTAGCATTCCACTAACAAACATTTAGATTTTTTCAATTCCCATTGATTCTCTCTATGAGAGGAGATCACGCTTTAAGTGTTTATGCTTGGATCTGACAGTTTGGACAGTATGATAGTAAATACCACTTGTATATATGCCAGTACACTTTTCTTTATAAATCTAAAGACATTACCTCTTGCTAATTCCTTGCACATACTTGCAATGAAAGATTTATCAAAGTCTGTATAGAAATAGCTCAGTATTTCATTTCTGTCTTTAATCTTCAAAGAGAACACAGAAAATATTTTCAAAACCAAACTCAAAATGGTGACAAGCATTTACTTTATACAGAACTATGATTAAAAATAGAATTATATGCAACAGTTTTTGTTACGAAGTTAAATGACTGGATGGCGAAGAAGAAATCAGAGTTAATCACATGACAGTTTGAATTCCAGCTACCGCAAATTCAGAAAAAATTCATTCAATTAATTTCTATCAATAAAAAACACCTAAACTTCCAATTCCAAGGTCATATATCTAGGTCAAATGCCCACTGGATGTCAGCATCAACAAATGAAGTTAGTTATTTGCTAGAGAGATACTGCAACAATTACTAAATAATTCTATGGCAGTATCAATTGGAAAATCAATTTGTTTCATGATTCAGCCAAAACTTATACAGAGATTAAAAATTTATGCAATGAACACTAGATATTTTTTTACCTATAACACTCACCACTAAAGTAGTAAGTTCATTTCTTCACCATCGATTGAAACTCAGTTCACTTAAATTATATAACCTGTAATTCCTCCACAGAAAGAGTACATACCTTGAAATGGTTGAACATGACATCTCTTACATATGTGACGTCATATGGGGATGGGTGAAGATTATCCTCATGGTCAAAGTAAGCCTTGATTGCCTTCTGTGAGATCCAGTATGCTACAAAGTGATATGACTTAATACACTATATCTTCACACACTGGTGAATATATTATTATACATGTACTGTTGTTTACTTTGATAGCGCTGGATACAAAATTATATCCACCTGAAACCTGTGACATGTTCAATGAGGTGGAGAGTCTTTCCTTTTTATGCTCCCGCCATGAAATGACCGGGGGCATATAGTGTTAACTTGTTCCGTTATTCTGTCATCATTCAGTTTCTGCTCATTTTCTCCCTCAAGGCTTAATGAATTAAATTGATATTGAGTATACAAATGTAACAAGGAAAGATGCAGTTCAGTTTAAAATATGGGTGTGGTCCGGTAATTTTTGATGGAGTTATTGCCCTTGAACATACAAAATTTCTTAAAAATGACAGTTTCCACTCATTTTCTTGGTGAAGATTTGATAGATTAAATTGATATTAGGTATATAAATGTATCAAGGGAAAATGCAAGTCAAGTTCAAATATTGGTGTGCTCCAGTAATTTTTGACAGAGTAATTGCCCTTGAACATTTAAAATGTCTTGAAAATATTAGTTCTCTGCCAATTACATTTCACTAGCATAGCTGCCAGCGGGGGCATTTGTGTCACACGGACACATTAAAATTCTAGTTTAGTTTTGTTTTTTTCTTTTGTTCTATGCTATAAAAGATTAAAAATACTTCAACATATACTCAGGAACTTTAAAAACACCTATCTAATATCATTATAGTTTAATCAACGACTAGGGTAAATAATTAATCAAACTTGATTTATTTCCAAAATTTGAATTATATTTGACAATATGATTGATACTATCACACGTTTCTTTTAAAAAATGATTTGATTTCATCAGTTACGTATACCACGTCCAAAATTTCATGGGTTTTGTATGCCCCCCATTTACTTTAACGCATGCACACAGTCTGGACCGCATGGATTGATATAAAGTTCGAATTTTTCTGATAAGAATATTATTCCACTCTTCTTGAAGAGCACATGCCAACTCATCCACATTTCTTTGTTGATGGTGACATTTACATAAGCATCTCCGTACCTCATTTCACATGTGCTCTATAGGATTGAGGTCGTGTGAACGAGCATTAATTCCCTGGATGTTTAGAAAGTTTAAGGTCACTCTAGCTGTGTGCAGATATGCGTTGTCTTGTTGCAACGCCAATGAATTGTTGACAGTTTGATGACGTTGAATTAATGGAAGGAGCTCAGGCTGTAAAACGTCATTGATGTAGCGCCTCGCGGTAAGAGTGTTCCTAAAATTAACCAGTGATGACTTGAAATGTTGATTGATGGCTCCCCAAACCATGACGCCACCACCGCCAAATTTGTCACGCTCAATTATGCAGCAAAATGTTCGTTGTATATATAAATGCGCTGTCTTCCGTCAGCCATGGACAGATTGAATCTTGATTCCTCGCTGAACACTACATCATGCCAATTACGTCGATTAGCAAGCATGTTCCGGGACCAGGTCAGACGATTTCTTCGGTGGCGAGGAGTTAGGATCAAGCCTTTTACTCGGCGATGGCATAGCAAACCTTGCTCTTTCAATTGTCGGTGTACTGTCCTGGGGTGGATTTGCCTACCATGATGACCTACCACATCTCTTGATGTGCTTAAGGCTGTCGCAAACCTGTCATGTAGATCCTCGATCCTTAACACTTCCTGTGGTCCGATACTTCCGTACAAGTCTCGTGTTTGTAGACTAATGGACGTTGAAGTCCTGCGATGATACCTTGATTTACGCTGGCGTCTACAAGGCCACGAACAGCATACCTCTGTTGCTCAGACAGTCTCGGCATTTCACATGTTAGTTTTAATGAAGCGAAGTTTGAAATCAGGATAGATACTACTGGCACTAGTTACCAGTATACGTTATTTCTGAAGAAAATGACTCAATGTAGAGCACAAGGTCGAGTACTTTTTGAAAAGCGCGCGGGTGAGCAGTATTACATTATGGTTGAGTTATTTGTCTCGCCGATAGCATGAAAGTTACCGCAATTACACAATATCAAGCAGATATTCAAATCGATTTATTTTCAAAACATTTATGTTTTTACATGATTAAAAAACATTTAGGCGTTTTTAAAGTCCCTGATTATATTTTGTATATGTCTCTTTAATATATATATACAAAATGTATAATCATAGGATAAATCATAAACAGTTTTTTTTGTCTTTTTCCCTTTTAAACATAAATTAAGAACTTTGACTCAGCAAATCTGCCTTACCTCCCCCTTCATCACCAAGAAGATGACCCCATCCACCACAGCGGAAGGTGCTGCCATCTGGATTAACCAGCTGACAGTTTGTTCCTGTTCCTGATATTAACACTATGCCACCTATAATTAACAAGAATAAAATATGTATAAAGCAATTTATGGGAGATAACTAAATATCAGTAAAGCACTGTAACTAGATTATTATGTTTCAGTTCAATTGCCTCAAAATCCAATTATATTGTCCACAATTATAAATTGAAATTTTGTTTAAATTAGAGCACATTATCAATTTCTAAATTCTAAGTTTACAATTTGCATTAATCTACCAAATACATATAAATCCTTTAAATAATTATGCAATCCTTCTTATGTTCACTACATAAACTTGCTAAAATGCTCATAAACATGACAAATGCTTAACATGCAAATACAAAACAACAAATTATGTTAAGTAAATCATATTTCACTTAGTAAATTATACATGTTATACCTGCAGCTGTGGCAGTTGCTATAGCACCATGGGTGTCACTGGCTACAGCTATGTCAGAGCTAGCATTTGGATACTTATTCTTCATTCCAGCTATCAGCTGTTCTTGAGCCTCTTTCTGATCTGCTCCACTCATAGACATTCCCTAAAACATTAGATGCTGTCATTTTAAGTGCCCCCATGGCAATACAGCAATTGTGCACTCTTTATATGAAGAATAAAAGAACTGTCTGCAAAGTAAGACTAATATCCTTCTCCCCCCCCCTACCACAACTTTGATAGGGGAGAGGGTATAATTAGCAGTAAGGAACATAGTGTCTGTTAAAAGTAAGTGGTTGCATGATATAAGTGGTCATATCAATTTCTTTTCAGCAGACTTTGTAAGCATTATATAATTTTAAAAAGAAATAAAATAAATTGCACATATATCTACAAAATGATACATATACTCTGTAGATGAGTATGCTCTTGACATATTAATATTATTGCATTCTTGAACAGAATGAAATAAAAGCAGTGACAGCAAATACAATAAGTATTATGTATCTGATATTATACTGACTAGAGTCTTTAAGGGAGTATCTATTGGCAGGCCAGATTGTGTTTTAGTATCCTCTACCATGTCATTCACTCTCTTTAGACATTCCTCCTGACCAATCAACTGAAAACATACAAAAAGATAAATACAACTGTTATGATAAACAGAACTGGAAATGATAGTATTATTTCTTCATTAATCTTGATTTTGAAGCACATACTCCTTAAATATATGTCATAATCAGATATTGTCACTTGAAATTTACATTTTACTATTATTACATGTATTAAGTAAAAACCACTATATGTTTATAAAATAAAGGTTCTTATTGTATACATTAGATAATTCATAAAGAATAAACACTTGTCATATTTGATGAAACTTGTTATAGATACACTAATATTCCTCACAAAGTGAAGTTCTCATCATCTTACCCATTGATTTGTGGAAGGTCCCTCACTCCATGCCAGTATCTTCCCATCGGATCTCATAAGAACAGTCTTGGAATGTGTTGCACCCCTGAAAAGAAAACACACACACCAACACATTTAAAGAGCTACTTTTTTATATTTTGTTTGGTACAAAAAGTATTTTAATGATTGTTCTACATAAATGTGTGAATCATAAGAGTGAAACTTAAATAACAAGTATTAGAACATATTATTGTTTTTACTTTTAGGCATAAGATGCCCATTTCAACAAGTCATGTCTCTTTAGTGATGCTCACAACTGCATGATTGGAATTCCAATAATATATACATTTTTGAAGAGTATGCAGAGTTAGAACTAAAGTGGCCAAAAAATAAAAAGTGAGCCAAAGAATATATCTGAGGACAGAGCTATACACAATTAATACATATATATATATATATATATATATATATATATATATATATATATATATATATATATATATATATATATACTTAATTTTACTGATTTACAAAATTTCATGACTATATCTTAACTATATAGTTCTTGTCAGTACAAAAACACTGAAAACTAGACTTATGACACCCTCAAGAACTATCAGTCCACCAGCAGTGACACTGCGCGCGGCCTAGTGGTTATAATAAATATTAGATTAAACAGACTCATTGAAACATCATGCTGGTATAGTGAATGCTTTTCCAAAAGTCACAATTCTGTGCAATGAAGACCTGTTGAATTTTCCATGCATGAGAAATGTTGCAGACTTGCAGATTATGCACACTGGATACACACTAATCATTAAAATAATGAAATAATTTTCAGATTTACACATTTGACTCGTCAATGTTATAATGAGTCTGCCAAGTAAAATGACATCTCACCATCATATTTCAAGTACGTATGGTATTTTACGGTGTACATTTTCTCGCAGCTAGGGAAGACGATAGAAGTTTAATGTTTACATGTTTTCTTTTGCTTTTTAAATTCATGTCATATGATGATATTATAATGATATATAGATAATTGACCAATGAATTTCTTTTGCAAATAAATAATACCGTAAATAAACCCCTACCCCTCTACTCCTCCGTGATATGTATAAGAATCTGTCATGGTGCAGGTTTGGTTTCTGTTGATAACGACAATCAAGACACACCTTCTTCTGTATAAAATGAAAGTGGATTTTAGATGCGATCCCGAAATTATCAAATTAATTTTTATAATATATATCTGTTCGATTATTTGATGAATTATTTGAGTCAAATCATATATAATATCAATTATATCTAATTATAAGTGTGAGGAAAATGTCAAATTTAAAAGGACAGCAAATATACAAAGGACAAACACCACCCATATCGGGATCAACATTCTCCCCTAATAAAATGAAAATAAAATAAAAGAAACAAATACAAACAGGCAAGTAGATTGATTTTTCATATAGATATTAAGTTCTGTCTGTTGTTATAATTATTTAAATGTAATTACTTTATAGATTAGTTTATATTGTCCATGTATGACGAATGACATATGGTTTATGAATGAGGATTTTCAGTCATAACTTGTCATGTAAAAATCAGTATTGCAAAATACAGATCTATGAACATATACCCTTTCACTGTTTCTAATATTTTATTGAACAGAGTTATAATTGTTCCGACATGATGACGTCAGAAACAATCAGTCTTTTATTATCACATCAAAAATTTTGTGGGAAAATTATCATATTATTATTACGCATCCGCAGTAACAGTGAAAGGGTCTATATATAGTGCCATTGGGGCAGTGTAGTGCAGTATCTGGGGAGTCTGTTTGATAAATCCAAGATAGTTAGATGATTTCTGAAAGAAACTAAGCCGGCGTGGCCTAGTGGTATCGTGCTGGACTCCTGATTGGGAGGCTGGGGTTCGAGTCCGCTCTGGTCATGCTGGTGTTCTGTCTTTCGGATGAGACAGTAAAAACCAAGGCCCCGTGTCGTGGTATGCATGGCATGTTAAAGATCCCTCACTGCTTTGGGTGGGTCCGTTGCAAAGGTCAAAATTTGTATGCCCCGCATCAAGCAGATGTTGTCACCATATACATGAAATATTCGTGGTGTTACGTTAAACAAGTATCAATCTATCAATCAATCTGAAGGAAACTTTTAGAATTAAGAGCCCATTTTTGGAATTTGGTTCACCGCCATTAACTGCATGCGTTCCAAATTCATTGGGAGAAGATACAACGTATTCCTACAAACATGACATAAAGAACAATGAGATGTTATTATGACGTCATAATCTGTACCACTTACAACCCTTAAATTCCTTATAATTCATGTATTTGATGTTTTGTCATCAATTCAAAGATTAGACTGGGCAGATTACGTTTGCTAGGCAAGTGATCATCTAAACCCAATTTGAAGGATATATTTTATGTCATTTATCATGAATTTATTGTAATTTCCTTGTGACCTATAATCTATATTGACATCATGTCTTATGATTTAAAGTTCATATCAACCAGAATACTGATAATAAGTATACTCATTCTCTTATTAAGATAATTTGTCATGACCTTGAAATAAAGTCATATTGTGACCTTGACGTAAAATTTTTAATGATACCTTCAATTTCAAGGTCACATTTGCTACTGAAATGGTTCTTGAGACATAATCACATTGAATTTAAAATACATATAAAGGTAACATTAAAAAAAATATATAGTTGCTGTGGAATGAGATATGAAAGTCTTATTTAGGCCATGTATATGCATTTTCTTACAGCAATATATCTAACAACATATTAAGCTTAGTATCCATTATCTATTGATGTCATTAGCAATGGTTAGATGTCAAGCTACCCTACCAAGATTCATTATAATTCAAATTATTTTTTCAGTTTTATCAGAACAGACTGAAGCTTTTCTTCAAATTGGTTCATACATATTTTTCCAGTTTATTCAGCCTTCTTAGGTTGTGTTTACTGATGTAAATTTTTCTTAATTGCAGTAAAAGTGAACAAGACATATGATGTTATGATTCAATAATAGTGACAGTTTTCCTGAGGATAATACCAGATTCATGATGCCGAAACGTTATGTTGTCAATGAGGATAAACCAGTCTCTGCTAAGTATCATAAACTCAAGAAAGTAAATGACGGATATGTAGATTTCCAGGTATGATTCTAAAAAATAAATCTATGGTTTTTGCTATGTTAAAAAGTAATACAATGAATTTGTATTCTTATAAAGGATAACACAATACATATCACATATGTAGTGACTTGTGTGTGGCTATGTGTACAAAACAATGATTTGGTTTGCAATAGTTGAACATGGTATACAAGACTCTATCCTACTCATTGTGATACGGATAGTATCACAATGAGTCGGATAGAGTATTGTATCACATACATGTGATTAGTCATGCATTGATTCTCAAAGAGAATTATTACATGTATTAAATGTAAGGAGAAAATAAGAAGTTGATTACTCATTTTACAACAATGTACATGTAAGTAAAATGATTTTGATTGTGTTTGGTCTATTTTCAGTTTGATAAACCTCCTGCCAAGGTTCCTGTAAAGGCTATTTTGCTAGCAACAAGTTTATTTCTAATTGGCAGCCTTTTGATCATCATTGGCTCATTACTTCTCACAGGATACATTGATGCTAAGGTAAATTGGTTCAAGCAATGTGTAATTTGTAGTTAATGCTGATATATACATTAAATCTTGAAAATGTTAAATTCATGATGATCTATGAATATGATGTGATATTTGTATTTCACAATAGGAGTTTGATGCTGGCTAAAGCATTGCACTGGAACTTATTACAACCTGTCTCCTCTTTCAAGATCTTGATTCCAAATCCTAGTCAGAACATAAGGCTTTCTGGTCGTTGGTCTCCTCCCCCACCCTCTACTATACCAATATTAATATAATATTGGTATAATTGAAAAAAGGAGGGGAACTAACGAGCCGAAAGTCCTGTGGTCAGAATAAGTGGGAAGATCTACTCATGCAAGTACCTGTAGAATACAGTATATTATTCCTGGTACTGCATTTTCTGAAAATCTGAACACCACTATATATCTGATTTATTCCATAATTACTATACGTGCAATGGCTTTGCTTGCAGATTGAACCACTTAATATTATAAACCTACATAGTACTAGAAAAAAAACAGACAAAGAGGGAGATACAAAATTAAGTAATAGTTTTAGAGACAATGTCTATCAGTGTGTATGAAAAGCTTAGCTGTCTTTTCATGACAATATAAGATGATTGGCTATATTACTCTTTCCTTTCAGTATTCAGATAGAACATGGCCTGTGCTAATCATTGGTGCCCTAATGTTCATCCCTGGTGCTTACCACGTCAGAATAGCATGCTATGCCTACAAGGGATACACTGGATACTCCTATGATGACATTCCAGAGTTTGATTAAACACTCTAGTCATATCACATTATTTATCACTATGATATTTCTGTTGAATGCAATCTATCATTGTATGATGTGGGAACATGTATTTATAATTATTTTTGTTTTAATTCTTAATGGAAAATGATTTTGTTCATTTTTCAAAGTAGAGAAGGGTTACACAGTAGCATGGGATAATACTTTTAAGATTCAATGATTTATGACTGGTAGGTAACAATCTGGAGACCCAGTATCATTGTGTTATGAATGTATTGTATTGTTATTACCAGAATATAGAATGTATTGACCATATGAAACACAAACTACAACAAAAGTGACTAATTATGTTAGGCAATAGGGAGGAAACTATTGCCAATATTGAAAGTATGGAGTAAAGTGAAAATGAAGCAAGGAAAACAACTTGGTCACACCAAAAATATTTATTGAATCAACATTACAGGATTGGTAAATGGAAATTTATGTTCTATAAAATGATTATTATCAACATTTTTCTCATTGGTATAATTATTCGGCATCAGTTTCGACTTTGATGCATATCTATACATGAGACTTTGGCATAGTACAGAAGTCAATATGGAAAACACTGATTTTTAACCATATGTAATTATGATATACGATGCAACTACATGTAGCCCATAAAAGACTACTGATAGTAGTCTGGAAATTCCTCTGCATAACAGACCAGCAAAAGGAAAATACTCATTTATCAATATTTTTGAAGAAATGCCTCACTGATATTGTGCACACTGGTATTGTAATAAAAGTAAATATTGACCAGTAGTAGAATTTTTTGACTTGAAGGTCAGTGACGATCCAGATATCTTATACAAATTATACTTCTGAAATATGGTCAGTTTAAGCCAAAGAAAAATCCTGATTGCAACAGAAAGTTACCAAAGAAATATAGAATAGTTATAAAGATTATATGGAATGATCTTTTGTGTTTACAAATGGCAAGAATCTATCCAACTGCTGTTACAAAGTTTTCAGTTGCCATATTTCCGAGTTTATATGAAATCTAAATGTTATACTCTTTGAGATATGTAATATAAGAAGAGTGAGTCGTTGAATCTCATTATTCAAAGTTAACACTCTCTTTTCCACAAGAAACAAAATAATCAAAATATTCTGTCTTGATTTTAATATTTCTTATGTGGAAAAGACCTGAATTAAAGCCAGTCTTTGAAAACTCACTTTTTCTGTTGTCATTAGCTTGCATTGTTTATGTTTATATTTATGTAATATATTAGGTGGAAACTTTGACAGGTACAGCTCAATCCATATTGCTTAGAAATGATTGCAAAAAGTTTTACTAATTAATTATATATTTTGATTAGATTTTACTTATAGATAGGTCTCAATAACACTAATTTAGTTAGAGTTACCTCCTGTTGTCGGCCATGTTTGTGGTCAAGCAAGAGTTTTTGCCTCATATTCATACTAAGTTTAATAAAGTTTTTTTTTAGGAATGTTGTTAATATACATACTTATTTAGAAAAATTTTTACGTTGTCTAATACCTCAAATTTTGCATAAGCATCGCAAAAAAACAGGAATTATTCATAGATTAGAGAATTTACCTACATAATTTGGTTGAGTTATGAACAGATATTCAGTTCTATACCTCAAAGATGGCCGACAACTTATCTCAAGGGAAGTAACTCCAATAAGATTTCATGCTACTGAAAAATCTATCTATTATATGGAATTGAAATATTTACCATCTTTGTAATGGGTCTGATATATATGGCAGTACATTATGGAATAAATTAATAAACAAAGAAAGAGTTTCTGACTTATTTATGATTAAAAAAATAACAAATAGAATAATCATCTCCAAAAAAGAAAGATTTGAGAAAGAAAGAGATGTTACTGGGTATTAAACTCTTTTCTTGTCACAGAAAATCCAAAATACTTTTCTAATTACTATGAAGAAAATACCAGTTTGCACACAGCTGAATTAAACATATTTTGTTGTTGCTATATATGGCCATCTATTGCTTGTAGGTCTCCACAGTGGGATACAATATTAGTTTGAGTGTTTTGATAGGGAATTTCCTGTGTTAAAAATGCTTTCCAGTTTTGGCTCTAAACTAAAACATCTTTAAATAACAAGAAGCACTCAAATTCTACAAATATGCAGCCACCTGGCCTTTTCAAGTAGTTTAATGGTACACTAAATCTATCTAAGAACAATCCATGTTAGCTAGTAGAAACATCGAGCATAAAATTGAGCAGTGATTTTTATGCTCGATGTTTCTACTAGCCAACATGGATTGTACTTGTATGAATTTAGTTTACCATTAAACTACCTAAAATAGGCCAGGTGGTGAAAATTTGTGGAAATTGAGTGCATCTTTTTATGTATGTCTCGGACTCCGGTTTTTGGATTTCAATCTACTTTTTGAAGCATTTTTGATTATTCTGTTCCTTAGATTTTATTTGCAGTTGATATAAGCATTGATTGTGAGTATTTTAACTGATGTTATTGTAATAAATGAAAAGAAATGGAATACAAAGATAGTTTCTAGGATGTTTTGCAATTTTCTTGGATTAAAAAAGAGAGGATATTTAGCTTGTAAAGATGAATTTATATGGACATCTGCTTCAGGACAACTAGAATGATTTTGTTTAAATTTGGTAGGGTTGGGTAACATAGACAAAGATGGTACCATTCTTTGACAAACTTCCTTGTCAGACCATCTGCATAAATCATCAAACTGAATGCATTTGAGTGATCAAGAAGGCTGTCATAACATTTCCATACATTTTTGTGTCCTTTTTTTTATTTATTCAATGCATATTTATTTACTTACATTTATTTGAAAAGATCTATTTCAAGTGTCATATGAAAATTTGGTGTTCTTCGTTCATTATAATTTTTTTTTCTATTTTTGATATAAGCCAGTTTTGGTATGCTGAAATTTAGCAGTTCAAACCCCACTGGAAGCAAAACCTTCTTTTCATTTCACATTATACAGAAACAAGTTTTAGAGTGTTTTACAGCACTAGTTTGTAAGTCATATTAGAATTTTTAAAATAAAATACTGACTTATTCTTTTCACACAATTTTATGGAATTTTCTTGATTTATTCACTATATAAAGAGAAGCTATATTTATTTGCCAGGTTTTATTAGAAATATTTATTTGAAAGGTTATTTGAAAGTTTCATGTCAAAGAGAAGTTGTTTTGTTTTTGATTACCTTTCTGATTTTGATAAGGGCAAACTTTGGCATGCTGAAGAAAAGCTGTGCATATCCAACTAAAGGTAGAAAAATCCTTTTGTTTTGGGGGTTTGTTTTGTTTTTGGTTTATTTTACACCAAACCAAGACTTTAGATATTATCTAAGAAAAAATGAAGAAAGAATTTTGACTTTTCTTTTTCACATATTATTCAAAGTAGAGAAGCAAGTTTACAGTCTATTGTCAGTTGTCAAAACACAGAAAGAAAGAGAATGTATGTACCTGCAAATTTCTCCAAGCAGTCAGTTGTTTATGAATAAGGAAATTGTGCTCAGGTAAGTAATATAGGCCAACATGGTCTTCTTGCTAATTTTTCCTGTTTTACCTGATAACAAGGATGGACCAGTAGAAGGAAGGGACGCTTGCGGCATCGGCGATCCGGGTTCGATTCCTAGAATACGCCACCATGTTTAAGAGGTTGGTTACCTCCTGCTCCTGCGATGTAACTGAAAATTTGTTGAAAGCGACGCAAAACACCAATCAACCAACCACCCAGTAGAATGTTTGAGATACTGTAATATGAATTTTCCACAGTGGTATCTATACGGAAAATGCGTTTGGAATCGTGTCTCTCTCGACAAAATTCCTGGGTCTGCGCTTCCTATATACAATCTAAAACAGCTTTTAATTCTTATGATAACATGTCGCATAATTCAGCTCCACGGAAACTTGCAATACTTCCTGACTCTTATTATTTCTGTTGAAGCAGCACTCTTTCACTCCACCATACCATAGTGACTCATACTATGGCATCACTGCACTATACCAAAACGCTCTGCGGTAACACCAATGGATCGTATACAAACTTGATGTATTTAATGAGTCTTTGTATATCTAATGAAGCACAGGTCTTTCATACCACTAAACCATCTTGTCATTATACCCCTGTACCATCTTGTCATCAAACCACAACTGGTATACCATCTTGTCATCATACCACTATAACACTCAGCACTGACACCTATCTATCATATGCACACTTGAAATATTCTATTTTATTTACTCTATCGAAACGCCACGTTTCCTTACCAGTGTAACATAGTACCTCGATAGAACTGTACCATAGGATTACATCATACCATATTTTACACTATGCCATATATTACAATATGTATACGTTACATGAAATGACATGTGCTTGATTGGGTATAATAATCATGTATGACATGTTTTACCTGTAGTCAAACCTTTTGTCGCGCTTTTTTATACACATATATAAATATCTCACAATACAAGTATAAGATGTGCATTGCAGTAATTTTCACCTACATCAATTATGTTACCTGTCTCAAAGCTAAACCTGTTATGATGACATCTTGTCGGTCGTGCGTCTTCAATCATTCGTTGATCCTAATGAATTACACTGGGCTATATTTTATCCTTTATTTTATCCCGACATAATACTAGTGTGACATGAAATAATCAAAAATAAAACAGGAAAACTTTTTATGAAATACATCTTCGGTTTATTTTGTATAACATTAAAAGCAAAACAACAGTAATTTTCCCCCTTACCCGGTATATGTGTTTCACCCCCTACCATTTTAAGTTTTGCATTTCATATTAACAGGCATGTCTGAGATCTCCAAACACTTTTAAACTTACCCATAATATAAAACATAAATTTGGGATTTAACGCAAGTAAGATTTCACATTACAATTTTACACTTATATTTATGTATCGAGTTATGATTTCATTAATTGATTTATATTTCTTTTCCTTTTTAATTTATTAATATTATTTTTTTGTTTGGGGGGGGGGTTATTTTTCGGAAGTATTTTTTTTTGTAATGTTTTATTGTGTTCGTTAGATTGGGGGGGGGGGGGGGTATCTCTCTCAATCTCTCTTTCTTGGGATTATTTTTTGTGTTTTTCTTTTTGGGTATGGTTCTCTCTCTCTCTCTCTCTCTCTCTCTCTCTCTCTCTCTCTCTCTCTCTCTCTCTTCGTAAATTATTCAAGTATATAATACTTGGGAAATTAAAATCAATGTTAATACACCTTCAGTAATGTAAACTTGTATGCGTTTTATTCTGTATATTGCTATCTTACCTAGATTTCGGTATCATTCGTACAATTGCACTAAGTTTTATGATCGTCGTAAGTACAATAATACATACATACACATATGTAATGATAATTGACATTTTTCAACCAACATGATATAACCTACATGTTGTATATGTTGTGAATATAATATTATTAACCAATCAAAAACCCGGGAATACTCGTGTGAATTTTAAAATTTCCTGCCGAATAGATAGACAATGTTTTATATCAATTTCGACGACATAATGTCTGAAGATAAGATTAATTACCAAGCTGAAGAAACGAAAATCAACTTGATTGATGTTTTTTTTTTTTATTTTAAAACATGATTTTCAGAAGGAAGACACATGATGAGCGTGTGCTAAGGGGACCATTCTAATTATTTCTATAACGTTCACGACATGACATGAGTTTGATAGAGTACTGTGATTAAGGCAAATCCTCAGATTGTTTGTAAACATATTAAGTGAGATCTGCGTTACAGTTAAACCATTTCACAGATTGTTAAATATTGTGCCAAGAGAGTGGTAAGTCCATTATATGTTCTGCATTATATTAATAATATAAGCAAAAATAATGATTTTACTATAAAACACCAATCCATTTTCAGAAACAATTTAAAAGATTTCTTGTTTTTTACGTTTTGTATTATATTAACAATATAAACAAAAACAATCATTTTACTCAAATGTAGCAATCCATTTTCAAAAACAGTTTATATAGATTTCTTGGGTTTTTTTTTTTTTTTAATTTTTTTTTTTTTTTTTTGTTTTGTTTTGTTTTGTTTTTTTTTTTTTTTGTTTTTGTTTTTTTTTGTTTTGATTTTTTGTTTTTGTTTTGTTTTGTTCTGTTTTCTTTTTTCTTTTTTGTAATATGTTACCATTTAAGATCGCTAACCTTTGATTTCAGCTAAAGAACAAATCTTCAGATGGATATTTTCACAATAATTCTAATCTCTTTGATTTCAACCATTTCTGCCATCGTGCCAATTCAAGACGACAATCTAGGCTATCATCCACTTGATTCATGGAATGTGTTTCACAACATAGAAAAGGATCGGGAAAATAATTGGCGTATTTTTCAAAGCGGATGGATATCTTCAAAACCAAACGAAAATAGGTATATTTCTTACTTCCACGACAAGTACCCATACACTGTGCATGATGCCTCCACCTGGCAGTTTGACTCGTTTCAAAACTCGAGGCCTTTCTCGAGTATAAATGACGCATTTAATACTAATGGTATGAATGCTGATTTATATTCGAACACAGAGTTTTATAGTATGTTTTATAATCCATGGTATTTTAAAAGGATTAACCCTAGATCTAACGGAATGTTTTCATCGGCAAACCGGAATTTATTGCTTGCGCCTCATGAAGCACACCAAGAATACAGTGAATTGTATCCTGGGAAACAATTTCACATTGCAATGTCTCCTCATATGCAACAGCAGCGAGGAAGCCATATAAAGAACCAATTACATAATAACCATGCGTTTCAATATTTAGGTGATATACCATCGCGGCATATGTATCAAGAATACGATCCTGTATATCTAGAAAACAACAAACACATGCAAACGGAAGCGACACCGGTTTTCAATATCAACAATTGGCGACCAGATTTAAGAGAAAATACAAGAGAAGCAATAAGAGACATATCAGAAAATAGATTTCTATCTGGTTTATCATCTACCACAACGTCCGATCAACAGATGCACAGTATGAGACACAACAGAAAAACAAGTGATGATCTTCTTCATCAATCATTTTCGATACCGTTTGCAAATAGGCAAATATGGCAAAACAATGAAAATTTTAGAGAGACACTTAGCGATGTTGCAGAAGGTTCTGATGAAATCGGTATACAGGCTGCATTGAATCCGAATAATTTACTGAATCGAAAGAAACCCTCACAGAAGAGTATAATTATTAGTAGACAACAATGGCCAAACACTGACAACGCTAGAGAATCCTTCAGGGAAATGTTGGAGGATTCTTTTGAAAGGCGTAAACAAGGTGTTTCAAATACTAATAATCTATTTATCACGTATACCATTCCGAAACAAGCAACAAGTTTTACCATGCCAATTGCAAGTAGAGACAACAGGGAAAGAAACGAAAATACATTTACGGCGGCCAGCGAGATGTTTAAGAATATGGGAAGACATGCGAAGTCAGCACCTTCTGCTTTTATAGATATACCATACAGTGAATTACTAAAGAGATATAAACAATGGCTTCATGAGTATTACAGATCAAATGAAGAAAAAACAAAACAAAAAATCTTTAATCTTAGCAGTCAAAGAGGTACGTCAGAGAATGTTGCTGAACGAGTAGAAGACTTTTTGGACAATTTTGTCGATGCAACTAAACAAATGGTAGAAAGCAGGAATTTGAATCTTGCAAGAACTTTTGTAAAGCAAAACTCTATGATACCAAGGTCTTCAGGTGGAGTGAAAAATGCTAATTCTATTCAATCACATAATTTCCTACCTCCTGAAACATCGGCGCGAACTGACAACGAATTATATAAACAAGCTATCCTCAATTCAAACGAAGTAAGACCACTATTAATTCAGCATGCAATGAACACCCAACCAAACCAGTTTATGGACAGTACAATACAAAGTACCATACAACAAAAGCATCTTCGACCAATTTTTCAAGTAAATCTAGGAAATTCAGCAAACAATCAGAACATAGCACATGTAAATCCCAGATTGAAACAACCTTTCTCAAAAATGGGATCAGCGTTTGATCAACAAGACATATTAGAAAGTGTAGAAGAATACTTCAAAGAAAATAACTTAAATGTGCTTAACAATGTAGCAAGTATCCACAGTCCTGTCAGTATCCAAACAAACAGAATACAGAAAGTGCAAGTTTTTCGATAAGGACCAAACACTGATACATTGCAGCCCCAATAGACTAATTATCACCATCGCATATACCCCTTGTATAATCTGTAAGTTTAATATTATGTCAATATGTAGTTCTCTTTTAATTAATGTTTCTTTTCTACAGACCTCACGTTTTCGCATTTTATGTCAGTTTTGCATTATACAGAACTGGTTAATTATAAGCCTTACTTCACTTTACAACAATATGACAACATCTCGCACCATGCCTTATTATTAAAGAAAAAAGAGGAGTTACCGGCTCAGTTATGTGGCAGAAGTCACCATGGAGCTATACAATACATGAATATAAATAATATAATAGAACATTTAACACATTACAAAAATATTTGATTGTAGTGCAATTACGATACCGACTTAAGACGGTCATTTAATTTGACAAAAGCCAAACAAATGGTGTGGTTAACCGGTTTACGGGCCCACTTTCCCACTCACCGTAACAGCAGAACAATCAAAAGACGTACATTTAAAAATTTATAAATAATCCTCCATGTAAAGAACAAGGGTCAACAGGTATCGCATATTGAGAGGTCATAAAAATATAAACACATAAGGTATTGTAAAAAACATAATGGTATAAAAATATATGCGACATCAACATGATAAACCGTGCTCTGCCAGTCTGAAAGCGAGCTAAGACCCTAGATCTGTAGGAGTCCCGACTAACAGTCAGAGGGGACGAGGTTCAGGACCATGTCTCCTCTGAAAGAGGTTTGGACAAGGCCCGTCATATAGTTCCCACCGCCCTGTTAGTCAGCGTGCAACGTTCAAGTGAAAGTCTGCATAAGGCTGTAGAGGGGCCAAATACAAGACCTATAGTCTTTTTGATGATCTCAATATCATATTGTCTATTTAGGAGACGTTTGACTATTTTATTACATGATAAAATAACGTTATCGGAGCCTTTTACTTTCCTTAGTTTATATACGAGATCACCGTAAAAATTAGGATGGGAAATTCCATTGGATACATACTGTTGAAAAGAAATATTTCCAAATTTAGATAGAAGTTCTGAATAAGATCTGAAGAATTTGCCGAATGTTTTTCTTAGCTTGTGATATCTGTAACCCTGAGTTAAATGTTTAGTAGTAATTTGTAAATTTCGTTTATGAAAGTCCAAAACATCGGTGCAGCCTCTGACAAATCGAACTAATTGAGATATATAGATACCATATGATGGGAGTCGAGGGACATATCAATTACCACAGTAATTGTTATCTCTATACACAACGCTTGTTATCAATATACTGTCATTAATAATCTATAATCGTGGAGTGACGTAAAACAACAATTAATCAATCAATGAACGGAAAACTTATTAATACTAAACAAATGTCATTTAAACTGAACATACAAGACCATATATCATTTCGTTTTGCATTCTGGATATAAGGAAACAGAAGTTATCAGGAAAAAATATTGCAAAGTTAAATAGTATCATCATAATACCAGTTTATTGGTCACTGAAGCATATATGGCAAACATACGACGGAAAAAAACTAATAACACATTTTATAAATAGATTGATGTACATTTATGTATCTCATATTGGAAAGTGTTGTCAAAGAGAAAATAGAAGACATCTGACAATGCTGTATGACACAAATCACCAAGGATATGCACACAAAACAAGATAATAGTAGAATATACACGGGAAAACATTACAAAAATATTTAATTGTGCTGCGGTTACGATTCCGACTTAGGACGGTCAACTGAAGTTACAAACGTCTCTCAAGTTTCGTCTATGATGATATATATATCTTATCCGTTACACACACACACACACACACACACACACACACACACACACACACACACACACACACACACACACACACACACACACACACACACACACACACACTGCTATATCGTTCCTCATTCCATCAAAAGACCACAACGATCCGTATTTTAGCAAATAGCATTTTAAAGTTTTCGCCCTTCTCGGGCATAACAAATGCCACATTTAATCAGCTAAGTAAGAAAAAGAGAGGAGCTGCTGTTAGTATTAATTGAATCGCAGAAAACTCTTTCTCAAAAATTAAATATAGATGCATGTATTAATATCCATTTTTGTCAATTATTAAAGACTTCGCCCTATTGCAATATCACTTTTAATTATCATAAGTTGAAATTCATTTTCAGTTCATTTATTATATTATATTATATTATATTATATTATATTATATTATATTATATTATATTATATTATATTATATTATATTTATTAACTGTTAATAAGCTCATTCCGTACCTGCTACCAAAATCTGAATTTTTCTTTATTATAACGTTGGATTAAAGAACATTTTCTCGTCAAAGTATATAATAGTTTATATATACATAAATACGTCAATGATCCCCAGAGAACCCGCTATACTGATTTCTGCTGATTTGGGATATTGAAATGAAACATCAGAAAGAATATTTAAACTTAATGACTTTATGAATTACTTTAATTTGCACGTTATTTCCATCACATTATCACTGAAATATCTGATAAAATGAAATTGGTAGTTATTACTACAACAGCGACAAGCGACATAGTGTTCATGTTCTTTATTTAGTACAACACATTTTTGAGACAAGAGTTGAGTTAAGATGATACATAAAATTAATATGAGCTTTAATTGTCCCTCTGTGATTTTGAAAAGAGTTGTATTATTGAAATCAAGGATTCTCGCCGAAATGATATCTCCGCTACATTATGACTTCCACTACCGTAAACATGAAGACGATATCACTCTCCACTAAAGCAACACACTCGCATCATTATCTCAGACATAATTGTTATTTCTTTGTGTAGTAAAAAATCAACTGTTCGATGCCTTATATATACATAGTCAGGCCATACTCGACATTCCTTTGTTTCAACTTTAATTACCTACTCCTCTGTATTGTTATGTCTATTTCCTTTAAATTCGTATTATTCATCCTTACCTTGTATTCTGGGACTCATAGAAAATTTCCCTGCAAAGTATTTACTTGAGAGTTATTATGGTATGGTTTCAGAGAGCACATGGAACAGGTTTTCATGCTAAGATGAGGTTGATGTGTTGATTTCAAAAACATTCTTTATTCGCAGACTGCTACCCATTCCACCTGTCTTTCTCTCTACTTTTGATTCATTATTTGCTACTGGATTATTCTAAATTTTAATGGATATTTCCCTCATACATGACACTGTTATAGCTCTTACTTTCAGGTCACTTTGGTAATTAGATTGCTTTTTAAATAAATGTTTTCTTTTCTTTTTCTTTTTTTTTTTTTTTTTTTTTTTTGATTGCCAGTTAGAATATGCTACAACTCTCTATACGATCAGTCAAACATTATAATCCTCAAGTTTTTTTTTAAAGTTCAGTGTTCTTTGTGTGTGTGTGTGTGTGTGTGTGTGTGTGTGTGTGTGTGTGTGTGTGTGTGTGCGTGTGTGTGTGTGTGGAATAACTTAACAGGAGATGCTCACTCCTGTAGTTATCACTTCTGGTTTCCATTGCTCAATGAATATCCACCATGGAACATCTTGTAAATGTCACTGCTATGGTAGTTTTGCATTTAATTATGTTATATTTGATATATAATGTTAACATGTAAATATACCGCTTGTGTGCCAAACTTACATTCATAATAACTTCTCAATATAAACTTGTAACCCTACAATTTGTATGATTTTTGTGCTCCCCGAATACTTTCGGGGGAGCATACAGTCGCTGTCGTGTCCGTGTGTCTGTCTGTCCGTCCGTCCATGCGTTCGAATTCATATCTCCTATACCTTTCATCAGAATTTCATCGTACTTCACCAAAATATTATTTAGGTTAAGGATTTTGGAATAAATGTCACTCAAGGTCATTTCTAAAAGGTAAAGAAAAAAGAGGAGTTACTGGCTCAGTTATGTGGCAGAAGTCACCATGGAGCTATACAATACATGAATATAAATAATATACTAGAACATATAACACATTACAAAAATATTTGATTGTAGTGCAATTACGATACCGACTTAGGATGGTCATTTAATCTGACAAAAGCCAAACAAATGGTGTGGTTAACCGGTTTACGGCCCACCTTCCCACTCACCGTAACAGCAGAACAATCAAAGGAAGTACATTTAAAAATTTATAAATAATCCTCCATGTAAAGAACAAGAGTCAACAGGTATCGCATATTGAGAGACTTAAAATACACTGAAATATGTATATCTCCTGCACCTTTCATCAGAATTTTATCATACTTCACCAAAATATTATTTAGATTAAAGCTTTTGGACAAAGCACACTCAAGGTCATTTCTGTAAAGTCAAGGTCACCTATCAACTATGACTTAAAATACCATGAAGTACTTATATCTCTACACCTTTCATCATAATTTGATGATACTTCTCGGATGTTATCATGTTATCTAGGGTAAGAGCTTTTTGACAAAAGGTTCTCAAGGTCATTTCTGAAAGGTCATGTTCACGATAGAAAAGTTTTATTTCATAACTAATCAAGGTCATTTTAGTTTAAGAAACTGTTATCACTTGTTGTTCTACACTTGACTGAATTGGATATCTATATGATACATTAAAATTTGAATTCGTCATCACTTAATACAATGAATATATACTAAGTAATTCATTTCCTTCATTATTCCTGTGCTTCTTGGAGCATCCATCAGTTTTACTGATTTTGTATATGAATTGAGTCGTCCATTTCCTGTATCATAACTGCCGTTCGGGGAGCATTCATCAGTTTTACTTATACTCTTGTGTATTTCAGCATGACACTTAAGGCAATGCTCTGTAAATATATGCATCCACCATATGGCATAATTCAATATTCTTCAAGAACATTATTGATGTACAACCTAGCAATATTGTAATGATATTGCATAAAAAGGATATTGCAAAATAATAAACATAATGAAAACATTGCAAGAAATGCAGTATAAATGAGTAGATACATGAAGTATTTCTAAAGAGCATCAGTGATGAATGTTGCTAGCATGCAGTATATGTTTACACTGACCGAGCACATGATCTTTCTTTTTGGGGTAGTAAGTAAGTAGAAGCTCTTTGTTTCGTTTGCAATTTCCTATTAAATATATATACTCACACTCACCGAACACATGATCTCCCTTTAGGGGATACACATAAATAAATAGACGCTCTTCAGTTCGTTCGCTATTTGCTGTAAAGTGTCTGCCGATTTTGTATGCCATTCAGTAACATGATTTCTGTACCATTGAGTTTATTCCGTTATCTTATTATAAAAACTGATCGATTTAATTTGAAATATTTTAATACAGTTTTTATAAATTTAATTGAATAGTTTTTCTGACCTTATTTACTACTTTTGGAAAGTAGATTTTAAAAGAAAAAAATACAAACAGAAACACTCAATATCGAATTTCGGCGTTTTGGCCTTTATCAAGTGATCGAAAGATATTTATGCTGAAGCGCACTTGGCATAATGATGGATTTTACATAGTTCAGTACTGTATTGTTTTGACCATTTGATTAAGGACGACAGTCTGATAATGAGGACTTTGAGTTTTTTGTTTATTTGTTTTGTATTTGTTTTAGGGTGTTTTCTTTTCTTTTTTTTTTCCTCTTTTTGGGAGTATTAATTTTTTTTCACGTTTGCTATTATTCTGTTCCATCAGTACTTCAAGAGGAAATTTTCTAATTCCGCTATGCAGGAAAAAGAAAGTGCTTGAGAGTTTGCAGACGTGTCTGTAGCTAATTTTCATATAGTATGCATAAAGGTCAAAATGAGGAGTAATGTCGTGTCATTGAAATCTAAGTATATTTGTAAAAAAAACTGATGTATTTTCTTTGTACGAAACACACACATACAGCTCGTGATCTTATTACACAATTAAGGAGTCATACTCAGCTACCTTCTCACACCTATTAATATTAGGCATTTTCTTCAAGTTCCTAAAACAAATATATTTTTTTTAATTTTGTTTGTTTGTTTTTGTTGTTATTGAAGTTGTTTTGTTTTGTTTTTCAATTTATTTTTGTATCATCCATTTTCTAGTTCCAAGATCAAGTGAACTTGGAAAACAATATCAAGCATAGTGAGCTGGGGTCAATCTCGACTTACGACATAGCATACAAAAAAAGAATTTTAACTTTGGCAGCAATACGCTTCCGTAATTTTTTTATCTATTTATTTATTTTTATTTATTTTTTTATTTATTTATTTGTATCCCTTGACATGGTGTTTCAGAACTGATTCTGTGTACATGAGAACACACTGTCTAATAAACAATACAATTTTCAGATGGATCATTTTTATTACACATGTTTTGACGTATACAGCATTGTACGTCGAAAATAGTCTTGAAAGATGATGGTACAGTTATCCCGAAATGTTACCTGTAACAAAAAAATCAACGTGTTAAAATTATATTAATTATATTTACTTTTATTATTATTATTATTATTATTATTATTATTATTATTATTATTATTATTATTATTATTATTATTATTATTATTATTATTAACACAGTTTTAATACAAAACATTTCTACCTACATGTTGTCCCACCAGTTGTCCACCTGGCTTCTAGTGTTGTCCCACACATCATTCGTTTTGTCCCATGCATCTTCAACTTTATTACTGAATTTTCCCCATGTAGACTTTGCTCCACTTCCAATGGACTGTCCTACGTTTTTCGTTGCTGAACTTTAAGAGAAAAATAAAGATCTCTTATGCTTCGTCACGATACTTTGTGCTACTACATAAATTAGTTAGTGGTTTGGATCTATCAAATCACATCGAAAGAAACAAACAGAAGATATCCAATATATTCTCGGTCATCAATAACAACTTTATGACAAAGACCTCTCTGACATAGACAGAAGATATCCAATATATTCTCGGTCATCAATAACAACTTTATGACAAAGACCTCTCTGACATAGAGTGAGGTGGCTTTTTTAATTTGGATTTAAAAAGTAAATTCTAAATCTAATGGTAATGGTAATAATATATATATATATATATATATATATATATATATATATATATATATATATATATATATATATATATATATATATATATATATATATATATATATATATATATATATTCTTTACAAAATTACCTAGAGAGAGAGAAAGAGAGAGAGACAGATAGAAAGAGAGAGAGTGTGTGTGTGTGTAGGTGTGTGTGCGTGTTTGTGTGTGTGGATGCGGGTGTTTGGATGAGAGAGAGATAGAGAGAAAAAGAGAAGAGAATTTGTATTTGTAATTAGATATTAATATGTATCTTTTAATGGAACTTACATTGCATTATCCAAAGAATTTCCCATTTCATTCCCAAGATTGCTGAATATACTTCCGAGATCCCGCTTACAAAATAATAAGAACACATGATTTTATTATGCTCGCTATTTTTTTTTTTATCAGGGAAGATAAAGATATTCTATAATCTCTTTATTCATGAAATATTCCAATATATATTTCTATGTAGGAGATTACAGATAGATTCTTTAACATAATCCTTACTACTTTTTACAGATTAACTTTAAAAATATCAATGCATAAACTCGTATCTTCTCAGTTCATAATATAAAAGCACGGGAAATAGTAAGTTAAAGTCAAAATACGTTCTGTAGCCTATACGCTGAAAGTGACGACATATCTTCAAATAAAAATTCAGTAAACTGGTCGTACATACACACAGAAGTCTGTTTGCTCAATGGTCTCGTAGTGAAAATAAGAAGGCATTCTATAACTGTACTATAACTCGTAAGGCATAGTATTCGAACCGACAATCAATGCAATGCAATATCTTTATAATAGATTTATTTGACTCTTTCTACTGGGTATATGTGACAGGTGTTGCTAGCAAGCAGATGTTCACTCTCCCTGGGAACCTGAACTCATTCCATCAAGGGGGTTCACATATCCTCTACAGGTAGACACATTTCGTTGTTTTCTGTTTGGTTTTCATTTCACTGATTTTGTATGTCCTTTGGTTTCATGATTTTTGGACTTATGGTGTGGATTTATCCATCATCTTTACATTACATAGAAATAATACACAATCAACAACATTATTCTTCTTTTTTCACATAACATTTCCTGTTATAATACTTATATTTTTAATGCAAATGTATGCTCAATTAGTTATTGAAACGCAAGAGTGATTAATGACCTTGTCTCCTGACCTCGACATTCGAGAGCGTTACTATATCCCCGCTAGTTTAAAATTAGCGATAGTATAATTACGAGTGAACAATACATCAAACCTTTTGCTACAAGTTCTAATTACTTAAAGTTGACCTTAGACTTTCATGATGGAAATATAATGGAAATGATGTGGAGCCGGGAATAATTCCCTTAAACAAATAATAATAGTAAAGACAAAATTTGTATTACATTGTTGTTAGTGCCATAGTCATGTGACACCAGTTACTTTTGTATTTTACATTCAAATTTCGAACGAATTCTTCGGAAACAATATCAAAGTTTGTAATGAAGATATTTTGTGTAAAGATTAACATAAAAAGTTACTTTACCTTATACATTATCCTAGCAGACTGAACACTCATCAATACCACAGAGACAAGAAAAATGCTTGTGTAGAATAATTTCATGTTCATCTGTGATTTTAAAAAATATATAGCTACAACTTTAAACATAAAATAAAGCAAATCGTTTTATTCAATTCCATTTCATTTTCAATACTTTCATATATCGTTTATTTATTTATATATCTGTTTATTTATATATTTATTTGATTATCTATTCAATGATGTTTTACATAACTTGAATACCAACCTTTGATTCAGTGAATGCTGGAACGAAAATCGTATAACACAGACGACCAGATAATAACATTACAAAGGACTTTTTACGCCTTTATAAAGGTAGTGGATAATGGACAAAAATTTAAGTCAAATGAGGGATAAATAGCTAATAACTCAAATTAGATTTACATCAATAATACCATAACTATATGGCAAGGCCATGGGTTTAAAAAGGCTAAGCGGACGTATACAACCACAAAACGCAAAAACTGTACTATATCAAAAACAGAAAAAAAATCATTGAACAAATCAATAGAATGACAAAAAATATTCTAAAAGACGTCAAAAGTTTTACTTAAAAATGGAAGCAAAACAATATCACTTCTTAAGAAACCCTTCCTCATTAGTTATACATTCGATGTGATGATCTATGCAGCCAGTCCAAAGAAATTTGTCAAAGAAGGTAACCTCTTGGGTCTAAAACATCCTAGCATGGATCCATGCCTTTAAGAATCTATCGGAAACAGCAACATTTGTAGGGGACATCGAGTACTTCATCTGTACCAAGTTTTAACAAATCGTTCTGAAGCAAACGACTATCAACGCTCGGCATTTTATGCTGAAAGGTAATCCCCCCCTCTTTTAAAGCTAGAAATAGCCCAGAAATCCTAGAAACAAATTTTGTAAATACATTTCTTTCTTATTATTTTTATTATTACAAAATCAGTTAAAAAACACAAAATCAACGCATTATAAACAACCTACAAGACGGAAATCTAGGGCATTACAAAAAACATACGTAGAAGACCAACACCCCCGCCCCCAACAACAACAACAACAAATTAAACACAGAGATACCGAAGGGTTGGCCAGTTCTTATAGTCCATGGAATAAAAGGACAACATCGTACACAATGTCTTATTCAGACAAATGCTAACCTCAATTAAATTAAGGTGCGAGCATGCGCCCGGGAGGAATAAGCGCCCTTTTTGCATAAAAGCATCCGTCGCAAAAGTCCTGCAACACCTATTCAAGTTCGGAAAGGAAATACAAACATGTACACGCATGAGCATATGACAGTGACATGGACACTTAATCAAATTAGATTAAATGTATGTATATAATCAACGATGGTTAGTTTGTGTGATCAGATCCAGATCCGAAAATATCGGTTAACATTCTTGAAAGGGGGATCTCAAATTGCATGAGATCAAGTGCTATATTGACTACAGAACTTCGTCGTTGGCAATTCCAAATGTTCCTCAATATATCCATGTGAGTGAAGTTTCATGGCAAGGAGTCTCCCTCTCAGGACGAAATACTCGAATTTAGAACATGTGAAATGAAGACGCCGACTGCTGAAGAGGAAGGTATGTTGATGCTCAGGAAAGGGAAATTAGCATTAATGAAATCGAAATCGTCAGGTTAGTCATAAAGAGAGGTAACTAAACTAAACATTAAACTGCGTCAAAATTTGCTTATCATAATGGGACCAAAATTACCATCCTTTCCTAAGCTACCTTTCTAGTTGACACTGATGCATTTCGATTTGATGATCTCTGCAACTGGTACAAATGATAAGTTCGACAAAGAACAAAACGATCTTTGGCCTATTTTGCCCGCTTTGCATCCATCTCTTGACAGATATGGTCAAAACAGCAAAACTGATAAAGGACGATGAGTACTTTATGATTAACGTTTTTATAAAAATCTTCAATTTGTTCTACGGAAAAGTCCATCAAGACAAATTTTTACAAATTAATAGTATATTCCTCACTGTTAGATTAATCTTAAAACATTGCAAAGAATCCTACAGTTTTTTCTGTATTCCACTTCTCTCTAATTCCACTAAAATCAGCATCAAAAATCAAAACAAAATCTTTTTCTGATTTGAACGATACAAACAAACTAGAATCTTACATCCTACTAGAACACTGAGATACTATAAGTTTTTAAACCCATGTATTCTTTCAGAAGCGTATTTTAAAGGACGGTTTCACATTTTGGCATGTATTTGCCAGTGGTGGTGCCATCTGATGACAAATCTTAATAAAAATTATTTACAAACTTTGTACAGGTGTTCAAGTACTGCAAATAAACAAATTTGATCAAAATCTTTCGGGTAGTTTGGGAGAAGTTGAAAATGATAACATTAACATAAAACAAAATAAAACATATTCGTAAACATACAAAATGAGGTACTTAATAAATGATAAGACTCAATAGGATCCTGCAACACGTCATGACTGGGCGAAAAAAATCTAGTATTTGTAATTGTCGGTGCCCCCCCCCTCCCCCAAAGCCAGGTGAGGACTGAGTATTGAGTCCTTACAATTTCCATTTCAACAAGTAAACATTCAGGAGAAAAAACAATGAGTTCGAATGTCTCTATTGTCTACTAGCTGTCCTTAATGAATGCTTCTAAAGCTGTTGAATCTGTTTGCTATATTTTTGTTTTTTTCCTATTTATCTCTTTGTAATACCTCTTAATTATGCTCATTTAACAGTTATATCAGAACTAAATTCTGCATGAACTTTTGAGCATCAATCTAATGCCAGAAAAATGTGAAAACATTATGTTTAAGTCCTTAAATCGTCATAAATCATTATTAAGTGGTCAGGAAATTGTGAAACAGTTGTAATGACAATAGAATTTGTCCTATATTGTCAGTTAAACTCACAATTAAACGAGGGGGCATACTTTACGTTCTCATACTCAACGTTTTATATGGAAAGAAGGAAGATACCTTAGCTCTATGACAAAACCTCCAGGAACCTACAGAGTTATGAAAAATAGGCATATAAAATGTATCATAAGATTGTAATGCACTACCAAGGACGTGAAATGAAGTAGCAATCGTCACTCAGTTGATGTGGTTATCATTTCGATCATGACACTGCTACCTCAGAAGATGAAAAAAATTAAAATAAAATTACAGTAAAAATATGTATACAAATATGTATTACAAAGAATGTAAATGCCCGATTGAAAATAATTATATTGTCAAATAAGGATAATCAAATTGGCATAGTGCAATCATAGGAGAAGTATGATACAGCGATTTATAGATCATACTCTACCTTGTATTATTTCTCTCTATCTGTTTGGTTGTTTTGTTTGTGTAGGGTTGTTTATTGTTTTCGATATTTTTTTCTTTCTTTCTTTCTATTTTTTTTTTTTTTTTTTTTTTTTTGTTTTTTGTTTTTTGATTTTCATTATTATTATTTTTTTGTTTTTGTTTAGTTGCTTTATTTTCAAACTACTGTGTCGATCTAATTATCATCTTATTATTCCCAGCGAAAGAATACACCAACAGATATATTATTATAATGTTAAAATTTACTTTTTTCCTTATGTGTAGCGTTCTCTATGTTAACCTGACCGGGTAATCTTAAACACTACCTTTTCTACACGGTGTTCCATACCTTGAAATTCATCACAACGTCATGTTGTTAAATCGATTAGGCGTGAAACGTTTGATATTTAAACATGTTAAATTTAGATATCAGATACTAAATAGTTGCAAAATGATTAATGAATCTTCTTATTTACAGAACATCTTTATTTTGACACATCATAATCATTTGAATTTTAATCCAGGTGATTATGATATATTCTTAAAAAGGATTCACTTCTACTGAATTGGACATGTTACGTCTATAAACTAATAATGCACATATGGGCGCATCATATTATACAAGTAAGTTTCTCTGTACTTGTAATGCTTGCAGAAGGAAGAATATCTGCCATAAGAGGGTCTGCATGAACCCTGACCTTTGATTTTGATTTTATTGCATTCAATTTCTCCTTCAGAACATCTGTTAAAACATTGAAATGATGACAATTTATATAATACTGACCTGGACACTCAACATCAAATGTGAAATGACAAATCGAATTAGGGGACCAAAGTTCAAAGTGAGACGATCGGTAACGTTTCCAATCAAATCACTCTCGTTTAAGCTCTCCGTTTCGTTGTTTTTTATAAGCCATGTAAACGGAAATATTCGAATTCCACTATCATCCATTACAAAGATCAATGACGCGAGGTTGATAACATCATTTTTTCATATATAGCGGTTTAATGTGTCCAAACCTAGCGTCAACGAGACATCGTTCGTGATACGGTATTTGCACGGGCAAGGTAATTTTATTGTCTAGACCTACAAGTGTTCTCCAAGATAAATATGCCAAGACGAACGCTTTTGTTTTCACCTTAATTAAAATGAGACGAAATCCTAATATAAATGCATATGAATTACATGTGCTAAAACTTGTAGTCGCCAAAATACTATATGTAAAATTTTGTTGTACATGTATTTGGTCTTTCAACATATCAGCATTTCTATTTTCTTGACTGATTTATCGTTTATTTTGAGGCTGAGTGATTAATTAATAAATTGTACTGTACACCCCAGTCGACACCCTATTCACGACCACCTGTCTTAACAGCATTCAAAAGCGTGTGCCATGGAAACTTTCATCTACTAAGTACAGTCAAATCTTGTGTAGCAGATCCGTTCGTAAACTATACAGACGGAAAGAGAGAACATTCAATATGTCCGGAAAACAGAAAGAAAAACTGAGAAATTTATAGACAAAAACAAAGAGTCACAGAAGTTTTTCAAATCTGCCTACACGATGTACAGCGACATGGTGAATTCAGACACGGGAAATCAAAAACTCTTCTCCTTCAAGAGTAGATGATGTTATGCGGTATCCCCTTTGACGAAGTATGGAACCCTTTATTGGGAATCGAAGACCAATGCCGAGTTACTTAACTCCCAGCCATCCTCAGTACTCACCACTTTTGATATCACAGACTTCCCTGATATGCCTGAAAATTCCGACACCTCAGCTCTACCAATAAGAGTTTCTGAAAAGGCCGTTGTCAAGCTCCTGAGAGGTCTGAACCCACATAAGGCAGCTGGTCCAGACGGATTACCTACACATTTTTAATGATATGCCATCCGTCGTTGCACAATCTTTAACGCCAAGGTCTCGTACCAGAAGACCGTAGCAAACCATCCAACTATAGGCCGTGTCCGTCACCTCCTCTTAGTTTTCTCGAAACTAATAGAGAATACCATTCATACCCATCTGATGAAGAAAATAACACTCTTACAGGCTACCAGCATGACTTTCGTAAAATCAGATCCCAACAAATGAACACCATCCAAGACCTAGCAGGTGGTATAGATAACTCAACGCAGTTTGATGATACTATATTTTTCGAAGGCGTTCGACAGGGTGTCCCACCAACGACTCCTACGCAAATTCCATCATCCAGCCTACTAACTTGCAATGGAACCAGAGCATCCCAAGCGATCCCAAACAGAGGGTAGTAGTAGACAGCGAAACATCTATCACTGCGCCAGTAACATTTGCATTTCCCCAGGGAACTGTCCTAGGACCCCTCCTATTCCTGGTGTACATCACTCACTTGCACAAGGTCAAGGGCGCCTTCCAGACTGAACAGTAAATTCATCAGACAATGTTATCTGACTTCAACAGGATCCTGAAAACATCCAGGAATGGGAGCAAGTGTGGCAGATGCTCTTAGATTCTGACAAATATGAGGTGTCTACATTACCAGGAAAAGGAAGATGATTGAATTGCCATACTACATCCAGGACAAGACACTGAGTACCACCAATAGTGCTAAGTACATCATCGTTACTATTTGCACCAACTCCTCCTGGAACTTACACATCAGCACGATGCACACCTTCGTCCGCCCACAGGTGGAATATTCATCAAGGGTGTGGGACCAGGCTAGCATCCAGAAACTAGAAGGGGTCCAACGTAGAACAGCGCTTCGTCACCGGCTTACAATTATGTTGCGTATCTCCAATCTGGTCGCCATCAGACAGTCACTCCACCTACATCTTGGGGCTGCTACTAAAGGACACAAGCAGAGATCCAGCGTTCTTTACTACAGAATATCGGCAAATAAGGAGTACCATACTACATCAAGGCAACATACTCCTAGAAACCTTCATGACGAGAATCGAGGGCTTCAATCCCAGCAGCCATAAGCACTATAGTTTTGACCAGTTTCTATCCTTTTAATTCGTAGATAATGATACTTTCCTTCACAGTTGGACAAACCATTAGAAAGCACAAATATGCTGCAAGTGTGACCCTGCAGTTATTGGAAGTAGAACAACATGAATGTAGGTTAGATAGAAAGGTGAAATTTATGTTTCCATTAGACTTACTTGCTTCGACATACAGTCTATTCATGTTTCCAACTGAGTGTATATATGCTATTTTCAAAACCCTCGACAAGTTTTCTTCACATTTATTTCTAATTTCTACCAGATTTCGGAAAATCTTTGTTTTAAGGGGCTTATTTGTTTGATTTTGCATTGTTTCTTTTTGTTTGTTTGTTTTATATATATATTTATATATATTATATATATATATATATATATATATATATATATATATATATATATATATATATATATATATATATATATATATATATATATATATATATATATATATATATATATATATATATATATATATATATATATATATATATATATATATTTATACTTGTCTCTAAGAGCTCTACGATCTGTATGTGGAGATTTTGTGTAATTTACAAATACAATATAAATGTGAAATGGAACTGGAATTTACTTGTGATAATTCTAGGAACTGGAATTTACTTCTGATAATTCAAAACAAAGCGAGAACATATTTATGCATATGGTTGTCAAACACTCCTGAAATAAACAAATATGTAGGCGAATAAAAAGGATTCCCAAGTGCTAAGTCTTTCCTTTTTCAATATACTGTCAAAGTAATAATTCTATCATGTAAAAGAATAATTACGGTATCTATCAATATATCTTGTTGATTCTAAGGCATTTTTGTTTGTTTTAAGTTTAATTTTATTTTTGTATTCCAGAATGAATTTGTTTACATTATTATCTTTTGTTAGTTCTGATGCACGCTGGAACATAATTGTGATTTACATTTCTGAGATTGGTATGTGTTTTTTTTTTTTTTTTTTTTTCGATACATACATCATTGTATACAAGAATGCATAAGGTAGCTAACATAATAAATATTAGATTAGCTCCCGTTGTAGTATATTTGATTGAGTGTTTTACTAAGGAGGAAAATTGTCTGTGAATTTTGAATATCCATGGTGTACGTGGCTATTCAACAGAAGATGCTTGTTTTTCTGGTTTAACTGGTCTGGTCTCATCAAAGGTTCATGAAAGACCAGTAAGACAGTTGCGATAACCACAGGGTTTTGCATTAGTTTTTGCATTCACTTGTATTTATAATTTCCACATAACACTACCTATACAGTTTTCAAACAAAACTTTCTGCCTAGATGTTATCCCACCAGTTATCTACCCGGTTTCTAGTGTTGTCAAAAACATCTTTTGTTTTTGCCCATGCATCTCCAGCTTTGGTACTGACTTTTCCCCATGCAGTTTTTGCTCCATTTCCAATCGACTGTCCTACGTTTTTCGTTGCTGACCTTCAAAAGGAAATTTAATATCTAGAATTGTTTTGTGACTATGTTTGTTTGGTAAATATGTTTGTTAGTTTAATGTGGTTGTCGTTTAGGTCTATTAAAAGGAGGAACATTTGGCAAACCGTGAGCCATGTGTTCTTCGTCATGCATATCAATAGAGAAAGAGATTTGTTAGTAGAAATTTACAAGTATCCTTCAATACAACTTACCAGGCCTTATCCAACGAGTTTCCTAGTTTATTGCCAAGGTTTCCGAATACACTTCCAAGGTCTCGCTTAAAAATAAACAAAATATGATGTTATCATCTCATTTTGCATCATTGAAGATGCACCATATAATCATTATTCACTGAAATATTTCAGTATGTATTTCTGAGCAGAATATCATATAAAAGAGTTTCAAATATAAACATTACATATAAATCATATAAATAACGATGCATTAACATGTGTATTTGGATTCTGTACAATAAAGACATTAAAAATAAAAAGTTCAATTTCAGATATAATCAAAGAAATTGGCGACATATCTTTAAATAAACATTCAATGGACCGGTCGTTAGTATGAATATAAATATATGGATGGACGGTATAATGTCTGATGCAGTATACACAATGTTATAGCATAAATCGGACGGAATATTCTTATCATTAGAACACGCTGTTTCTCAACTACTAAAACCCGTCACGGTTTGCGTTAAGTCACTTACCACATGCATTGTTTTCAGTGTGGGCATAAGGCCAACTAACGTCATGGTTAGATGACATGATAATAATCATAACGTTATTGTAGTTGCAACAATTCGTATTTCTAAAGCATAGTACTCGAACCAACAAGCATGGTTCGATTCCTTTTGTTACAATATCTTGATAATAAATTACTTGGAAATCATATAAAATTAATAATGTTATTGGTCTATTTTCACGATATCATACCTTTTGATACTTAAACTTGTAATGCACATATATGCTCAGTAAGTTATTGAAAGATAAAAATGATGAAAACAAGACCATTGAAAACGGAGCATTTCCTCAAGTGACATTGAAAATTAGTACGGACTAAGGAATCACTTTTCCAGTAAATACTTTGACATTGAGAGAGTGTTTGCACTCTGAAGTGCGAAAGAACATTAAAAACTCATAATGTGAATCTGGTTTCGGGATTTAACTCACTCAAAGAAATTATTATAGAATAGATAAAACTTATAGTAGTTTTTCATATAACCAATTTTGAAATATAATTTCTAATGTAGGTACTTCTGCACAGGTTTGCACAGGAACCTTACCTTTTTAATTATTCTAGCAGACTCAACAGTCATCAATACCAAAGAGGTGAGAAAAATGCCTTTGTAAAACAATTTCATCTTCATCTGTGATTTAAAACAAACAGAGTTACAAATATGAACATAAGATCAAGCAATGCATTTTATTCAGTTGTAAGTTATTGATAATACTCAATATACTGTATATATTTATTGTTTTATCAATCATACACATACCTAGCTATTTACGTCTTTGAGCGTTCTGTATGCAAATCTTTTAAGCAGCAATGCTGGAATATAAATCGTATAATTCCACACTAAACGCTCACTACAGACTAAATAACTCTGTAAATGTGTGTCCTTACTTTAGTAGTAGATGATTGATCAAATTTTCTGCTAAATTTGTTTCAATTGGAGGAAGTTGGTAATAACTCAAAAATCATTTACATTAATTACATCATAAATGCATGTTAAGGCTGTATAAAAACCCTGATAAATAATGTGGGAAAACGTGGTTGGTATATGATAGTATTGTGCTTACCAATGTCTGTTATCTGAGATTTGTCAGTGCTTAAAACAATGATATATTTATTAAGTTTATTGTTTAGCGTCACTCTATGGTAACGTCATCAGCCTGGCAAGGACTTCAAACTTTTGACTTTGGAACGGACGGGAAAACGTGTAAATTAATATTTGGCTTCGGTTGCAATCTTCCCATCGTACGAAAGACTGATAAATCACAAAAGAAAAGTCCTTCTTAAAACCTTCATATACATATCATTAGTTTAAAAATTAATATACATGCGATATATATTTTTTTTGAAACCTTAAATGAAAGAAATAGGATATTGTTTGTTTCATTGATGTATAATTCCAAAACAATATTGCTGATGACATTTATGCTGATCACAACCTGGCATTTTGCATTTTGACCAGATTGGATACGGGCCGCTATTGTTTATGCTTAAACTCCTTCAGTCAAGAAATGTATATTGGTGCTAATGTGAAAGTGTCGATTATAATATCATATAATGACGACAACGTTATTTTATTCGGAAGGATTTTTGTCATGTTATAATTTATGGTTCCTTCATATGTAAGTAAATAACAAAGAAGTACCGAATATTTTAGAGAACATCAATCTCGTTGTAGTTGTATAGTCCAATAATACACAGTCAACATGAGTAGTAAACCAGTCTATGTTACTATATCATCATTTATCACACTATTTTCTTCAGTCCTGTTCCCTTATATAGATTTTAAATTCGGTGGGGGAGGATTTTTGATTATTTGATTTACACGAAGAATATTTTTCTCGTAAACTTATGAAAGAGTAACTTATTTGAGGGTAGATGTATTATTGTTTGATTTAATTCAATGGGTCAGCTAAAGGAACTTGAACTTCATTGTTTCCGGTTTGTCCAGATGCTCAATCGGATGTGGATCTTTAAGAATATAAAAGAAGTATTGGTTGGAACATCTCAAATTTCCAACTAAAATTGTATATCAAGTATTAAGTCTTAGGATGTTTCGGACCATTTTGCAACTTTTCCTAACCAAAAACTCAAAAGCAAATTATCTTCCATCACTGGCAATATCTGTACGAACAAAAATGAAATTCGTAGATATAACTACCTCAATTTACGCCATGGAATCCATATATTTGTGAAGGTACTCTTTAAACAGTAAATACACTGACGACAATATCATTAAGATGTCGGACTTTCTTGTAGTCAATATTTTCGTAGTTTTTAAAAAAAAGATTTACAGTAGGTTGGTGACATTCCAATGGCTACCAATTTTGCATTTCTCATGACTGACATCTTTTTGTACTCACACTTTTTTACACAACGGAAGACAATGTATGATTTCAAAATCAACATCGATAAATTTAATATATTGGCTCCATAAACTAGATGAAACCCATACAAATCAAGTTTTATATCAAATTATAGTCGTTGATCAACTACCATTCTGTCTAAACAGATCGCTTCCGCAATAGGTCAAAGCATACTAATTCCATTTCCCATAGTGTCCCATGTTAAATTACCGAAAATCCAGCAAGATTTACACAACATCCTACATTTTAGCTATATATAATCCACATATCAAAATGTTTGTCAGACCCTCCTCTATCAGAATTTTAACAGTTTACCATAGGTTATTCACCTTAATTTCGAGAAAATCATGCTGGAAGGGGGATACCCTCAAAAATTGGCCAAAATTCAAATGTAAACAACCACCCCTTTTTAGGGCATTAGATTTTTACACTAGCGAAATGAGATAAAAATTCATGATTTTACAGCAGAATCAATCTTTATTTATACATAAATCAAATAATTTCATCCAATCACAGCTCCTGATACATTGAAATAGTAGTCCCTCTCTCCCTACACCACATCAGCCAATCACGGCTCTCGTTAATTACCTTTCTTTGACCTATAGAGGCATTTAACCACTTTATCAAACTAGGAAAGCCGCTATCAAACAAAAGTGTGTTAATTTCTGAATCAAATAACACAAATTTCATGAAAATCCATGCAGTAATTCATAAGAAATGTCACTTTAAAAATGCCTACCCCAATCTGGAGTGTATTGAAAATGGGCACAAATTTGGATTAGGGGTCATGTCTAAGGGGCCTGTAAATTGATAATACTTTACGACTTTTACCTGGTTTAGCCTTTCAGTTTTGTCCATTATACATTGAATAAACATGTTCTAATAAAATTTTAATCAATTTTTGAGTCATTGATTTTTGAATAATACTCTTGAAAGCTAAATATGCCATTTTCTGTACAAAAATACAGACATTCCATGATGTTATTATTTCATGTAGAACTTTGGAGGTAAATGATGTTATACACATTTCGGCTTAATTCGGTGTGTTTTTGACTTGTACGGGGAAGATCATATGATAATTTTTATCGAAAATCCCAAAAAATTTACATCGAATTGCGTACTTTTACAAATTCAAGTTTCACAGTCCACAATGTAAAAAGTGCACAAAATCCGAAAAAATTGGGGTAAAATTCTGTAAATACTGTTTCAAATGTCTCAAATATCCAACACAATGGAATCAAATCAGTCATCCATGCAAAATACACAAAATTAATTTGTTAAAATTTGGCAAATTTAAACCACCCCCCTTTTTTTCCAGAAATTTCAATATTGAAAATTCTAGGCTCTTTGAATCAACATTTGGGGCCAATTTGATATGATTTTAGGTTAAATGGACTGCATGAACAAGAAAATGAGGTCAAACTGCATTTTTGAGAAATTTAGTATTTGGCCTATAGGTCAAAGCATAGTAATTCCATTTCCCATAGGGTCCCATGTTAAATTACCGAACTTCCAGCAAGATTTACACAACATCCTACATTTTAGCTATATATAATCCACATATCAAAATGTTTGTCAGACACTCCTCTATCAGAATTTTAACAGTTTACCATAGGTTATTCACCTAAATTCGAGAAAATCATGCTGGAAGGGGGATACCCCCAAAAATTGGCCAAAATTCAAATGTAAACAACCACCCCTTTTTAGGGCATTAGATTTTTACACTAGCGAAATGAGATAAAAATTCATGATTTTACAGCAGAATCAATCTTTATTTATACATAAATCAAATAATTTCATCCAATCACAGCTCCTGATACATTGAAATAGTAGTCCCTCTCTCCCTACACCACATCAGCCAATCACGGCTCTCGTTAATTACCTTTCTTTGACCAATAGCTGTTACAGACCACATAATTAAATATTGCAATGTGGTTTTTGAAAACAGCAACATCAATTACTCTTGTTCTACAAAAATTCTGGCCAAATCATTGATAAACTTTATTCTAGAAATTCTAGAATTCTTTACAAGTTTTTTTTTTTTTTTTTTTTATTTTGTTTTGGTTTTTGTTTTTTGTTTTTTGTTTTTTTTTTTTTTTGTTTTTGTATTGTTTTGGGTTTTTTTCCTTTGTTTTGTCATGAATCAGCTTCACAAATCTAAACGTTTTGAACTTACTGGTATGATTAACAACACTTGTAGATATCTGGATAGTATACTTGCCATCCATAATACATCGAGTTTGAAAAATATAATAAAGACATCTCTTCTCCGGAACTTCAACTCAATAAAGCCAACAAATCTAATAAAGAATCGCCTTTCCTGGGACCTCAATATCAAGATTGATGATAAAATTATATACACCCTAGTATTAACGATAAACACGAAGACTTCGGATTGGATTTCCTATTCTTAATTTTCGATGATGGCGATGCTCCAAGCCTCCCATCATATGGCATTTACATTTCCCAATTGCTTAGATTTGCTACAACCTGTACTGATGTTTTTGATTTTCATAACAATAGTATACAATTTACTCTTAAATTTGTAATACTCTTGTATTTGGCCCCTCTACAGCCTTATGCAAACTTTTAAATGAACGTTGCACGCTGACTAACAGGGCGGTGGGGACTATATGACGGGCCTTGTTAAACCTCTTTCAGAGTAGACATGGTCCTGAACCTCGTCCCCTCTGACTGTTAGTCGGGACTCCTACATATCTAGGGTCTTAGCTCGCTTTCAGACTGGCAGAGCACGGTTTATCATGTTGATGTCGCATATATTTTTATACCATTATGTGTTTTACAATACCTTACGTGTTTATATTTTTATGACCTCTCATTATGCGATACCTGTTGACCCTTGTTCTTTACATGGAGGATTATTTATAAATCTTTAAATGTACGTCCTTTGATTGTTCTGCTGTTACGGTGAGTGGGAAGGTGGGCCCGTAAACCGGTTAACCACACCATTTGTTTGGCTTTTGTCAAATTAAATGACCGTCCTAAGTCGGTATCGTAATTGCACTACAATTAAATATTTTTGTTATGTTTTATATGTTCTAGTATATTATTAATATTCATGTATTGTACAGCTCCGTGGTGACTTCTGCCACATAACTGAGCCAGTAACTCCTCTTTTTTCTTTTAAACGTTTGACTCAGGGTTATAGATACCATAACCTCAGAAAAACTTTCGGAAAATTCTATAGATCTTATTCAGAGCTTTTGTCAATATTCGGATATCGCTTTTCAAACTAATATATCCAACGGTGATTTTAAATATAATTTTACAAGTGTCACATCAGTTTTTACAATAGTCAAAGGCCTTCGCCATTGTCAGTATGACCCTTAGATTATCGCTAAGACAATCAATCTTATACTGAACACTTCAACAGTCCTTTACAGACTTTTTCTGGATTCTGGCTAACAGAGACGTGGGGACTATATGATGTGTCTGGTTTAGTCCTGAGCTTGTTTTCTCTTGCTGTTCGCCGGGACTCCGATGGAGCAAGTATTTTAATTCGCCTTCAGAAGAGCAGAGCACAGTAGGCTCACTTTGACGTCACTTTTATACTTTGAATAGTAATTTTATCCGTTATACATTTGTGTGTGTGTGTGTTTGTGTGTGTTTGTGTGTGTGTGTGTGTGTGTGTGTGTGTGTGTGTGTGTGTGTGTGTGTGTGTGTGTGTGTGTGTGTGTTTAAGACCTCTTAAATTGGGAAGCCTGTGGAGAGTATGGAGTACAATTATATATATAATAATGTATTATTTTTATTGTTATGTCGTTGTGTTGTGTGGGAAGATGGACCCGTAAACAAGTTAACTACACCACATTAATTAACCGTCCTGAATCCTTGCCTCAACTGTATCACAATTTCATTTTTTATGTCTTTATTGTTTGCTTTTTGTCTGGGGTGACTTTTGTCATACGGCTGAGTCATATATCTTTATGCTTTTCTATACGAGGCAGAATTCATTCAGTTATTGCTCTCTACAAGAAAGAAACAGTGTCTCAGTTTAATTTAACGTACGCAGACACTGACGACCTCCTTTCCATAAATATCAAATCGTTCAGAATTTCTTTAGCCATGTGTAACCCGCTGAAGTTGAGACAGAGAGCAACACATATGCTTCATTTCTAGACATTCCCTTTTCTATCAGTAGTAATGGTCAGTTACACACCTACACAAGAGTAAAAATTTCATATCAGTATTTGTTCCTTCCTCAGTAGCAACTAACCGTCTCAATCTGCGTTTAGCGTTCATTTTCACAACATTTACGCTATTCTAGAGCATGTGCCCATTAGGACTGTTCAGTCCTTAGAGGCAGGCGATTAACAAATCAACTATTCACACAAGACAGAGAAATAAAATGCGTGATACTATCACTGAGAAAGTTATGGTCGATACGTGGATGTGTTGGACAATATGGAGCCTTCTTTTCAAAATGTTATATGATATATTGAAACAAAATCATTTATCGAACTTATAATTTAGCTATATGACTTACCTACCGAACATCAGTGTATTTTACAGAAAAGTTGTTACGGGTGTGCTACATACTAGCAGAAGTTCTCTCCTTCCGAACCCCTGCTCTCACCCTGTTTTGCTGAAACAGGAATCAGCGTTTTAGCTGGACTTTAAATATCAGAGATACGGGAGTACTATTTCGAATTGATGCTTTTCCGTGAGTTTCCTTTAATCTGCCATACCAAGGGAATGCAAAACAAAACACCAGGAATTTTGTAGTATTATGAGTGTCCAAAGCTAGACGAGGACGTTTGAATATGAAATATTAATTTATGTATCAGAGTAATGACAGTATTTATTTGTTAAATGCGTTATATAAGTGCTTAAATGGTCCCAAATAAATGATCACATTTAGTAGTCAAGTTAACATATAATTTAGATATATTTAATAACAGATAATGGTAGTGGCATTTGTGCTAGCTTGTCATTTAAATGACAGTTGAACGAGGGCATACTTTAGGTTCTCACACTCAGATTTATACAAAAACGACATCTGACTCAGTTGTATGAAACAAAAGAAAAACGCCACGGACATTTATATTGTAAAGAAAAACACGCACATACATGTAAGAAGAAATCACAATATATTGAATTGTAATATAGTTGCATTTACAATGAGGACTGTCAAATCATGTAACAATCGTCATTCAGTTGGTTTGAATATACTTACCGTCCATCACTGGAAAGGGAATAATCAATATAAGATCATGGTAAAACATGTATATTATATTATATAAATAATGAAAATACTTGATTTGCATGCAACCAGGGGACGCCTACTCCTCCCGGGCACCTGGTCTCACCTCGATTTTATTGGGGTTCACATTTTTCTGAAAATGACACTAAACATGATATTGTCCGATTATTCCATGGACTATGAGATATGGTTTACCGTTTTTTACTTTAAAAAGTAGTATAAAGTCAAATAAAGAAATGATAAAGATATAAATAAAACCCTACATTGTTTTAATAAACGTTTGTTTTTTCATTTTGTTTGCCCTTCATTTTTTCTAGACAACTGATTTAGTATAATCATCATCTTATTTTTGCTACGACAATGAAAGGATACATCAGGCCCGAAACTGACTGATCAGTACGAGGGGTGGTATGTGTATATCAACAACAACAATGACGCATTGACAACAAGGGACCAGGAATAGTAACATAAACATTATTGGAAACATCCCTCTAAATAATAATCCGAGGACAAAATGGTGATCGTGATTATTGTAGTTGACGTAAATTCGGTGTAGCCCAAGCGTAAGAGTGCTTGACTCAAAACAAAGAACGTCTGAGTGCAAGTCTGAAACTTCTGAGCAAAAGTCTGACCCGTGAGTCGCCTGACCAGTGCTGCTTTGAATACATTCCCCGTAAAGATGAACACTGTCTGTACAATTCAGCACACAGCTATGCACCATACAAGTGAAATTAAATTGGCCCGATAAAATCAATAAAACAAACCATAAATATCAAAGTCTCTTAATAAATCATTCCAACCCTTAAATGCGATTCCCAGGGTTGACGTAAGCGTGGCATTTAATATTTCTTTGATTGCAAAACAGGAGACTGGTACGGCATCGCATCTTGTACCCGTTACCTGTTTTCTTGTGATCCATGAATGTCCACTGTGGTACGTTGACTTGAGTACCTCAGGGACACAGCACCAGTACCATTACATATATATGTTTACACCTAGGACGATGTTTAAGAATTTATTTGATATGATTAAACTTTACATCCATGATCGGTTGTTGACTTGTTTGTGCTCTCTTTACAATGTTGGTCATCATACATCTCAAGTAGTGAAGTATCTTTTGTGACTGTATACATTGAACTCACTTTGTGGACCTGGCCTCATCTCTGTGAGTATGCTAGCGACATAACAAATAAGCTTCAATATCATTCTCTCAATATTCTATTCCATTCCTTTATTCGTTTTGTACTACAGTTACTTTCGTATTTTACATGAACGTTACACTTTTTCCCTTTGCAGTGTGGAGCTCGTAAAACAGTTCCCCGCAAAGGGTTTAATTTAAGTGTTATTATACCCTTTTCCTGATGTTATGTGCTGTGACACTTTTTACACAGTGTTTGTTCACATGCATGTATATATACAGTTCTGAATTATGTATGTTTCGTCTGTATGTAAGGGCATTCACGGCAGGTGTGGCTACCCAAGCAGGAAACGCTCACTCCTCTGGTCTCAACTCTGAATTTCAGAGGTCCGTGAATGCCCACTGTGGTACATTTTTGTTAGTGCCATAGTTATGTGACACCATTTACTTTCGTATTTTAAAATATACATTTTATAGATTTATATACATTAATTTTTTAAATGGAAAGGGTGATTTTGAACATTTTGTTGCTAAATTGTAAAACAGTATTTTCTGATGTACATGTTAATATCATTGGCGGCGCACAAATTATAAAATTGATTGAAACGTAAAAATATTTCCTATTTTAAATCTTCCTGGTGATATTCTTCCCTGTTGTATTTTACTATAGGATAGACATGATTCAAATTGATTTAACAGACAATAACTCAGATGTATATAGTAATGTTATTTTCAGTTAAGACGTAGTTGTTTTGATTACTAAAGAAGTTACCCTGACTATTTCCTCTGTAATCTTCAAATTATCGTAAGTTTTTGAGGAACATGGACTTGGTGGCGATGTCAGTTATTCTCTATTTTTGGTACTACGTAACATGCTAGTGATTATCTCGGTTTGCTAATTCAGTCTATTTTAGAATTCATAAATTGCATTTTAATGCATTAAGAAGAATTAATCATAAATTTCATATAAAGACTTGTCACGAAACAAAGTCCCATTCTTTATATTAGGCGCTTTTCTGTCTGACAAACTCCTCCAACTGGCTTAGTAATGAAATGAAGCTATTTCACAAACGCTTGATAACCCAGACTGGTGGCTTGTCATGAGTTTATACTCCTCCGGATTTATTTTCAATTTGTAAGTAAAATCTTATTTTAATCTATTGTTTTACCATGATTATTATCATAAATGAGAATATTATTAAATACATATCATCTATTTATGCTTCTTCATTAAATTCAAAATATTTATAACAGTATTTGTAAAAACAATATTGAAAAGTTGCATTCTGGCCTAGGATAAGACAAGTCATAACCTATCATGCATTCGGAATCTCTCGCGCCTCAATTCATAAAAGAAAGCTGCAAAATGTAAAACTCAAAACGAATATGTACATGAAAAAATTTTATTGAAACATCACATGGCCTTGAAAAAATACGTTCCCATATTGGAACTCCATTCAGTTACATGATAGGGAAAATTGGGTCTCCAGTGTGTAAGTTTTGCGACCGACTGCATAGAAATGTCCAGAGAGTTAACGATGCGAAAGCGACAGTTGAACAAAATATAGAGGATTGTTATTGGAGATTTTTTCCCCTTTGAATTTAACCGTTGCATTTAGATTTGCGCTCCGTGTGTTATCTACTTTTAAAAGATCAACAATTTGAAGTTAATGCTCAAAAAGAATAATTCGTTAATGAGTACAGAAATTCTAGAGGAAGATCATCAACACCTACAGTTCCAACTACAAGCGTATGAACACGCAAAGATCAATGTAACTGATACTTGAATTTACAAAGGAAAACTTGGGTATTACAGTAAATCAGGTTTTGGAAATTTTATGCCGTTTTATGGTGTATGCCACTGCGGAGATAATCAAAAATTTGTGCATCTGTGTGTGATTATAGATATAGAAAATATATACATTTTAATTTTGTACACCAGATGCGCATTTCGACAACTTATGTCTCTTCAGTGATACTCGTAGCCGAATTGTTGGAATTCTCATATCATGTAAATATTTGAAGAGCAGTATTGAAAGAAAAAAGAGGAGTTACTGGCTCACTTATGTGGCAGAAGTCACCATGGAGCTATACAATACATGAATATAAATAATATAATAGAACATTTAACACATTACAAAAATATTTGATTGTAGTGCAATTACGATACCGACTTAGGACGGTCATTTAATTTGACAAAAGCCAAACAAATGGTGTGGTTAACCGGTTTACGGGCCCACCTTCCCACTCACCGTAACAGCAGAACAATCAAAAGACGTACATTTCAAAATTTATAAATAATCCTCCATGTAAAGAACAAGGGTCAACAGGTATCGCATATTGAGAGGTCATAAAAATATAAACACGTAAGGTATTGTAAAACACATAATGGTATAAAAATATATGCGACATCAACATGATAAACCGTGCTCTGCCAGACTGAAAGCGAGCTCAGACCCTAGATCTGTAGGAGTCCCGACTAACAGTCAGAGGGGACGAGGTTCAAGACCATGTCTCCTCTGAAAGAGGTTTGGACAAGGCCCGTCATATAGTCCCCACCGCCCTGTTAGTCAGCGTGCAACGTTCAAGTAAAAGTCTGCGTAAGGCTGTAGAGGGGCCAAATACAAGACCTATAGTCTTTTTGATGATCTCAATATCATATTGTCTATTTAGGAGACGTTTGACTATTTTATTACATGAGAAAATAACGTTATCGGAGCCTTTTACTTTCCTTAGTTTATATACGAGATCACCGTAAAAGTTAGGATGGGAAATTCCATTGGATACATACTGTTGAAAAGAAATATTTCCAAATTTAGATAGAAGTTCTGAATAAGATCTGAAGAATTTGCCGAATGTTTTTCTTAGCTTGTGATATCTGTAACCCTGAGTTAAAAGTTTAGTAGTAATTTGTAAATTTCGTTTATGAAAGTCCAAAACATCGGTGCAGCCTCTGACAAATCGAACTAATTGAGATATATAGATACCATATGATGGGAGTCGAGGGACATCGCCATCCAAGTAAGGGAAATTTACAATAGGAAATCCAAAATCCTCACGTTTATCATAAATATTAATATATATTAGGTTGATGATAATTTTGATGTTTAAATCTAAGAAAGGTGTAGATTTATCTCAAGTATTAGCTTTATTCAATGTGAGCTCTGGTGGATATATTTCTGATATAAATTGTTCGAATTCAGGGTTGTCGATAACCAAAATGTCATCCAGATATCTGCAAGTATTATTAAATTTGTCAATGAGGTCAAAACGTTTTGATTTTTGAATAGAAACCATAAAATCCCTCTCATAACAATAAAGAAATAAATCTGCTATCAGAGGCGCGCAATTAGTACCCATAGGAATCCCAACTATTTGTTGATATATCTTGCCATCAAATTGCACAAAAATATCATTCATGAGAAAATCTAGTGCTTTACATAATTCCTTGCAAGTCCAGTATTTATTTGAAGTGTATTGTTTGTTGGAAAGGAATCCAGAGTTATTGGAAGTGCATATGTACGTTTTAGATTCTCTGTGAAAACAGCATTGTATAAGAGACAGCAACTTGCTTTTAATCAAATCATGAAGCAGAGATGTATAAAGTGTAGAAAAATCAAATGTAGAAATTTGAGTAGCTTTGAAATTTAGCGAAAGACGTTTGTCTATAACATCATGAGAATTTTTAATCGACCAAAAGTAATTGATGTTACTATTATGAAATGCGACATCACAATATTTGATAATATGATCTTTTATAGCAGTTAGAGCAGACGTAATATGTTTCGATAGTACCGTAGTAGAGCAGTGGCTAGAATTAGATATGAAACGTGATTTATATGGACTTTTATGTAGTTTTGGGAGCCAATACATGGTTAGTAGATCAGATTTATCAGTTTTAATTTTGAAGTCGGACATGGTCATGAGATGATCGTGCAAGGTGCTCTCTTTTGAGGTAGGGCTTTCCGCATATGTATGAGTGGAGTTTAATTCGTTTTTAAGTACTTCAATATAATATAGTTTTCAAACAACTATTATGTTATTACCTGCTTTATCAGCGGGAACAAAGACATATTTAGCATGTAAGTCAGCTATCTTCTTTTTAATAAAATTTGTCGTCAATGTATTAGGCTGTTGAAATAAATGCGGATTTTCCGTAAAGTTCTTAATACGTATATATACGGATATATATATATATATATATATATATATATATATATATATATATATATATATATATATATATGTATATATATATATATATATATATATATATATATATATATATATATATATATATATATATAATATACGGATATATATATATATATATATATATATACATGTATATATATATAACGAAATACGGTGTGTTTGCCCTATTTTTCAGCATATGTGCAACACATGATTTTTAACAAAATAACAATATGTCTTCCTTAGTTTGGGTCAATGAATTTTTTAAAATTGCTATATTTCTTGTTGCAAAGCAATGAATAACAATTTCGGTATTTCTGTTCCGATATAAAGTAATCAAATAGTAAACATTTAACTTAAGTATGTTAACTCATCATTTTTCTGTAATGTAAAAAATGACCAGAATCATATTGAAGAAATGGGACATTGCACTGATGCAATGTGAAATTAAATTATTCAAAAGAGAAGACAGACGACATCTACCAAGCTGTATGACACAAATGTTCAAAGCATAAACAAAACTTCTCAGAAAATGAGATTTAAAAAGAATGGAAAGTAATTTTTGAAAACCCTATATTGCTAAATTTTGCAAATGGTTCCCGTATACATATCCAAAGCAAGTGAGCCGATGATCTGTTCAACTATGGAATGGTTTTAATAGATTGATTTATAGATGTAATTTGAATTTTGTGTGGAAAATTAAATAACATTGGCATTGATCCAACATGGTTCAGATCGTATTTATCTGAAAGGTCACAAATAGTGGGGTTAGATGGCATTTTTGCAGATTCCGACCCTGTTACCTGCGGAGTGCCCCTGTATTATTTCTTCGCTATGTCAACGACATGGGCATAAGCATAGATGATGACTGCAAACTTATCCTATATGCTGATGATAGTGCCATACTTTTTCCCATTAGGATCCCGAGAACATTTCCATGAAACTTGGTAGATCACAAGAGCGTTGCTCTGATTGGCTTGTCGACAATAAGCTGTCACTCCACCATAGTCCCCAAGGGCATCACAAGTCTAGTTTTCAGTGCTTTTGTATTGACATGAAATATATACTTCAAATTTTCAGTCATCAAATTAAATAAATAACTCTAAAACTAAGGAGTATCTCCCTCATGAATAGCTCTGTCCTTAGATAGATTCTTTGGTTCATTTTTCGGTCATTTTGGCTTCAACACTGCACTTCATATTTTTATATATTTTGAGAATTCCATCATTCGGCTACGAGCATCACTGAAGAGCCATAACTTGTGGAAATGCGCATATGGTGCACAAAATTAAAAGGTATATATGTTCTATATTTATTAGGAAAGACAGAGTGTATACTTTTTGGACCTGAGAGAAAGCTTGGAGCTATAAACAGTTTTTCAGTCAAGTGTCATGGTTTCACAATCTATTCAACTGACAAGGTCAAATATCTAGGTGTCACTATCGATAAGTTTATTAGGTTTGACCTCATTGTCGACAACATTATAACCCAGGTCAACAGTAGATTAAAATTTCTATATAGAAATAGAGATTGGCTTAATACAAGGTCCAGGTTAACATTATCATCTGCGCTTATACAATGCTATTTCAATTATTGCTGCGCATCCAGGTACTCAAGTCTCTTTAAAACTTTGAAGAAGAGATTGCAAGTGATGCAAAACAAGGTCATCAGATTTATCCTCAACCTGAACCCTAGGTCAAAGGTCACACGTGATATGTTGCAATCATTTAATATGCTTAACACCCAAGATAGAGTCACACAATTACGTCTTAACCATGTTTTTAACATTTTTAATGGTTCTGCTCCTTTTTATCTAAAAGCGCATTTTGCTTTAAATGAAGGAAATACAAGAAGGGCTTCTAATCTTAACTATTTTGTACCTAGAATAGAATCTGAAGGAAATTCAAATTTTTATTATAACGCTATTTTAGATTGGAACCAATTACCACTAGAAATTAAACTAAACAGAACTGAGACGAGTTTTAAAGAATCTGTAAAATCATATCTCAAATCTAATGCTAGACAAAGAAAATGAATTTTACTTGTATTTAATTGTAATTATAATTATTTCATTATTATTATTATTATTATTATTATTATTATTATCATCATCATCATCATCATCATCATCATCATCATCATCATCATCATCATCATCATCATTATTATTATTATTATTATTATTATTATTATTATTATTATTATTATTGTTGTTGTTGTTGTTGTTGTTGTTGTTGTTTTAATTTAAACTACGAATTGGGGGTTTTTATTATTTAATTTTAGATTGTTCATTTAAACATCCAATCAGAAAATGCAATATGATAACTTTTAATTTTTGTTAAATCAAATACCATAATGTCTATTATTTTATATTATTAATATCAAATTCCATCAATTAATAGGGACCCCATTGGAAATAAGCCATGTATTTAGTATTTAGGCAAAATATATGTCATATTAAACTTGAAAGTATATGTATTAGTACCATTTGTGATATTTTTGTTATATAATCTATGATATCTTCAGATTGTGATAATTCAATGTATAATCTGTGATAAGTATCTATTTTAAAAACGTCTTGGATTTTATTAAATCATGTCAGAACTGTGATTTACCATCATCTTTTCATGCATACATTGTCAATGTAACAACTGTGATATATTTAATATTAAAATTTTAATATTCATTATTCTTTTTATCTTCATTGTACATGTATATTGTATTGCCTGAATAAATTATAATAAAATAACAAGTTTACTACTTTTCCGCCTTTTTGTGTATGAAAAAATCAACTTATGAAGAGATTATTTTTATCATTAGTATTACTTTAAACCGATGATACTATCTTTCGTTACCCATTCAGAAATGTCTTTTCTCGACGTGACGAAAAAGACCAGTGATGTCCCGATTGGGTGAAAAATAATAATTTTGACATCAGTGACCCGAGCTAAATTCAGCTTCTTCTACGTCACTGCCGTGCATATGCAAATATTTGATAAACTCCATGGTTATACAAAAAGCAATAAACGAATGATCTTAGAAACATGTGTTATTTGTGCGTGTCACTACATCGCCGCATTGTTTTCTGATAGGATTGGTCTGATTGGATATAATTTATTACATACGTTCACGTGATAATTAGGCATGCGCACAACAAACAAATATATCACAATATATCACTATGGTTCCAAGTTTCACTGAGGAATGCCATAAATGCAAACACTTGTACAATTTTCAATTATATGTTTTTCAAAGTTTTAAATTTTTCTTTGTGTATGGTTGAAGTAAAGATTACATGGCAGAATGCTGTTGAAATATTGTTCAGAGCGGGTGGTGGAATTTCTCTTTCTATTGTATAAATTACTTCTATAGTTATATTTTCTATAACAATAAGGAGGTTGACATTTTTTATTATATTCATATTATTATTTTTTTTATCATTATTAATATCATTGCCATCAGGATTATTCGTCTAATTATATATAATAATTTTGATTTCATTTTTATCCTTTCATTCATTTATTTAATTTACAAGTTTTTGTTTACTTGTCATTTATTTATATATTCATTTTATTTGCACTTTTTTTTTTATTTCATTATTATCATTTTATTTCATTTTATTTCACACACTAAAATACAGATATTAAGTAAAAACATTATTACACTTAAATTAAAACTTAGAGTACATATATGTAGTATGAATATTCTAAATGTCTCATCAGCACTAAACAATGGAGAATATCATTCGAATCAACCACCTCATTTTCCATCTAAAAAATAAATAATCCTGCAGGAAGGGTAAGAATAATAGTTGTTTCTTGTACATGAATACTGCATATGGTCATTTAAATATAAAAAGATTATAAGACTTTGAAATTTATACACTACATATTACTGAATCACCGGAAAAAATTAGAGATTTTATCATGTAATGAGACAGCATAGTACTGTTGTACATCCACTTCGGAAGAAATATTGACCATATATATATATATATATATATATAATATATATATATATATATATATATATATATATATATATATATATATATATTATATATATATATATATATATATATATATATATATATATATATATATATATATATATATATATATATATATATATATATATATATATATATATAAATATATATATATATATATATATATATATATATATATATATATATATATATATATATATATATATATATATATATATATATAATATATATATATATATATATATATATATATATATATATATATATATATATATATATATATATATATATATATATATATATATATATATATATATATATATATATATATATATATATATATATATATATATATATATATATATATATATATATATATATATATATATATATATATATATATATATATATATATATTTCAAATGACAAACACCTGACAACATTTTTTATGGAATTTATCATTTTGGGTTGTTTTTTTTTTTTAGGTTTATGTTGTTGTTGACCATAAATGTATTCCTAGTCTTACAGTTATGTGCACTTAATCAAAAATATAACAAATGAGTACTGTGATTAGTTCTAACGCATACAGGAAATGATCAAGGAGCGGTAACTCGTAGTTTTCTTTTACTTAACAGAGAATGTTTCTTGAAGTAATATATAAACTTCTGTCTTTCTTCCTAACAATTTCTAAATATATTTCTAAATGCTGTAGGTATCCAGTCAATAATAAAATAAAAATAAGATAAGCTTTTTGCTAATGTAAAATTATCTCTAGAAAAAATTATTTCAACATTAGTCATGAAAAAATAATAAGATTCAATTTATGTGTAATAAAAGAAGGTTTATGTTTCTTGAGATGGGGATAAATCGGCTTGATGGCTTACGGTGAACCATAAATCTGCTACCTATTATTAAAGCAAATTGTACATTTAATGTAAAAAATCAACATAAAAGATTCCATATTGGAGTTTTATTTCGCATCATAACTTACAAATTGCTGATACCACAGTATGCTGAACGAATCCAAGTTTTTAAAGATTGTATCTGTTAATTTAGAAGGCGCCGTCGGGCTGAGGCCACTCTGGAATGACTGATAACTTTTGAGATCTTTTACTATCTATACATCTATTCTAATGCAGCAGAATTGTAAAACTCAAAGGGGTCACTCATTTCAATTATGAATAATTTCATCGACTCGTCAGTTTCCCTTTGATATTTATGAGTATGAAATCTGAGCCCGTTTATGAGGAATCATAAAACCATCTACCGCAGATACATGAATATTAAAAATGTTGATATAAACTGGCTACTAGTGCAGATTGTTTGATTTTGATTCTTACAACTGTCTAAACCAAAGGATGAAACGAAAGGGGTTTCTGATGTAAGCAGTTTATTACCATCCCAAACACGAGAGCAATCTTACTGAAACAAATGTATTCCACCATCTCTTCTCCTCTGTATTGCATTTTATAAGGCTGTTTGATATTTACACATATTTATGGAATTCGCCGTTCTTCAGGACAATGCTAAAGATAAATATTCTTTTAGGAACAACCAATTTGGACAACAAACTATAAAAACTCGGAGTAAACTATAAAAACTCGGAGTAAACTATAAAAACTCGGAGTAAACTATAAAAACTCGGAGTAAACTATAAAAACTCGGAGTAAACTTAATAAGAGGTCAAATAAATTCACCACAAATAATCACAAAATAATATGACCGAGCTCCTCATCTCTTTTTTGCAAGTTCACGTATGTTCTTTATTTCTTTTTGTAGGTTTGGTATGCACTACGAATGGTGAGTTTTGGACTACTATGTTAGGTTTTGCTGGTTTGGTATGTCATTAGGAAGGGTGAATTTTGAACTACTGTTTTAATTCTTGTTTGTTTGACATGCCACTAGCAATGATGAATTTTGGATTACTATGTTATATATTGCTGGCTTGGTATGCCTCTAGGAATTGTGAGTTTTGTACTACTGTGTAAGCTTTTGCTGGTTTGATATGCCAGTAGGAATTTTGAGTTTTGGACTACTATGTTAGGGTTTGCTGGTTTGGTATGCCACTAGGAATATTTAGGTTTGTACTACTGTGTTAGTTTTTGTTGGTTTGGTATACCACTAGGAACGGTAGTTTTGATCTACTGTTTTATTTTTAACTGGTTTGGATTGCCACCAGAGATTTAAAGTTTCGTACTAGTGTGTTAGTTTGTGCTGATTTGGTATGCCACTAGAAATATTGGGTTCTGTGCCACTGTGTTAGTGTTATTGGTTTGGTATGCCACTATGAATGATAAGTTTTCGACTGCAGTGTTTCTTGCTGCACGTTTGGTACGTGAATCGGAATATGGAGTTTCGAACTACTGTTTTACATTTTGCTGGTTTGGTATGCCACTAGGAATGGTGAGTTTTGTACTGCTATGTTATGTTTTGTTGGTTTGGAATGCCAATATGAATGATGAGGTTTTGACTTTTTTCTTACTGCAGGTTTGGTATGTGAATCGGAATATGGAGTTTTAAACTCTTGTGTCAGTGTTTGCTTGTTTGGTTTGCCACTAGGACTGATGTTTTTTGGATTAATGTGTTACGTTTTGTTTGTTTGGTATGCCACTGGAAATAATGAGTTATGAAGAACTGTGTTAGGTTTTGTTGGACGGGTAGGCCACTAGGACTAATGAGTTTTGGACTACTGTGTTAGTGTTTGTTGATTTGGAATGCCTCTTGGAACACTGAGTTTTGCACCACTGTGTTAGTTTTTGTTGGTTTGGTATGCCTCTGAGAATGACGACTTTTGTATACTGTGTTAGTTTATGTTGGTTTGGTATGCCACTATGAATGATGAGTTTTCTACTATAACGTTACTTAATTTAGGTCTGGTATTGAACTATTGTATTAGTATTTGCTGGTCTGGTATGCCACTAGGAGAGATTTTTGTTTTGATCACTGTGTTACGTTTTGCTTGTTTGGCATGCCACTGGAAATATTGAGTTTTGACCTCATATGTTAGTTTTGTTGGTTGAGTAAGCCATTATTACTGATGAGTTTTGGATTACTGTGTTATGTTTTGCTGGTTTGGTATGCCACTAGGAATAATGAGTTTTGGATTACTGTGTTTTGTTTTGCTGGTTTGGTATGCCACTAGGAATGATGAGTTTTGGATTACTTTTATATTTCGCTGGATTTGGTAAGCCACTAGGGATGATGAGTTTGGATTACGGTATCAGTTTTTGCTGGTTTGGTATGCCATTAGGAATAGTGAGTTTTGGATTACTGTTTTATGTTTTGTTGGTTTGGTCTGCCACTAGGAATGATGAGTTTTGGATTACTGTGTTATGTTTTGCTGGTTTGGTATGCCACTAGCACTGAAGAGTTTTGGATTACTGTGTTATGTTTTGCTGGTTTGATATGCCACTGGGAATAGTGAGTTTTGGATTACTGTGTTATGTTTTGCAGGTTTGGTATGCCACTAGGAATAGTGAGTTTTGGATTACTGTGTTATGTTTTGCAGGTTTGGTATGCCACTAGGAATGATGAGTTTTGGATTACTGTGTTATGTTTTGCTGGTTTGGTATGTCACTAGCAATGAAGAGTTTTGGATTACTGTGTTATGTTTTGCTGGTTTGATATGCCACTGGGAATAGTGAGTTTTGGATTACTGTGTTATGTTTTGCAGGTTTGGTATGCCACTATGAATGGTGAGATTTAGATTACTGTATTAAGTTTTTTCCTTATCTTATAATTTATAACAAACTACTACTGATATTAAAAAAATAAGTTTGAAAATCAGTGATACATCAATTTCCAAAACTGTTTCAGATATGTTTCTTGAACATTGCTTCGAACATTTGTCTTGATTTCATACACGCACAAATCTGAAGAAACAAAACCTTTGGGACATTGTTTACTTTCTGTTTGGAATAATTAAGTCGTTATGATTATGCAAAAGTCGATACTAATTCATAAAAAAGACAGAGAATCAGAAAACATACATCAAATTTATAAACACATATATAAAAGTACAGGCTTAATATCTTAATATTCTGATATTTAACATTTTATTATCATAGCTTAATCAAATGTGCATTATTTACGCTTACTTCGTAGTAAAATTCCCATTGATTTATGACGTTGCTAGACTCAGATATTTGATTATGTCAAAACGATTCTTGGCAAAAAACTTAGGTGAGAAGTATAGTAAAGAATTAAGGGAAGGTATTGCCAGTAATATTTCATATGCTAGGGTAAAACATTGTTATCTTATTACATATTTCAGACCTACGATTTATGATCATATCATGAAGTTATTACGTAATTTTCTTTATCAAACATTTCCTGTCGTATAATTTTGATATCAGCAAAGACGGAAATATTCCCATCTTTCAATCAAAAAATAAAATATGGATTAGAACAAAAACTCAGATGATCGTTAAAATATACTGTAGATAAAGAACTTAATGCCTGTCTGAGAGACAAGATACTGAAGATTTTATTGTTATTGCGATGAATAACACCTTAGATGTAAACTAAGTATTGCTTTTGTTTGTTTACAATATAAACAATTATTCGCATAATGCAAATCCATAATTACGATAACGCAACGGAAACAATATCAACAACGAAGAAACAATACTTATCAAAAGAACATAACTTAAAATGACTTAACATTGAAACCATTCCTATATTCATGTATCATGAATTATTTGTGGCATGCAGATTTAGATAAACATTATACTTATTCAAATATAACGACATGGATTTTTAGAAATTTTATCAATTTTCAAAATAAACTAAGAATAAAAAATATGGTGAAATCTCCGGTCATGTCTGATCCAAAGACCAGTCTGTCACGACTCGATCCTATTACTACCTGTTCTTCGCCAGCACAAACGCCATGGAATGATATTAATGAAACATAGAAAAGTGGGCCTTCATTTGCCCCTGAATAGCAAGATATGACGACGATGTCTTATTAGCAACAAACTTATCAATAATAAAATATACATATCCTAATGTATACTGTATTTTAATTGGTGTTATAACACCAAGTAGATATGATTTACATTATAAATTGAACTCCGACATATATACATTGTGCTATGATCAGGTTTCCCATTATCCACCATTCATGAATTTCCAAAATCAAAGACAATGTCATGTTACCTATAGTTGGTTTAATCAGTCCTGAAAAGTCGGCGGTAGTTGACTGTCAATGAACCAAGAAGAGGCTAAGAATACAAAATAATTATAAGTAGTCCAGTGTAAATATCTCAAATATAATAACGTCTCTTATATATAGAACCTATATACAGACATATTCTGGGGCATCAATAGTGAATTTCTACAATTAAAATCCATTCCAAACTACAAAATTAATGGAACAGGTTCCAAGCCGACACACGGATGAAGTAACTGTTGTAAATTTAAATGACCATGGATATGGCAGCTACATGTCAATATTCTTCTGATGTCTGATGTGTTCTTATTTTACTTTATGTTATGTATGCTTGAGACTAATTTTATCAAGTAGCACTGGCAAATCTTGAAGCTTATTAATGTATATCCGAAGACTTGGAAACACTATGATAATGGCGGAATCATATCCACAATAAAACGATAGTTTACTTAACGATGGGTATTGTTATATATATTATGGCAATGCATCAAAGACAGAGATGGAGGTATTTACATGGTCATCGTAGACAATTAGTCTCAAATACCACCCGACCCCTGCGATGTACTTGATACATTAGAAACATAAATCTACCTTCAAAAGCAACAGTCTGACAAATATTCCTTAATTTAATACTTATCTCTCGTCAAAAAGGTTTAATCATTTTCTCTTAGAGTTGTAAATTGTTCGTGATAAGAACATCAGAGGGTAAACACAGTTAACAACTGGATTTAATTTTGTTTTCCCTTAGAGTCTTCTGACAGCTCATTTTGGTAGCACTTATGCGGTCCACGTTCATCATTTAGATCTCTTTGCTTAATTATCTAATGAGTGTATATGTTTCTCGCCGGCCTACAAACCTACAATTAATCGTTAATCGTGGTGCGAGCAGTCATCACTTGAGAGGATGCTAGAAGCAAGAGGGGGTTAAAGGATCGGCAGGAGGGGTTGTAAATGGGTTTAATTATGGCAGATAAAATGTAGTGAAACCATGTTTTCTAAAGAAGAAAAGTTTCAACAATTATATATGAATTTCTTTCGGCGCCAGATATACTCTCGTAAATTCTATCAAGTTACTAATTCTCAGATGATAATTATCATCTCGACCTCAAAGTTGATAAAAAGAATTTCAAACATTAAGATTCTTTGGAAGAACAAATGGTAAGAATTCCGTTTCATCTGTGGTAAAGAGTGCACTTACAAAATAACAACAAACAAAATTGAAAAACAAAATACTGTCCTGAAAAGAACTAATAAAATATGAACTAATGAACTAATGAATTTGGAAAGAAGTGAACATCATATATGATATTTAAGAGAAACAAAAGAACAAAGATCCAGACAAAAGTACCGTAAAATTTACTTTTCAAAATATGATCGATTGCTAATAATATTCAAATATATTTCCAACACAAACTTAATATGGCAACGGACCAGAGACACACGATAATATTTAAATAAATAGTAGGATGGAAACAGTCAAGATGGTTAGGATAAACATGGATCATAAACCTAGGCTATGGTGAGATCACGGAATCCGGATGATGAAGGATTACCTGGTGGTCTGACAAATACGCCGTATATGATCTCATAGTCAAAATGTATATGTAATCCTGAAGAAAGGTCGATTCCTTCGTCAAATCAGCGTATGTGATGTAATCACCAAATCCTTTACAAGGTAAAATAGTATTAAAGCTTTCAATGAATATAATAATATAATATAATGATAATAATAATAATAAGAAGAAGTAATAAGGCACCAAAACCAAGGTAATCACAAGTATTTGAAAATTAGTGATGGAAATGGAAAGTGCATAATCTAAAAGAGAGCTATGCAGGTTACCACGGGAAAAGGACACATTAAATTATAAATGAGAAAAAAATCCATTTAAATATATCTTAATCCTACATTATACAGCTATTATAAGATATGAACAGTATAAGCATTCTGGGAAGGGTGTGTATCATACATGAACATGCTGAAATGTCCTTTGTATATGAGATGAGCTGAAAAAAATTTATAATATATTATTCTAATACAGTGCACGACTTAGGATACAAATATTCTAGACCTCTACCATTTTTGTACTGTTTCCACAAGTATTGTAAAGCTATTATATTTTTGTAATAGTTTGTACTACAAATACTTTAGACCTCTACCTCTTTTTATGCTGATTTTCACAAGTATTGTAAACCTCAACCAGTTTGTTACGGTTTTACAAATTTAGTCTAAAACATCTTTGAAAAGACCATGTAGGCTATAAACATCTCTGGGAAGAAATTGCTTTTTTAAATGGTCCTCTGGTGAACTATATTAATGTTGATCCTACAGCATCGTCCAGTCCAGTCAGCAAGGAAGTGAAAACTTCTCCATGACACACCTCCTCTTGTTCTTTCAAGGGTCCTTAATAATCGATATTTTCTATATAGTTTACACAACTTCGTTATAACATCTCGAGTGAAAATATGGCATCACGACGGAAATCACTGGTCGGCAGAGGATGGTTATTCTTTCATGGCACTTGATCCCATCTCTGGGTCCTCAAGGTTTTATTGATTTCTATATTTCTCATTCAATTTCTCATTCAATTTAATCCTTAAGAAGGGAGGGGGTTATAAATGTTACTACAACTTGATATCTTATCTATTTTCTATTGCAGTTACTCTAAGACATTTCAAATACTCTTTACTATTTATCAAATCATACCATTATATTACTTCTGTTAACAGTGAAACTTTGCTAGGTATTACAAACTTTCGAAATAATATCGATAAAAACTCGATTCTAAAATACATCGTGTAAAAGTACAAATGCTATAAAATAATTTTTATAAAGTAGGTGCTTAAAATGGTTATCATGCACATGCTATCATAAATCTCGTCATCATCTATATATCTTCAACCTTCTCAATTTATCTGAATTTATCAGAATTTTATTTCAGCATGGGATTGTAGATAGTAATATCTTGTAGCAGTTTATAAATGAATCAATGATACATTAATGGAGATGCTTATCTCAGTGTATCTTTCAGAGACAAGTTTCATTCATCAACACTGTGATGTGGCAGAAGAAATAAATGATAGCCGAAGACTGTTGAAGATACCAAGTTTTTAACACGAACTTGGAATGTTTAGAAATTCACAAATAGGTAAATACTACCTCTCCATAAAATTGTTGAAATTTACCAAATAAATTTAGGAGATAAGTGAAATATTTATAGATTTTTTTTCTTCTGGTTGGCATATGAATGCTATCCATTGAAAAAAAATAGTATGATCCATTGATCTTCATATTAACTTAATGATCAATATTACTATTGTCACTGAACATTCGAACAATCAGTATGCAAGGAGGTGTTGGACTGTATACTTAAAATAATCTAACAAAAATTATTGATATTCATTTAGTATTATGTTGTGGTGTAACTAATCTACAGTACATGTATTCACAAAGAACCTTAAGTCTAAGTGTAGGACTTGAGACCTTTAATAGCATGTGTCCTAATTCTAAGAATGAGTTGAAAGTTTCTCTGTGAATTGTATGCCTGAAATACTATTTAAAAAGAAACTGTTGACTATTATAGGTCTCAAGTCTTAAACTTAGACTTAAGTTTCTTTGTAATAAAAGTAAGTTTCTTTGTAAGTTTCATGTAATAAAATAGTCAAACGTCTCCTAAATAGACAATATGATATTGAGATCATCAAAAAGACTATAGGTCTTGTATTTGGCCCCTCTACAGCCTTATGCAGACTTTTACTTGAACGTTGCACGCTGACTAACAGGGCGGTGGGGACTATATGACGGGCTTTGTCCAAACCTCTTTCAGAGGAGACATGGTCCTGAACCTCGTCCCCTCTGACTGTTAGTCGGGACTCCTACAGATCTAGGGTCTTAGCTCGCTTTCAGACTGGCAGAGCACGATTTATCATGTTGATGTCGCATATATTTTTATACCATTATGTTTTTTACAATACCTTACGTGTTTATATTTTTATGACCTCTCAATATGCGATACCTGTTGACCCTTGTTCTTTACATGGAGGATTATTTATAAATTTTTAAATGTACGTCTTTTGATTGTTCTGCTGTTACGGTGAGTGGGAAGGTGGGCCCGTAAACCGGTTAACCACACCATTTGTTTGGCTTTTGTCAAATTAAATGACCGTCCTAAGTCGGTATCGTAATTGCACTACAATCAAATATTTTTGTAATGTGTTAAATGTTCTATTATATTATTCATATTCATGTATTGTATAGCTCCATGGTGACTTCTGCCACATAACTGAGCCGGTAACTCCTCTTTTTTCTTTTGTAAATAATACGCCAGAGAGATAATTCTATTATACTTTCCACTAAACATTGACTTAAAATTTGCACTGAATGATTTATTTATACAAAATAAATAAAGCTTAAAAATTTCTTTGTTTTTTAAAACCCGATCGACCCCTCAAAAATGGCGCCGACTCTGATTTTTTTTTTTTTTTTTTTTTTTCGCCATTTACAAGAAATTCCAGAATCGGTTTTCTGAAACTACACATTGTTGTTATTTCCGGTGTTTTTAAAACAAATATGGCGACCCACATGGCATCAAGCCTCGTCGTACATGATGAATTATGTTGAACACTACCTTTTATTATACATTATGTATGTCCATCTGAATGTCAAGACATTTTCCATAGAAAAAAATTCGACCTACCGACCCTATCCTTTTAGGTCATGTTACAGGAAAGAAATATTGTTTTTCTGGCGTAAGAAAGTTTATCTAGTAATGAATATAAAAAGATTACATGTATTACTCTAGTGCACTATAAGATCATGTTGACAGCTAATGCCTAATCAGTAATGCTCCAGGTCAAAACCTAAAATAAAACCCTAAAATCTAAAAAAAAAACTAACCTTAAAGTAAGAGCTAAGGTACCACTCTAAGAACATAGCTATGCGTGAGGGAGATACTCATACGTTTTTGAATAATTTATAAATATTTTTACAGTAAATTTGAAGAATATATGACGATTCAGTGCAGAAGCAGTGGAACTGGGCTTAATTGTGATTAGCCTTGGAAACTAACAAAGAGCAAGAATCTATATCGACCCAGGGGTTATTACAAATATAAGAACATATATACATATATGAATTTAGTGCACCATATGCGCATTACGACAACTAATGTGTCTTCCGTGATGTTCAAAGCCGAGACTGTGGAAATCTAAAGTATGAATATTTAAAGAACAAACTTTTATAATCTAACCTGAAAGTAATAGCCAATGAATCAATATCAGGACACAGCTATGCAGGAAGGAGATACTCCGTGGATTTAGGATATTATATAAACATTTCTATAGTAAATTTGAAGTGTATATTTTTCGTTTCAGTGCAAAACACTGAAAATTAAGCTTGCGATAACCATTGGGAACTAACCATTGATTGTTTAATTAAACATATGATAAGAGTAAACTAGTACATGTTTATAACACTATTATATATACATGACTAAATGATATTAATTTGTGCACACATTTACATATGCCTGTTTATGTTAATTCTCATTACCTCTCTTCTATAAAGTTCAGGTTTTGAAATTCAGAATGGTGCCTACCTTTCATTGGTTGACCATACTGGTTGATTGTACATTGCACATGTCAATTATCCAACCGCATTGTCCTCACCGTGTCACTGGACATTGTTGTAACGTTCTCTGTAGATTTTCTTTTTTGAATTAGCTTTGCCAATGGTGGAGTCTGTCAGGAGTTTTTCATCATGTTAACATTACAATTGTATCAATATCATTTTGTTCTTTTTAAGTGTTATAATATCCTTTTTCCTGAAGTTGTGTGGCTGTGGCACTTTCTACAGTGTTTGTTCACATTCATGTATGTATGCAGTGCTGAAATATATTTGTTTCGTCTGTATTTGAAGATATTCACGGCGGGTGCGGCTAGACAAACAGAAGATGCTCACCCCTCCCAAGCACCTGGTCTCACATCTGAATTTCAGGGGTGCGTGAATGTAGTACATTGTTGTTAGTGCCATAGTCATGTGACACCAGTTACTTTCGTATTTTTTAATTGAAAATGGATTGATTCTTTTCTATATGTCTTATTATGTAAATAAACTATTATTCCTTGATATTATCTTGTTTAATTTTGTAATATGTAGATCAGAGATATATTTTACATGTGTTAGGTTGAAGGTTGATTGACAATATTTCAGTTATATCGCGACATGGAAGCAGGAGGTTACCAACCTCTTAAACTTAGTGGCGCAACCCGGGAATCGAACCCGGATTGACGGCGCCGCAAGCAAAGCGCTTAACCACTACACCACGTCTGCCCCTTACATGTGTTAGGAGAAATATAATCCGTATGACCATAAACATACTGCAAGTAATACGCTGTTGTTAACTATTGTAAATAATAATAGTAAAATATAAGATAATATAATAAAACGATCAATTACATAAAATAAACTATGTTTGGATAAACTGAACAGTAGCATTCGGATTTATCCTTCCTTACAGTCCAATCATACTTCATAAAGATGGCCTTCACATGATGGTCATAATAGTTTTGTGATGGAGGAAACAATAGTACACGAATCTGTTTTTTTTTTTTCAATCTGCCAAAGTTACAAAAAGGATTTGCCAAATTAAACGAAGTGGTAATCAAGGCCAGAAGAGAAAAAGGGGGCAATGTTATATGAACGTTAGGCCAATAATGTCTCAATGAATAAAAGATACTTCCAGTAGCCCGAAATATCGTATCGAAGTTTTATCTAAAATGTTGAGAGAAAACAAGAAGCATTGTTGATTCAAATAGACAATGTATAAGTATACATACCAACGTTAAACCAAAAGCACAACATTTTGACTGTAAATTATGAAGTATGCATTTTGTGTCTGAATCTGTGTGACTCGACCTCTTTCTATGAAGATATAATTTCCTTAACTTATTTGCCTCTTTTCAAATCTCACATCTTTAACATTATAAAATGTTTCCAATGGTGTACCCTGTTCTATAATCCCTGGATACTTTTAAAAAAAATAATGAAATTTGAAAAACCATCATTTGGGTTTATTCTTATGCTGTTTAATATAAATGCAAACAGTAAATTATGATAACAGCTCTTATTAATTAGATATTATTCATTCCAATATTAATTTACTTTAGAAACATTTTGATCTTCTGTTGTGTGCATCACACTAATGTATTTGATTTTGTCGACTTCTGACTATTCCCTACTTATAACGAGGTTTTAATGAGTTTTCAGAAATTCTCAATGATGCAACTTCTATTGATATCTGGATCATTATGAACTTAAAACAATGCTATCTGCAGTGCCGTAATGAAGCCTAAGTTTAAGAGGCACTTTCGAAAATATATCGAGCAATATTTGTGTTATTTTGCATCCATTAACAATATTGCTGGAGGGCCCAGCTAGGATCTTGTGAAGATAATAAGTTTAGAGGATACATGAACGGAATCTGGCAGGAATAATTTTGCTATTATTTACAGTGTGTTAGTAAGATTTCTGCGATACACCTCACGCTACTTATGACGGCGTGGAAACATACAGCATACTTTATTAACTAGCAATTATCTATTTACTTAAGAACTGTTCTTAATCATCCTTATTTACCACTTGAATAGGCCCGACTAATTACCTATAGTGAGCACAATACTTCTACATTTGACGAGAAGAAATATTCAAGACAGATATATCGCAGACGACTGCAAATTATTAGCTTAACTTTCCTCTGTTGCTCTCCTGCACGCGCCAAAATTCTTGAGCAGACGATCTCTAATGATTGAGTAATAGACATCTCATTTTTAAAAGTAGCCGGTAAATAGAAAGCCATTAGTGATAATAGTACATTGAATTATCTTTAGTCTCATAATTTTCCATGCGTTATATACGTGTTTAAGCCCCCGATCGGATTAACTAATTGCCGTTATTACGATCTGCTGTATCTGTTTTCTTGAAGTGTTGCTTTTGTTATGCTTGTGCATCCGGTTTCCTTGTTCTGGTTTAAGAACCATGAAACTACATGTAATATTTTACGGTTTCAATGATTAGTATACCACATCTGTAGCAAAGTCCAGGCCAAATTATAATTATAACTCTCTTTGATATAAGTCTGCTTTTCTTCATCCCTTTTACATGGCGAAGAATTTTTACTTTAATTTTTAATGATATCAAATAAAATATAATGTTTGGTGTTTATCCATTAAAATGAGTCGTAACAACTGATACATCTGGTCCGCTCGGAGGAAAAGTACAATAGAAAATGAATGAATTTTTTATATGAAAAGCATGATCACCTTTTCACGGACATAACAAGACTAAGTAGACAGTAGTATTAAAATCTACATAAGATTTACAATATGGAACATGTATTTATTTTTACTTGAGCCTGCATATCTGAATAAAAGATAAGAATATGCAATGAAATCATACATTTTACCATAAACTGGAAGCTGGAAACTTATTTGGGTGAGCATGAAGAAGCATGTACTTTTGGTAAAACTCCGTGTCTCTGCGTTATGTGCATCCAAGAGTAGATAAAATGCATTTTATCCCGTATCTTACCTTTTGATGATTTTCACTTGTTTGTTGTGTGTTTGTAGTCAGAATAGGTATACCTCTGTTGTTTTATTATAATTTACGTACTTCCGTCCATGTCAGTTTGTATAAAATACTTGTACTTAAATCTTTGCATTAAATACTAATGTAAGCTAAATCTGAATTTGTACAATATTCTAGAATGAGGAATATCTGCATCGTGCGAATCTCACTCCTCACATTGGTTCTTTTTTACTCTTACTTTTGTGTCGTTACGGTAATTATAGTTTGTTCTTCAAATATGTACGCTTTGGATTTCCACAGTTTCAGGTTTGGGCATCACTGAAAAGACATAAATTGTCGAACTGTGCATATGGTACACTAAGTTTATACATGTATATATGTTGTGAGAACTTTCAACAAAAAAAAACATGATATTAAGAATATATCACATCCATAATGAATGCATATTGTCAACCATGAATATAACTTTCTGAAAACCACCACATGATTACCCAAAGACAGTCATTAGAATATTATAATCATAAAGCCTTATGTTCGTTCTCAAATATCAGTTTCAAGTAATCAACACCAGCGACACAGGAACAAAAGCATACCTAGCAGTATCATTTAAATTCATATTGTAAATGTATGCTAGCTTAAAGGCATTACAACCTTATGTGATGATGGTGTAAACACTTGTTGATCCTTGAAAACTGTTAGTTTTCTACCCTGTTGATCAAAGGATGTCTTTGATATATCTAAGCCATGGAAACCATTACCTTTTATGTCATCAACTTAAATGGAAATTATTATTTTTAGATGATATCTATAATGATTGTCGTGTTCATGTGTTTTGCATGATGGTATCACACCGACTAAAATGTCAAATTTTACTTTCTATTTTACTGGTAAGATTATCGCAAGAGATAAACGTATATACAGGTGCTAAAATAAGGGAATCAATGTCTCTTGTATCATTTATGAGCGCGTACGGTCCTTTTGTTAAGCAATGAACTTATTTGTTGAAACGCAGTCAACTTTAATATGAAATTACATGCAAGGGGCAACAAAATTAAAAATATGTGTGTGGTTCTCTGCATTACTTGATAAAAAGCATGTTTCTGCCATATGTTAAAAATATTTTTTAAAAAACCGGTTTATCTAATGGGTAAAGGTTGTTCCTTTTCGTTTGTATTAACAAAGTCTTATAGGAAGAATTAGAAAATCGAAATTGTATTTTTCCCTTGTTGGTATTGTGTTCCATTTCCAATTTAAAAGTATAAAAAGCACTTTTAGTGTAAATGTAAAGATGATGAATCTTAGATAAATAAATACTCATGTCATATGAATGTATTACATATTGTGTGACTTAATACTACTGACAAAGTAACTGCTAGTTACTAGTTATTTTTTCTTATCTTGCTGCATACTTATTTATACTAATTGTTTTATATTTATTGTATTTGGTATTTTGTAGTATAGATATGATTTATCCTGTATGTCTTATTTTGTCAAGTTTTTAGGTAATTTAATAACAGGGTTTATTCTGTCATATGAACAATTAACTTAATTTTAACTTGTCGTTTATAAGCAAATAAATATAAGCGATTACATTTTGAAAAAGTAGATCATATTAACATTTTCGACTTGTATCGATTGATATATACAGGCGTTCTTTTGGTGCTGATCCGTTCATTGTTGTCTCTGTGACGTCACGAATACTTGAGTCGTGAGTCGTAAGATAATAACCAGGATAATAGTAATTTAGTCGCAATATCAGCTGTTCCTTACAAATATGTAATTTATCGTAAACATGTCATTTAAATTTATTGATACTGTTTTTAAATGTTAGAAATTCTAAACTGTAATCGATCAAGAACCTGGTAATTTAGCAAAAAAGTTCAATTACTCTATCATTTAACAGCAACTTCATAATGGTCGTTTTCGTCTGATAAAATCTTTCGTTCTCTCATAATTATATTTTAGCTGGTCATATATTCGAAAAGGTAATGCAGAAATGATGAGAAGTGATTTACCAGGTGACAATTATAGTGTATCTCAGGTGAAATCAAAGGTGAAAGTAAATGAAGAAATTGTACCGGACCGGTAATGGATGGACTTTAAGTACATACAGATGTATACCATCAACGAGTAATTCCATGCGAAACGTGAAGACAAATCCGAACTATTTCCGATTGATACTGTTGTTAATTATCTAATGAAGTAAACTACGATAGTAACTTGTATTATGTGGCTGCGACAATCAAAACAATGCATCACAGTGGACATTCATACACTTCAGGTATTTGGGATTGAAACCCCGAGTATCTCCTTTTTTACTAGCCACAAATGTCACCACCGCCGAATTCATAAAGATAAATTGTAGTATTTTTAACGAGGTGGTGTTTTATGTTATTCAACTTTGCTGGTCACTGACGATCTCAATATTTTAACTCATAACGAAAAAAAAAAATAAAATATGTTTTTTATTTCCTAATTATCATGATGCCTTGAAAGCTTCAATGTGGTCCAATTAATAATACGTGATATCTCATAACTGTTGCATTCCCCTCGGTGTTTTTATAAATGATTTCGATTAGTTTAAATGTTCGTGTGAGTAAGTTTCTACGAGTGGTTGTTATCTGAAGAGGAGATTGTGTTTAATATGAACATATGAGAGAGTTAGTACATTCATTACTGTATTAATTTAGAGAGATGATATTAGAATAAACTTAAGTTAATATTAAAGAACTGAACATTTTTCTTAGTATACTTCCCTTATTGCAGTTTATGAAACGTTCACAGAAATATAACAAATTACCAAAAATAGTTTTAAAGTTTCAAAATCAACTTATTTCAAAGAATTTATATCTGTGTCAGGTTGTCCAACACTTTAAACCGACAGAAAGAGAAAGAGAGAGAGAGAGCGTGTGTGTGTGTGTGTGTGGGGGGGGGGGGGGGGGGGGGGTGGTTTGTGTGTGTGTTCAGGGATCAGGAGGTGTGCCTCGTTTCGATCCTATAAATACTATTTGTATTATCAATATGTTAATATCAATGGCATGTATTTTGTCATTTTAATTATTATTAATTGTTTAACGAATCATATGGTGCATTATTGATGCCTAATACTTCATTTCTGTCTTGATATATTTTTAATGATTTCATTTTTATATTTGTTTTATCTCAGTTATTTGTGATAAAACTATGAAATTTATTTGATAAAAATCACTGTTAGATTTCCTTAAATCGCAGTTTCGACTATGAATTTTAATTGCTGATTTTGTGGTTTCCATTATCTAATAGGCCTATGCATCACCTTGATATATTTCAATTGTTTTAAAATCTGATGTTTTGAGAATCAAGAGAATATTAAGGCTTTAAGATATTTAAGTTCATATCCAACTATCATTACAGTAATAGTGATCCTATGGTATTTATCTATATTTGTACGGCGGTTCCTAAAAATGAGATGATATACGAGGCAGTATACATTATAAGTAGATGTATTGAAACAGTCATCTACACCAACAGGTGAAATCTAGCATGCAACAAATAACCTATCAGGTTCCATTGTGTGCAACTGTCGATACGTGAAAACAGCTCGGCTATGAAATAGAACCGAACTTTGAGAGCAATAAATTTCACCTCTATAATTTTATCATTAAAAGGTATGTAAAGTATGAAAATTGGCAAATTAAATTATACTTTGATAAGCTATGAATCACGGTTTATATCAAAATTGTCACCTTATCATTACGGGTGTGTCAAAAGGTGAAATCTAAATAATTTCTTTAGTATTCTTGATGTACACCTCTACGCCAGCCATAGTAAATCGAGAAATATGACATTAATTTCCATGACATGGCATAATTATATCAAACGTAGAACTATAAAAGAAATGACTGTAACATGAGTCAGTAAGAGGATCAAAAAGTAGTAAATATGATTTAATCAAATATATAACGGTGACAACCACAAGCAAAATATAGCCCTTTTGCACTAACAATCTTCTCAACCCTAGAAAAGTGTTAACAAATACCATTGTTACTCATGATCAAAATCAGTATCTCTATTCCTACATGGCAGTGTACTTTGAACTTTTTTTTAACTTAGGAGTATGTAATATGAATAAACATCAAGAAAATACAATAAAATTGATCAGCATAGATATCAAAATCGTAACTGATCGGCTTAAATACCACGATCGTAATTAGTCGAATTCCAATGGTTATTAAATCAATACTATATTTCTTTAAACTTCAGTTAAACTTTTAGAAATATTTAAAATTGTTAAAAGCAATAAAATAATTGTTCTTGCTTACTATACTCACTTGTCTGAAACAAACTGAGTATCAGAATAATACACTAGAATCAACCCTCTGATGAGTATTTATTAAATGGGAAAGAGAAAACACAAAAATATGATAACCTTATAATACAAACACACCGTGTATAAAACTGACAGTGCTGCTGAAAGTATTATGCCGAGCTAAAATCGTTTTGAGTTTAATATACATGGAAGAAGTAGGTAGCAAACGCTGTGTAAGATGGGCCGATACTTATCATAGCCCTTAGTGCATGTTTGGCCTATTTCAAACTTTAGATACAGAATTCTATGACAACTTGACACAACAAAATAAACTCCAGTATTATTCGTTACATGATCATCCATAGAGAAATCGAAATATTACCCGATAGTAAACGGCGATTACCATTATCTTACGAACGGCACATTAAAGAAAGACATTAGAAGCAGTTATTCTGTGGCACAAAGTGACTGTAATTTGTGTCCTTGACGTAAATGAATTGCTCCTTTGAAAAAGATACATTTGTGACAGCTGTGAGGCATCACTAACCGACGGCTCTATTGGAATTTGTCTTGAGAGTTATGAAATGATTACGGCAAGCTTAGATAGTAATTTATCAGACACTTGGAATGATATAGACAAACACGCAATGTAGCTATTCCATGTCAAGAAATGTCACGTCCTAACGCAGAAAGGACTTCTTTGATGTGAATTTTCCTTAAATTACACTCTAATGATGCCGTTTGCTCCAGACCCGAATATTATCTAATTTAGACAAAATTGCTTTCAGTTACGTAAGTGACATTTGCAGTTTGTAATATGTACATACTAACGACTTAACTCGGAGTTAATTACCCTTTCTAAAGCGCGTTATTCTGGAATATATTTCTCATTACCTACGGATAGTTGAAATGATATAGACTCTAAATCTGCAATTATAAGCATATGATGTAATGCGATAAAACTAAGGAAGTCGGCATCTCTTTCATCTATATGTAAGATGATGAAAACTGCATGCTATCCATTATCATTAACAGTTACTATTCAGAATTGATGGAGTGTACACTAGGATTCAGTCCAAAAATTGTGTAAATAGAATAAATCTTTATGACAAAACATAAAAGAAATGCACCTATTAGCGTTTTGAATTGCATTGTGTAAGCTGCTTTTGTTTGGTTGGGGTGCTCAATGACGGAAGAGCGTTCTACATTAATATTTTGCTTATAAAGAATGTGGATCTAATTAATAAGAACTGTTAAAAGTTTTCGCAATTTATTAAGTCATACTTCAAGGACAATTCTTCTAAAAGATGTTATAATTTACTTGAGTATTGAACTTTACGTAGATCTGAACTGAGAACTAAACTAAATAATGGTTGCCTTTTAAATCGGTATTTATAAAGGTACAGCAATTTTCATTTAGAACTATTTTATTGATACATATTGATCATTGTCCAAATGTTTATATCGGCTAAGATACTAAATTTCTTTTTGTTATGATACACAATTTCATACGCGATCATAAGAATCAGTAGCCTTTAGCGGGTAACCGTTTTCTACCATTCTCCTGCCATCAGTTGGAAGGAAACGAAACTAAAAGAATTGTCATGATCTGTGAAATATTATTGGAATAAATATAGAATATATATACCATACAATTTAGTGCACCATATGCACATTTCGACATTTTATGTCTCTTCAGTGATGCTCGTAGCCAAATGATTGGAATTCTCAAAATAAATAAATGTATGAAGAGCAGTGTTGAAACCAAAATGACCGAAAAGTGAACCAAAGAATCTCTCTAAGGATATAGCTATGCATGAGGGAGATACTCCTTAGATTTAGAGTGATTTACTTCATTTGATGACAAAGAATTTGAAGTATATATTTCATGTCAGTACAAAAGCGCTGAAAACTAGACTTAAGATGCCCTCGAGAACTATCAGTCCACCAGCAGTGACACCGGCCTAGTGGTTATAATAAATATAGAACATATATACCATACAATTTAGTGCACCATACGCGCATTTCGACATTTATGTCTCTTCAGTGATGCTCGTAGCCAAATGATTGGAATTCTCAAAATATATAAATGTATGAAGAGCAGTATTGAAACCAAAAGTGAACCAAAGAATCTCTCTAAGGATAGAGCTATACATGAGAGAGATACTCCTTATTTTTAGAGTGATACTATACCTTATAACATGTATGTGTGTTAGATATCATCATATGATATCATGTAATAAGAAAAATAAGTTGGTTTTCATGTACCTATCTCGTTTAACATCCATTTCTAAATCTATTCTAAATCTATTAGTTTTGAAAATACATTAAATGTGTCCATTTAAGAGTAGCACGTTTATATTCATCTATCAAAGATCAAATTGATTTAAATAGTATCCTTCCTGATTGGCTTATTTGGTGTTAAAATGTAGTGTTAGAAATCAAGCTAATATAAAATTTGATATTGAGTAATCGATAGAAATTTGAATATTATGTTATAAATTCAGTCTTTGGAGGAAATATTACACCACGTTTTTCTGTTGGGATTTATCGTTGTTTTGTGCACAACAAAAAGAAATATAGAAACATGTCATTTCAGTGTTCTATTAACTATGCCTTAGAGCTGGACATGCCTTATTAGTGACAGGATGAGAAGATACTACACACTTATGCCTTGTGCAAAACACAATGAAATTAACAACAAACATACAAATTGCGAAAATAATTCTACATTTGATTCTGAAACCAATCAGTAGTTTACATGAGGAATTTTAATTTGCAAACCAACACCGAAAGATATAGACAGGAAAGAGAGAAAAATGTGGGAGGGTGGGGGTCACTTCCTTTGACAACTAAGACTTTGGGGAAATGAAACCTCAAAATATGTTACCGTAGTTTAGTTTATCTATTAAAATTACAACAGTTTGAAGATCAATATATACAAGTAATGTAACAAACTCAATCACATATTCATTGGAGTAATATTGAGGTACGTGATATCAATGACGTTGATTATAAAGTAATAGCAATATTGCCATTGAAATTATTAAGATTTTCTGACACAGAAAGCTTGTTTGAGAAATTTCTTCATATAACATAGATCGCTAGTGTTGCTTGTACAATGCACTTAGCAGCTGAATTAATTCAAAGACATAAGGGCTTCTATGATAATCAGGTTTCAAGTATTTGAATCTCAAATCAAGGAGATTCCGACGAAAAAATGAAACTCTTCTTCATTATGAACAATTCATTTCTGGACAATTTCGGTAGCTAAACTATGAGAAAAATGACAAAACTCAATTTGACAAAATTTGTACTATATTGTGATCTTTTTCATGCTCTGTGTGTGTGGGTTTTTTTTTCAGATAAAAATAAAAATGTACACGCTGAACATGCAGGAAGATATGGTAGCAGCGGCAATGAACTTTGAGATCGGAATGAATTTATTTGTATAATATGGTAAAATGCAAGTACTTCAGTGTAATATATAATGCAATAATAATAAATCAGAACATATCGTTTTTATCAAAACGTTGAACTTCTGAGTAAAGTAAGCTGTCTGTACGCTTTCTATAATTTATTTTGCATTTCAAACTTTTCATTGATGATAATTCAGAATTCAGAAATAAAACAATGATTTATGTAAACGATCTATAAATATTTATACATTATACATCATTGTACTTGAATACTTTCTGCCGTCGTCCCATGAAAGTGTTGAATCATTACAAACCAAAGCAAGACTGCAACATCAATGCAAGATATGGATTTATTTACTGTTTCAAGATTCAAATCAATACCCTGGCACCATGAGGTATACTAAAAACCGAAAAATACTGAAAACGTTGACTGATAGAAATTACTCTCAGAAATATATGATTTTATGGCAAAAAGAGAGTAAGGATTGTAATATGCCTATATGTGATATGTCTGTCAAGTGTTACCTTGCCAAAACGCGACTACCTACACAGTTTAGGAAACTTTTTGCATAATGCTGTGAAAACCAGAACAAATTGTTCTTCTAAATTTCTAAATATTGATTATTAATTTCCATTGTCTTTTCCCGCAAAACCATATTTGTGTTATGCTAATTAAATTTTCATGGTTTTGGTAAATAAACTATACATGTACTATACTGTACTATACTATACTATACTATACTATACTATACTAATATGTTTTAAATATTCATATGTTTTGGATAATAAAGTAATTTATTGTATATCACCTGACCACGCTTTACATCGTTTAAACGCTACGCTATTGTCCTAAATGACCAACATGGCCATTTTCAATTCGATATAAAGACGGTGCATTTAGATTTTTGTACAAATATAGTAGGTGTGAAAAGAACTACACCAAATGCAATGATTTATTGCAAATTATTAAGATTGCCATAACTTTGTTTTAGAAATTTTGAATTATTAAGTATTTGTTGAAGTTAATTCATTCGGAAAATTGCATTTTGAAATCATGTTACAATTATATATTTTTGTGAACAATTTTTTGATAATCAAAACTGTAAAAATTGGATATCAAATATTCATGATATTTTATCTGAAGTTGGTCCTACTTATGTTTGGATGAACAGTGAAACATTTAATGACAACTTCATTTTATCTATTGTAAAAGAAAGATTAATTGATATCCATAAACAATCACTTATTTCAGAAATTAATGCATCTTCAAAATGTTTTTGTATAAGCACCTAATAGATAAAGTAACCCTACAGTCATATTTAACAAAACCTATATATGATGAATATAAGAATTTTATCAGTAAGATACATCCCTCTTCTCATTGTTTAGCTGTTGAGACCGGTAGATTTAGAAACATCCCTTTGCAGAGACGTATTTGTCCATCATGCAGTACTGATATAGAAGATGAATTTCATTTTATACTGAAATGTCATTTATACAACAACTTGAGAGTGAAATATTTGAAACCTTATTTTTATAGAAGACCCTCTGTCTTTAAATTAATTCAGAGAACTCTAAAGATCTTTGTTACTTGGGGAAATTTCTTTAAAAAATCATTATTTGTACGGAAATCTATGAAATTGTTTGGATTATTACAACTGTATAATTATTGTTTTTAGTATTTTATTGCCATCGTTATTGAAATTGATATTTCCATTCTGATTAATATACATGCACCATCCTTTAATGTTATGCTTATATGTGTTAAAATATGTCTATTTATTGTACATACTTATCAATAAGCTGTTATGCTTTTGATTAATAAACTATACTATACTATAAAAAAAATTACAAATAACTTATTTCGCTTTACCACAATCTCCACTCAATTTTTTCTTTATTTCTTTTCTGTTTTCTTTTTTTTTCTTCTTCTTCTTTCTTTTCTTTTTCTTTTTTTTTTTTTTTTTTCTCATATGTGATATGTAATATGTCTATTTATTGTACATACTGATCTATAAGCTGATATGCTTTTGATTAATAAATTATACTATACTATATGCACCGATCATGCACTGGGGTTGAAGCATATATTGGAAAAAAGAGAGATTTGACTGAAATGTAGATATATGATTTATACATTTAGAAGGGGACTTCTATATTTCTCAACACCATAACTGTAAGACGGTGTGTGAATTTATTTGACCTCTTTTGTCAATGGCTATGAATACGATGATATGAATGTATAAACATGTATATGTCCTTTCTAAGATTATTACTAATTGTTATATAAAACTATATTCTTACTGCTGAAAAATCGGTCACTGTAAAAGATGTACAGTCGAAGAAAGAATTTCAGACTTCTACAAGCCCTGAGTAAAAGATATTAACACGAATTCTGAAAAGTACCTGTAATTTAATATAAACTCAGATATTACATCATAGCTCTGTCAGTCTGCAATACATTTCTCATTAATGCATATTTATTTGAAATTACAAGCTCTAAATCTACAATTATAATCATTTAATGTTACGAGATAAAACAGAGAAACACGATGTTTCTTTCATCTCTTCGTAAGATTATAAACACTGTATGTTTAACGTCATCATTAAGAGATAAACTTTAGAACTGTTAGCATGTACAATAGGAAACAATCAAAAGAGGTTATAAATAGCCGACAGTATCAGTATATGATATCTCACACGAACGAAGTTTTGATGTGGTATAAGGCGAATTAATTTATATTAAATGTTTTACTTACAGATAACAATAAAATCATGGTCTGAAACTATAGTTTTCATTAATGGCAACAGTGCAAAAACATTGAACAAGACGCATAGTACACGTAATCAATGATTGCAAAACTTTGCACATATTTAAAACATTTTATATGTTTAAACATTATTATAACAATATTAGTGTAACACATATTCTGTTTTGTATAATACTAATTTAAGATCTTTGTTATCGGTGGGAAATTCTCAAATAAGCTTTATCATGCAGAAAATCTTTGTAAATTGATGATAATATTGTTATTATTATTATTTCAATATCATCATTGTCATTACTAGTAATTTACCTGCTATGTATATATTTTATTCTTTGAATATGATCATAAGAATGATCTTCTAATAATATTACCATATTTCACTGTCAATAACTGATCTATAAGCTGTAATGCTTTTGTTTGATTATAAAACTGTATTGTGTTCAAGCTTCGGTGTTTGTCTTTTTAACTTCTCGACTATGTCTTATCACCGTAAGATCGGGCAACAGACGATCATTTTATTTCCTCTACCTTGATTTACAAAGGTCCATACCTTGCTCCATTATACATCTTCTCCTAGACCTCGAATAGACATACGTATATAAAATATAGGATGCCTTGTTAGCTGTAGTGTCTTTGTGTTTATATGTTTGTCTAATTTGTCTTTATTTTCTACAGGTATCTCTTCGGAGATCCAAGGTCCAAAGTACTCCCAGGTGTTTCACTGATTCTATTTGTGTTTTATATGTTTATTTCTCTTTCAGTGATTGTATTCTTTCAGAGGATCCGCCAGCGTTTACGTCGTGTAAATCCCTTCACTTTCCGCGGCCGTGTTGTCATGCATGCGATTAGCTAATAATTGGTTATTAAAGCTCTATTTTTGTGGAGCTCCGGTAGCTCAGCCGGTCAGAGGGTCGGATGCATGACCATAGGGCGTGGGTTCGTGTCCCAGACAGGGAACGAATATAAATGAAATATAGGGTGCCTTGTTAGCTGTAGTGTCTTTGTGCTTTATACATATATATACACAGAGAGAGAGAAAGGGAGAGAGAGTTGTGTGTGTGTATATATAGGTGTGTATATATATATATATATATATATATATATATATATATATATATATATATATATATATATATATATATATATATATATATATATATATATATATATATATATATATATATATATATATATATATATATATATATATATATAGGTGTGTGCTTGCATGTGTGTACTTTTTTCGTTTTCTTAAAAGTGTCTACGTCACTGCAGTGCCAAAAACTTCGAAAATTTGAATGATAAAAGAATATACAATAGAAGTTGTTGTGAATTATACAGCGCGTGCACGTCCCAGGGTGTGAAAACTTGGTGATGAGTTCGCCTGAAAACAGTCATTATCTTTTAATCACTTTCAAGTAAGTTTCCTGTAATTTTCAAGATTGATGGTCGATAGGGGGTATATCCAATTCCATTAATTAGAATCAATTGTATCCGAATGTACGACTAACAATGCTAATAATAGGAAACATTTTTATCGGAAGAAACATGGCGGCAGCTGACGTTTAGAACATTCAGATGACCCAGGAACGGCGCCTTCTAACTCCTTTGCGTTCCCTCCCTCTTCATCAAATATCTCACTTTTTAAAGACCGGGCTACATTGTACGATAATTTAATGTCATTTGTTTGAAATAAAATGCTACAATGAATAAAATATTTAACTAAGGGACACGTTAATACTAAAATGATTGAATTCCCAACTACAAGAAAACAAGTTTTCGAATATAAGGCGTGGAACATCCTATAATTTTGAGCAATTATCTACGTTTAGAGGGTAATAATGACCATGATGGTGATCCTAATAAAGCGATTGCCAATGAAATCAATGGATGTCCCTTTCGCATGGCACACATGTTTATTGCTATAATCACTACACAGATGATTGAAATAGGGTGTTTCAAAAGTTATACGGAATTTTTGCGCAAAAACTTTATTTTGCTTTTCTAAACTGATTTTTTTTTTACAAATATAATTAGTTTTACAAAACTATAGTATTTTACAACTTGTTATGTTTAAGTTCAAAAGCTTTGATGTGTCTTCTGCCCAAAAGGTTTTATTTCATTAATCTGTTTCTTCAGTAAATTATCTGTATATTAACCAGAACAAAGTCAAGAACAATAGTTTGTACAATGTGTTACATATCAATTGCAAAATACAACTAAATCTAAAACTGTCTCTGGGGATGGTTTGACGTGAAGAATTTATCTTATACTCCTAAAAATGAACAACTGAGTATTTCAAGTATTACAATAGTATTATTAACGTACTTCCTTAATACTATTGTTCTACATGAATATGAATTACATATTTATCTCTAGTTTCCTTTTACACAACTTAGTAATTAATTCATATTCTACAGTAAGATTTTACAAACTACGATGTACACCCTTGTGTTTCCCAATGACCGCACTAAAACATATATTTCTCATTTCCAAAATACCTTATGTTAAGGGGATGCACGGGTTTGGTAGTCTCAACAGTACATTAATTTCCTTATTTTACTATATACAATACATATCAATATCAAACACGTAACTGTTAGATATTTATTTTTAATGAAATAATGAAACGAAAGTTAACCATTAGTTAGCTGGATAACAGTTATTTGTTAAATTTTGGAACAACTGGCTCTTACTTGTTGTTCCAAGCAGTAATTTAAGAGTTTATACAAATGATCTTACATGATTTACTTACTGTCTATTGAAATATGTCGACCTGGTAGAACCAGGAACCAGAAGATGAAAGTTTAAACAACTAGGTCTAGCTGATATGATTGTGTGTCACCCTGTAGGCCGAGGATCAGCCACGAAGTAAAAGCTTCTTGTTCCTCAGCGTGATTGTTATGCTTTTATCTGTTTTATGTTTTAATCTATTTTCTAAATTATGGACCTTGCGATCAGAGGTTATCTTCTCTTTGATAGTTTTAACGAGAATGAATCGCTATCGAAAAAAGCTAATTTCCATTTCAATTCTAAATAGTGCGTCTTTAGGCCCACCTCTGTCATTTTCGTAAATAGCTATTAACGGCGATCGCAGTGGGACTACTCCGCATAGAATAGCGATTACCCCGCACAGAATGCCGATTAAACAGTTAACTGGCTGATTGAGTTTTTAATAAGCACCTATCACCATTCGGGTTATCTCGGTGTTTATGAAGAAGAGCAGACGCTCGCTGATCAATGATCAACCTTAATTTGCTTAAAGAGTGTAAATTATCAGTTTGCATGCCGAAAATGATCTTAAATGAATGTCAATCATAGCTGAAAAATGATCAAGTCTCAAGTGTGTGTTATAGAATTACTTAAACTTAAAAATAAATGAGGAGGGAATAAATGACCGCAAATTTGGCGCTTTCAAATAGATTCTGTTGTCAAATCTGACACTCCTATACCGTGCAAAAAGTGTTACATTGTGAGAAAGATAAATTGCTAAAAAGTAGATAAAGCAATGTTTTTACTCAACTCAACGGCTTGCCTTATTGAAAGTGATAACGACAAGAAAATGGTATCAATTTAGCAACTGTAAGTTTGGCACGCCGGGAACGTCTTTCGAGTTTACAGACTGCCGTATTACACTTTGGGTAAATTAACAGATATATCATCTCTAGCGCACCATATACTTCTCATTCAAACATTATCGATCTTAATTGTGTAAACCATTCTGTAGTTTTTACTTATTGTTTTGCACGTATATTTTAATTTTGAAATTTTAGATACCATAGACCAATCAAATTAAATGCACGTGATATTTGGATGATTTTACATCGATAATGTATCAAATTATCTGTTCTAATTTTTGTATTTACCACCCCCCAAGTAAATTCAAAAATTAGAACATGACATCTGTACAACGGCGGATCAAGAAAGGATATCAAAATAATTATGAATAACTCAAGACCAGTTGTTGAACAAAGAACTGCACAACTCTCGATAAGAGTTATATGCTTACATATGATGCGTATCTCATACAGACATTGGTTATTTGGAATTATTTTAGTAATACATGTACTTATCACCACCACCCCCTGCCAACTCCCACTAAAATTAAACTTTATTTTTATTTCCTACAATATCTGTATCATAAACACTATATATGCCATTTTTCGTTTAAAATGCAGTGTAATCTTTATAAAAGTAGTATTATAATACTACTATAATAATATAGTCAATTCTGAATGGGACACCTCTGGCATGGACATGGTTTATAGTACCACATGATATAGACATGCTTGGCGTTGTATTTATTTTTTCCAATTAATTTTTTGAATGTAATTCCTTTTACAGTAAGTGTAATTTTTACATTAAGGTTTAATACAAAGCATCATCAATTTTAAAGTTGGAATGTCCAAGATTAAAATAAGATTAAAGCTGGAATTTCCAACTTTAAAGTCGGAATTTTCAAGATTAAAATTGGAATTACCAACATGAAAGTTATAATTTCCAAGATTAAAGTTGGAATTTCCAACTTTAATTTTGGAAAAACGAAAAATAAAAATGTTTCAATGTGGTTTTAATACGCTTCCGTAGTTTTCCAATTCCTTTTTAATGAAAAAGGAGAGGGTTGTACGTACTATTTGTATATGTGTATGTTATATTAACTTATGATGGACTTCTACATAACTTAACGAAGGAGTTTTATGAAACTTGACTCGTTTCTCTATTAGTGTTTCTGTTTTACGTCCAGATCCTTAAAGAGTAAATAGAGGGCGTAGCAATACAAACCCAAGAGGGTTTTTCACTCGGATCATCTGACCAAATACATAATAGTTTTAATCCAATTTCGAATTCAAAAGTCTTTTCATGCTTTGTCATTCATGCTCAATTTGAGATAATTTTTTATTATTTTCTCATTGTGTATCATCCATTTATTCTGTGTCTATTAACTGATTTCAAGGGAATAATGTGAAAAAAAAATATGAAAAACTTTATTGAAAATGATTTTTGAAGGATTGTATTTTGGCTAAATCTATTTAGTAGTAGATGCTGGGTGGGGAATGTAGATCAAGAAGGGTGGGGGGGGGGGGGGGTGGGGTTAGACTTCTCTGAATACAAACTTCATATACGCTGTATAGAATGAAAAACTTGTTATTATTACTATGTAATAGAAACCTGCATAGAAGGAACCAGTCGTGGTGTTATATTTGGATAGATGCTGAATTGAACATTTTACTCGAGAACATTCTCATACTCTCAAATTTTGTCATGTGCTCAGACTTATTATGCATTACAATGAAAACAAACTACATATACCATGCTAGCATGCTATATAGTACTGGAGAAAATTATGACGATTTTCAAGCTTGTAACTCGATAATTGTTTTGTTTGTTTGTTTATTAATCGTATACATTTCTGTACATAGATATACATGTAATACTTATATAACAACAGCAATATAATATAAATCAGACATAGTCAGAGAGTGAGATAATAATTGATAATGAAGATGAAGCTTATACAATGTGTTTTCTAATAATAAAAGTATGTTTTATATATTTTCATAAGTTACATAGTTCTTTTACATTTTCTGTACATAAAAGTTTAATTAGTTTAAAGACAGAGGGCCTAACATAAAAGTATTTTTTTAAAAAAAAACTGTTGTCTTAAATGGATATAGTGGGGACATTTCAGAATAAAATGGTACTCATCTTCAATGTTTGAAGTGCATAAAGGACATAAACGTCTCTCTAAAGGAATGAATTGCGCAAAACTGTCCAAAGAATGTTTTTAAAAATCTTCGGAAAAGTGTATAATAAACCAAATCAAGAACTTATTGTATAATATCAAACGCTGTGATAAACTTGGTGCGATGTGTTTCCTTAAGCGAAGTCCTTTGTTTAATGTAAACATATTTTTTGTGCTTTTTAATGCTAATGGCAATTTGATTTTTTAATTTTCTTTCCCATTTTATTAGAAGCTATCGCATTAATAGAGCTGTGTCTAAGAATTTGTTTTCGAGAGAACAAATTGACAAATTAAATCAAAACATATGTTACATATTCTGTTTATTGCAAATTTACACAGACTTTATCTAAGAAATATTTAGTTATATCAATTATAAGATAATTTAAATATGCCTTCTTCTGTTACATCTTACAGCGAAAAGCTTCTTGGAATAGAGCTATCCATTAACCATTACGAACGAAGTGCGATGGGACTTAAAACACATTATGTATTCATTGAATCCACGACTACACCGGTAGCCCATCCATTAAGAAGAGTCTAATGGGTATATTAAGCCAAAGCTATAGCTATATCAAATCTTTCAATAGGGAAAGCACCAGGCCTTAACTGTTATGTTCTCGGTACGTCTGCTATTCGAGTGTTCAGCCATAAACATTTTTGGAGCTTTCGCAACAGGAAGATCATTATCGATCAAATTTTGAATGCGCATGACACAGCACAGACCTGCTTCCTGTGCTCTCTCCACAGGTACCGACAAACGTTATATGTGTTCATAAAATGTGGCAGAATATGGCTTCATTGTAAATGATTTATAGTGGTAAAATGAAAATTTGTCAGCAATTTAGTTGCTGGGAGTTGTTGAGAAAGTTATTAAACATGCTGTGGAGCTCTTTCACAAAGTAACTTTGATGTTCAATATAACGAAAAACAGATTTAATATGAAAAACCTATAACGTCTCATAAAACCGAACGGGTATATACTGATAGAGATTGTGTAAATGGGCATAAAATGAACAGGGGTGTACTTTTCATGACGAATTGATAATTGCAATAATGAAATGAAAAAGCAGAGAACGATGAGTTTGGCGGGAAGTCTTAACTGTTTAATGAGAAGGAAAATGTTGAATGGCTCATTGAGAAATTGTCCCCGCATGAATCAGGTGATATTAGGCCTTAAATCATCTCTTTTTTGGCATATCTTTCTTTCATTATTTAATCAAATAAAAATGTTATCTTACAAAGAAATCGAATTTGGTGTTTCTAATCAAATATTCTTGACAATCTGCTATCAGAAATTATTAAGTGTCAGAGGAAAGGTGAGTTGCATATGTAATATTGCGGTATCCAGCAGAGTATGCCACTGACCTATACTGCACACAATCTGTAGAAAGTCCCTCACATATAGTAAGTACTATGCATGGACGTGTTTGAATTCATACACGGGACTGAACTCATAAAAAATAACAAGTTCATGTAAATGTACTCCGTGTGAAATTTACTCCACTCTCCCGATTTTTCTCCTATAGTCTGTCGACATGGGTTAAATGTTTACTATTTTAACATGCTAGCGAGAACCTAAGCTTTTTAAAGTAACTGGGTTATCCCTTGCCTTGACTCTCACTGGATTTCCGTCCCAATCTCAGATGCGCATGTATATTCATAGTCTACCTAGAATAATACGCCTAACAACTGTCTTCTTGATATAGATCTATGAACATCATTCGGTAGTCAATATGTTATGAACACAAGTAATTCTAAAAAACGAAAAGTATATTACATCTCAGTGGCGGATCCAGAATTTTCGAAATAAAAAGGGGGGGGGGCACATGTGTATTAGCCATACTACTCGGTCATTTTTGGTGCCAAATCTGTAGTTTTACATCTAATTATGTGACGAAAATCCGCCACTGAATCTTGATCAGATTATTTATGACTGCATTAATAACATTCACAATCTCCACCGACATCCTTATTGAATCCGAGAGGTGGGGAAGTGCCCCCTTCCCTCGTACCCAGTCCCAGGCTTTTTGCAGAGCAGTTACTAAAAATGTAAGAAAATTTATCAAAAATCGTCAGGAGATCAGATGCTTTATCAAAACTTCTCAGAAAATTATCAAAATAAAGGCTTTTTTGTCTTTGCTTGTTCTGTTTTCAGTGGGAAAAATATGCACTTTCTCTGATTTTATTCTATTTTTAATTGTCAGTTGCAAGTTGAGCCTTCCATTTTGTGGACTCTTTACGCAAATGAAAGATAATTAAGATTTGTCCCATGCATACACCTTATGAGGGATAAATTTTATCGGTTCCGTACGGGTGATATGGCTCAAATTGGTTACATTTTGCCAGTTTCATACATGTAGCACAATGTGTATAACCCTTACCAGGTCAGTGCGTAAAGCATAATATGGATAACTTTTGCCAAATCCATACATATAGTATAAGGAGGATATCATTTTTCCAGTCCCATATATATATATATATGGCAAATGGTGGATAACATCTGCCAGTTCTATACATATAGCATGATGTGTGTACCATTTGTCACTTCCATACATAACGTATTGTAGATAACATCTGCCAGTTCTATACATATAGCATGTTGCGTGTACCATTTCTCAGTTCCATACATAACGTATTGTAGATAACTTCTGCCAGTTCTATACATATAGCATGATGTGTGTACCATTTGTCATTTTCATACATAACGTATTGTAGATAACTTTTGCCACTTCTATACATATAGCATGTTGTGTGTACCATTTGTCAGTTCCATACATAACGTATTGTAGATAACTTTTGCCAGTTCTATACATATAGCATGTTGTGTGTACCATTTGTCAGTTCCATACATAACGTATTGTAGATAACTTTTGCCAGTTACATACATATAGCATTACGTGTTACATTTGCCAGATCCATTCATAAAGCATAATATGGTTGAATTTGCCAGTCTATACATTCAGTATAATACGGATAATTTTTGCAAGTTCCGAACACACAACATTATATGAATAACTTTTGCCTGGTCCAAACATAATAGCAAAATATGGATAACAATTCGATATCAAATTTTTAATTTACTTTTCACATTCTGTAGAACTTTTGTTATTTTTGCATATGTGTGCTTTGCTTGATTTTCTCATTAAAACTGCTTATTGTACATTAATTTTTTGTATTTTAACTCATTTTACGGAAATAATTGAATGTGTAACTGTAAAGAATTAAGACTGCAGAAATAATTTCTAAAATTTTTCCAAGTCTATTGAAGATTACACTTTTGTACATTTCATTAAGCCCAACTTCTTCAGAAAATAGAAGATTTTGATGAAAATTAACTTGGACTTTAAAAGTATTCATTGCTCCTTATAAGTATTGTTGTCCCATGGTGTGGCACCCTATACTGCAAAGAGAAATTTTACATTCGTTACTTAGGATGAAAAATGAAAACGAAAAGTATGAGAGTGTCTTAGAATGATGCCACGTTGTTTTCTGGTTCAATTCTGAAAGAAATTTTCTGATGAGAAGCATTATCTTATCTGAGAACTTTCTGATATTTTGCAAGTTACTCCTGTGCATAGATGAGCTGTATAGGTCCATGAGTGCCTCATGTTTTAAATTTTCTCCAACATATACTGCTATACTCATTTTAAAAAAGAAATTCAGTGTTCTACTACATATAGCTCTTAACACAGAGAGACACACTCACATACACCTCTCTCTCTCTCTCTCTCTCTCTCTCTAAATGTTGGAAGTTCATTAAAATTTAAATTCTGCTCAACAGAAATTTGAATGATAAAGATTTCGAAAGATAAATTGTATTGATATAGTCCATGTTACAATCTATAACTTAAATGATGATACGTGTGCGATATGAAATGGACATGACACTTACATCATTACAGCTGTAGCAATTTAATGTTTAAGTTGATAGAAATGTGATCGCGTGTTCTTTGTCGTTGCTCGCTCGAACATGCTTTAAAAGGAACATACTTACTTAAAAACTCACCACAAAATGTGTTGGTACTATCTTGACATTGGTATCGGCCATTAAAACATAATTAGAGTGTAATTTATATCTGTCTGCGTTAAATTTATTCACGACACATTGGTTATACGGCCATCACGGGCACTTCAAAGCAATTCGAGAAAGGCGACATTAAAGATTTCAATACAAAAAGAGGTGGCCAAAACGATTAAAAGTCATTTTCAATTAAAGTGAAACACAATGATAACTTCTGATTTTAAGCCAGATCCATTAGCCGCACTGGTGTCGAATATAAGCTTCTGCTCAAACATCAAAAGATAGAAAATGCCCATAAATTAATTCGGGCTAGAATTCACATCAATTTATGAGTTTGCATTTTAATGTTATCACGATACAGTGTAGATCTCGTAAGAGGAAAGTGTCTTATGACCGGCACGCTATGATGAACGCATAAATTTGTCAAGCAGTCACTTGGGTAATTTGTTGACACCTATGTCACTCCGATAGAGAGTAAATTGTGCTCGCTGTACCGTAAACGCGGAGAAAATACATCAGCGTTTAATTTCATTACAAGGATACCCAGTTTAAAATTAAAGAACGCGTTCTTTACACCTACATTATTTCAACATCATTAATGACATATTAAATGTTTAGAATAAACATATCGTCTATTATACAGCGACTAAGGAAACCAGATAGGCCCTTAATGCCGTATAAAGTATGTGAATTATTCTATATCTAGGGCCTGAGATGACTGGGTAATAATGGAGGGATGAAGCAGGTCCTAAATCAAACGCTCATTTCTTTATTCTGAAGACACTACCCTGTTATTTCCTTCGCACTGAATTAAATACAGTGAACAATTTGAAGAAATATGGTCTTTCGGGGGCGACAGCAGGACACTCGTTACGAAATTCTTCAAATAAGAACATAATTGATCGGGACAGAAATTTTCAACAAAGAAAAGATTATCCCAGTCCCTTACTCTATGTGATGATAATCCTTTTTCACGTAAAATGCATTGTAATCACATACCTTCCTGAGAAAGTACTGTGAAATAAAAATTATATTATACATTTTCATGATCATTAGTATTTACGAGATATGATTTTATAATCTCTCATTGTTTCCTTGATGATAAGATAATACTTCCCCACAGAGGGTTTCCCTTGAGTGGTATCATACCACTGCTCTGGTGCCGTGCCATCTTTATAGTAATCCATGAACCCGTGGCACGATGTTGTAATACAATGATCCACACACCCGTGGTATAATGTTGTGATACAGTGATCCATGAACCCCTGACGCGAGGTCGTGACACGGTGACCCAAGGACCTGCGGCATAATGTGACACAGTGATCCATGAACCCCTGACGCGAGGTCGTGACACAGTGACAAAGGACCCGCGGTATAATGTTGTGACACAGTGATCCATGAACCCCTGACGCGAAGTCGTGACAAATTGACCCAAGGACCCGCAGTATAATGTTGTGACACAGTGATCCATGGACCCCTGACGCGTAGTCGTGACACGGTGACCCAAGGACCTGCGGCATAATGTGACACAGTGATCCATGAACCCCTGACGCGAGGTCGTGACACAGTGACCCAAGGACCCGCGGTATAATGTTGTGACACAGTGATCCATGAACCCCTGACGCGAGATCGTGACCCAAGGACCCGCGGTATAATGTTAGGACACAGTGATCCATGAACCCCTGACGCGAGGTCGTGACACAGTGACCCAAGGACCCGCGGTATAATGTTGTGACACAGTGATCCATGAACCCCTGACGCGAGGTTGTGACATAAAGATCCATTGAATAGTAGTAGGAGTCGTGGTATAGTTATTCATTACCCATGGTAAAAGGTCGTCACAGTAATCTATGGACCCATGATACGAGGTCCTAACACACTGATCCATAGACTCGTGGTACGAGGTCCATCATAGTGATCCATAGGTCCGTGATACGGGGTCGAAGTTGCAACACAGTGGTCTATGGACCCGTACGCGTGATACAAGGTCGTTGTACAGTGATTTATGGACCCGTAGTACGAGGTCTTGAACTAGTAATACTCTGACCCGTAGTACGAGGTCATGACAGTTATTCATGGACCCGTGGTACGAGGCCATGACAGTGATTTATCGACCCGTGGTACGAGGTCCATCATAGTGATCCATGGACCAGTAGTACGAGGCCATGACAGTGATTCATAGACCAGTGGTACGAGGTAATGACAGTGATTCATGGACCAGTGGTACGAGGCCATGACAGTGATTCATAGACCAGTGGTACGAGGTAATGACAGTGATTCATGGACCGGTGGTACGAGGCCATGACAGTGATTCATAGACCAGTGGTACGAGGTAATGACAGTGATTCATGGACCATTGGTACGAGGCCATGACAGTGATTCATGGACCAGTAGTAAGAGGCCATGTCATTGATTCATGGACCCGTAGTACGAGGCCATACCGTGATTCACGGTAAGCAAGACCAAACAACAGAGCGATGAAAGTTCACAAAATATATCTTAAAACTGACTGCTTCATTTCATAATGGTAATTTCAAAGTTTATTGTGGTAGAATTTTGATATTAGTATTTAAATAGTATTACCAATTCATGTCCTAAACGTCGACTTATTTTAGTGAATTATACTCATGTTAATGAGGAACCAACTGACATTATACACATACATGCCGAGTTTGTACTAGTGAATTTCACATACACTAACCTCGTACTAGTGAATACTACTAATATTAACCTTACACTATAGATATAATCCCCACATTGACCCCGTACTAGTGAATACTACCAATATTGACCTTACACTAGAGATATAATGCCCACATTGACCCCGTACTAGTGAATACTACCAATATTGACCTTACACTAGAGATATAAGGCCCACATTGACCCCGCACTAGTGAATACTACCAATACTGACCTTACACTAGAGATATAAGGCCCACATTGACCCCGTACTAGTGATTGCCCAATATTGACTTTACACTAGAGATATAAGGCCCACATTGACCCCCGCACTAGTGAAGACTACCAATATTGACCTTACACTAGAGATATAAGGCCCACATGGACCCCACACTAGTGAATACTACCAATATTGACCTTACACTAGAGATATAAGGCCCACATGGACACACTAGTGAATACTACTAAAATTGACTTTATACTAGAAATATAATACTCACATTGTTGCTGTACTAGTGAACACTACTAATATTGATCTTATAATAGAGATATGATACTCATGTTGACCCGGAACTAGTGAATACTACTTATATTGACCTTATACTGGAAATATGATACTCACGTTGACCCGGAACAAGTGAATACTACTTATATTGACCTTATACTGGAAATATGATACTCACGTTGACCCGGAACAAGTGAATACTACTTATATTGACCTTATACTGGAAATATGATACTCACGTTGACCCGGAACAAGTGAATACTACTTATATTGACCTTATACTGGAAATGTGATACTCACGTTGACCCGGAACAAGTGAATACTACTTATATTGACCTTATACTGGAAATATGATACTCACGTTGACCCGGAACAAGTGAATACTACTTATATTGACCTTATACTGGAAATATAATACTCAGGTTGACCCGGAACTAGTGAATACTACTTATATTGACCTTATACTGGAAATATGATACTCACGTTGACCCGGAACAAGTGAATACTACTTATATTGACCTTATACTGGAAATATGATACTCACGTTGACCCGGAACAAGTGAATACTACTTATATTGACCTTATACTGGAAATATGATACTCACGTTGACCCGGAACAAGTGAATACTACTTATATTGACATTATACTGGAAATATAAAACACACGTTGACCCGGAACAAGTGAATACTACTTATATTGACCTTATACTGGAGATATGATACTCACGTTGACCCCGCACTATTGAATTCTACTAATATTGACATTATACTGGACATATAAAACACACGTTGACCTGGAACAAATGAATACTACTTATATTGACCTTATACTGGAGATATGATACTCACGTTGACCCCGCACTATTGAATTCTACTAATATTGACCTTATACTAGAGATATGATACTCACGTTGACCCGGCACTAGTGAATACTACTAATATTGACCTTATACTAGAGATATAATACTCACGTTGACCCCGCACTGGTGAATACTACCAATATTGACCTTATACTAGAGATATGATACTCACGTTGACCCCGTCCTAGTGAATACTACCAATATTGACCTTATACTAGAGATATGATACTCACGTTGACCCCGCACTAGTGAATACTACTAATATTGACCTTATACTAGAGATATGATACTCACGTTGACCCCGCACTAGTGAATACTACCAATATTGACCTTATACTAGAGATATGATACTCACGTTGACCCGGAACTAGTGAATACTACTTATATTGACCTTATACTAGAGATATAATACTCACGTTGACCCCGCACTGGTGAATACTACTAATATTGACCTTATACTAGAGATATGATACTCACGTTGACCCGGCACTAGTGAATACTACTAATATTGACCTTATACTAGAGATATGATACTCACGTTGACCCCGCACTGGTGAATACTACCAATATTGACCTTATACTAGAGATATGATACTCACGTTGACCCGGCACTAGTGAATACTACTAATATTGACCTTATACTAGAGATATAATACTCACGTTGACCCCGCACTGGTGAATACTACCAATATTGACCTTATACTAGAGATATGATACTCACGTTGACCCCGTACTAGTGAATACTACTAATGCCGACCTATAATTTATGTGTTACACACAAAGCGATCTTATTTTAGTGAATAATACACTTGTTGACCTTGACATCGAACTATTATTGACTATGAGCTATTACATTGTCTGACATCATCGGTCGCCAAGGGATGCTTACTCCTCGATGAATCTTGATCCCACTTCAGATTCTGTTAGGAAGTTGCTGCTTCTTTTCAATATTTGTATTGAACTTTCGACTATGCCTCCATTTACTGATCTGTATTTACCAATATTTTGACATTAGCAGTAGTTTACAAGGAGAGAAAAGAAAAACAATTTCTCAAGTCATCTCTTTCCAATAAAATAAATGAACGCTTTAAAACTTTAGTTTTGTTTTAAATCACGTTCTTAACACTTGAACTGGATTTGAACAACTTAAGAGCATCCCTATGAGAATGAAGTACACACTTCAGAGAAAATTGGAGATATAGTTTTATTTCATTGCCATACGCAATGTCACAAAATACCTTCCAAAATTAAATATATTCAAAATACATTTATTGCTCATTAAAAATGATTGAAAATGAATCTGAACCGTCATAAAAGAAAAGAAGCGTAACTTAACCCATTCCCTACTGTTATTTAGTGCGCAATAATATTCAATAAAGATATAAGAAACACAGGAAACAAAAGATTTTCAATTTCAATGAAGCATCTGGTTAATTAAGTGAAAGTATTTGGTTGCCATTTTGTCCAAGGCATCCATAATTTATAGGGTTTAACTTACAATATGTATAAGGTCTGACTTACAGTATTTTATATTGTGTTTCTTACAGTGGTTTATGTTGCTTAATTCCAGTGTTCTATAAATCTTTACTTGCTATCTTTTATAGGGTTTTACTTACAGTGATGCTTTACTTACATTATTTTATAGGGCTTATCAGTGTTTTATAGTACTTTACTTACTTTACTTTATAGGGCTTATCATTGTTTTATAGTGCTTTACTTACATTATTTTAAAGGGTATTCAGTGTTTTATAGTGGTTTACTTACTGTTCTTTATAAGGCTTATTAGTGTTTTATAGCACATTACTAACATTATTTTATATGGCTTATTAGTGTTTTATAGTACATTACTTACATTATTTTATAAGGCTTATCAGTGTTTAAGAGTGCTTTACTTACTGTTCTTTATAGGGCTTATCAGTGTTTTATAGTGCTTTAATTACATTATTTTTATGGGGCTTATCAGTTTATTATAGTGCTTTACTTATTGTACTTTATAGGGCTTATCAGTATTTTATAGTGCTTTACTTACTGTATTTTATAGTGCTTTACTTAGTGTTCTTTATAGGGCTTATCAGTGTTCTATAGTGCTTTACTTATTGTACTTTATAGGGCTTATCAGTATTTTACAGAGCTTTACTTACTGTATTTTATAGTCCTTTTCTTGCTGTATTTTAAAGGGCTTACTTACTGCTGTATAGGATCTTACCGTGTTTTATAATGCTTTTCTTACTGTACTTTATAGGGCTTATCAGTGTTCTATAGTGCTTTACTTATTGTACTTTATAGGGCTTATCAGTATTTTATAGTGCTTTACTCAGTGTATTTTATAGTGCTTTACTTACTGTATTTTATAGTGCTTTACTTACTGTACTTTATAGGGCTTATCGGTGTTCTATAGTGCTTTACTTATTGTACTTTATAGGGCTTATCAGTATTTTATAGTGCTTTACTTAGTGTATTTTATAGTGCTTTACTTACTGTATTTTATAGTGCTTTACTTACTGTATTTTATAGTGCTTTACTTACTGTACTTTATAGGGCTTATCGGTGTTCTATAGTGCTTTACTTATTGTACTTTATAGGGTTTTACTTACAGTATCTTATGATGTTTTACTTACTTGTATTGTAATGCTTTTCTTACTGTACTTTATAAGGCTTATCAGCGTTCTTTAGTGCTTTACGTATTGTACTTTATAGGGGTTATCAGTATTTTATAGTGTTCTACTTATTGTATTTTATTATGCTTTACTTACTGTGTTTTATAGGGCTTAATTGTTGTATTTTATAGGGCTTGTAAGTGTTTTATGATGCTTTACTTGCTGTATTTTATAGAGCTTTACCTATTGTGTTATATAATACTTTAATTACTGTATTTTATAGGGCTTTAATTACTGTATTTTATAGGGCTTTAATTACTGTATTTTATTGGGCTTTACCCACAGTGTTTTATTATACTTAACTTTCAGTGCTTTGGTACAGTTACGTTATTTTAAGACTTTGTTGGTTTTTTTTTTTCCACATCGCATTCAGTCTCTAACTCAGATTTAAACATGTTAGCTCGGACATTGCCCATAATTATCCTATCTTGTACACCAGTTCCCAGTCCACAAACATGAATCAGATATTTAAAGGAAATCTTCACTTTCATTGAGCGACTTATTTTTGACACTGTCCTTTTTAAGGATTTCTGAGCTTTTATTTGTGCAACTTATTTATAAGATTGTCACTCAAAATACATACAAAATACATGCATATTCCACCATACATTTCACTTCTACGCAGATATTGAAACATTTGCATGAAATGTTTGCGATGACCTTAACCTTAAAACATCCTCCGAAGCATGATTCGAAAATGAATTCTAAACATCATTGATATTAAACGCGCATAATACAATAGCTTGACGCCGTCATGGTGGGAAGGCTTTTAAATAAGAAATTCAATTGCGTAAAATTTTATTCTACGTATAACTTATGCTTATTTTTCTGAAGATAGCTGAAGATAAAATCAATTAATTCAAACTAATAACACTACCACACAAAAACATTTAACTGCTTGATGACACAAAAATCCCTGGGAATGAATTACACGGTGATTGCCCGCCGCTCCTCGCATATATATCCACAGAGGATGCTTTATCAGTTGATCTCTGTCCCTTGATCAATGATTGCATAGATCAGCAATTTCATGGGCTGGTAGTCCAAATAGCTTTATACGTCTGCCTAAAATGGCTAAATTTGATTTATTCGTCAACTCTCGTCAATTTTTGCGATATCTCCGTCGATTTGACGGACTATTATAATTGTCGGGGACTTGAACGGAAGCAGTTATCTTTTCGTATGGCTGTGTACCCAAACAAAAAGCAATCTATTCACTCTCGTAGAGATATCATCGTGCGATTTATTCAATATCGAAGAGTAATAGGCGCGAAAAGACCATTTCTATCATTCATAGATAAACATCACGATCAATTTCAAACGACAAGTTTCATTTATAAATTATGCCACGTTTTTGTACAGGAAATTAGCTGGAATATTCTATTAGCCTGTAAGATTTATCGAATACTTAATTTGAGCTTAATGATCTGGTAATTATCCAGTTCACTCGAAGCTTTTATAGTTAACATATAATTAATTTGGCAGAAAAAGATATTAATCGGCGAATCATTTAACTTGGAATCAATTTCTGAATGCTTAATTTACTGGATAACTGATCTAAGGGTAAAACCTTTCGATTTGTTATCATATTGCTTTCAAAATTTCTTAAGACCTCCTTGTGTTGCAATGCCATCATGAATAGAATTTCTTTCAATGGATTTGTTATTGCTTTCTCGATGCCCTTTAAGATATTGAACTCCTTCAATAAATAGACTAATCCTATCCCAATGGCAAAGTGTAAGTTACAGTTTACAATCAGTATAATTATAACGTTAGATGAAACTGACGTTTATTACAATAGTTCGAATATATCGGTTAATTAGCGACCTTTAGATTAATACCGCTTCTCGATTTCCAGATTTCGGGGATAATTTTGTTTTCAGATAGATTATATGTATACACTGTGGCGATGTCGTGTATTCACCCATCTTATTGTTGTACAGAAATAAGACAGTGCCTTTCATTGGATTACTGTTGATTACTGTCCGGGCCACCGGTTTTCTGGGCCCCAATAATCGCAATAATTTTTCATTTGTTCTTACGGATTGGCCTTAGTCGTCACTGAAAAGAGTTTCAATATATAATAAATACAGTGGTATTCTTCAAAATAAATGGCGATTTTATGACGTCATGTCGAGCAGTAAACATAAACATAGCTAATCTTACTATAGCAAATCCCCTATAGTAAAAAAAAATCGGCTTTATCCTCACGATATCAGGAATTGATAAAATTGTAGAAAACTGGTGGCGGGGACAGTACTTTAACAAATCAATAGCCATCATATATTCCTTATCAGTAATGCTGATGAAGGTTATATATCCAAAATAAGTATAAAGTGCATAACACCCAGAATAAATATAAAGTGCATAACACACAGAATATGTATAAAGTGCATAACACACAGAATAAGTAAAAAATGCATAACACACAGAATAAGAATAAAGCGGATAAAACACAGAATAAGTATAAAGTGTATAACACCCAGAAAAAGTATAAAGTGCATAACGCCCAGAATAAGTATAAAGTGCATAACACACAGAATAAGAATAAAGTGCATAACACCCAGAATAAGTATAAAGTGCATAACACACAGAATAAGTATAAAGTGCATAACACACAGAATAAGTATAAAGTGCATTACACACAGAATAAGTATAAAGTGCATAACACACAGAATAAGTATAAAGTGCATAACACACAGAATAAGTATAAAGTGCATAACACACAGAATAAGTATAAAGTGCATAATACACAGAATAAGTATAACGTGCATAACACACAGAATAAGTATAAAGTGCATAACACACAGAATAAGTATAAAGTGCATTACACACAGAATAAGTATAAAGTGCATAACACACAGAATAAGAATAAAGTGCATAACACACAGAATAAGTATAAAGTACATAACACACAGAATAAATATAAAGTGCATAACACACAGAATAAGTATAAAGTGCATGACACAGAATAAGTATAAAGTGCATAACACACAGAATAAGTATAAAGTGCATAACACACAGAATAAGTATAAAGTGCATAACACACAGAATAAGTATAAAGTGCATAAGACACAGAATAAGAATAAAGTGCATAACACACAGAATAAGTATAAAGTGCATAACACACAGAATAAGTATAAAGTACATAACACACAGAATAAGTATAAAGTGCATAACACACAGAATAAGTATAAAGTACATAACACACAGAATAAGTATAAAGTGCATAACACACAGAATAAGTATAAAGTGCATTACACACAGAATAAGTATAAAGTGCATTACACACAGAATAAGTATAAAGTGCATAACACACAGAATAAGTATAAAGTGCATAATACACAGAATAAGTATAAAGTGCATAATACACAGAATAAGTATAAAGTGCATGACACAGAATAAGTATAACGTGCATAAGACACAGAATAAGTATAAAGTGCATAACACACAGAATAAGTATAAAGTACATAACACACAGAATAAGTATAAAATGCATAACACACAGAATAAGTATAAAGTGCATAACACACAGAATAAGTATAAAGTGCATAACATACAAATAAAATGTATGTTGAATTCGATAGAGTTATACATTATAATCTCTTTTATTCAGTGTAAATCAATCTGTAATAGTATATAATGTGTTGTAGAACATTAACATGTCAGTCATATTTGGGTCTATATAAATATTGGTTACCATAGGATTCTACACTGACTCCTTACAAGGTTGATAGATACGTTAAAGCAAAGCAAACATACAGGATATGACTAATACGAGTCTCTGGATGATTGCTAACACGTTACTCATCATAAGAGACGTATAAAATATCTAGTTTTATTTAGAAAACTAATACATCTACACGAAAGTGAGCTGGTGAAGCTTAGTGGTTCGTAACCTGCTTGGTTAGTGGCCGAAAATATCCCTGGTTCAAATCTCACCGGTGGCTAGTCGGTTTGTTGTCAGTGAACACCGAGATCCTAAATCCCACCGGCTGTTAGTCGGTGTGTTGTCATTGAAAACCGAATTCCCAAATTTCACTGGCGGTTTGTTGATGTGTTGTCATTGAATACCGTGGTCCCTTCCAAATCTCACCGGCGGTTGGTCGGTGTGTTGTCAGTGAATACCAAGGTCCTAGGTCACGCGTATGGTAATGGTCGGTGTGTAAAAGATCCCTAACTACTGCGGGGTCCAGTTGTTCAAAACAAAACCTCTGGATAGACAGAAACAAGTCAAAACCGCTGGATAGACAGAAACAAGTCAAAACCGCTGGATAGACAGAAACAAGTCAAAACCGCAAGATAAATAGAAACAAGTCAAAACAAAACCGCTGGATAGTTTGAAACAAGTCAAATTTGCAAAGTTTAGATGCCTTCGCCATATAAGTGAAATTACATAGGCCGGCGTGGCAGACAACAAAACAAACAAATTAACATGACGTAAAAGACTATATCAACGCACGATTAGCTACACACAAAACGAATATACATAGTCAGGTTATTATAGGATTACTATTGGATATATAGTCATCCAATGGTAATTCTGTAATATGTGTCTAAACGTAAACATGTGGTCGACATCAAAGGTTCCTAGTTCGTATAAATTTTAAGATAAACTGTAGATAACTTGTTAATTATATCCGGTTGTTGTAAACATTACAAGCTTAATGTTCATGCATTGCTGTATTCTTAAATTAATGTTTTCTCCTCATACGTAAACATCATATGCTTACCTTAATTAATATCATAGCATTACACCATGTAATTTCAAAGTCTATTCAACAGTTTAAAATACTAATAAATGGATGAAGACTTTACAAGAATTTTTCACACTTTTAATTGGTATCGGTCGAAATGATGCAATGGGTCATATTAAATTTTTCAAAATCGATTTCGAATAGAGAAATGAAAAAAATTATTGTTATTCAATGAATTTTCATTTCGATTATCAAATTGACTTTTGACATGAACCTCTTACAGAGGCGGTGCTACTCTTTGAAGATGAATGATGATGTTTGTATCTATATCGAATGAAGAAAAGGGATGTATGGAAAACAACTGGAAAGGGGTTATTTGATAATATGAAAGACTTTCTGTTCATTCCAAAGAAGCCATCAACACAGTGTTTTAAACAATGCATAATTCCATATAAAAAGAGCTTAAAATATCATCATAATAATATACACAGAACATTCTAATTAAATGATATTATGTCCTTTGTAGAAAATTGTATCTGATGTTCTTTTATGGATTAATCATTGATAAATCTCAATATATTATAGATACAAAAAGCTATGCCTTATTGATAAATGTTAGAAACCTGCCCACGCATGACGTCATTGAGTAGCACGTCAGTTATATACTCTGTATCAGTGGATCTGCTGTGAAACCCTCACTAGATACCTATACTCTGTATCGGTGGATCTGCTGTGAAACCCTCACTAGATACCTATACTCTGTATCGGTGGATCTGCTGTGAAACCCTCACTAGGTACCTATACTCTATATCGGTGGATCTGCTGTGAAACCCTCACTAGGTACCTATACTCTATATCGGTGGATCTGCTGTGAAACCCTCACTAGATACCTATACTCTGTATCGGTGGATCTGCTGTGAAACCCTCACTAGATACCTATACTCTGTATCGGTGGATCTGCTGTGAAACCCTCACTAGATACCTATACTCTGTATCGGTGTATCTGCCGCGAGACCCTTACTAGATACCTATACTCTGTATCGGTGGATCTGCTGTGAAACCCTCACTAGATACCTATACTCTGTATCGGTGGATCTGCCGCGAGACCCTTACTAGATACCTATACTCTGTATCGGTGGATCTGCTGTGAAACCCTCACTAGATACCTATACTCTGTATCGGTGGATCTGCTGTGAAACCCTCACTTGGTACCTATACTCTGTATCGGTGGATCTGCTGTGAAACCCTCACTAGGTACCTATACTCTGTATCGGTGGATCTGCTGTGAAACCCTCACTACATACGTATACTCTGTATCGGTGGATCTGCTGTGAAACCCTCACTTGGTACCTATACTCTGTATCGGTGGATCTGCTGTGAACCCCTCACTAGGTACCTATACTCTGTATCGGTGGACCCTCACTTGGTACCTATACTCTGTATCGGTGGATCTGCTGTGAAACCCTCACTAGATTCCTATACTCAGAACAGTGTATGACGAAAATTGTATTTTTTCAATTATGTATTGTTTTGAGGTTTTAATTCTAACTACGTCTCTTTGTTTCAATTAGTCGCTCAAATTTTACTTGTACAGTAAGGTAGTAGATTTCAGTAAGTGGTTGATTGATTCGATTTACTGTAAATATTAGACGACCACAATATCCATTATTCGGCACTGTGATATCTGTGTAATCAATTAGTGAAAATATTTTGTACCTCTCTATGTGCGCTTGTTCTGATCCCTTCTTTCAGTCTGCTTTGCCTAGAGTGAGTTTTGTCGTGTGACCGGTTCGCATATCTGACTTCTTTCTATACATGATGCTTTCGTAAGCTTTGCATGGGATAGTGGTCACACCTCCCTTAATGTAGTATGTTCATCAATGTATTAAATCATTCAAACTAACCATAAAAACAGAATGTACATCTTTTATATACAACGTATAAGAACATGCCATTTTGCTCACTGACATTACAAATTCATTTTTGAATGCCGATAACATTAATATCGCAAAACACACATGATTTGTACTCTTAAAAATAAGTATTTAGCACGAATATACCGAAGTAATTAGTACTTTTATGTGATGAAATATGCTGTTCTCTTAAGCTAAAGAATTATCGCCATAGCTCCTGTACTCATTTATTACCCTTGTCAGATGACATACGTATATACTGATGAGGTAACTCATTAGGCCAGCGTACTCTTATAAGTAGATCGCACTATTAGACTCACATAACCGTTAATTCCAAGGATTATCTTAAAATCCAAGAAAATATAAAAGAATCACTGCTCTAGTGCGTACATATGATCTATACATTTTTATGTGAAGTTTGAAGAGATACGTACTCTCAATGTTCGTCCTGTTAATTAAGTTTCGTAAATATCTGGCCACTATTGCTTTTTACTTCTCACACCCAACTATGTAGATATAACAAAAACGCCCATCATACAATTTTTCATGTCCCAGGCTCTGCTTATGAACGAGATGCCGACTAGATGTACTTTTGGTTTACTTTTGTATTTGAAAAAGTTCAGTTTAGATATTCTTGCAGCGTATTCTTGTAGTTGCATGAAAAATGTGTTGTGTCTTCGATGGCGTCCAAGGCAAATATTGTGAAGTACAGCATATTAGCAGAGTGAAATGATGACTAAAATGACATAAAAAGAAGAGCCAAAACCATACAAAAAGAGAGTCATGCCTTAGCGAGATACTCCTTAGCTGTTGAAAAATGAACAAAATTTGATCACAGTAAGTTGGAAATATATATATTTTCTGTCAGTTCTGAAGCACTGAGAACTGATATGGTGATGCCCTCGGGAACTGACAGTCCACCGACAGTGGTATAGACTTGGTAGTAAATACTGGCAATTCTCTTCTATTTAAATAGACTAAGTCGAATACACTCGGACTATAACGAGTACTTTGCCAGTATATGTTCAAGGATATCATGCAAAGCAGAAGTATATAAATAACTGTCTCGCACTACTTTATAACTTTATGTATTTTACAAATCACACACTGACCTCAAGTGTGACTCTGTATAATGCAACATACATTCTCAAAATTTCAAAGAGAAATGAAACGAGATCTGACTCAGTCGCATAGTTAAAGCCGTCACGGATATACATAGCAAAAAGTAGACATCACAAAAATATTATATATCAATTTAAAAAACGAGGAAGTACCGAAAAGTAAACAATATCTCATAGTCAATGGAATAAAAGGACAATATCGTGTATAGTGTCATATTCAGACAAATGCGAACCCCAATAAACTGAGGTGAGACCAGGTGCCTGGGAGGAGTAAGTGTCCCCTGGTTGCATACAACACCTGTCGCAAAAGTCCTGCAACAACGAGGAAGTAAATACATAAATATACACGTTTGAACACATGAAGGAGACAAGAACACGAAATCAAATTTTCCTATTCCAGGCATAAAATGTTGTTTAACTGAAATTCCGGCGTCGGATATGCATGTGAACAAATGTCTGTACATATACCGGATCGTCGGCGCCGCAAGTCAAGCTCTTAACCACTACACCAAGCCTGTCCCTTGCATGGTCAGGTCCCAAAACAACGGTTAACATTCTTGAAAGAGGAATCTGAAATTGCACCAGATCCCTATATCGACCATTGTGCTCAGTGACAATTTCAAACGTTCCACAATATATCCTTGTGAGAGTATTTTCATGGCATGAAGCCTCGCTCTCATGACGAAATTTTCGTATTTAGAGTATGCCCTGGCATACCGTATCAGTTGTGAAATGAAGATGCCATATGCGGGACAAGAAGGTATGCTGCTACTCTGAAAAGGGAAGTAGGTAATAATGAAAATGAAATCGTCACGTTTGTCATAGAGAAAGGTCACTAAGGAACCATCATCATCGCCATGATAGGAGTATATCGAGGTATGAAGCAGAAGATGCGCTCTCAGTTGTATTTTTTATCTCGAGTTCCTTTGGATATGTGATGTTGAGGTGATCCTTAAATACAGGGCTGTTAATCGACAAACATCATCAACTGTATGTAAAGTTGAACCGAGATGTTATTGTTTATTGCCTTTGGAGAGCAGAGACCGTGTGAATTCTGCTTCGTAACAGTACAAAAATATGTCGGCCAGAAGACGCACGCATTTAGTACCCATCGGAATGCCAACAATCTGTTGGAACATTTTCCCACCAAATATCACAAAAATATTATCTATAGGAAATTCTAACATTTGAAGGATCTCTTTTTCTGTATACTTGCTGCTGGAATCAGACTGTTCCTTTACAAAATATGTGTCGTTGTTGCCTAAAACGAGATATTTATACATGTGAATTCCTTTTTTGTTAAAGAATGCGTTTTGATTAATTTATGTTATTCTATTCTTAATTTTTGGTGAGGAACGGTTGTATAAAGAGTCGAAAAGTCAAAAGATTTTATGCTAGTGACATTATTGAAAATAGGAGATTTTAAGCGCTCTAGAAGTTCCTTGGAATTCTTTAGGATCAGTTGGAGTTATTATAATAATTCTTATTATTGATGTATTTATTGATCTGGGGGTGTAATGTATTACAGAGCATTGGAGTAACTTCGTGAACATAAGAATAAATGCACCATTTGACGGCATTAAAACTGAACCATTAGACGGCACTAAAACCGCACCATTAGACGGCATTAAAACTGCACCACTAGACGGTATTAAAACTGCACCACTAGACGGTATTAAAACTGCACCACTAGACGGTATTAAAACTGCACCACTAGACGGTATTAAAACTGCACCACTAGACGGTATTGAAACTGCACTATAAGACGGCATTAAAATTACGCCATTAGACCACAATTATATATTAAACTGTACCATTGGACAGCATTAAAATGCATTTATTTCAATTTTATAAGATTAACAAGTTACAAAAGAGGAAGTAAATAAATTACTTTTCATTGTGAACAATACGGAATACATTACAATTACTACTACTACTAACTACAGATTTTTTTAATGGGCAGGTCGGTCCAAATCTTATTTTTTACGAAATTTTTACGTAATTGGTGTGTACCTACTGAGTTACAGGAGTTATCTCTCTTATTTTTGATGTATGCAGATGATACAGTTATTTTTTCTAACTCAATTTCTGGTCTGCGATCCTTGTTAGATTCATTATATTTATATACAGAAAAATGGTACCTTACAGTAAATGTATCAAAAACTAAGATTATTGTTTTCGTAATGGTGGTATTTTAAAACCAAATGAAACATGGCCTTACAATGATGCTGAAATACATATGTGGTTGATGAATTTACATACCTTGGTATCTTGTTAAATTATAACGGTAAATTTTTCAAAACTCAGAAACAGCTGTCTTCACAGTGTAGAAAAGCAATGTTTGCTATTAAACGAAGATGTATTAATATGAAATTTAACCATCGAACTCTTTTATCCCTATTCGATACTTATGTATCTAGTATTGCTTACTATGGCTGTGAAGTTTGGGATTTTCATTCTGCCCCCCCCCCCCCCCCCCCCCCCCCCCCCCCCCCCCCCCCCCCCCCCGATATAGTGAAGGTGCATTTAGAGTTTTGTAGAAATACACTAGGTGTGAAAAGAACTACACCTAATGCAATGGTTTATTGCGAATTAGGAAGATTGCCATTACTCTGTTTTAGAAAATTTAGAATTATTAAGTATTGGTTGAAGTTAATTCATTCAGAAAACTGCATTTAGAAATCATGTTACAATTATTATTGTGAACAATTGGGGTTTTTTTTTTTTCTTGGTTTTGTTTTTGGTTTTTTTTTTTTTTTTTGTTTGTTTTTTTTTTTTTTTTGGTAATCAAAATTGGATATCAAATGTTCATGATATTTTATCTGAAACTGGTCTTACTTAAGTTTATATACAGATATACAGAACGGACACGCATAGCAAAGCATGTAAAAGATTGCTAAAATATTTGATTATACATGTACTATAAATGAGGCACTGATTTAGGACGGACATTCTCTCAGTTGATGTACGGACCCACCATCTCACTCCACGCAAATACAGGTTCAAAGGAATAAATATTCAAAACATCTTTGAATATAGAGATACAGTATATAGTATATAGTCCTGTATATAGTCTTCCATATAGAGAACAATAACAAATTTATCTGGCCTAATAACTGGTGTATATATATATATATATATATATATATATATATATATATATATATATATATATATATATATATATATATATATATATATATACGCATTAAGCGATAAAGAATGAAATATCATTCCTGAATACGGTTCGCAAAGAATTCTATTTATCGCTAACATCAATGACATTTATCACTACATATGTGTATTATTTTCGGTTGAATCCATACTCATTTTCATCACGACTTTTTCGTAGCTTATATGAGTGCATATTTCACCAGATGATTGTGTTGATGTTAACGTGAATAAATAATAGTTAAAAATGAGATAATTCTTACGTTGAGTTTAGAGCCACGTGGAAGAAATGTAGTCATATTAATTAGTTAACCAATAAACTACTATTTTTGCTTATGCTTATATTTTGTCATAGATTATATAGTATGTTATCACTCTTCAGTGATATGCTATACCAACTCAGAGAAGGCAAACTGATTTATGAAGTGTTAATATAACAAACATATGATGTCAAAAACCGTTCCACTACGCTATGATAACGACTTTAGCCGGGATTACAAACACAGTATCGGTTTTAAAATAAAAAGCCGGCGTGTCCTAGTGGATAAGGTGCTCGGCTCGTGACCGAGAGGTCCAGGTTCGACTCTCGCCCTGGGCGCACCGGTGTTTTTATCTTTCAGATGAGACCGTAAAAACTGAAGTCCCGTGGCACGGTAGGCGTGGCATGTAAATGATCCCTCACTGTTTTGGGTGGGTCCATTGCAAAGGTCTAAATTTGTATGCAATGCATCAGGCTGATGCCGTCACCCAATACGTGAAATAATCGCGGAGTCACGTAAAACAATATTCAATTAATCAATCAATTTAACCCGAGTATAAAAGTCAAGGTAAATATCAGAACTCCCACAGAGGACACTGATTAACATTACTCGCATGCATGTTTCCCAATACAATGCAAAATATTCAGCTCAACCCAAACATTTCCTTGAGGGATATGCAGGGTGCGTGCCATCTTCATTCACTCAATGCACTATTACCGACACGTCAAGTTTCCCCACTGTTGCGCTGACTGACTGGTTCTTCTCACACTTGGCGAACTTTGTTTCTTACTCAGTGATAGAGGGCCATAAAAACCTCGCATTATTTATATTTTGTTCATATTTATGGATATAATTGATTTCCTTTCAGATGTTAATTTCGTATTAATTGTAGGTCGTCATTTTCTCATTAAATATCGGAAGTCTCGCGAGAGATCCTTAACTCGATTGCGAGGTTAATGTTTCATTCTGTGTTGTACAATATTTATACGCTTACGCCTTTTAAATTTTATCAGGTAAATATGACACTTGCATGTAATTATAATGAGGAACCATCCATCATGCTAGTATTTCAAGAGAAATCTATTGGGAAAGGGATCAAGTCTATGAAAATCTTGAATTATAAATAAACGAGGTAGGTGATCTCCTGAATGACTTATGAAAACATTATATAACATTTGTACAATGTCATTTTATATCAAAGTAAGACGAAAACAGCTAGTTTTGTCATTCACATGCGAATCAGGATGATGCAGTAAAATGAAACTGAAGAGACGCCATGCACATCATCTGAACTTCTTTGATAAATATTTCAAAAATACAATGCAGGGAAATTTCGCATTTTATGCTTAGAATGCAGGGAGATTTCGCATTTTATACTTAGAATGCAGGGAGATTTCGCTTCCTCCTCCCCTCACTTTCTATACGATGTTGACCATAGATCAAGTTAAAGATTATAAAAATTCTTGTCTTGTTTTCCAATATGAGGGCTAAGATCAACTATCGGTTCAGACTGATGTAGCTAGTAATATAACTATAGAAGCAACACCAATTTAGTTCACCAGGGGCTATAAATAGAGAAAATGCTCAAGTCAATTAATTCATTTTAATTTATTCATTTGTCAAACGTTCAAATAAATCGTATTGCATGATGGCATAATTCTACTTTGAACAAAATAAAACTGAATAAAATCCGAATCCAAGTTATTAATTCATCGTTTGATAGAAGAATTTGAAAACATGACTTGATTAAGTATTTTCTCCAATTATGGCCCCAAACCCAGATGCACTTTTGGCAGTTTAATCCAATATTTCAGCAGTGATACTCGACGTCCAAATGATTTGTAAATCAAACTCAGGACTGAAATGACCTCAAGGGTAGAACAAAAGATCAAGGAACTATTTAAGAACAGCTTTATGCAAGAGGGAGACACTCCAGCGTTTTTGATAATTTACACATTTTATTACGGCAAGTTATGAAGTATATATTTCTTGCCAGTATGGAAGCACTGAAAAGTGGATTTGAGGTATCCTCGGGTACTGACAGTCCACCAACACCTGTAACCATCCGGAAGAAATAACTACTACAGAAACATATATACCAAAATAAATAGAGCGCACCAGACTCATCTTCATAGCATATTCATAGCCAAAATGTTGGAGTCAAAAATCTTTATAAAACAAACTTAATGCCAAAATGACCAGTCTGAGATACCAATACCCTAAATACCATCTAAAAATATACTCCGCAACTATTCATAAAATGTAACCTCAGATTCTGTTACACAGTACTGCTTAATTTGAAAACTAGAGGAAAGGCTAGAAGGTTGTTGTTGTTGTTGTTGTTGTTGTTGTTGTTGTATACATGTAGTACTCATCATAGTACTAGTATCATACTCATATGTTTTCAAGCATATACTATATATTATTATTTTCCATAATTTATATTTTCTCTGCAATGTATTTAAGTTCATTTATGGGAATAAACATTGTCATTGTCATTGTTTTGTTGTTGTTGTTATTATTATGTTATTATCATCATTCTTATTAATATCATTACATGTATTATAATTATATTACTATTATAAATACTATTACTATAACTATGACTTCTGACTACGGCTAATATATAAAGAGTGATTACTCTCCGTGTTGAACCAGAGTGTAATGTTCCAAAAAAATATATCGCATACGAGGAGAGTGAAAGATGAGGCATGAGAGAAAGGGGAGAGGAACAAGGGACGAACAAGACCTTGATGCAAATACATACTGCTATATCCTGAATTTAAAAAAGTTTTCAAAGGGGAGATGTGAAAAGAGAAATAACTTCAAAATCTCTTTTATTTTGGGTAAGTGTTTTAAATTGATTATTCATAAAGCTAATGATGTAGGAAAATTCTGATTAACATATTAGAGCTTCTAGCTAATTGCAATACATAGTGTAAACGTCCTTGTCAAATGCAACATCCATAAAGTACAAAATTTGTAGCATATCTTTATACAATACTTTAAGTTAAACAAAACGTCTCCCTACCTCATTGCTATATAAGATCAGACATTATCCTGCTGAACAGTCAACTGTTCAGATACTTTTATGATACTTTTTGATCTACTATACACATATTTTGTCTACATATTATGGTTTCTCGGCGTGAATTTGTATAATTATTGGTTGGAGTGAGCATCACGCACCTGTCTCCGTACAACTCCCGTCATAATATCTGACAAAGTACATTGATTATGCATATGATTGGAACTATTTACATGGGAGGCAACTCGTGAAAAAGTAATTATGTAAGACTAGAGCCGATAACAAGTTACTTACGGCAAATAATTCCAACAGCTATGTATGGTTTATTCTACACATTTACCTCTTCCTAAATTATATATACAAACACGATGACTATATATGCATACAATTAACTGGGTTTCTACAAAAAGAAAGAAAAAGAAAGAATAGAAAAATTAAATAAAGACATGCGAAGAACACCCGCGTGGGTTTAAAAATTTATCAACATATTACCGTATCCGGGAAAACCATCACTATCCTATCCTGTCTTTAAATTAACTCAACTATTGTCAACACAAAATGTCAAAGAATTATGTAAATTGGTAAATATATTAAAAACTGCTATGAAATTTGACAACACTGTGCTCAAACTGAACCTATTGTATTTATTCATTATATTATTTATTATAATATTCATATTATATATTTTGTCAATAAGTTGTATTTGCTTTCGACTAACAAACAAACAAAACAATATTTTTGTTAACACTAAAGTGTAAATTACAAATTTCTCATCATCTACCGCGGGCCAAAACATCTCATCTCAAGTCTAGACACCCTGGTCCAGTTGTTCAAATCTTTACTCACTGGTTAAGCAAAAAGTCGCTAAAGTTTGATAGACTATAAGGTACATCTGTGACGTCATTGTGTAACTACTTATGTTACATTAATTACCTGATTATGCATGCTTCAAATCAATACAAATAGCATAAGTAAAGTCATTTCATTGAAAGTTTCGAACAACTGCCTCCTGTGGAGTACATTTTCATAAGACGGTTTATAACATATTATAACTATATATATAATTATACCGAGTATTAATATGGATATTTTGGTAAATGTATAGCAACTAGTTATGATTAATGTGATTATTTCAATATTGTATAAGTATGTATCCTTGCTTTTCTGATGTTTATACTTATTTCATTTTGTTGATCAACTTAATTAACTATAATTTCTAAAATGTATATGTATCTAGACAATGCCATAAAATTATCTACAATTGGATATAAGTTGAATTTCATTTATCATCAGTTGTGCTTAATTTAACAGATTGTTTATCGAATTATTTAACTACAATAAATCCGCCTCACAATACGAAGAAGATACATGAAATGTTGGTCACGTGTATCGCAATCGTTCGTAGCATTTATTATTCTCGTTGTTATTTTAATATCATGGTCAGGTTTATTGTCTATGTGGTCAGGCAATGATAGTGTTGTTAGTACACTACAATGATATGACCAAGATATTAAATACATTATAATTGCTGCTAAACTCTGTGGACCATTTCCAACTGATTCTCAAATGTTTAACAAAAAGGTTTTATGATCTAGTTTTCTTTCTGTTTAAGAATTATGAATTGTTATCTGTAAACTTGGATTAGGTCTACCAAATGAAATTCAATCAATTTCTGCTTTTGATAAAATTTATGAATAATTATCATTACTTTGAAGATCAAATATAGATATTTTCCTGACATTAAATATTAAAATAAAAAAATTATATTTTGTAAATTAGATCAGTTAATTTAACGTAAACTCAATAATCATTTTGTAATATTTATATGAACAATGTATTTCAAATATTTTTTGGAAGACCGTGACCTAAACTACGTTACAGAGACGCAAACAATCTTGGTTCGATTCCCCAAATTGCATCACTGTGTTTAGGAGGTTGGTAAACCCCTGCTTCCATGTCGCGTCATAACTTTAAAATTGTTGAAAGTGGCATTAAACAGTCAAACAACCAACTAAATTATATCATACATCTCATATCTCCTAAAGATTTAATAGCTTTTAAGTGTGGTGTCTCTAAAAATTAAAACAAATTTACTAATAAAGTAACGTTATTGTTAATTGTAATTAGTTATTGTCAGTTAATGATGTATAAATCATACCTTGCAAAAATGCGTAAAAAATAAACAAAAACTGAAAACTATATTTGTAAAACATTTATTTCTAATCGACAAAAAGCAATGACTTAGAATCATAGCCTCAAGTAAAATGTAAATCGACTAAAGATTGAAATATATCAATAAATAACAATCGAAATATACAGACAAATAAGTGCAAATCTGCACACATGTTAGTTCAGTCTAACATATAAATTAATCATTAACGCTTTCATGTAAAATTTCTTGGATTTCCAACATGTGATGGTTTGTAGTAAGAAAAATGTCAGAGAATATTCCAGCTAATGATGGTATGCCATACCTACAGAACTAGGAGTCAGAGAGTAACTGAATGGTGTAAGGAATGAACTTGGAAATCCATGTGGTCTTCCGTATGCTCCAGAATAAAGAGCAGCCGCGGCGGGAAACGTCACACCAATAGCTGGAGGCAACATTGGTTTTGCCGCCATTTTCAGTTTTTCTAATTCTGCTTCATGTAACCGTTTCGCTTTTGCACGTCGATTTTGAAACCATATTTTAACTTGAGTCTCAGTAAGATTTAATGAAGCGGAAAACTCCGCACGTTCTGCTATAGAGAGATACTGTTTTTGTCGAAATTTCCTTTCCAACGCCAAAAGTTGTGATGTCGTAAAAGGAGTTCTTGGTTTCCGGTTTGTCTTGTGCTTCCGTAACGTACATTTCTGTGGGTTAATCCTTGGTGGGCTTGATGGTGCTGAAAGCGGATAAAAATCTGTTAACACAGCCCCAATATCGTATCATAACATGTCAAATACTATCAAGCTGTTATGTTTATAATTGTTATCAGGGTTGTTACTTTGGTGCTTTATCTTAATTGTATCAGATGTAATATTCGATGAGCCAGATAGGAGGGGTCATCTGTGTATGTCTGTCCAGAATTATCAGACCCCATCTAGAAGCGGTCATCTGGTCTACTAACACATCAACACTTGATAGGATTTTATGAAGACCGAAGCAGAAATTACTGCGGACAGTAAAGCATGCTAATGGGATCGCTTTATCGCTTCCCAGGGTGCTAAGACTGCCCCTCTTTTCATCAGAATTAATTAGGTATTGCCTTAATTAGTTAGATTGCCCAGAAAACGATGAGATAGATTTCTGAATTGAACAAGACTGATAGCGTGCGATACGAGAGAGACAACAAGAGAGTCCGAGTGATTGAGGATCAATCAGTACGGGAGATATTTCGTGACCCCTTTATCTTTACCGTATTAATTAGACCATTTATATATGATTTAAACAATTTTAATTTCCATGGCATCCGTGGCACCAGATAAGGATACAGTTGGCGCGAAAATCATCAGTAAAGCCCCTAAGTTAACTTTGAATTGGTGTTAACATCAAATACATTTGTATTGACCTTCTTTGGATATCGCAAAGGAAATAATACATTGATGTAATGTACCTCGTTTGTAAGGTTCACATTGGCATTCATGTGATATTTCTTTTGCAAGTCCATTTGATTACCGAATTCTTCTTACTACTTAGCATTTTTCCATTACGACAACGCTTTGTATATCACTTAAAATAGAGCTAAGAATAAATAAATTAGGCTTATATATTTTTTTCTTTTTGTTTTCTTTTCTTTTTAATTATTTTTCATTAAATCTGTGTATATTCATGTAGTATAAAATTATTATTCGGTTTATATGTAAGTTTAATTACTATTATGACAGTTTTAATGTTTTATGAAATTATGTGCTGCAAGTTGAAGTTACAAGGTATGCTATCTCCTTTTTCTACAATCTCCTTTGTGAAAATCTGTACTTTTGAGCTCATGTTTCATTTTGTTTTTCTATTGAAAATTTAAAAATCAATTCATAAATTTGGTTATATCATTTAAATGTTATATGTATATATAACGAAATGTTTTTCGTGGAAATATGCACTCATACATCATAAAAATTTTATATAAAAATACTTCTGTGTAAGTTGAATTAAGAAATAATATATTTTCCTCTAACTGTATAAAATTTTGCTATAAAACAATTTCAGTTTCTAAATTACATATTTTCAACCCCAAATCACTCTGTAGTTTTTAAATATTCAAAATATTAAATTATTCAAATATTTTCATTTCAATATTCATTGTGCTAAAAGTAACAACATACTTTTTTGATAACAAGAAAAAAGTCCTGAAATGCCGTTCCATTTATATGTACTTTGAATTTGTTTAACGACACATACATATCTTCTCACCATTAAACTCTTCTCCTGATGTTTATAATAGATATAAAAGTGTTGAATTTATGGGGCATGTAAACACTCTGTATGAACAAATAATATTACTCCTGAAATAAAGTACTCTGCTAAAGGGAGAAGATATTTTATCTGATTTGTGTCCGCTTGAAAACTCTATTAAAACAAAAAGAACAAAGCATGACCTCAGGATATGGAAACATTTTATAATGATATTACACTGGGTAGACTTTATATGTATGCATTTATATTTATTTGTATTTTTCACGCATTATTTGTTCAGCGTTCAGAATGAGAGATTTTGACATAAATGTTTTACTGGTCGAATATATCTGATAAGTTATTTTATATTTCATGAATATTTATTCGAAATAAAGAGGGTCTGTTAACTAAATGCAATATAAAATATATATTTAAAATGTTTTAAAACCTACATGTAAAAAGTAATTAAAATACATATAATTTATTTTTTAAATCATATTTCCTTCAACACTTTATATAAGTGGTGTACAATGTCACTTTCTTTATGATCTAATAATCTATACCTTGACATTTATACCAATGGCTTATTTTAATATTTCTAGCATTACAATAGAATTCATGGCGATTTCTACATACATGTATATATCAATGAATCTATATACAATCATGCCCAGATATTATATGTTCCTTTACATTTTATAGTGTGACCCTAAGGAGAGATATGCATTATTAAAATGGTTTTCAATATTTTTCTTATTATTGGTCCTTGATATATGAAATTTCAGTTTTATACCCAAAGTAAATATATACAAAAAATATTATATTAACAATTATCAATAACCAAAGAATTATATGATTTGCAATTTGTACTATAAATTCATAAAATAATAGATATGTATGTAAACTCTCATTTATTACAATCATTTTTATATGGGATATACATAATATTGACATTAATAACGCACATATTTCTTAATTTATTTATAAATATTAATCCTAAATTATTGTAAACAGTGGTGCAAAGTTTTACATGATAAGCCAATTAAATGAAATGTCTACAAAAGAAGATATTTGATTTCAGAGCGATTATTACCTTTTGGAGGACTTAAAGTCGAGTTGGCTAACCATGGAAATGATGTACCGGCATAGAAACTGCTCCACCTCTCGCTGCCCACGTGGGGCAATAATGGTGGCGTCACTGCGGTGTGAGTGTCCGAATTTCGACCACCATTTGTGTGGTGTTTGTTTAAAATACCGTCCATACTGAATGGTCCCATAGACGGCACACTATGTTTAGGTGACCGATGGAAACTGTCATCAGAACACGTTGAATGAGGCGAATTCGAACTCTCCCTGTCTCTATCGTCTCTTGATGTACACTTTTCCGATAACATGGAATCTACACTAAACTTCAATACATGTTTTTGAACTGGTGAAGATGATTTTGCGACGGAATTTGAAGCATTATTTGATATTTTCTCCTCAGAGTTTTCGTTGTTTACATTTTCCGCACCAGAGTGTGACGGGCTAAGTTTACTGAATGCGGAATTAGAACTCGCTGTTAACGATACAGGATGCATCTTTATTTTTTTCCAAAGAGAAAATCAAAAAATCATATTAAATAGTTTCCAGATACTTATTTCAGAATCGTTGAGTTACTCTAGATGCATGTAGTAATAACTTTCCTATTGACCCGAGAAGGCAGATACCATCACCTATAACGTGATATTATTTTGGGAAAAGGGGTGTTACTTTCTGAGGTTCCGTCTCTCGGATGTGACGTCACGCCGTCAGAAAGTCATCATTGGTGAATTTACAAATTGATGCGTAATGGGGTATGAATTACCATACTATAATAGAAATAGTTCAAATCCAGTCGAGTGAGGAGAGGCGGTGTGTGTTAGCAAACAGAAGCTAATTTGAAATATTTAGAAAGGTGAGAGGAACGAAATACAACATCAAAGTCGCTGTCAATCTTACCAACAATAGTCGTTTTTTCTCAACCCCTGTATCAATGATGGGTGTATCATTAAAATTGACTCGGTGTAGTTATTTAAAACTCGATTTATTCAGGAGACGAAGTGTGGGTCCAGCAATGTTGATCTTATTAGGGATGATCAATTACTGGGAGTATAGAATAACCGTAATTGGTCATAAAAACGTACATCATCCCTGTCAAATAAAGAATGGGGGAGTAGGAGATAGGAGCAGAAGGCGCCATGGAGTAGAGATGGAAACGGGCGGCAGGCATAATTAAACTTCTATATTCTATTATAAACAGAAAAAGGCAAACTTAAATACGTTTAGAAATTTCACAACTTCCATCGAAGTAATTTTTCAAAAAGCAACATTTTGGTCAATTTTATGAGACTGAAATTTAAATTAGAGTACATTAAATATCCACTTGAAAATGTTTCGAAAAATGTTTGAAACCAAATATCAAATATCGAATCTCCTTTTTGTGTGTTTGATAGAGCATGCATAAAGGGTGAAATATTGTTTGCGCTCTCATTATACTTTGTGGAGTTTTAATTTCACTTTTATAGGTCTAAATTACTGTTATTAACATTTAATATGTTGCTGATCTTTTATACATTTCATCGCAATAATTCAGCACCTCGTATTTCAATGTTTATGTGACATTTCTTTTCATTGGACAATTTAAATGTAGTTTTAATTCATCGCATTTCTTGATATTAAATTTCAGTTCTATAAATTTGAAGTCATTGATACATTTCCAATAGCTTTAATGATTGAAATTATGATTTATGAAAATATAGAATTTCATGTAACGAATAATTTTATCATTTTCAAGAGAGAAATTTAAAAATAGAACTAAACACCCGTAAAATCAAACTTATAAGATAAGAAAACTTTGGGGTTTTTCAGTAATTGTAATGAGATTCACTGACACTTGAAAATAAAGATATTTTTGTCATAGAAATCCAAAAATAAGAAAAATAAAGAAAGATATAATACAGAAATTGAATTTCCTGGCGTTCAATGATCAAGTAATTCAAAGCAGTACTGTCTTAAACAGTAAATACTAAACCGGTATTGTTTTTCGATCATGGTAATTTTACGATCATTGAAAATTTTCTGGATAAGTGGACATGTGAGTATTTTTCCGCTGCAGGCCTTTCGTGCATCACGTCTATGATAGTCCAGCATCCATGATAAGATTAAACGAAATTACCCGTAACTTGACAATTGATTTATTCATATTTGTAATGCTTTAATACAAAGACACTACTTAATTTCAGAGCTTGCGTGCAAATTTCCTGATCCTAAGCGAATAATAGATCTTAATTGGTGCTTATCATGATCGAATCTTAAGACAATATTTTCGATCGATCGTCGTTTTCCTCTGTCATAATCAGATGACGGAAGAAATTAATTTCCTATGTAAATAACACAGTTTAATTCAATTTAATGTGCCAAATATCGTGTGATTCAATAAACACTATAATTGGGAAATTATCTCAAAATGATAATAATACACAATATTTTACCGCTAAATTGAGTCAAAGGGCTATCGCTTCCATTTAATTACTCCACTGCTACAATTTGCCGGGGGAGATCGGCGTTTAACGGTCTATGAAACACCTACGTGTCACGTGACGTCGATAGCGACACTGATAGGGACGACGTGTTTTCCTAATTCTAAAATTTAGACACTACTTTTAAATCAGAAGATATAAGATACATTTCAATTCAACTTAAAACTTATTACCGTTTTATCATATTTTACGAATCTAGAATAAATATTTTCTTGTATACCTGTAGAGTGTTTACATGCCAACTAGAGAATTAAATACCTCTGGAAATATATGCTTGGATCCAATTTCTTTTTACAAATGAAAGATTAAAATCTATGAAAATTAAAATCTGGCATATCCATTACGAAGGTTTGTAGAGTGATATAATATGCAGGCCTAAATACTTTTAAAAATGTAAATAACCAATTTGGTTATTTCTGAAACCAAGGGAACTCTTATATCAATTTTAAAGCTACTAGAACCGTGGATGTTGCATACATGTATAAAATATGCTATTTTATTTAGACACCTATAGAGATACATTCATGTCTACTGTATCCTTTTTTTATGCGACTTCTAGAAAAGAACATTTATTTATAAAATAGATGTTCTTTTCTAGAAGTGACATATAAAACTATTCGAATGTAAATAATAAAACTGTAAATTACAATGAACAATTATTGTTTACATTTTTTGCGCTGTATCGCGAATATGCCATAAACAATTCAGAGCATCATATTAATTCAATGAAAAACAACTCTTGAATTTTATAAAATAATGGTTAAGTAAATATACGATACTGAAAAGTTCAAGTCTAATTATTAATGTTGAACCCACTCGGAACTTTTTCTTAAGCAGGAGGCTACTAATATTTATCTGAAAATTTTATTTTCTTTCGTTGCTTTCACCACAATAACTACTAGAGGATCGCACGCGTCGTACATGCAATTTATAAAATGTTTCATCATCGGTTTGTCTGTATGACGGGATGTTCCAGTGTCCTCTCTTTTATTGTCCGTTTTGTTTCTCCCCTGTATGCCGTCCTGTTACATTTGTATGCATAGAAGTACGTATATCAAATTTTTACCTGTACAGTGCGCGTCTTTTTGTTTTATTTGTCACACACCGACTTCCCTGTGAAAAATTTTACCTGGTTTTTAGCATAGAATCATCACGTTGTACAAATCGAAACAGTGTTATTTTGTTAGTGTAATTTAATTTAGGCAACGGGTATTGCCTTTTTTTGTGACTGTCATAAATAATTAGCTGTTTTGAATGGAGCTGGCTTTTTTTTTTAATTTTTCATTCACAGAAATTATGGTAAGTAAATAAATATAAAATGAATAAATAAATAAATAATCAATTTTCAAAAGTAGAAAAAAAACTCCGGACATTAAATGTTCCTTTTTGTATCATTTTGTTTTAACTTATGTTATTTATTTATTTATTTTCTGTATTTACCTTATTTTATTTATTTTTAGAGAATGATGATTTTTCCATTGTGAGTAGATATGACTTGTGAATGAAAAAAATATGTGTCATGTTTCTGCTATACATTTAATTATTTTCATTTATTGTCTGTTTTAGACGTGATCTATTTATATGCTGTTCTATGCTGGACCATGTTTACATGCATATGTATGTGTTCATTTCAGTATAGATTGTCTGTCTATATATTTGTTTACACATCATTTATTTGAAAACAACAGAGAAATATTCACAATGTGCTGCTTACATATTTTATATTTATACACACTGTTTCTGAAAAGTTTTATCTTTATACTTAATACCAACAAATAGCAATGGTACTTTATCATTTATAAATAAAATATCATTAGATAGAAAACCTGCATAAAACAGCATTAAATATGTGTATGACATACCATACAATATGGGAAACATGCATGAAGTACAATGTTTCCAAGAATCCGTCTAAATAAAAATGAAAATGAAATTATTATACACATACACTTTGAACAAATGTTGTAGTAAATAATGTATTATATAATTGTCATACAATGTTTATATATTGTTACATCTATTATACAAGACAAAATAGAGATACTGGCTATCACGGACCCCCATCCCCCTCTTCCCCCCCGGAAAAACCAGAGGTGGGATCAGGTGCCATGCTCCATCATACTCGTGCTGTAATATTTTACATATTTCAATATTTTATGTAATCTATTAGCTTTCATTCATTTTCTTACAGAAAAATCTGATTCAATAATTATGAAAATTCACACTTGATCCCACCCCTGTTTCTCCAGGAGTCCGTGATAGTCAATATCTCTATTTTGTCTTATATAATAGACGTTCATTATAGACTGCAGTTTGGTATCTCAGTATTTTATTACATGTTATACTATAGTAGTGATGCATCGACATGTTTATGTAAACATATATATGGGGCATAGAAGGTCTTCCAGCAAATTAAGCGTTCTCCTAATTGAAAGAGAACTTCAGAAGTATACATATGCTTTAAATTTCTGAAAATTTTTGTCTCTAAAAGTATAAAAAAAAAATAATAAAATGACACAAAGCATTTTGTGTGACGTTAACCCCCATTCAATAGACCAGTCAGTCGATCATCTAAACTCAAGTGTCATTGGACAATACTAACATTGTCTTTGTTATTCACTCAGAGAGCGGAGTACACAAAAAGAGGTGAACATATCACTCCGTAGAATTGTAGTTATCTTAATAGTAAGCCCAGACTCAGGTGAATAAAAGTATTCTTAATGGCCTTAAACCATCACCAGAAATAGCTGACACTACATACGGGGAACAGACAGCAGACGATTACTTCATCGTCATAATATACAAATATTGATACATTTGGTAAACAGTAAGTGTTAAGATATTAGCGCACAACGTGATTATCATTATGCATCAAAGAGGCTGAGATAAAAACAAACGCAGATAGGCGTCAAACATAGATATCTTATTATCAATCAGCTTCATTACGAGGCTTGTAATTATGGAATTGTACAAGATAATTGATCATAATGTAGATATTTATTTAGATACGACTACATTATGTTTGCATTTGCATATTGACTTCGCTTTTAATGTCTAATAATGAAGCAATAATTGTGTAAATTTGGTCAATATACATACCTTAATTCAGGCACAATTTAGCTCAATAATTTTACATGGAATAAATCGTAATCCACAGAAAATAGTTTGTTCAAAAGTAAATCATGTTGTATTTTTTTTTTTTTTTGTATGATATGATTCTCATCTACCGACGTGGAATGTTACCTGCCACATCACATTTACTTTGATTCAGTTGCGTGATATTGTTAGATTTGTTTCGACTGGCATGGGTTGTCTAAAGTTTCAGTTGAATTTTTTTATTGTGGCGTGCTCTCTCTCTCTCTCCCTCCCTCTCTCTCTCTCTCTCTCTCTCTCTCTCTCTCTCTCTCTCTTAACGAAAATGAAATAAAAGATAAAGAAAAAATGAAAGAGAAAAGGAAAAAGACAGAAATGAAATCGAAAAAAAAAATAACAGAAAATATACAGTTTTTTTTACTGACAAGCTTGTATATCCCCTACTCAAATACACTATGTCTCCCAAAGGAGCACATTTACATGGTCTGTTGAAAGCTGTTTTGTTACAGATATCCTGGAAACAAAGCATTATTCAAGATTTGCTTCATGTGTCAACTTGGTAAATTATGCGTGTAATAACTAGGAGTGGATGACATGCAACATTTACTGCACGCGTATCTCCATCATCTGCAACTTTGTGAAAACCGGAACCAGAAATCGAGTTCGCAGGGTTCGGAGTTCTGCAGTTACCGCCTGCTCATTAACCAATCGGCAATAAGTTTACAGCGGATGAAATGTTGAACTTAGTCAAGCGCACTTCCAAAATGTTATCGTTCATTTCGGAAAAAGATTGAAAAACAAAGGAGCAGCGTGGACTTACAATTATAACAAATTTTCCAAACCATTGAGATTAATAAAGGATCCCACATCGTCGCGTGTCAGATAAAACAACACGTGTCTGAGGTTAATTGGAGATACATGTCCGTTGTAATATTGTTTAAAAATTAAATAAGTGGATACAGAACATTAATTTAAAGGTCGCTATCGACGAACATCATCCAAATCTAAAAAAAAAAGGAAAAACTAAAGATATAATGACTTCGTGTGGATTAAGTATTGTTTATGTTTAATAATCAGCATATCAGTTTCATTATATATTTATCTATCTTATTTCTTATTTAATCCAATACTTTTATTGTTCTTACTTTCGGATGATATTGATATATTTTTTTTCTATTTTCGTCTATTTTTTCTGTTTTATTTGATGTAATTCGTAAAATGCATTGTCTTAATTATATTGTTGTCATAATTCCTTCTTACTTATTTTTCTTTCTATTCATTTATTGATCGATTATTATTATTATCATCATTATTATTTTTATTATTATTATTATTATTATTATTATTATTATTATTATTATTAATCTGATTTATCATTAATACAACTACGTCAAATAATAATAATAATAATAATAATAATAATAATAATAATAATAATAATAATAATAATAATTATCATCATCATCACATTCATATTCACCATATAATATTTATCATAAGTATTATTTTTACATTAAGTCTTATTTTCATTCATTTATTAATCTATTTATTTATTTTTTGATTGATGTGTTTATTTATATATATTTATATCTTTATTTTTATTTAGGTATATTCGTCAATGTTTTTATTTATATTTTAAAGTGGTATTTACATCTTTTTACCTAGTTCTAATGATTAATTCATGTATTTATTCCTTACTATGATGAAACTCCATGTGTCCATATCATTTACATAATTAACTTGTTCTCTTTACAGTTTTCATAGGCGGATATAGAAATTTTTGAAAGGGTGGGTTGCAGCCGTCATGACATTCCGACCAAAGGGAGGGGATTGTAACCCCTGCAGCCCCCTCCCTCTCTAAATCCGCCAATGGCTCTGAAATATGAATAAAACTAATTTCGTGAAACGGTTACAACAAGATCTTTACACGAGATTTCAAATATTGTATCTAAATGATTTATGCCTTAAATATGAACCTAACTCCGGCGTAGAAAATATCTTCCCATGTTGGCCGGTGATTCATTACTGTACATCTGAAAGCAATTTCTAAGTTTTATTCCTACACATAAAGATTAAAGTGTGGAAGCCCTTGTAATTTAGAAGCCATCAGTAGACGAAGGAAGGATTTAATGCCATCAATTATTACATACATATACATGAATCCTAAATCTCAATGTTGCTTTAATTTACTCGATTAGTGTTCTGCAGTTGTGGCATATTTCACACGGCGTTAGTATCAAGCCTGGTCGGCAGACATAACATCCAAGATTTTACAGCTAATAAAATGATACATAAAATGCCATTATTGAAAAGGAACCAATTTGACAATGACATGCTTCAATTATAGGTATAGGGCCATTAGTTGATGTTCAAAGGCTACGTAGACTATCACATGACGGCGTAAAACCGAGCGTGGCCCGCCTCCATGGACAACACGACGCTGAGATCGGTTACGTCTTGACAGCTTACACCCCGGGCTCGATGTTCACTTTTCTTTGGCAAGCAATCCTGACGATAAATGTGTGAAAAGGCCCGAATCTGTGCCGAAAAATGATGTGATTTGTCTAAAGCTAAATGATTAGTGAAGATACAATTTGTAATTATTTCTTGTAACATCACTGTCACTTGTAACCTAAATCGACCACCAACAGTGAACAATGGTGGTACAAATACCGCTATTTGTTTTGTTTATAAACCGTCGCGTTTTTCAGACACGTGAATTTAATGTTTTGAAATGTCAACGTCTGAAACTTTAATATGTTTTTTCTGTTCTTTTTTTTTATTATTGTGTCGATTTCAACCGAGTTAATGTCGTTCTATTTATTTCTTGGCTTGCTACTTTTGGTTTTTATTCTGTTTTTGTTTTACTGATAGCGGTTTTGTTTGTTTATTTCTAGAAACAAGAAAAGCGGAGTTATTGGCTTGAGAAGCCGACGACCACGGCATGATATCAATGGAGTTTGTCACTATTTGCAATGTCGGTAACATCCAATTCCTGATACCACTGAAAAAAAACCGAAAAGGACGTAAAAATCTTTCTCGTTATATGTGAAAACAAGCTGATCGATGGTCTATGTCGTCATATTTTATATTTTAATTTGGAAGCCTTTTGCAAAAGGGAAAATATTCATTTTTCAATTATTTTTGCTTTCGTCATTAGATTTTCAGTTTGCAAGTTTAAACAATGCAGTATATCAGTGAGAGGTGATGTATGACATTTTCAAAGCTAAAGTACTATAAAGGGAATCCATCACTGGTGTTCCATATTTGACAAAAAGAAAGTCTAAATACACAATATAACCCTCCCCCACCCCGAACAACAACAACAACAACAACAATAATAATAATAATAATAATAATAATAATAATAATAATAATAAAAGCAGAAGAAGAAGCAACGAAAAGGAGAGGAATGGTCTTAGTTATTATTTTATTCATTACTATCACCTTAGTATATACCACACAGTTCACAATATCTGCATGCAGGGTCAGTAGCAATGTGCTTACAATAAAACCTTTTTCATCTTTCATCGACATTCAGCATAATTAACAGCAGCATTTAACGTCGATAATAAAGTAATACTTAAGGAACAATTAGACGCAGATATCTCTTTTTCTTGCGTGCCTCTTACTGTCAAAATCAATATGGTCAATATTTGCGATACAATGTGTTATACTGCCTCCTGAGCCGTACTGTGTCCGCTGAGATTATTGGCACAGAGAAGCGGTCTCCTCGGCAAGACATTTATACGATTCTGAAATACCACAAACCGTGAGATTCTACGAGAACAAAGTCTGTTGTGGCGACACGTGCACCTGCTCGAAAAAAGAAAAAAAAAGAGGTCCTGTGCTGTATTGTTATGGTGACATACAGTACAGAGTGAGTTATTTTTATGCCCCGGGTCGATAGACCGGAGGCATATAATTTCTGTCCTATCTGTCTGTCTGTTTGTTTGTCTGTTTGCTGGTTTGTTGTCAACTTTAACCTTGGCCATAACTTGAGGGATAGAGACTTAATATTTGACATGCGTAGTCAACTAATGAATCCCTTTCAAATGACACCAAAGTCGATAACCTTTTGACCTTGACAATAACCTTCACGCTAAAAATAACTTTTTTTGCCGCCGGGGGCATTAATGGTTCACAAACACAGCTTGTATACACTTGAATTTCTAACTTGAATTTATTTTATAATGTTGTTCTTAGTTTGAGTGATAAGTGTAAATATTTTTCCGTCTTAAAAAGTCTAAATTTTACAACTAAATCTTGGATTCCCACTCACACTGCTGTGCGCATGAGACTGCCCACCATTATGGTTTATACATATCATTTACAATGCAATGAAGATATTTGCTCTAAGTGCAATGCTATCTACAACTGTTTTCATATTGTGGGGTTTTATATGTACTGTACTTACAGTTGATGTATTGAAATAATGTATTTTGATTCTCAATGAACGTGTGACACAGTTTTAAGTAGATTGTATATCGATGAAATAAAAAAGAAAACATAAGCGTAATTAATATCTATTTTTTGTTTATGTTTATATCTTTTAAATTAAGGATGTAATCGAGCATTTGATTGGATAAAAGATTTTTATGGCATGCCTCCATCAACAAAATTATTCCTATGACGTCATTTCATAATGCTTTTTTCATGTTTGAAACATATAGTTCCCTAACAATATTGTTGTCTGGAAATATTGAAGGGAAAATAGATTTTAAATGAAGGAATAAATCCAATAATCTTTCAGTGGATGGGGGTATACCCCAAAGAAAGAAAGGAAAACTGCATCATTATGCATAGGGCATGATGCATAGCTCTCAATTAATTAATTTATTTATTTATTTATTTATTTATTTATTTATTTATTTATTTATTTATTTATTTATTTATGTCGGGTATACCTCCATCCGCTAAAAATCATTAGATTCATTCCTTAATTGTATTTTAATGTTACTATTAAAAAAACCCCAGTATTTTACTTATTGTAGACATTCTATTGTAAATTTCAAAACAAAGAGGTCAACTCAGCACGAAATATCTTTGTCTCAAATCTTAACCGAGTTGTTTTGCAAGTTGCAAAATAACGATTTTCATACTACTGCAAAGTTGCGTTAAGTATTTTTTAATATTACTCCATTTATTATTTTTGTTTTCTCTCGAATCACAAAAACACACCTGGATTTTCAATTGCAATAAAAATAAGTAATTTTGAGACATTTTCATATCATAATAATTACTTCATTTTTTATAATCTCCTATAGCTAATTTTACATATTAGTCTGTATTTATCTCCAGACTCTACAGTGTGAAATAAATTAGTGAAGTGTTACTCGTTGCAACGTAGCCGCAAGTAGTGGCCCTATATGAATCATTCATATAGGGCCACTACTTGCGGCTAGTAGCAACGTACCACGATTGACGTTCTTGGACCCTTGAAATTCAGAGGTGAGAGAAGTGAATGTCTCCTGTTTGGAGGAGACGTCAGCCGTCAATACCTTTACTAACAAAATCTTTGATTTTCCTATTGCTGTGTACAGAAAATGAACGCATTTGTCGGTTTATCTTTTAGATTTAGACATGAACTTACACATTCTAGTTTAAACCAATCAAATTCTGAATTATTTCGTAATTTCAATTTTGCTAACTTTTACTTTCTGTTCTGGTGCATCTCTCAGATGAACACATTCGTCCTATTATTTCATTTGCATTCCCAGGAAAATACTTTAACAGCCTACTTTTTACTATCAAAATTTGCTTCAATATATTTCTTTTCAACTATCTGCGTTAGAAGCCGTCGGGCCATAAACCATCTTTGATTGAAAGCCAAGTGAGTATGTAGATAGCTTCTCTAGAGGCATTAAAATCAGAAGCAAAACGATACTTAAATGTTGACGGTTTAATTTGCTCAGAAAATAAATAAAGTACATTATTAGCTTTTCTCACCACACACGCATTCGTAGCATCTGGCCCCAGATCTGCTACTTGTAAGTAGTTAAGGTATGTATATTGCTCATCGCAGGGCGTATCAGTTGTAGATCCAGGATAATGATAGCACAGGGGTGCAATATTTCTTTTTAACAAAAATACCTGAGGCATTATATTGGTGGTAAATCAAATTGGAGTTTTACTTTCCGTTTTCTGTTTGATCACTTTATGTAATTCTACAGTTTACAACTTTGGGTATTTTTTTCACAGCTGCTTATTATTTCCTTTGCCCTGGATTCACGTCTATCTTATGGAAGGCATTGACTTAGTTACCGCTTGAAGCTTATGACTGAAAGCGCACCTCATGCGGGCGTCTGTTTATAAACATGCGAAATGCTTCAATAAAGTCTAAATTGTTTTCAATTAGAAACATGACATAGGTAATTTCCATATCTGCGGGAAATGATCTGTTATTTTATTTCCCTAGTTTTTACTCTGACATCGTGCTGGGTTTATTGATCTAAAAAGATTTCTTATTACGCTGATGATAAACCATTTGGCTCATTAATATGCGAAATAAAATGAACCTTTGATCACATCTGAATATACACTCTACAACATCTTATTTATTTCTTGTGCACAGAAGAATAGCGAAATCTGCTTTTCTTTAGCATACGTAAATATGTTAAGTGTTTCTTTTAGTATGTAATAAAGAGGAACATCTTCATTTCATCGCTTCCTCAGAAGTTTTCAATTTTTATCTCCCATTGCAGCTCGAAATAATAGAGGGGAGGGTAACAAAGCTACAGAAGTTTTCATTTTTTATCTTTAGTCCCGTCTCCTTGTAATATAGTGGGCGGAGTCACATACTCGCCTTTAAATCATGCCCTAACTGTATTCTACAACAACGGAAGACAGCAGCCGCGAAATGTCAACTTTAGATGCATTTAATGATATAGTCTTTGAATTTGTTTCAAAGGCAAAGTAAACTACGATGCAATTTTGAAATGATTTTAAACCAGAGTCTTCATTTGATATGTTTGGAATTTTGTGACTTTGGTAAAGTTTTACATACGAGGTGTTTATTTATTAGTGGTGTAAACATGAAAGATATGTAGCATTGTTTGATGTTTAACAACAGGTTTAGCGAAGTCTTTCATTAGTCGTAATATTTAGAACCATTCAGATTCTGTTTATTCTCCCAGACATTATTTTTGCACAGAAATCCCTTCTATTTTGTGTTCCGATCGCCTCATGACTTAGTGTTTTTATGTCCGAATTTCACATTTTTGTCACGTTAAAGAAAGATAACCCAAATAAACAGAGAAAGAAATTGGCCTTGTCAAAATCTGTTGCAATGTAAATCAAATCTGAATTACTTTTGCATATAATCAGGGACTTTTAGATATATAAGTCATGCGCGAATACAGAGGGTCCAGACCCCACCCCCCTCCCCCCTGTAATCCGAAAATTTTACCAAAAAAGGTAATATTTGGGCATTTTTGGGGGTTGGACCCCCCTCTTCTATGAGAAAAATTTACCTTTTTTGGTTGGACCCCCTCTGACTAAAATTTCTGGATCCGCGCATGCAAGTCCCTGATATCATTTCATTTACATTTAATGTTTTACATTGGCGTTGAAATAGGGGCGCCACACACTTTTGACTGACATTTTAAATGATATCGCATAAAACTTTTAAAGTTTGTAATGACCACTAAAAGGATAATGGACACCCGTCTCTTGATTTGCTCTGATTTGCCTGGATGTTATTAATCAATTTAAAGACGACAATTCACTAAACTGACATAATCACGTGGCGAATTTAGCGGGAACGGGCTTTCTTTACCCATCATAACATTTTTATATATTATTTTCTATTTCAATTTGAATTCACGGGGACGCCCTTCATTTCTTATTACCCCACCATAATTTACTTAATTATAAATGTGGTCAAAATAAGAGTCTTATATTTCCCATGGTATGTCGGCTAACCTCTGCCTCTACAAAGTCACAATATGGGTGTCACTGATCATTCCAAGTTGGAAAGATGTCGTTGCAGAGATTCTGTATCAGTCTGATAAAAATCCTAGAGGAAGCTTGGGCGATAATGATAAAATGTATGTATTTAAAATGTCAAAATTACGAAAAGATTAAAGAATACAGATTGGAATCATTGCGAAGAAAATATTGTGTTTTATGACCAAAAAATAATTTGTAAGATTTTCTGGAGCCATGTGCTGCAGCCATTACTCAGATAGAGTTTCATGATTTATTGGTTTTTAAGACGTGTTTACTTAGAGCAAATGAGCGGAGGTATTTATACAGTTTTTGAGCATCGTTTTAAAGCAATCAGCAGCAGGGAATCGGTTGTTGCTAACTTATGGGTCACTAAATTTGGAATGTAAGAGATGCTGTGATTGGTTTTTTACTAGACTTTATTATCCAATGTAATTTCTTTTTTGATAACAAAACACTTACTGTTACATAAAACATAAGAAGAAGTGTTAATACTAAAGACAATTTTTCATAGTTTACCATTAAATTAGCCTCTAATAGAGACACAGCTGTTCTTGTTTTTATCACAGAGAAAAATAGATTATTGCAACATTTTATTACTTATCTTAACCCAGTTTTCAAAGCGTTTGTAATAAATAATGTTCTCATTGAGCCATGTGAACGTCTATTATGTATCTATATCAACACTTGAAACGAGAATCCTTATTACAAGGTTCCCCGGCTATAATATTACTCCCAATGCAGTTGGTAAAATTTTACGATGTAACAGTGAAAAATGAAAAATTATTTCATAGAGATAATGGAAAAGTCTGCGACAGGAAATGTACAGATAACTGTATACTCTTATATTGAATGATACCTTCTGATGTAACAATACCATGTATAAATGCCTGTTTCACATAATTATGGTTAGAATTGCTAACAGTCTCTCTGCTTTAAGTAACCCGGAAAATTATCATTTATTTAATTTAATTTCTGATGAAATTATGAATGTACTTAATATCTATCAAAGCGGTCAGAATAGATCTCTTGGACTAAATAAACACACTTTTTTCTTTTCTTTTTTTTTCTTTTCTTTTCTTTTCTTTCTGTCTTTCTTTCCTTTTTCTTTCTTTTTTCATTTTGTAATGTTTTTTTTTTCAATTTTGAAAGGACTAGTCAGTCCACACCTTCTGCATACTTTTCTAATAAAATCTGAAGGCGGGAATCGCATCAAAATTAATCTCTCGTCAAATACTAGATAAGAGATGATCATAAAGTCTTATTCATTTCTATCATTTTGTTTCCGGAATTTGTTGTCCTAATGGTGTTTGATAAACCTGAAATTGGCACTAACATGTGCTATTATCTGCAAATTGGAAAACTGCTGAATTCTAAATGTTTATATTCGCCTTCAGCTCGGCCGTGGTGTTAAATGTTCGGCAAATAAATGTTCTTTTCAGTCCCCTAATGAAAATCAAACCGATATCACTGAATGATGGACGGGATCGGGGCTTATCGTTGGCGGTTAGATTTGGAAATTACTTGGCTTGATACGGCAATTACCTCCACTACATTATACCCTGGTAGCCATGATGTAGTTACACTGTGTCCTCAAGGGAAATAAGCCTATGAAGTAGTCGGGCTTTTTTGACTAGGCTTGGAGGGGTTTTGATATCTGTAAATTCGACCTGAAAATGAATTTAACACTTCTGATGAACAGTTCTCTTATGTATATCCGGGTAATGTAACATACACGACGTGATAAATGCGAGATCTCGTATGATCAGTAACGTAGCTGGACGTTGTATTGATGCATACCAGAACTGAAATGTTGACTATAGTATTACTGAAAGGGATAGGTGTGGTCCCCAAGAGCTTCCGGGTTTCCCCCTCGAAATCATCTGTAGGTTCACAATACGAGAATCTGAATTAGTTGTATTTGTTTACTTGTAATATTATTATGGCAATTAGTTACCGAATGAAAAAGTATGTTCTTATACATAATTTGCATTTATATCATATCATTTTGGTTCACATTTCCTCGATATATATATATATATATATATATATATATATATATATATATATATATATATATATATATATATATATATATATATATATATATATATATATATATATATATATGCTGTTTGAAAATAATATTCGATGAGAATATACTTTCACTACTGGAAAAAGCTATTACACAGATTTGTCTGCATATTGCCTTCTCTATTTCATTTTATGAGTAACATATTGTTTAAACCCAAGCTTCATTGTTTTCAAGTAAAATTATGATTCCTTTATGTTTGATGTTATGCATAGTAGTTTTTCATAAATAATATTATGGCACCAATTTGCGTCATGAAGTATTTAGTAACGACACCGTGCATCATGAAGTATTTAGTAACGACGCCGTGCATCGTGAAGTATTTAGTAACGGCACCGTGCATCATGAAGTATTTAGTAACGACACCGTGCATCATGAAGTATTTAGTAACGACACCGTGCGTTAATGAAATATTTAGTTACGACACCGTGCGTTAATGAAGTATTTAGTAACGACACCGTGCATCATGAAGTATTTAGTAACGACACTGTGCATCACGACGTATTTAGTAACGACACCGTGCGTCAATGAAGTATTTAGTAACGACATCGTGCGTCATGAAGTATTGGTATGGGTTTTATCATTATTACTATTTTTTTAATTACATCACACCAAAATTATTTCATTTGTATGCTAATGGAATCTGCCTGACAGAAATTTAGGACCCAACAGAAAGAGTGAGGGATGAATTACGTGCGATCTCTAAATCTACAAGACAAGATTGAACTGCCAGTGTTAGATGGAAGAACTTGTATATAAGCACTGTTTATGTTAGTTTAGGAATATTTAAATGTGTAACATGGAATGGCTTTTCTTGACTTAATATACACAATATCAACCCATATCCTGGTAAACTGAATATATCACCAATGTATTGCACAATCAATCGTCGAATTTTGGCGATATCTAAATCATATTCCGTTTCTCCAGGAGTAAAAGCACAAATTTTTCAGTAATATTGCTACAAGGGTTTTAACTATCATCGTGAGTAATTGCACTTTGAAAGCGTAATATACATACAGTTGTTTGTCCAATAAGGATTTAGTACACTGTACCTAATTACAATAAAAGATTTTGTTTTGTAATTTATGAAAACTTTACATTGGGTTTTTAGAAAATTCACTCAAAATCGCTGAAATAATTTTATCACATCTAATACAGAATTACTCAGTCCAAACTCCCATAACCCTGGAATGTCATTTTTAAATAGGAAAATGAAGCTTCAAGCAGCCTGAATCGCTCACCTGGCAAATTCACGAGAAATCCACATGTGGAATTTGAACCGCGTTATTTGTACAGTCCAAAAGATAAATTGTTAAATTTATTGTAATGTAGATCCCATTTCAAAGTCAATGTCAGTAAGTCTGAAGTCACTGTACATAATTATAAAACTCCTAGTCCTTACATTCAAACGATATAGCCAAAGAGACAGGTTCAATTCCATGGCCAAGATCAGTGAGACAGTATCATTTTAAAGCTCTGGTCATGATGAATTTATATGTGGAATATCTCTCTTTTATGGTTTAAAATATACAGCGTATGTTAAAGTTTTAGAAAAATAGATTTAAATTCAAGGTTAAGGTTACCAGATAAACAGTTGACCAATTGATTGAAATGCAGGAGTCTTATTCACAAAGAAACTTAAAGTCTAAGTCTAAGAATTGAGACCTAAATACCATGTGTCATTATTCTAATAATTTGCCGAAAGTTTGCATGTGAATAGTCTGTCAGATATACTGTTTACAGAAATTTTTCATTAATTCTTAGAATTAAGACAAATGCTACCATAAAGGTCTCAATTCTTAGACTTAGACTTCAGTTTCTTTCTGAATAAGGCCCCAGATCTTTAAAATTGAAGACTTCCGCAATTTACAGTAAACCTCTAACTATTATTGTTTTTAAGTTATTGGGCAGAGAGTTTGATTTTTTGCTAAAACTTTGCCGAACATGGGTCATTACTCAAACAAAGAGTCATCTCATCATCTGGACAAAATACAAAAGTTGCAATTCTTATTCTACTGAATATTTCATGGTAACACTATCCCCCAAAATACAAGCAAAAGTACATGTAATAGTTTGACCCCTACTTCTGATTTATAGCCATGGCTACTATATTCACCTCCTAATGGGCACCAACGTCGATCGTTGTCTAAAAAGACTACCACCACTTATCACTGGTACAAAGTATCAAAACATTTTACCCGGTAGTTTCTGAGAACAAGATTTTTGAAAAATGCCGATCAGAATCTAAGAAAGCCACTGACGCTCTTGATTTTCATTCGACCGGAATAAATGATGATCGTCTTTAAAACGATAAAAACATTCCATACATCATCCATGTAGAAGTGGCCCTTCGAACCAATGAGAGAGAGAGAGAGAGAGAGAGGCATGGGACATGGATTCTCCGCAGAGGCATTTATTCATAATGAGGGTATTCTTTATTGCTTTTCTCTTATAGTTCCTACAAGTCACAGGAAAGGCTGATGTCGCACAAATGTGGTCTGGTTGGAATGCTATCTACAAGACCTTTTATGTAATGGACTTAACACATGAAGAACACAAAATCAGGATATTCAAGTATGAAATCAAGGTCACAAGATTCTTGTAGAGTTGACAATCCCTGAACAAGATGGCATTATATGGGTGCGTGTGAAGTTATTTGTGGGAGTCCGACAAGGTATTCAAGAAAACAAGCAATCTCAATGTTAAATCAGGATATTAGAGGTCAAGGTTAAAGGGGATAAAAAATCTGGTATGTAAAATACTTTTATATAGATGTGTCTGTGTATGGCTCTGTGTAGTCTTTTCATGCTGTAAAGACAATATAGTAATAATTATGATGTAAAGTAAAGGTCAAAAGGTCAAGGTTCTGGTAAGTTTGAAGAGGTCGGTTCAAGATTTATCTCAGTATGAAGTACTCATTGGAGGTTTTCAAAAGAAACTTGACTACAATCAGTGTATGTCAACGTATAGAAAACGGTCAAGATCACACTATTCTCAGCAATATTTTCCTATATATGAAGTAGCATATTGAAATAAGGGGGGATGGACTGACGGACGACTGTCTTGACAAACACTGTATGCCTGGGCCATATACATGACGACATTATAACAACATTAATGCGTTGAATATGTTTTATTCATTTATAAATATCCCAGTTTTGACGACGTTCTGTTATATATACAATAAATTCATAAAATTATATTTGCTCCGGATGATTGTAACAATTTTTTTCTGTTGTTCTACATGTACGTACTTTATGCACAGAGAGTACACTCTCTCAACTACGCTTTATTTATTTCCCTTCGGAACTTCCAGTCTCCAAGATAATTCCTGGATAGAAAGCAATTCGCACACTAAATCGTAATGAACAAAAATCAAACTGACAAAATAGTTTAATTTGAATCCGCGTGATTTGTACTAAGTATGGGTTGTCTGCTAAGATTATTAGCTCAATGCTGGCTGCATCATTGATTAATGGGGAAAAGCTTATTGGGCAATTATCCGCACGCAATTCAATTTATTTCAATATTCACATAGCAATAATTGAGCAATTACCTTTATTTCTTTAAGTCATTTAACGATAAAATTACGGATTAAATTGTGGGGAGTATTTCCGTGGCAATATTTTGATAGGAAATTAAATGTTTTATAGCAATTCTACAGCTGATCCACAGTGGAAAGGTTCGTCCCGTAATGGCAAGTCAATACCGGACTAGAATCACTCTAGCGATGCTAGACATTTATTTGCAAGAGAGAGTGTATTGTGATTGTAGCTTACAGGAAGATTGACGCTAAGGACAAAGTAATGAAGAGACAAAGACTAACTAAATGTCCTGTGTGGCGACGTATCTCTTTGGAAGAATCAATTTGAAGAACTTTGGTTCTAAAAGACACATATTTCTCTACTGAAAGAAAGGCGAACTAGCACGTGTCTCTCCGTGTGCGAATAGCGAATTGATTTGAGAGATTCTGTCCTCCAAGACATTTTCATACATATTTATTTACATTTATAAATATGTATTGTACATGTTTCATATATTCACTATAACTTCTCACCTTCTCATAAAAATGGGGTGTTTTGTTAAAAAAAATGGAAACTCCTGCAGCAATAAGATACTCTGTCCACAGTAGAATATCTAATGGTACTCTGTTCAAGGTGGACTCTCTAATTATACCTCTTGCACATGTGAATTTCTGTCCAAAGTGGAATTTGTCATATACATGTTGCTCATGTGGTACTCAGTCCAAAGTATACTCTCTAGTCATATGTGTTGTACATGCAGTAACCTGTCCTATGTGGATTTTTAAATTTTACACATGGTTCATTTGGTATAATGTCCAAAATGGAATCTCGAATGCATGTTACATATGTGGTACTCTGTCCAAAGTAGAAGTTATAATTATATCCGTTGTTCATGTGGTCCAATTTGGACTCTCGAGTTATACATGTTGCACACGTGGCAATCTGTGCAAAATAGACTCTCTTCACTATACAGTGGCGGCCTGTTTCGTCACATATTTACCAGTAAAAATCCAGATTTGGCACCAAAAATGGCTGGTTAGTTTGGCTAATACATATGTGGGGCCCCCTTTTCGGAAATCCTGGATCCACCACTGCTATATATGATGCATATGTGACACTCTGTTCGAATTGGACTATTATACATGTTGCACATGTGGTGCATGTACTATGTTCAAAGTGGACTCTCGAGTTTTAACAAGTGGAACTCTATTTCAAATACACTTATTATACATGTGGTACTCTGCACAAAGTGGACTTTCTAATTATGCGTCTGGTACTTGTTCAAAGTAAACTCTCTGGTTATACGTGTGATAGTCTGTTCAAAGTGGACTCTCTAATTATATAAGTGGTCCTTTGTTCATAAAGTACTCTCTAATTATACAAGTGATATTCTGTTCAAAGTGGATTCTCTAGTTATACATGTGATATTCTGTTCAAAGTGGACTCTCTAGTTTTGCATGTGATACTCTGTTCAAAGTGGACTCTCTAGTTATACATGTGATACTCTGTTCAAAGTGGACTCTCTAGTTATACATGTGGTACTCTAATCAATGTGGATTCTCTAGTTATACATGTGGTACTCTGTTCAAAGTGGATTCTCTAGGTATACATGTGATACTCTGTTCAAAGTGGACTCTCTAGTTATACATGTGATACTCTGTTCAATGTGGAGTCTCTAGTTATACATGTGATACTCTGTTCAAAGTGGACTCTCTAGTTATACATGTGATACTCTGTTCAAAGTGGACTCTCTAGTTATACATGTGGTACTCTATTCAATGTGGATTCTCTAGTTATGCATGTGATACTATGTTCAAAGTGGACTCTCTAGTTATACATGTTGTACCCTATTCAATGTGGACTCTCTAGTTATACATGTTTATACATGTGATACTCTGCTCAACGTAAACTCTCTGGTTATAAGGGCGGCACTCAGTTCAAAGTGAACTCTCTAGTTATACATGTGGTGCTCTGTTCAAGCTGGAGTCTCTAATTATATGTGTAGTACTCTGTCCAAAATGGACTCTCTAATTATACATGTGGTACTCTGTTCAAAGCGGACACTCTAATTATACAAGTGGTACTCTGATCAAAGTGGACTCTCTAATTATATGAGTGGTCCTTTGTTCAAAGTGAATTCTCTCGTTAAATATGTGGTCCTTTGTTCAAAGTGAATTCTCTCGTTAAATATGTGGTACTCTGTCCAAAATGGACTCTCAAATTATACATGTGGTACTCTGTTCAAAGTGGGCTCTCTAATTATACATGTGGTACTCTTTTCAAAGTGGACTAATTATACATTTGGTACTCTGTGCAAAGTGGACTCTATAGTTATACATGTGGTACTCTGTTCAAAGTGGACTCTCTAATTATACATGTGGTCCTCTGAACAAAGTGGACTCTCTAATTATACATGTGGTACTCTGTTTAAAGTGGACTCTCTAATTGTACATGTTGCACATGTGGTATTCTGTCCAAAGTTGAATTTCTATTAATTTACATGTTTTAGGTGTGGCACTGTTTAAAACGGAATTTTTAATCAAACATGTTGCACACGTGGTACTGTGCTCATAGCTGTATCACCGACATTGTCAAAAGACAGTGGCTACCTTTCAAAAGGGAATTTCTAATCAAGTTTCTGTGTTCATAATGGAATCCTTAATACATGTGGTATCCTCCGGTTTCTTTACATTACATTATGAGATTATAGACATGAGGTTATCTTTCAGTAGAGGAACCTCTGATATATCTTGGGTACTATGTCCACAAAGGAATCTCTAACAAACTTTGGGTTCTTTGTTCATATATGAATATCTAAATGACAAGGGGTTTTCTGTGAACAGAGAAATCTTCGACAGATCTTTGGTGATCTGTCCATAGAAGATTCTCCAACAGACAAAGTTATCTGTCAACAGAGAAACCTCTGACAGACCTGGGATAATTTGTCACTAGAGGAACCTCATAAGGAATAGGATACAAATGAAATAACTTCTAGACAGATAAGAGCAAGATATAGGGTACACGGTCATCAGAAAATTCTTTAACAGAATGGGATACTGACAACTCTGTAAATGGAATATATATACCCATTTCGTATCTATCAATCAGGTGTTGTTTTTTTTGTCAAGATACAATCTGAAAGATCTGTGATGTCTTCTTAAAAAAACCCTAAATATCTACAAGATATTCGATAGTTTGTCAATAGAAATATCCTCTAACAGAATGGAATAAACTCTTCCCATGGAGAAATATCTAACAAACATCAAAATCTAAAAAAAACCCAAAAAACAAAACAAAACAAAACCAAATCAAAAATTCCAAAGAAAACAAAAACAAAAATAAAAAAAAATCTGACATGAAGACCTCTGTCAAAACAGGATCTCCCTCATAAATTCTGTATGCATACTCTAGCAATAGTCACCTTAAGACATGACGTTTTCCTAGTGCAAGTAAACATCTACGATAAAGGTTTGTCAGTCTCCGTCACTTAAAGAAAATCTGTTTAAAAGATAACTGCGAATCATAAAAAAAAACTCGTTTATATTCAAAGAAATTGTCTTCTATCTTTCTAATTCTACCAATTTTTAAGTACTTATGAGCTCACATAAAAATTAGTAGAATTTGAAAGTTAGCAAAAGACAAAATGTTTAATGGATATAGTGGTAGGTAATTTTTATTGTGTTTATTAGTTCAGGTAAAAATCTGCTTAAATAAAAAACCCCGAAAAATCTGGTACTTTTCCATTGTTTCACTCATAATTAACGCAAGTGGCCATGAACACCCGGAAATCAGAGACGAGTGCTTGGAATGAGGAAGTGTCTCTTGCTTGGCTCACACTACCAACCACTGATGTCCAAAATATAGTCCACGAAATAAAACTTTCTACTTTACACAAAAGATGAACAAGGATTTTCGCGTACACAGAGGCTACAAAAATTCTGAAGCAGAAAAATGACAATACATCATTTCTTGTGTACCGACGAGGGAAAATTAGAAAATATAACCTGACATGAAAATTAAAGGAAACAAAGGAAATATTCATCATTTTACTACAACATTTACTTATCACCATATCAAGATACCTCACGAGAATTGACTTCAGATGGTAGACACGATAAGTTAATGTCTTCAGAAAAAAACCTAGGGATCCTGGACCAGTTGAACACATCCCTGAGTTATGTCTTCAAATCAGTAAGACCACGCTGCTTTATTTCTCTTCTATTAGTGCATTTCACAATTCATTATAAAAAATGGTGAAATGTTTTGAAAAGGCACCAGCTTGTTAATTTGTAAAATTGACTGATCACCAAGAGCATTAGCGGAGTACAAAAACTGCGAATGCATCCTCTATAAAAGTATTTTCTTCTCATTACTTGCCCAGCAGGTAAAATAAAAGATTGAGTTGCTAGGGAATTTGCAGTCGTTAAACTCAGCGTGTGACGTCGTTATACTGGCAAACACCGGGCATATAACACTTAATTCTTCACTGTGGATTGCCAGCTAATTTCGACAAATATCTTTCTAATGTAGATGTATCAGGGGCCGAGAGGTCGATGATACACATGTTCTTCCTCTACGAGATCAGGATAAAACAAATTTGCTTGTAATTGAAATTGCATCAAATATGCACTGTAGCAAATTGCAAAAAGATTATGAAAGCAATACAAAATTATCTTTTATTTGAAACTTCAACTTCGCAGTAGGATACTGTCTATGATACATATTAATATTTTGCCAACACAAGAAATGTGTTGGTAAATTGGCTATTAAAAGTTCAAAAAACAAACATGATCACCGTAAATGATCTAAGATATGCTTTCTTATGCTTTTTCAAGAATATCAAATGCTGCTCTTTTTCAATGAATGTGGTTTGATGAAAATAAAACATTAAATATGAACAAATTCTCCGAAAATTATGCAATATTTCAGAAAGCGACACATTCTTGTTTGTTGTTTAAATGAACTTTCAGGGGCGTGGTATTATTCAAAACATTTTAAATCAAACACATGCAAATATGCAGATCAGAGGACATAGACCACTTTCTATGTCTCTCTACAAATTGATACACAAATAATATAATCATGAATCAATACGGACTACTATATCAAAACAAGAAAAATAAATTGGTGCGAATGGGAACTGAATCGATTTATCGGTATGGACTATTCAAAATATACTGAATCCGAGCGTAATAGAATCCAAAAACTACAACGCATGTATGGATATTAGATTCCCTAAACTGAGACACTGAAATGATGCGACATGGTATTCAAAATCTGTAATTCTGAATCACTCTGGACTGATATTACAAAACTGCACTAATGAATCTTGCAAAGCAGTATATAATTAATGAGGAATCAGCGACGAAATAGTTTACATAAACTATCATCATGAACAGAGTATTACACATGTACTAAAACTCTACTACATAGATGTCTGATTCTAAGAGTTACTGTAGATACATTGCTTAGGCTGTTTTATCGTAAAATTTTACGGTCGAATCTTATTTTCCAACGATTAAATCGGACTCTGTTCCATTAACAAGGATTTTAAAATTATTCCCATGTCATCCGCAATACCAAATATTGAAATTCAGTTTTAGTGGAATAATCTATATTCTTGAACTTCAAATCAGAAAGTTTTTGTAGCAGTCGGAAAATGCTCTTACCGTTTTGAACCCATACAAAACAGTTAGTCTCCAAAACATTTGTAGACAGCTGTAGATTTAAATTCGCATAGATCGAAATGCCTCAAACTTAAATAACTAATAAATATGTGCATTTGGTGCACAGTTTATTGTTCATTTTCATGTTATTTGATGTTATTTGCTACTTTCAGAAATCAAATAAAAATACTGAAATAAAATTTAATGAAGGAAAGATCATATCTCTAAAGAGACATTTTTAAAATAAAATTTTATTTAATGTCAAAAAGAATGCAATATGTACAACAGAAATGCAGAAGTTCCTTAATGTGTTGAAAAATAAATCAAAAGGATATCAAACATACAAATATATTAAATATTTTGCAACTGCCTTATGTTAAATGACTATTCAATCTATATATTGGTATTTTTCAGCAAGTAGAATTCTATTCAGTAAAAATCTCTTCATTCACATGCATTTCAATACCCCTGCTTGTGACAGTTAGGTAGGAAATTTGCATGGACTTCCACTTTACATAAAACTCTCCAGCCAAACATGAACTCTTATTGTGACTTTGATCTCTGGTCTCAAACAAAGCTTGCCGTCTCAGACATTCAATTTTTTATGCAAGTTTTTTAATCCAAAGATTGACACCAATATCTAACTACATTCTGATTACTCCTTCACTCATAAAAAGGTAGAACATTTTGGACTCCTTTATCTTGTTTATTTTTGAAACAGTGAATGATATATTGTATATATATAATGTATAATGTATGTCATGTTATATACCGTACATTATAAAATGTAAGCATAATACAGTGGATCAACTTATACATGCTTCTAGGGGGAAACTGATGCAATTCAAATTCAATACTAAAAACCATGCTTTCGGATACTTCTTTAGGTTGACAATTTATTTGAAGTCAAACATCACATTTTCATATTTACAGCATTGAATACAGATACAATGATATTTACAAGAAAGAATTTTAGTTCATTGTAAATGTTTTGATTTAAGATCATACTTATAGATTATTGATGCAACATATCCCTTTAACTAAAAACTTAGTAAGTAATGCTAATAATAAAAGAATACAGACAACAATAACTTAACACAATTTTATGTAGGTAGAAAACAAAGTCTATTCAGCAAGTGAAAATCAAATTCTTCAGAAATCTTACTAGAAATATGAACAAGATTATGAAGTTCATAGATACAAATAGTTTTCAAATATTGCAGTCATTTTCAGTGATTCTGACAATACTGTAGACCATATATAGATAAGACCAATTCTCTGTCAGAACAACTAATAAAAATATAAAAAGAATATTTCAGAATTTTGTCAGTGTAAATGAAATTTTGTCAATCAAAACATTCAGACTGACACTTTTCAACATTTCTGGAAGCTGCCTTAGAAATTATTATTTCAGAATCTATATTACTAAAGAAATACTGTATTTTATTATACAGGCTAAATCTCAGAACTGGACTGACTCTGTAGAACAATCTTCATGTTGACTTTGCGTTTATTGTTGAAACATTCCGTGAGTGTATTAACAGCTTCCTTATGAGTAGCTCCGACCAAACTCCTACCATCTATAGACAAGATCACCATGCCAGGCTGAAAGAAACAACGGATTCATATTCAGTCAGAAAATGCTACATGTACAAATAAAGAAAAATGATAAACCATGCATGTCTTTGACTGATCAGTATCATTTTAAAACACATTACAGATATGGGTGTAATTTATGTGTATCAAGAGTAGGAGTAAAAACATTCTTATCAGATATACAGGTATTTGGATGCCCACATATCACTCATTTCAAATTTCATTTATTTATCAGATGTGAAGAATTATCAAACACCATTTCGTATCAGAATATACATTTTTTTATACACTACACAACAGTACACTTCTGGACTTCAAATTCTTTTTCTATAAATCACTAAAGACTCTAGTTAGGAAGCATTAATACCTACTTTTATTTTGGATTCATCACTCGCCGACCCTCCCTCCACAATGCTCTCTACTTTAATCTGTGGTTGCTTTTTACTCTCTGCACCTCCTGACACACAGAGTCCTACAAAGAAAGATAACCCCAATTCAAATAAGAAAAGTTCATGTAACTTAGAAGTTGCATTTTATACTCTCCGCCTCCAAATAAAATAAAAAAAAACATATTACAAAGAAAGATAACTCCCTTTAAATAAAAACAGTACATGTAATGTGAAGTATGGCATTTATAAAGTTTCAAGTAAATTCTTTATTGCCTAACTCAATGTTTGCAATATTATGCAAGAGGTAAATGCCCTGTAAACATGGAAATAGGAAGTGCAGCAATAATTTGATTAAAGTTGAATTTGAAACTTAACAAGAAATGTTTCTACTTTAAGTATTTGATGTTTTCTTTCTGCACAACTGTTGTGTATGAGTTTATGAAATAAAATACATTTATGCCTGTTTTATTGGGTAGTAATTATGGAAAACATGCATGGATTGCTATTTCAGAATATGTATTGAATCTTTTGTAAATTCTATATACCATATTATTTTAATGAGTTTTTCACAATTTACTTATAAATGACGACTAATTTTATTAGCACACATCATTTAAGACAATACAATGGCACCACTATGATGGAAATTGAAGAGGTATGTTTTGTTAAACTTGCATCATCATTCTCTCTTTACACATAACTTTGAATTAACTGTGTTTGACCATATAATTTGATAGTGGGGAAAAATGTAGTTATGCATGTATACAACCACCTATGGAAGGGATCATAATATACCATTTTATGAGCTCCATCATACTTGTACAAAACCTTCTTATAACAATTTTTAGGATATCAGTTATAAATTGTTATCATAAGTAAATACTGGTTAAAATTAGAACAACTAATTATCAATTTTCCTAAAGTGAATACCAGCATAAATCTATCAAATACAGTGTATAACTATATTATCTCTTAATATCCTATTGCTACAATCCTATCCACCTTGTTTGAAATTGATAAAATATTGTTAAAATTGGATTAAAATCCTCCTTTTTGTTTGCACATTTCATGAAATACATACACTGCTGATTATTAAGAAATGCCATTTCTGTTAAAATGAGTTCAGGGCACCTGCCTGTATTGACATACTGTAAATCATGACTAACTCAGAGGTATTTATTTAGCCCTTGAATTATCTGGAAAAAAAATTCTCCGACCTTCAGAGTCTCAGACGGGAAGCCTGCAAAACTGTGGAAACCATCTATTTTACAGAACTTAAATCAATTTAACATAAAGTTGGTGCATTAAAACTTACCCAGTGTTGGTTTATTCTTTGAGATGTATGCAGTAATTGTGTCACATGTATTGCTATCATGGGATAAAGATGAGCTATGCTCACTCCTGAAAGATACAGAGTAACACTGTACTGATTTCATCTAAATTATAATACAAGACTTTGAGCATGTAGAAAATAAATATATATCCTGTCAGTAAAATACTCCACTTTCAATGGAAATAATGTAAAGTTTGTACCAATTTTCTGCAAATTGATAGATGCAGGACTGATACAAGATGAGTTTAATAGTTTACAATTAATTTGTATGAAGTATTTCTATACCCGAAGAATGATTCCTGTCGATCAAGAGATGTTACAGCACCTGCCATTGGATGATTCATCTCACTCATCATAATGTTAATAACTTTCTGTTTAGTTTTCTGCTCTTTCTCAAACTGATCTACTGGTTTTATATAGAAATGACCATGTTCATCTGAAATGCACAAAACTTGTAATTTTTAGTCTTTTTACGTATGATAAATTCCTCAGCAAGAAACAAAAAAGGATGCCACCGATTAGTGCACAATACAGCTGCCCAAGCCCCTTAGCACCCAAACTGCAGAACTGCAAGTTATACTCTTTCATAACCCTACCTTACATATATTGTATCTATATGAGAATATTCTTTTCACCCCACTCAATTTTCCCTCCATCAGAGACCCGATCCCCTGTTTGATAGAAGTATATTACTTCAAGTAATAATACCTTTTCTTTAACCACCATCAGACTATTTGTATCTAAAACAATTTAGACGAATTGAAGACAAGATAAGACAAGATCCTTCTTATTTCCTTTTTAAACTCTCCTTCCCATTGGGTGATTTTGCTGCTTGAAACCCAACTATCCTAGATAACGTTTGGAGTAACACCATCAGATAACTGTTTAAGAGAAGTGCATTCAAGATTTTAATTCTCTCTTTTTAACTCTCCCTATTTACCCTCCAGGGGGGCAGGTTTGGTGCAGTGGTTTACAATTGCTTGGCTTGCTCGGTGCAGACAATCTGGGTTCGATTCAAGGACTACGCCACTATGCATAATAAGTCCGTTATCTTCTGTTTTCATGTCCCGATATAACTGAAAAACAGTTAAGAGAGACATAAAAGACCAATCAAACAACAAACCAATCTTCACCAGGTGCACAGCTATGATAATAATATTTTTTCATATTTCATATACAATAGACAGATTAGACAGATGTCAGCATATTACCATAATAATTCCTGCAGCATACACACATTTATCAAACCAAATTGATCATTATATCATATCATTTTAATATGTAGAGCAGCCTTAAGATAAGTTTGAGACTTGTATAAAAATACAAGCACCGTAACATCAATTCCTTGTCACAAATAATATACGTCTAAATAACTCCATTGTCTCCTCAACAAATTAGATAAACATCTTTAGTCATCAAAGAGACTGCATAAGAATGTTCAGATCACAAAAAGTAGTAAGAGAATTTAATAAACTGTATGTTTAATTGGTTGCTTTACCTTTTTTAAGATTTTGATTTTTCATCATTATCATTATCAGCATAATTATTACTTCTATTTGAATGAAATGACAATCAAACACATCATAGAATTTTTATCCTCAAGAAAAATGGAGAGGACATGCATTTGAGAAAATGACATTCAATATCTAATGAAAACTTGAAGAAAATGGTGTCTATTTTAAATCAACGAATTTCTTGATAAACAATAAATGCTCCTGGAATTGTAGAAGTAAAGCTAGCTGAATACAAAAATTCACATTCTTAGACAGTGATCAAAATGACTTTCTTAAAAAAATGTGCATGCCAAATATTAATATAATAAGAAACTTAAATTACACGTTCACTTATTGCACTTTAGTGACAAGAGTAATCACTCTAAAGCATGAGTGAATAAAATGAAAAGTACCTTAAAATGAATCTTACTGTGGAATGCATGGACTTCTACCTCTTACATGCAGGTCACTTTGTGTCATTAAGAAATTTTTTATGTTAAAATACAAGATGATTCTATCAACATATTATAATATCTATGTTACTTCCAATTTATTTGTATCACATGCATGATAATGATTTTGCATTGTACATTTATCTTGTATCTTTACATAAACATTTTGCATGTTGACAAATTCATTTTATATAGAAAAACGACCTACATATACGAAGAAAAAGAAAAAATAAATCAATATATAACTTTGAAAAACTGAATGCTGACATTCGAAATATAAAATCAAATCACAAAATATGGTGTGTGCACCATTACCTCTAGAATCTGTAGGTGGGGAAGAACAATAGAAAATATTATAATCCAATGAGATATCGAATAAACATAAATGTATAGTTTACTAGCTACGCATGTTTAGGTAATACATGTATAAATAAATTAAATTCAGGTTACAAAACAACGTCAAATCATATGAAATACATTCCCAAGGGAGCTATGAATAATGGGAATACATGTATGTTATACAGTCAGGTATTATGCCTGCAAATTTTTCCAGAAAATCAATTTTCACTGGAATATGATATTTTAGTAACATTTTATATTATAATATATACATACAGTAATACCAATCACATTTTCTTTCATGACTCTCAATTTCAGAAATGCTGTGGAGACGTTTAACTTCCATGTTTATAATATCAGATTAAAGTGCTAGAAGAGGTTTCACAATTTTTAAAAATATAATGTGCACATTTACATACACGAATCGCTGACAAAAAACTTCTACCTGACTCTAATCACAAGAGATATACAATAATCCATAAACAGATCAATTGAATTTTTTTTTTCAGTTATTAATCTCCGTAATATGTGATGTCAGAAGTTGTACAAATGTTAATTTTCCTTGGGTTTTAATTATGATGTTAATATTCGAATTTTTACATCATAGTTAAAAGTTGTACAGCAAGTTGAACAGGAAGCCTTTATTTTATTCAGGTTTTCTTGTGAAATCGGGGGCAAATGGATATATTTAGTTATCTCTCAGAGAAATACTGAAGCAGAAGGAGCAGTAATTTTTATGAATTTTATAATAATTCAATTAAGATTTTAGGAAAATGCAAAACCCGCCAGCATTCTAATAGCACTTTAAGACTTTTTATGCTTTACTGAATTCATTGTAAAATATATTGTACAGGTTTTCTGTTTATTTACATTTACAATTTCATTTACATAACACATGACTCCTGTACATGAATGCAATGTAAAGAACGACTCATTTACATTCTTTTCACCTGCCTACTTTCATAAGTAAATGTTTATGTTTTCTGTACGTACAAACTTCAGTGTGTAGGAGGTGTCTTTTGGGTTTTCTGTACTTACCAACTTCAGTATGTAGGAGGTGTCTTTTGGGTTTTCTGTACTTACCAACTTCAGTATGTAGGAGGTGACTTTTGGGTTTTCTGTACATACCAACTTCAGTGTGTAGGAGGTGTCTTTTGGGTTTTCTGTACATACCAACTTCAGTGTGTAGGAGGTGTCTTTTGGGTTTTCTGTACATACCAACTTCAGAGTGTTGGTGTCTTTGGGTTTTCTGTACATACCAACTTCAGTGTGTAGGAGGTGTCTTTTGGGTTTTCTGTACATACCAACTTCAGTGTGTAGGAGGTGTCTTTTGGGTTTGCTGTACATACCAACTTCAGTGTGTAGGAGGTGTCTTTTGGGTTTTCTGTACATACCAACTTCAGTGTGTAGGAGGTGTCTTTTGGGTTTTCTGTACATACCAACTTCAGTGTGTAGGAGGTGTCTTTTGGGTTTTCTGTACATACCAACTTCAGTGTGTAGGAGGTGTCTTTTGGGTTTTCTGTACATACCAACTTCAGAGTGTTGGTGTCTTTGGGTTTTCTGTACATACCAACTTCAGTGTGTAGGAGGTGTCTTTTGGGTTTTCTGTACATACCAACTTCAGTGTGTAGGAGGTGTCTTTTGGGTTTGCTGTACATACCAACTTCAGTGTGTAGGAGGTGTCTTTTGGGTTTTCTGTACATACCAACTTCAGTGTGTAGGAGGTGTCTTTTGGGTTTTCTGTACATACCAACTTCAGTGTGTAGGAGGTGTCTTTTGGGTTTTCTGTACTTACAAACTTCAGTGTGTAGGAGGTGTCTTTTGGGTTTTCTGTACTTACCAACTTCAGTGTGTAGTAGGTGTCTTTTGGGTTTTCTGTACTTACCAACTTCAGTGTGTAGGAGGTGTCTTTAAGGTTTTCTGTCCTTACCAACTTCAGTGTGTAGGAGGTGTCTTTTGGGTTTTCTGTCCTTACCAACTTCAGTGTGTATGAGGTGTCTTTTGGGTTTTCTGTACATACCAACTTCAGTGTGTAGGAGGTGTCTTTTGGGTTTTCTGTACGTACCAACTTCAGTGTGAAGGAGGTGTCTTTTGGGTTTTCTGTACTTACCAATTTCAGTGTGTAGGAGGTGTCTTTTGGGTTTTCTGTCCTTCTCATGGTTAAGATGGAGATGTAACTTGGTGGAGAGTTTTTCATAAGCTTCTATTTCATACGCATTTACTTTCTGTTCAAACCTGTACATATCTACTGGGTACACAACGCCCCTATCGCAAAAGAATATTGTAAGTGGAATTTAGTACTATCATAGTATGAATCAATAATATCAAACTAGCTTGGAAAAGCAAAAAAGAGGAATACAAAGACAAAGTTAAAGCAAACTACATCTACCATTATTTTTGATAACTTTTATAGTACATGTATACAAATCAAGAACATGACAAAAAACTAACCTTGCATTTAGTTTCTATGAACTTTTTTATGAACTTGTATCTACCACTCATGAATATTTGACCCGTTTATTTATTCACCTTTTTCTTTCTTGATAAAGAATAAAAACTTGTTACTTTTTGTGCTTTAATAAAAATGTCCAAGTGACATATACCAGTAAAATGTATATAGCACAAAATAATTTATGTAAGTGCTTATAATGGAAGCAATAATTCAATTTTTTTACAAGCATTTATATGTTCAAACTGAATGTTTAATCCAATACAGTCATGCTTACCGCACATCCCTCAATAATAAAATCTTTTCTGGTTTATCCAATAAATTCAGCAGCACACTAATCAGCTGATCAATGTCATGACTTTCTAGGTACTAAAATAAGATATGACGAAAAAAACAATTGAGTAAAAACAGGTAATTATGAATCACTTGCTAATTAAAATATTCTAGAACTGGTTAACTGTTTACTACATAGTAATAATATCAGTAATCAGTATCTCAGTACTGCTAAAGGGAACCTCAAATATTTTTATATTAAAATGAACTTGGCAGACTCCAAAATCATAGGTAAGTGTATACATATTGTTTTACTACACAGCAGACAACATGCATTTCAAAACTTTCCTATGGATATGATATCAGTACACCATATACTCTGTGATACTTGTCTTCCACAGGATTCTAACTTTAGTAAAACAAATATATTTATGTAACCAGTTTAAAAAGTAATCATTGTACAATGTAATTCCTATCACTAACATCTTTAACATGTGTGATGATAGCTTTTGTTTCCTCTTCTGTCAGAAGCTTTTTGCCAGATTCCTCCAAGATCTTTATACTATTGTTTGTCACTGTTGTCTTATGCATCATACGTCCAGGTCCACTCGCAATATTCTCAAACTTTTTACCAAGGTATCTCTCTGTATCTACAAAGGAATCAAAAAGTTTTCTCAAATCACTTTCTTCTTTTATTATGCCACATTCAATGATCAACTCAACATCTATATAAGCTACATTAAACAACATGTTCTATTTTCACTGCACAATATCAAATGTTTATTTCACCATATATGCTGCAATTTTCAATGTCTTTTTCAATATATGATCATTATCCATATCATAAAATATAATATTCCAATGCTGTTATTTACATATTCCACATTTTTACTTAACAAATTTCTATTTCATTGACATTTTATCTTTTATTTCATTGACATTTGTATCTTTTATTTCATTGACATTTTATCTTTTATTTCATTGACATTTGTATCTTTTATTTCATTGACATTTTATCTTTTATTTCATTGACATTTGTATCTTTTATTTCATTGACATTTGTATCTTTTAAATCATTGACATTTGTGTCTTTTCTCTGACTGTTCATCTCCTTAAAACTAAGATACACAGAAGCAAATTATTGCAATAAAGTATTGCTTTTACAAGACAATATGACAGTATATTTTTACAAGGATATGATATGGGTTAAAAAGCAAATGGGTAAGCAGAAACGTAAGCTGAAGTTTTACAAGTCGACTGGCAGTTTTTATAAGCAATTAACAGACACATGTAAAGTGGCTGATATCAATCAAATGCAAATGAAGCAAAACAACATGTTCAAGGTGACACAGGAATGTACAAATACACGTGGAACATAAAACTGTGGTGATAATGTATTAAACCTCACCAATTGGCTTTGATCTTTTTAGCCTAGCTCCTGGGGATTTGAATAGAATATAAAAGATAAAAGTCATTAAAATTTTTAAAGGTCACTTTCTCAGATTCAGTTACAATATATCAGCTTTTATGATACATGTAAAATATTATATTGTATTTAGTTTAACAAATACAGAGACACTGATGCACTTGAAGAGCAGCAATTTCTGTGAATATTTTAAAAAGACAAACATCAAGGTCAATGTCACTTAATCAAAAAATCTGGTGCCTAAAGAAGTCATGTCAAAAGCAGCAAACATGTAAAAATATCACAACTTTATCTCCGACCCCTGTAAAAAATTATGACCACTGTTACTGTTGAGAGATAGGAAAAAATATATCATCAGAGTACAGACTTCTGGGGTATATGAGACAGCTTTACAATTCTCATGTCTTAAATACATGGAACTGAGCAGTGCATTATGTTTTTCATCATTCCAGTTGAAGTGGGAGAATGGTACATTTGTCCAGTGTATTTAAAGTCATCTTTGATATAATCAAAATTTTTATCAAAATTACATGACTGCATTTAATATTACACATACTGAGGGAAGCCGACTTCATCCTGAGACTTCCTTTCAACTTTTCTTTAATGGCTTTCCATTTTCCAGATTTATCATCAAGTTTGTTGCCATAATCCACAGAATCTGTTACATGAAAAAAAAATGCACTAATTAAAACTCAAACTCTATTACATAGAAACTTATGTACCTGGTAAATCTATCTCATTAAAGAACAACTTTTACTATTATTATCATGATTAATGAAAATTTCTTTACATTCATACCACTATACCTGCAATGATGACAACCTTCGCAAAAACACAAAGCGATTACAATAATAAACAATTATTTAATGTCAAATAAAAGAAAAACTGGACAAGTTCATAGCAAGACTAGTACTACAGGATGTCATGTGGCTACAATTAACCTGCAAATAATCTGAATGGAATTTGAAAGTTAAAAAACTTGATCATTTGTCATGAAAAAATAACAATGAAATAGTGATAATAATTTATACTGAAAATGGAACAACATTTCAAAGCATAGTAAAATTTAACTTCAAAATACGACATCACTGTAAATATATAATTCTTTGGTCGAGTAAAGAAAGGTATGATGCATACAAATAAGAATCCTTCTCTTAAAATTAGATAGATATATTATATAGATTTTGATTCTAAATACCAGTACCTCTTTTAATCTGACAACTGCCAGATGCTGTTTCTACTGCCGCAGATTTGTGTGATTCATCGTTTTCAAAATTTGATAATTGGTCATCAAAATTCTGCAAGACATCCTGTGTTTCACAACATTCCTCCTCTCTCATTTCAAACCCTTCACTACACTGTTTAGTTAAGGAATGGTTGTATGATGTGTCCCATGATCCTACATCCAAATGATGGACAAAATTAATATCCTATGTACAATCACAGAAAACATTCTTATTCTGTTTTTCCTCCTTATTTTAAAATTATACCAATTCCTGGGCAAAAACAGTATCATTAAATCTACCCAAAACATAACGATCTCACATAATTCCTGGCAACCAGATTTTTAATTTGTCTATTTACAAAGGCAAAAAAAAAGTGTATATATAATAAATGATTGTAACTTTGTTTTTTATTTTATTTAGATACATCTGTATACCACATACATGTAATAAAAAAAATCTATGGGTATCTACTTTTAATTTTATATAATAACATATGTAGCTTATGTGGGAAGTCTTACAAAGCCTCAAGAGTCCTTTTTAATCAATAACTTACCCTTTAAATGTTGTAAAAAGGTAAAAGTCACTTACCAGGTGAGGTACCTTGTTCATATTTGTCAAGGGAAGAGTTTGGTGTTGGGTACTTAGGAAGAACATGAATTGGCTGCCTGGCTGGTATCTGTGGCTGTGGAGCAGGGTCTGTGGGAGGGGGAGGAATATTGAAATGATGCAGTGCTGATGTTTGATTCTCCTTTGACTCCTTATCCCCATGGTAAGTGATGTCAGTGTTGGTACTAGACATGGTGGAAGAGTAACAAAAACTGCTACAGTCAGAATCTTTTTTAGAAAGGTCTTCATGCGAGTCTCCTGATTGTGCACTACAACTGTCCAACACATCTACCATCTCTTTGAACTGATCACAGTCTGTGTTATTGGTCGTATTTAAGGTTGGTGAATGTAACTTTGTACGTTTAGGTTTCTCTGGTGCAGGACTTGGGGACTTACTAAGAGTATGACTAGAATCAGAAAAACCATCATCTTCGATCACCGCCTTTTTTGAGGAATTTCTTGCAGGAATATATATGGCTTCATCATCTGTATTATCATGATGTGACATATACATTGCATCATCATCTGATAGTTCTGCCTCGTCTTGCATCTTTACTGCTCTACTACTCCCAGAGTCACTCCCACGTCTGAAATTCTTATTCTTACTTTTCTGGTACCTGGAATGTTTTTCATTTCTATGTCCTGAAGATAAATATGCTTCTTTTACACCAACTGTATGACTGTAACATTCAAAGTTATCTTCTCTTGCAATGATGTCATCCATGGTAACCATATATTCACCATGGATACCAGATTCATCATCAGTATCTGATCTTGAGGCTCTTAATTCACTTTGTTCATAATCAGGAATATATCCTGGGTTTTGAAAGCCCTCTCTTTTGGTCCACATATCAATTGCAACTGAGTCAAGGTCATCATCATCATCAAGGTCATCATCTTCTATCATACTGTGACCTTGACCTTGTGGTAAATATATCTCAGACTGCATAGGAAGACCATCCTTATTATGAAAAGTGGCATAAATATCAGAATGATTTGTGCTTTGAGACTTTTGTGATAAAACCTCTACAGGCACTTTTCGATGAAGCAGAGGATTTTTTGTTTTGACATCACTCTCGATCCACAAGTCTTGTAATTTTGTCTCTGTCATCTTTCCAATGGTACCTTGAATATTAGTAATACATATTTCAGAAAATATTTGGTTATAAATAAAGAGTACAACTGTGTTACAGATATGTTTAAAATGGGCACAAAATTAGTTAACTGATATATATCATGATACCATGGCCACGATGTAAAACACGATCAGGGAAAAAGATCAAACATTCATGCTGCAATCCCTTTCATAATGAAAATCTGTAACAATTTCTATAATACATATAAATGTTTTAAACAGTATTAATCATGCAAAAAAAAAAAGATCTAGATAAATTTATAGAAAAATATCTTTTTATGTTATTGTGTCTATTCAGAACTCATTTCTAGTCTAAGTTGTTATATATGTCTATTTTCTCAAAAACCATTTTTAGGTACTTCATGAAACAAATGCAATAAATTATAAAACTGATTTCTTTATTAAATAAAGGCATCATGATATGTATCATATCATTGTTCAAGTATTGCGATATATATCATATTGTAAGAAATTGTATAATTACATCTCTAGTATTTTTCAAATATTCCGGAAAAAGTAAGAGTGACATTAAATTTTGCTTATACTAAATCCCTTAATGTGACACTCACATCAAAGTTTGTAAGATCATATAATGCAAAGACAGTATTTTTCAAGAGTGATATTTTCAACCTTTTTAAAAGGTAACAAAAATCATACATACTTCCTTTGTCTGATAGGGCTTTCTTCCCTTTCCAGGCATATTCTGCATATAATTCTTTATATGCCGGATATCTACCCACATCCTGAAACCAGGCATTAAATATCGATATATATGCAGATTCTGGAGATTACCGTTTATTTGTTCAATAAAGTATTCTGTTCAAATATAGAGAAAATATACAAAGATATACAATGTGAATCACACAACTTGTAATGGACATTTAATTTGACACAAAGTAACAAGCTGTGTTTGTGAAACACTAATGCCCCCAGCAGGCACCAAAGTCCAAAAATCATATTTAGCGTGAAGGTCACTGTCAAGATCAAAGACCTTGGTGTCATTTGAAAGGGCTTCATTAGTTGAGTACGCATGTCAAATATGAAGTCTCACAGTTCAAAAGTTATAACCAAAGTTAAAGTTGACTACAGACAGACAAACAGACAGGACAAAAACAATATGCCCCCGATCTATCGATCTAGGGGCATGAAAATATTTAGAACTAAGAAAATTACGAGAATTTTTTTTTTGTTTTCTAATAATGCTCTATATTTTAAGTTTTTTTTATTCATTTTTCACAAAAGTATGTTTCATCTGAAAGAAAGGAATCTACAGTACTGGTATAAAAGGAAAATGAGGATGCATGTAGAGGTAGCCTACAAACTTATACAAAAATATTGTCACATCTTCTTATAATACATGAATATGAATAAATAAAACATGAATAAATAAGTTTCCCTTACCCTTAAAGTCATGATCAGATGAGACTCTGCTTTTAATATATCGACAGCATTAGCATGGGGTATATTCTCAAATGGAATACCATTGACATCAATAATCTGATCCCCTACGTGAACCCCTTGCCTCTCAGCTTCACCTCCTTTATCAATGCTGTTAAAACCAAGCTGCTTAATTAAAGATCACCTGTCGTTTTATTCTTCTCAAAATTTACATTTGGTAATATATAGTTTGGGTGGTTTTTTTTCCCTTAGTATATTTAATATCAATGTTCTGTTATTAGGTAATATATAGTTTGGGTGGGTTTTTTTTTCTTAGAATATTTAATATCAATGTTCTGATATTAGGTAATATATAGTTTAGGTGGGGTTTTTTTTCTTTAGAAAATAAAAAATCATAATCAAGGTTCTGTTCAATGAACAAAATCTTCCCTTTAATGATTTCCTTAAAGGTTTCATTTATTTAAAACAAAATACAAACAAAAATAAAGGAAAACTGGTTTAAATCTCTCATAAGCAAAGCTTTGTGAATGTTTTATCGTCTGGAAACATTTCTTGATACAATTAATTTGATAAGACACTGCAATTCTATTCCAGCAATATTTCTATGCTTACTTTATTAAACAAAACAAGATAGCTTATTTTCCTCAAACAAAATTTCATTTCCTTTTAATTTACCTAGATACATAAATACCAAGACCGTATTCATTTCCTCCTCTGATATTGAAGCCGATCTGACCATGACTCTCCAGTGTCACACGTCTCTCTGGAACATCCACATCTAGACCTCGAATAAAATTAGTGGTACCACATTCCTCAAAATCTCCACGTACAAGTTTCTGTCTGTTACTATCAAACCTACCAAGTACACAAACCATATCAAGCATCTCTTCACTGACCATGTGATGCTGTTATTTACAATGTAACTACTACAAAAATAGTAGAAAAGTTAAAACTATGCAGAAATTTTTAGAAATGAAAATTGACATGGCAAATACGCAACACCTATCTTCCTATAAAATGCACAGCTACTACTCAGAAAGTATCTGAGCACTGCTTTCAACTAGAGATGTAACGATACAGCTTCTTGTGATACGATACGTATAACAATACCAGAACGATGCGACACATATTACGATATCAATACGTGTTTAATCAAGAAATCAGGTTTATAATTTATTGCTTTGGTTTCATGAAGTATCCAAAAAATGTTTGAAAAAAAAATAAAACATATACATTGAACTACTCAGGCTAGAAATGAGTTACAAACGGGGACAAAACATAAACAAAATATTTTGATAATTTATTTAGTTTTTTGGGTTGTTTTTGTTTTTGTTTTTTTTTTTCTTTTTTGCAGAATTAATTCTGTTTGAAACATTTATACATATCATAAAAATTGTTATGGATTTTTGTAAAAAAATTGATTGCAGTGTTGTTCCTGTATAATGGCTCCTGTAACGTGATACATTGTACCAAGGTATATCATTACATCCCTACCTTCAACATTAGATAATTTATCAGTACAGTTGACTCTTGTTTACTCAAATATTGGTAACATGAATTTCCTGTAAATTCAGATGATTTTAAAGTTCTATCATTCTAATTTCTTAATATAAATATACATTGCTAACTTGAACTTCGCTAAGTAATTGAAATTTTTTCACAGTCAGTTGGGGTTATTGTGGAATGATTGTATATTGAATTGAATGTACCACATAAACGCTGATTCCATGCAAATATGAAATAAATGCTTGAAGTCATGTAATCATTAAATCTGGTTCAGTTTTAATCAGTTACTTCCCACTCAGATACATTACATGTATTATGCTTCCTCTGATATGAAAGATGGCTTTTGATAAAATGACAAATTTCTGTAATTCTGTAATTTTCTATAATTCCTTCATAAAAGTATATAATGATGCTCAACTACTGATTTTATAATATCAACAAAAGCAATGTCTAGCGTGACATTATACACCTGTCGCCTAGCTTGAAAAGATGAATATGAAAGTATGGAAACATTCCCCCTTCCTCAACAATTATGTGAAATATTATTCAAATCTGTGCAAAGAGTAAAAAGTTATGGGCCAGACAAAGATTTATCCATCATGTGCTGTGTGATCTTGACCTTGCAGATATAACATTGGTTCAAGGTCATGACATCCCCTTGGGTCTTGGACAACAATTCTGTGAAATATTACTAAAATCTATGCAAGGGGTAAAAAGTTATGGCACAGACAAAGATTTACCCATCATATGCATTGTGACCTTGACCTTCCAGATATGACCTTTAAGTCAGATCATGACACACCCCTTGGTCTCAAGCAACAATTCTGTGAAATATTTAAATTCATGCACAATGTAAAAAGTTATGGCCTGGACAAGAATCTAACTGACATAAGCACTGTGACCTTGACCTTGCAGATATGACCTTGAAAGTCAATAGGGTTTATCCTCTGGTCATAAGAAATAAGTGTGCAAAGTTTAGAAGTACTAGCATACATAGTTTGGTCTGTAACTTGTTTACAACTTGCATTCTCAAAAATTTGCTATTTTTGTTCCCAAAATGACCTTGACCTTTGACCTTGATAATGAAAATCAATAGGATTCATCCTCTTTCGATAAGGAATAAAGGTACAAGTTTGAAAGTCCTAGCCTAAACGGCATGGTCTGTATCATGTTAACATGGTGCAGACAGACCCACAGAGCCATACCTCAATACATGTATGTCTGACTATAACAGGTGTATAATAAGGAAATAAATACTACATACAAAATATTACAGTTAAATATACCACAGCATGAGAAATGGTACTTTAAATATATAGCACACAGCATCAGTAATCCTGTACAGAGTTCGACTTTGAGGCACGTCCAACCAACATTGTCTAGTAAAATTCAGCAGTAGACAGGTAAAAATGCTATCAAACTGTTATTTATCAATTGACAAAGAAGAGCTCAGTATCTAGTATTCTAATGATGGATTAGAATTTGGATGGCTATTATTTCTTTGAGGCTGTCTAACTGGACCACCTCTCTCAAAAGTTAATGTTGAACCCTGCTGTATCAAGTACTCCACCAGACCATATCCAGTTTTCAGAATCTACATACCATGCTATTTTCTCTTTAGATAGTCTCCATTCTGGGACTTGCCCAGTCTTTTCTACGACCAGTTTGAGCTGGTTACTACCAGTAAGAACCTTCACGGCACTGCTGCTAGCAAGGTTCTTGAAGCTGATATTGTTGACTTCCAGAAGTTTGTCCCCTACCTCCAGACCACAAACATCTGTAATAGTGAAGTGATTGTTATTTTGAGCCATCATTTATTAAGACAGTATCTCTACTGTGTGGAAAACTCTATTGTACATATAATTTTTGTTTTAAATCTTCTTTTGCATGTATTTATGGATTAAGTAATCATGGGCATCCCTTCAATAATTTCTTTCATTTTAATGACAGTAACACTTTGAGGGTCAAGTTCCATCTAAAAAAAAACCAGAAAAAAAACCAATTGCAGAACTTCATACTTTCTCATTACAAATTAGAACTGCAAAATTTTAATTCAATAATCGATAAAGTTTGACTTCTATTTGTAATATTTGACAAAACAGATATCTCAGGTTAGATACTGGTACATGATACTAGGACCTTACCAATAATAGTTTCTGAAATCACCCGGTACCATTATGTACTCATTTTATGGGTCCTACAGGTACTCTTATATGCATATTATGAAAAATTCTGAAGTCAAAGTGCCCTGATGTTGCAGGAAGCCAATGTGGATACTTGTACATGTATGAAACTTATCAATTCAGTTTGATAACATACAAGAATTTCCATTTTGTCTGTCAGCAATTTTTATCCCCACTGTGTTAGCATATCTGTCTGCTGTGCCACACATTCTAATTTCATTTTTAATCTATTTGCTTTCTAATGCCATCTTGACTAGCCATTCAGAAGATGTTTACTCAACCTGGTTAACACTTAGTTCCATCTTTTGTATACTGGGTACTTTGTCAACTAAGTAATTTATTGACATGAAGGTGCAACTGTCAGCATAAATATCAATATTAAAAACACACAAATTTTCCAGATTTCTTCATTTTCTTGATGGAGTATCTCATTGTTTTTAAAATTACCATTATTTTATCATACCTCTTTTGGTTTCATTATTAACAGAAACCAACCCTATAATTTATTATCAATTTTTAAAAACATTAAAATGTGAAATTCCCCACAATAAACATTTATTTCAAATAACAGCTTAAAAAAAATGATTCATGCAGAATTATCTATTATTTCCTACCAATACATACCAGCTACTGGAATACATACCAGTTACAGAGCCTTTCTTAGTATGTTCTATTATTTCATGTTCAATTATTTCCTACCAATACATACCAGCTACTGGAATACACACCAGTTACAGAGCCTTTCTTAGTATGTTCTATTATTTCATGTTCCATTATTTCCTACCGATACATACCAGCTACTGGAACACATACCAGTTACTGAGCCTTTCTTAGTATGTTCTATTATTTCATGTTCAATTATTTCCTACCAATACATACCAGCTACTGGAATACACACCAGTTACTGAGCCTTTCTTAGTATGTTCTATTATTTCATGTTCCATTGTTTCCTACCAATACATACCAGCTACTGGAATACACACCAGTTACAGAGCCTTTCTCAATATGCTACATGCCTACCAATACATACAAGCTACTGGAATACATACCAGCTACTGAGCCTTTCTCAATATCACTGATGTATAACCCTAACCCATGCTCTGATCCGCCTCGAATACTGCAACCAAGACTGGAGGAATTAGGATCCTTGTGCATTATAATGACCTCTACCTCAGCAGCCAAACTCATCTCATCAAACAGCCTTTCTGTAAAACATAGTTATACATGTACATAGTTAATATAGTTAAAACCATAGTTTTTTGTATGTAACATCTTCATATAAACTTTCTCATTAGAACAAATCAATAAGTTTTGATAGAGATATAATATGAAAACACATTAATCTCTACAATTCAATATGGTGTTATATGGGTACTTTTTAGTGACACTCATATTCTACCAGAGTAAGTGCTATACATACACTAATAAAAGTGAGATTATCAATTCATGTATAAAAGGGTTAGTACAAGTCCCACTAATTTCCAGATAATGCTAAAGAATCACAACACTCCAATTCCATTTGCTGCATGAATTTGCTAAATCAATCACCTATATAGTAATTTGTTGTCTCAGAATCTGTATAGATTAACTGTTATGACACAAATAACAACTAGAGCAGTCCTAATGGGACAAATATCCCCTGCGGCAACAAAGTAGAAACAAGCAATAATTCATCCCAATATACATCACTGGTATAAGTGTAATGGATGTCCCACTTACAAGCACATCTTGAGGTATAATCAATGAGAACATGGTTTTACCTATTCTGTCTATTGTGACCTTGACCTTTGACCTTGGTTCAAGGTCATGACACACCCTTAGATCCTAAGCAACAATTCTGTGAAATAGTATTGAAATCTGTACACAGGGGAAGAAGTTATGGCCCGGACAAGGATATACCAATTGTGTCTATTGCGACCTTGACCTTTGACCTATGACTGCGGTTCAAGGTCATGACACACCCTTGGATCCAAAGCAACAATTCCGTGAAATATTATTGAAATCTGTGCACAGGGTGAGAAGTTATGGCCTGGACAAAGTTTTTCTTATTGTGTCTATTATGGCCTTCACCTTTGACCTATGGCCTTGGTTCAAGGTCATGACACACCCCTGGATCTTAAGCAACAATTCTGTGAAATGTTATTGAAATTTGTGCACAGGGGAAGAAGTTATGGCCCAGACAATGTTTTACTTATTGTGTCTATTATAAGCTTGACCTTTGAATTATAAACTTGGTTTTAAGTTGTGCCAAACCCTTGGATTCTAAGCAACAATTCTGTGAAATATTATTGAAATCCATGCTCAGGGGAAGAAGTTATGGAATGGACAAGGTTTTACTTATTGTGTCTATTATGACCTTGACCTCTGACCTTGGTTCAAGGTCATGACACACCCTTTTATCCTAAGCAACAATTCTGTGACATACAATTGAAATCTGTGCACAGGGTGAGAAGTTATGGTTTGGACAAAGTTTTTCTTATTGTGTCTATTATCACCTTGACCTATGACCTTGGTTCAAGGTCATGACACACCCTTGGGTCATGCGCAACAATATTGTGAAATATTATCTAAATCCATCCACCCAATAAAAAGATATGGCCTAATTTGTCATAAAAACAAACTTTTTTACTTCACCTTAATATGTTACTTAGTTTTACATAACGGCTACATTTCTTTTCATGATCAAGAAAATAGAAGCTGGATAGAAAAGTGAAAAAAAAAAAAGATTTGAAAAATTGTAAGCATATTATATACATTTATTACAATTATTGGAAGCCAATTTTTTGGAAATACACTTCAAATAAGTAATCAAATTGCACAATATATGTCAAACTGCATGTAATAGTCAAATTCTTATAAATCAGTACAATTACTTTTTTATTCCATTTCAAGCCTAATTTGTAATCTTAAAACAACTCAAATCATAATTGCTTCAGCAATGCTCTTTCCTTACAGCACAGCTGTAATGATATGTACTTTTACAATTCAAAACAAAACAATGTTATCTGAAGCAGACATCCTGCAAGAAATGTATCAGGAAGCCCTCTGCAAGATAATCTTATCTATTATTAAACAAATGAATACAGACGAGAATCTGTAATCTAACACATGTTGCAATGAAACCTTACCCACACATAGATATATATGTATACTAACCCAGCAGGTACAAAGTCCTTATATCTCAAAAACTGCCACTTTGAGCTGTAGGTTAGGCTTCACCAACTAATAACCCTTAGTAACATTTGTGGTGTAGACACAAATACATCTATATTACAGAAATTGATTATACAGGATAATAACTAAATAAGCTTTGTAATGTACATAATTAACCAATATTATGCTTGGCATATAACTTACAATCCTGGGATCCCTGCTTTATCACTTATTATCCAAATAATGTGCATGATTACATCTATGAAATGATGTCATTCATCCAAATATCTGAATAATTTGTCTGACAGATTGGGAAGTCTAAAGTGAATGATGAAGGAAGACAACTCTTGCAAATTACCATCAATTATTCAATAACAAAGAATTGGATACGTATAACTGCCTTTCTATACAACACAGTTAGCCAGGTAAATACAAAACCATGAATATTGATCAAGGATTTTGTAATTAAAAGTCCACTCTTTCCATATCCTGCTGGTATATTTCTTTTATACTGCAAGAAACTCCTCCATACCAATACCTAGTACTAGTAGTAGTACGATGTCAGGCAAGGACATATTCCCTTCCTGTTTCTCATCCTCTTTACAACTCCAACAGTCTTCTTTCTTCATTCAATACCACTGTTATGACTGTGTTAGTGAATTTGTATACCCCCCCCCCAAAAAGCAAAAATTGATAGCACAGTAATAAACAGTCTTCTTTCCTCAATCAATACCACTGTTATCACTATTTTAGTGAATTTATATCCCCCCCCCCCCAAAAAAAAAAAAAAAAGCAAAAATTGATAGCACTCAGTAATGAATTTCACAAATATTTCATCAACTTCTAAAAAGAACTAAATAAAAAAAATTCCATACATGCATTTCATTTTGTACAAAATCAGTAATGCACTATCTTGTTCCAATTCTTCTTATTGTGGTAAAAGTGCAATGCTTACTCTACACATACAGACTGCACATTGATATACATGTATAATTTCTCTTACGTTTCTCTTACATAAACCCTTGCTATGCAGCAATACTCAAATTCTTTCTTCATCTAGAAATGTGCACGAGATTGCTGCCCATCCTGTTCACTAATTTCATATTGTTTTTTACATTTTATTACTCCTACTGTAAAACATTATTCAAATAAGTTTATTTTGCATCAAAGAAACAGACATGCCCTATAGTAATCTACACCTCATTTATACACCACAGGTATTATTGACGATCCCATCAATCAATGATGCAACAGATGTGCCTTGGTGGAAATAAGAATATAATGTTACATAAACTGGAATCAATATATCAGTTAAGACTCTACTGAATCCTTTATTTAGTCATGGTTTTCCATCAGTATGTCTTGCCTTAAAGCTTTCTGCTTTATTTCTTACTCTAATGGAACCACCCAAACAACCTGTTGCCATACATGTACATAATGTGAAAGCAATGCAAGAAAGTATATATATATATATATATATATATATATATATATATATATATATATATATATATATATATATCTACAGTGATACAGAAATCCTATCTTAAAGGCTTACCTTAATCCTTTTCACAAATGAAGGATTTTTTTTTAATTTCTTGTTACTTTATTTCTACTGTGTTTCATATATAATTAGAAATAAAGTTTCAAAGTTAACAGCTTAAACACAATTATGAAATAGAATTCTTCATACAATGTATTAAATTATACTTCTCTACTTACATATTCATTATACACTGAAATTGATTACTACTGCAAATAACTGTAATAGTTAAAAGTACATTATGGTAACTGCTTGCGAAAACAATTTGGGGTATTATGCTAACAATTCAAAGTATTATAAATCATGAAATAGAACAAATAAAGTACGTATTTACCACTATAAAGGCTAGACAATGATTTGGCATCAAGTGGTGTTAATTTCCCATCCACAGTTAGATGCGTTTGCTTTCCATTCCGACGTCTAGATGTATACTGTTGTAATAAACGGTCAAATTCCTCCACATGAGCCTGTGGAATAATCCTCCTTATATAATGAATCAGTCTTAATTTTTCTCGTGACCGTAGCACAGACAGTATACCGTCTACAAGCCTATCTACCCTCCTACGTCGCTGGTATGTCTTGAGGATCTTATACAGGTATTGTAGGTCATCATCATACAGTACCTGCTTGGCTGTTTTATGGAAGTCCTGGATGGCTTGCATCTTTCTTGCCTCCATGTTTTCATCGTATTCAATCTCCTCTTACTCTGAGTATAAACAAACAACTTACATGAACATGATGAATAATATAACCCACTCTGACATACATGTATTGATTGATGATGTACGACTGAAAAACTTCTAATGCAAGCTGTTCACAACTGTTATTGACTTAAATAAAAGCTTTTATTTAAGAAGATGCCATGTTGCTTTCTTTTATGTCATAAGATAGGATGGTGACACATTTCATCTTTAGTAATAATACTACTACAAAACCTTACATCTGAAAACTATTGCTATTAATATATTTTATTGTATACATGAGATGGGAATTAAATTATCTTACATTACAAATATACATCATGTGGACCATTCAATTTCAATCATACAGGAACAATTGTTCCCTTACATAATATCACTGCCAAGTAACAAAAACGATTTCAGTTATTATCCCGTAAAATTGGAAACTCAGTCAATCATGTGAATGTAAGTTAGTAAGAGACAGACAAACATATGTACAAGTAATCATAATGACACAGTGTTTACATGACCTTAACAAAGGAGATAATATTTGCAAGTTATTTGTATTTGGTACTAACTTAATTTGACCATTTGGTTTATGTTAGGAAACCACTGTGGTGAATAATAGAAACAACGATGGGTTATAATGAAACAAACATTTTGCATTTATTCTTAGTTTTACCTAAATGCTGAAATATTTGTATCTTGGCATATGGAGAATCTGCCAGTTTTTATGATGTAAGAAAATCCTAAATGATCAAGTGAATTAGAACCAAAGTTCAAAACTACACTAAGAATTCTGAATCACATATTGTAATCATAGTATTGAAAAGATTATCAAATATTTCTTACAATTTGGCTTCATGATTAAATTAGTAGCATGAAGTTATACATACATGTAAACTAAAGCATGTTTGTAAAACATATGTTCCCACTGTGGGTTTACTTCATAACAGCGACAAATCTTTCCTAGATTTAATTGAAAATTTATGAGCCAAAACTAAAATATGACTACCATAATACTGTCTTTCAACTTTGACCTATATATCCTAAGTCCTTATATTAAAAAAGGGTTTACATAGCATATATGGTACTTGATTGATCAACTTTTAAACTAATAATTACAGTCTATCTTTACCAGTGGTAACCTTGACTTTTGACTTACTGACTCAATAACCAATGCTAAAGGCTTATTCTCCTTCTAATAAGTATCCATATATCAAAATTAGGTTTAAATAGAATTCCAAGGAATCTAATATCATCTGGAAACCACTAAATGCAATCTATAATTACAATCTATAATTACTGTATTATTTGTTTTATGACACTTCCCTATTAAGATGTATAATTACTCTGACCCTAAAATCATCTTCCCCTTTTGAATAAATATCTATACATCCTAATATGACATATCCTTAGATAATTCAAAAGATCTATATGTGTGACATATCCTTAGATATATCCTTGGTATATGTGTGACATATCCTTAGATATATCCTTGGTATATGTGTGACATATCCTTAGATATATCCTTGGTATAAGTGTGACATATCTTTAGATATATCCTTGGTATATGTATGACATATCCTTAGATATATCCTTTGTATATGAGTGACATATCCTTAGATATATCCTTGGTATATGTGTGACATATACTTAGATATATCCTTGGTATATGTGTGACATATCCTTAGATATATCCTTGGTATAAGTGTGACATATCCTTAGATATATCCTTGGTATATGTGTGACATATACTTAGATATATCCTTGGTTTTACTAGTTTTAGTACTCACATTAGCAGAAGACATCGCTGAATTACTATAGATAGTGGCGTTGGAAATCATCAATGATGACAATGTCTTCTTTATGTCGGAAATGATCTCAATGACATGGTGATGATGTTTGAAAACTAACCTGTCAGGAAAAAGTATTTCTGGAATTTTAAATGTTCCAATACCTAATCTTTACTCTGTATTTGGCTATACGCAATAATTTTTTTCCTGTTTTTTCCCATATTTACTTGCAAATTTGAGCCCTGACTGGTCCAGTAAGGTTGAAAGCTTTGAGTTAGCAGCAAAACTTGTGAATCACATGACAGGCAGGGTTCTCACAAGACCTAGGAATCCATTAGTCCCATTAAAGGATTGGGACTCGATCTTCATTAGAAATGCTATAGAAACTACAAATTTTGGTGAGTCCAAAACCCAATTTGCCGAGTCTGAGACTCATCTAGGCGAGTTAATGGGAACACTGACGGGTACAATGTAAACTGTCTTATTTGGACATTGTCCAAACAGGAATCCTTTGAAAAATGAACATATATTTTTGTAATATGATTTTCTCATTCCATTTTAAAACAATGTCTCCAAATACCAGGTGCAGCTGTACAACACTAGACCTAGGACTCTAACTTCAGTCAGTTTTCTTCTAAAACCCTGAAAGTTTTTTTTCTAAAGCCCCGTAAGTTTAACTAACAATACCAGACAAATACAGTGTTGAGTTATACCATGCCACATTGCTCCTATTATTTACCCAACAGTGAATATGAAATTATAAAAATATCTACAGGACATTCGGTCTTGTAAACTAGGACAATTCATCACACAGATACAATTTTTACACAACTCAAAGTAAAATGTACATCATAATGACATTAGAAATAAGTTTGAAACCAAAATCGCTTCTGGAAAACACTGGATAATCAGTCTAGAAATTTAAGATTATTTACCAGACTAATGTCAAGATAACCGTCGGACCAACGATATTTCATTTTCACTGTACCCAAGCTGTACTACTGTTGAAATGATGTCTGTTTACTGGTAAATACTTTTAAGGTGATTTCTATTATTAACACACAATAATAATCCTGCACACTGTGGATACATGCTTAGGACAATGCAATCAACATGAAACAGCTTAACAAGAATGACTGACATATTTAAATAAAAACTTAGAGCCATCCTGTATTTAATTTTGGTGTACAGGTATTTCACCTAATTACCTGTTTATCATTAGAATATTACTAGGTAATACGATGAAATTAATATATAAATTACCATAAAGTATACCACTACCAATATCTGTCACAATCCAGTCCATGTATACCCTTTAATTTTAAACAAACACGTTCATAGTCCAACTTCATTTATCATCAGGGGCGTCTGAGTCTCTAATTGTACATGTAGACGTGTGGAGTTTATATTCAAAATCAAGATTGAAATAATTAAAATACAAAAAATTTACCATAGTTGTCTATAAAGGATTTAAACTCTACTACATCAGTAAATCAGCTTCAAAAGTGTCAGATATAGAAAAAAACTAGATGTGTGACTGTTAGTGCGCGTGCGCACAGCTATTCAATGCCCCTGCCGTCAGTAAACTTTCAATCCAGGGGCCATAACTCCTGTAAAAAGTTTTGGGCAGGATCCTCTTACAATATGCACATCTATATATTGTAATCTATTTTTATCCCCAGTTTATTGAAATCCTCTCAAGTGTTAAGGAGGAGTTGCGAAGACGAAGGTGAATTTACTATACATTAAAATAAAAGCCCAAGGGCAATAACTCCTGTAAAACTTTTTGGACAGCATTCCCCTTACATTATGCACATCTACATATTGTGATTTTTCTTTGTACCATTTGTTTCATTACAATCCTACTAAGCGTGTAGGAGTTGCAAAGACAAAATGCATGACAGAATAACAGAATGATGGCAAGGTATAATACTATATGTCCTGGACATGTATGGTGGGGGCATAAAAAACAAGAGACCACTATCTTTGAAAGTTCAAAAGAATCCCATAGAATTAACATTTTATTCTTTTTCTCTGGATCCCAAACACCAGCTGTACATCCAAAGCAGACAAAACATATGTCCTTGACAATTTTCAATGCATTATGCATAAATGTATGTATGTACTGGATTGTCTGAAAAAAGAAGAAGTCAGTTTAAGGAACATAACATATCAGACTGAACAGAGATCTAATTGTATAAGATTTAATAAATGAAAAGAGAAAAGAACATGTATTGTCCTCTTATGAAAAACACAATTTAATTGCATGTTACCTTACAAACTGACAAGGGAATTATCAACATGTCCTTCAGTATCAAATTGTACTCCAGTTCAAAATTTGTGAATATGGAGAAGTTGGTATTCAATCACTGACACTGAATTCTTCTACCTACTACAAATCTGCAAGTAAAATACCGTTTATGAGTGAATGGAAATATATATGTATTTCTGCTATAGTGATTTAAATTGAAGTCATTGTTACTTTCTAAAACTAATCTTTATCTAATTGCCATAAGCCACCAAATGTGGACCTGATCTCAATATTTATAGAATAAAAGGAATTTTGACATTCTAAATGAGAGTTTCATGATCTAATAACTTAAATAGTGACAATCTCATTTTTAGTTTAGGTTTAAAGTTCTTACGATGTACTCATGGTACCTATGAAAAAATTTTCTAGACCTTACAAGTTTGACTTTATAAACAGAACAAGATATCATTTTGTACAGGTAAAATATATAAACAAGAACTGTTTACTTTGTTTTCAGTTTAATACCACACCAAGATTAATCTATCTGCTTAAACTCATTTAAAGATTTTGACCGGCCAGCTCTTGATTGGTGCTTAAAGATAAGATATGTAGATGTACATATACCGGTATAATATATATTAATCAGAGGATATGCTGATATCATGTATCTGATTATCAAAGACATATACATATATGTCTCTGTGCAGGGCTCAAAACTTAACTTTTTTAACACTAGTGGAAAATTAATCAGTTCACAGAAACTATTATCAGTCCCCAGAACAAGAGACCCAAGTGGGCCTATATTGCTCATCTGAGTACCTAGATGATCAGTCATGCAGGAAGGAAGAATTCATTTATTTTTGTATTACTGTGACTACCAGTATGTCAACACAAATGTTGAAAATATGTCAAATTTTATTATATCAGACCAGAATAAAAAACAACAATTTTTTGCATATCTATTCAGGGGATTTTGATTTTAAGCATTTGCTTTGTCTCTGCGAGATGTGATTCAGGCAACAAGTTAGTCATTTTCTTCTGGTTTCAAGTCTGGGTCATGAACAACAATTGTTTCAAATATTGTCCAGATCCAACTTAAAATGGCCTTATTTCATATGTTGAGTGTTAAGAAACATTTAAAAACTTATTAAGTAAAGAAATGGAAAAAAATTTTGACCCCAGCTGAATTTGAACCTCTACTCTCCTTATTTTTATTACCAAGTGGTATATGTACCATTGTGAGATCCAGTTTTTAGACTTAGTGGCATTATCTGTTGACCAATTTGGATGAAATGTACAAAATTGATAGAGGACCTATAGTACTTCAAGTATACCATGTTTCATTAAAATCTTTCATCTGGTATAACAGCAGAAGTTAAAAATGTGAAAAATTGTTCCCATACACCCTCATGTGCCTCCAACAACATCAAACCTAATATCAATATGGTGTCACTTATGGACTGAGAAAAAAATCTAAATTGGGAATTAACTTTTTAAGGACAATGGGTCAAATGTCAAGATTTCAGCTCCTGAATATAAGTTGAAAATGGGGGAAATTTAGAGTTTCAATTACTTTATCTAATAAATATCTAATTTAATGGGAGTTATGGTACTTACTACTTAAAATAAACAAGAGGCCCAAGCGGGCCTATATCGCTCACCAGAGTACCTAGATGATCATTTATGCATGAAGGAAGAATTCATTTATTTTTGCATTATTGTGACTAAGTCAACACAAATGTTGAAAATATGTCAAATTTTATTTCAGACTAGAATAAAAAACAACACTTTTTTGCACATCCATTCAGGTGATTTTGATATTAAGCATTTCCTTTGTCTCTGCAAGATGTCATTCAGGGCAACAAGTTAGTCATTTTCTTTAGGTGGGGCCTTTTGTTGACTGATTTCAAGTCTAGGTCATGAACAACAATTGTTTCAAATATTGTCCAGATCTAACTTAAAATTGCCTAATTTCATATGTTGAATGTTGAGAAACATCTAAAAACTTATTTAGATGTGTAAAGAAATGAAAAAAAAAAATTTTGACCACAGCTGGATTTGAACCGCTACTCTCCATATTTCAATTACCAAGTGGTATATGTACCATTGTGAGACCTACTTTTTAGAGATGGTGGCATTATCTGTTAACCAATTTGGATGAAATTTACCAGATTGATAGAGGACCTTTAGTACTTCATGTATTCCATGTTTCATTAAAATCTTTCATGTGGTATAACAGCAGAAGTGAAAAATGTGATTGAATTGTTCCTATCTGTACAAGTATTTTCCACAGGTGATCGTTTTCATGTAAACAACGGCTCCGCCCCTGTACACCACTGTACGTCTCCGTCTCGTACTATATACTTTTATAGTACGAGACGGAGACGTACAGTGGTGTACAGGGGCGGAGCCGTTTATATGAAAACGAGCACCTGTGGGTGCTTTGGGGTCTCCCCCAGGAAAATGGTTTCTATTTGAGTATTGCTGATTACACTTTGTGACTTACCGTCATTTAATATTTTCTAATAATCTACATGGATAAACACCATGTGTTGTAAACCCGTTGTAAACATAATCTCAACATCAAGAACATGAACATATTCAGCAAATTTACCGCTAAAATAAACAAGCATTATTTTTCTTACCTCATCAACAGAAGAGCTATTGTTTTGGCATTCGAAACTTTCTCGGGCTTTTTCCTCATTCGCAGTGATGAATAAAAAAGTATGGTTAGCCTGGTACCCGAGGCCTTCCGATGTGCCAAAGCACGGAAGGCCTCGGGTACCAGGCTAAAAGTATGGTTCCCAGGACATCTCTAGACTTTTCTTTGATGAGTGAGGGTACCGCGCGTCCAAATGAAAAAGTACGGGAATTCTTAGTGTAAAACTTCGTAACTAAGAATTATTTGCTTCCCTGCCTTAGATTTAACCTAATGTAAGAATTATTTTTATGATCTATGTTTTTATTTATGCACTTTAGTTTGAATTCCAAATGAAAGCCTTTTGGCAAAAAGAAAAACAAATCGTAACTATTCTAATTTTAGACTTTCTAATTTTAGATGTTGAACTAAATCGATCTGCCCTGGTTTGCGAGTGCATATATAAAGACACGGAACTGGCTTGGCATTAGGGAAAAATTTGCGTAAGTACATCAGTTGTGTGTTCAGATAGATGTATGATTTCACATTGTCGATCTTGGGTAAGTTGACGTTGGCACCAGAGACATATGTGTATATATGTCTCTGTTGGCACTATGCACTACAACAGTCTATATAGTATGAAATTTCCATTTTAATTATTATTATAACATTAACATGTAGACAAATCATATCATTATCATAATGGTATATAAATAAGAAATTACTGTTTCAGGATATGAATATTCTGTTGGCATTATAAATTCGTGGAACTTATATAATACAGTGGTGGATTCAGCACCTTAGTTTGCCGGGTGGTTGAGGGAGGGGTGGGGGGGATTCGTCAATTTGGACAAAAAATGTACCAAATTACAGGGTTTTTGGTAAAATTTTGGGTCACTGCTGGGGCAGGAGCCCTCCACTATGGTATACAGATTTAAATTGTGTTTCAATCAGACGCCACACTAGCTGTGACCAAGATATTATTTCACTTTCACTGTTACATATAGCTTGAAAACTTTTCACACCCACACTGTTATGTATCATATCAGATTTCAAATCCCACATGCAATCTTCTTCTTCTTCCAATACGAAGTGTACTCAAAAGTTGAGCGTTATACTTCATGTGGCAGTCAAGATAAAACTTAAAAGCCTCACAGGGCAGTATGATACAGTTAAAAAGTTAAAACCTTTGATCCTCATCCTAAGCTGAAGTGGGCAGGTGATATGTTGCCCATTGCAGTCCAGTAGTCCTCCAAGGAACATGCTGATGTCATTGCTGGTGGAAGTCTGTTCCAATCCCTGATGGTATGCGGGAAGAAGGAGAACCGGTATACATCCTTTTTCGCTGTTGGGATGCGAAAGGTATGTTGTCCCCTTGTCCTGGTGTCTGTCTGGATTAGGTATTGTTCTGCTGGAATGGCTGCTAGATTGTGCTGGATCTTGAATAGCAACAGAAGGCAGATCTGTACTCTTCTGATCTGTAGCGGTTTCCATCCCAGGGAGTTTACTATGTTGGTGACGCTGCAATAATGTCTAATAATAAATAACAGTGTGGGTAGGTGAATTTTTGAAGCTGTTACATTGCAATACTGTTGATCATGCATGTATACTCTTGTAGTGCTATCTGTATGCAAGTATAATATTAATAGTTTCATAGATTTTACCTTTTGAAGGATACACCAGGTGGTGAGGGATTGTGCTTTTACATGCCAACTTATTTTACATTAGAATGCTTAAAGTTTAAGTTAAACATGGCAATTATACTGCGATTGATCAACATTTACATGTATTTTAACATACATTATTTAATGCAATTAATGTCAACATATGTCCAGTGATGTTTTGAATTTCAGTTCATGTACTTGGAAAATTTTGGAAATGTCAGTCCAAACAGCGTTCTCCATGATTCATTTTTGCAAGGTCAAGTTCACTCAGTGCATATCCCTGAAATACTAGGAAAGCCTCATATCTTAAACCATTTATCAGAGTTATATCATATTTTGCACAAATGTGCCTTTGAAGAGAGACTTTTAAGCATAGGTCACTCAAGGTCATTTTTTCAAGGGGAAGGTCATTCTGCAATATCCTAGAAATATTAGGAAAAGCCTCATATCTCAGAAACCATTCATCAGAATTGTACATGTATTAAGTTTCATACAAATGTTCCTTGGGACAGGGTCTTTTGGACAAAGGTCGCTCAAGATAATTTCTGCAAGGTCAAAGTCACTCAGCACATATTCTAGAATTGTAGGGAAAAGCCTCATATCTCTTAAACCATTCATCAGAATCAATTAAGAATTGAATTTTGCTCTTACTGGAATATCTACTAGTGCATGTATTTGAATGATTTACATTATAACTTTATATCAAATGTTTTTAACTAGCCTATACTGTTCATAAGTTTTCTCAATTTTTATGCTCCCTAAAAACCCTAAAAGTTTTGGAGGGAGCATTAAGTTGCTGTTGTGTCTGGCTGTCTGTCCTTTCATCTATCTGAGCTCATATCTCTTAAACCATTGATTAGAATTTTATTATAATTTATATTTCACACAAGTATTCTTTGGGGCTTGAACTTTTAAACAAAGGGCACTGAAGTTAATTTCTGCAAGGTCACTTAGCACAAACATTTGGAAAAGTCTATTCCGGTATGTTTTAGTGACATTTAATCAGAATTTTACTCTTTTTTTCATAAAAAAATCACTTGATCTTCTTATAAACTAGGAAAGATTTACACTGTCTTTAAAAAATGAATGCACATATCCTAAATAATTTATTAAATGTGGGAAACAGCTACTGAGCTAAAAATATTGTATTAAAAAGTACACAATTTAGAGTTTTCAATAATGCAAAATACGAAAGTAACTGGTTTTAGTGCCATATATGTGAGTACTAAATTTGAGATCAGTGGAAATTCAAACCAGTGACTTGTGTCGTTTGAAGCGACAGTATTTTGCCTGGTGCCAGCTCTCATAGAAATCCATGACGATTTTTAAACAAACATGATTGGTTTGAATGAAGTAAATTGTGTAAAAATCACTAAATTAGTTATAAGCTGTTATTTCCAAATTCAGTCATCCACAGGTGTCTCCCTGAATTCCAGTCACCTGACCACAGTTTTCATTTACGTAGGGTAACAGGTAATGGAAATCCTAAAGCACTGCATGCTAATTTTATTATTTGGAGAAAATTGTGTATTTGGAAGCATCCTTTTATATATATATATATATATATATATATATATATATATATTTATATATATGAAGTGTATTTGCCTACATCAGTTTTAAATGCCACGCTCAGTACTAAGGTCACAGGCAGCCAGTGGTGGAAAAACTGAAATTAGGCTATCTATAATTTTTTTTATCATTCCTGTTCTTCGTTTTGTACAACATTTCCAAAAAAAAAAAACAACATTCATGTCCTGTTACCAGTAACATATTCATTGTTTGAAATTCTTCAATTGAGGTACATTATGTTCAGTGCACATGTATAATAAATTTGATGTATTTCAGAATGGTCAATGTGTCTTACTAAAGCAGTACAGATTTGTCCTGTTAACCAAAAAATAGAATCACCATGGTGAAGATTCTTCATGATCTGTGTTTGGACTGTATTCTAAACAACCTAGACAAAATCCCCAACGTAGGACGATATTTACCGAGGGTTCTCAAAGAACAGTTGCTGACACAGTTAACTGACCATGATATGTTTACAGTGGCATACCAACCCATTATCACCAAACATCTGTTTGCACGGGAACTAAGAAATGTTTCACTTTACTGCTGTGATCAGATCACTGATGCTATCCTGAAATCCATAGCCTCTACAAAATGCAGACTTCAGAGTCTCACAATCTATGGGTGCAAAAATGTCACAGGTGAATATCTTTCATGCTTAGAAAATATCTTTTCAAGAAGAAACAGTAAAATGGATTTGATTTTAAAACAGAATACTAGATGTTTGACATACTAGTGAGACTGAATCAGAATAGCTCAGTTGGAAGCACAATGGTGCTGGACCAAGAGGTGCAGAGTTTATGCCCCACTGGTGACTTTTGAGTGTCCTGTCTCCCCATGAGACAGTAAAAACTGACATGTGTCACACAAACACAAGTAAAAGATTCCTTATTGCATTAGGTGGATCGGTAGCTTGTCATAGGTTTGAATTTCTGCGTAATGCATGAGGCAGATGCCGTCACCACATAAGAGAAATAATCTTAGCATGATAAAAAACTATTTTACAAGTAAACTTGGTGAATTTTTTTTTTTCTTTATATTAACTTCTGTTTCAGTAAAGTATATTATTTTTCTATATTCTGTTCAATGAAATTTTTATGGTTTATTCAAGGAATGAAATTAATAATTTATTTTTCTATGGAGGTGTAGAAGTAAAACCGATTTTCAAACTTTGTATAATTTGCGGATTATACAATTTGTAAATCGGTTTTACTTCTATACCTCCATAGAAAAATGAATTATTAATTTCATTCCTTATAATTTAATTATTTCCATTAATATAAACCAACACGAAGCGGATTATACAAAGTTTGTAAATCGGTTTTACTTCTATACCTCCATAGAAAAATATATAGGGGCAGGCTTGGTGTAGTGGTTAAGCGCTTGGCTTGCGGCGCCGACGATCCGGGTTTGATTACCGGGTTGCGCCACTATGTTTAAGAGATTGGTTACCTCCTGCCTCCATGTCGCAATATAACTGAAAAATTGTTGAAAGCGACGTAAAACACCAATCAACCAACCATAGAAAAATGAATTATTAATTTCATTCCTTAAAAGATATAAATTCCCTTTAGACAATTTAGTAGTGACCAGAAGAGCTGCAGATTCATTGGAGCTGTTTCTTTGACAGAAATGTGGAAAGTACTTTCAAAAATTTCAGAGATTTATACATATACTGAATCACTGACATATGAACTATGAGTATGATACATTGAATATGCCAAATACTATTAAACTTTACATACATACGTAGATATAATTATCTTGTTATATATTTTTTAAAGATGTTGGTATAAAAGCAATCACAGAAAACCAAAATGAATTGGAAACTATCATTTTCAAAGAACTGTCTCAGTTAACATCCAAAGGTTTAAAGCACATCAAGTCTAAAAAGCTTGTTCATCTAAACTTAAAAAATTGTTCCAGCATTACTTCTGATGGTATGTAAACAGTTTATTTACTTCGTTCAATAATTGTTTATTTATTAATTTATTCATAATCAAAAAAGTGAATAATTGACTTCGTTCACTAATTGTTTATTCATTAAGTTCATTCATAAGCAAAAACCAGGATAATTGACATTTTTAATGTAAAGTGTATTCATTTTGTCAAAATAATTGTCTGTTCACCATTCTTTTATTTACATGACACTTTCATACTTTATGATGTGGTTTAATTAGTGGTGCAGACAATCAGTGTTAAATTCAAAAGTTGCATCAGTGTTCATGATAAAGGTTACTTTCCACTTAGCAGTATGCACTTGCATGAAATTACTCATCATTAGGTCAGTGCTTAACTAAGAGGAAGAAGAAGATGATTGAAGAATTGTTGAAAGGAACATTGAATCACAAACAACCAACTATGTTCTATTTGTAATGATAATGAAATATTTTGTATTGAAGGTGTTAAAGTAGTGTTACAGAACAATCCGACCATTAAGGTAATAAAACTCGCTGGACGAGGGATTAATAAATTGGATGATTCAGTGTACTTTGCTATTGCTGACTTCCTTGGAAGCTCATTGGTGAGTCTGTTTGATGTTGTCCAACATTATCTCAAAGTATGATATTATCTAACATTATCTCAGAGTGTGATATTATCTAACATTATCTCAGTGTGTGATATTGTCTAACATTATCTCAGTGTTTTATATTGTTTATTTTCAACTTACCTCAGCATTGAATTAAAACATTTTAATGCATAATTATAATGATCTATGTAAAGTTATTATAATTGTCATGGTAAAGTTCTTAACTGAAATTCTCTGTTGTTGAGCATACATGTACATTGTAAATTATTGTGCTGTCAAAATAGTACTCGGGACAAAATGTGCAGGAGAAAATACTGTATTTTTGTTGGCATTGCGTTTATTTACCTACATGAGCAATGTTTAAGCTAGGGTACTTCAGCTTGTTACATTTTGTATTTATCATAAGTTTTCTCTTTTGTATTACAGGAGGAACTGAAAAGTGGTCCGCACACAATGAGTGATGACAGTTTGAAAGTTTTAGCAATGAAATGTCCAAATCTTAGAATGTAAGTACTTGAAGAAATTACATTGTTAGTTTTCCAGCTTTTTTAGTCTTATACCAGTTTTTTTTTTTTTTTTTTACTCCTTTTTAAAAGCCTTTTGATTTACTGAGAATGAAAGCCTTAAGAGAGCTACATAATGTATTGTCGTAGCCCTGGCATAAGTGTCTATATAGACAAAACTTTAACCTTGGTCAACCAGTATTAACAATAAGATATAAGACTTTTCTATTTCAAACATAGAGTTCTCAGGATCAGAATTTTCATTTGATACCATAGATTTTGACCTAGTGACCTTGACCTTAGTTTTTTACCTAATTCTCAGAAAATTTACCCTGGGCAATATCTTTTGAATTGTGAGAGGTAGGGATTTAATATTTGATATATAGATTCCTGAGATCCTTCATTTGCTTCCATGGCTTCGACCCTCATGACCTAGACCTCAGATTTTGGCATACAGTTCAAAAATGAAAACTTGAACTATATCTTTTGAACTATGAGAGATAGTGCTTTCACATTTCACGCATAGGTTTCGCAGGGTGAGAATTTTGAACTGTAAAAGATCAAAATCAGGATCAGAACTTTTATTCTGTACCACAGCTTATGACTTTTGACCTTTTTTAAAAGTCTTTAACCATCACTATATTCTTTGAATTGTAAAGGATTGGCTGTTCATTTTCTCTGAACTGTAAATGATTGGCTGTTCATATTTTTCATATTTTTCATGATATAGATTCAGTGCGACAATCACCCTTGATTCAGCAGCATTAACCTTGACCTATGTTTAATCTTGTTATAAAATTCTATTCTGAATAGAATACGACACTTTTCAATTTGATTTTTTTGTTTTGTTGTACAGAATCATATCTGATAGTTGCAACATTTTAAAAATCACACTCTTTTGGCGAGCTTTGTCGTCTTCTGACAACTCTTGTTTTGTCAAAACGTTCATATAATTTAATTCAAGACAAGAATAATTCGGTTTCACATTTTAGTTTTCAACAGTAAATTCATTTCAAAACATAAACTGAAGATAACGACAAAAGTGGAAAAATATATCCTGTCGGCATTTCCGGAAGTGGGTGTGTATAAGGAACCTAACCAATGCTGTGTGGTACAAAATTAATTATAGATTATGAATGGCAAACTAATATTCTAACACTATATATACTACATGCATAAATCGTGCATTAAAGTCTTTTTTTTTCTCTCTTTTTTCAATAGAATCAGTCTTCACGGATGTACCAGAATAAATGGAGATGCAGTCATTGCAGTAAGACTTAATTTTAACATATGAATGTGTTAATTTCCATGACCATAATGTGCCTTTTAAGTTTTATACTATATCCAAACACTATTCATCATTGTCAGCCAACCTTGTCAAATTATGTATTTCTGACTTTGGTATATTCCACAAATTTTATTTTATTTTCTTTTGAATAATAAATCTCAAGTTCAAATCTGCAGGCTAGATATTCTCCTGTAAGAAAAGAGGACATATTTTTATTAATACTTAATGCTCAAGAAATATGTCTAAATATTGGGCTTTTCTTTTGCATCAGTTCACAAATAAAACTCTATGAGTTATTTTTTTGGACATCTCACAATCTTTGTGTACAGTCTTGACTTACTGATCACACACATTTTCGTTAAATTTGTTTCTCTTGAAATATCTAAGTAATTCTGGTTGTGATCAATCAGATGCAGTCACAGTATAAGCGATATACATATAACCTTGACCTGCTTTATACAACACATGTGAAAAAACCCATATAGGAAGCCGGCTAGGTATTTTAAATGTACAAGATCTATCGTGGACAAGGACTTTACGTCATAACCATCATTTATACCTACAATGAGTTGGATCTAATGAGACTTCAGCATTCACTGAACTGACTGCCAGTAATCTAAACATAGACAACTTCGTGTAGAATTTATTAAGACTTTCTGAATTTAATATTTTCACGAACCAAGACTTTCAATTGAATTGGAATCGAGGTTACTTTTCTTGAATTAGACAGTACCCTTTGTAAGTGGTAAGTCAGTTACAGAGTGATGTTTTTTCTCTTTTTATGCCCCTGGAATAAAAGATTAGGGCCTGTCTCTCTGTTTGTCTGTGGGAAAAAACTTTACATTAGTTATAGCTTTTGAATAAGAGGTAGGGCTTTCATATTTCACATGCATGTTCCTCATGTCCTTTCCATTGGCACTGTAATTTTTTGGGCCCTGCTTCATAAGCAGTTGCCCTATAGTAATCAGTCTGTTTGTCCATCCATCTTTCCATCAGCAAAAACCTTTAACATTTTACATACCTACTACACTGTCAGAGGTACATGTAGAGCTGTCATATTTAGCATGTGTGTTCCTTATGACAAGACCTTCCTGCTGGTACCAAAAGTTTTGATCATGTGACCTTGACAGTGACGTTTAATCTATGTTTGAAAAACTTTAACATTGACTATAACTATCGAACCATAAGAAATAAGGCTTTCATATTTGGCATGTGCATTCCTTATGACAAGACCTTTCCACTGGTACCAGAAGTTTTGATCTTGTGACCTTTGACCTACATTTGAAAAAACTTTAACATTGACCATAACTATTGAACCGCCATAACTGTTGAACTGTAAGAAGTAGGGCTTTCATATATAGCATGTGTGTTCCTTATGCCAAGACCTTTCTATTGTTGCCCAAAATTCTGCCTACTGACCTTTACAAATTAAGGTCAGGGTCATGGTGACAGGCATCCAGCGGTGCCCTTCTAAATTTGTCAGTTTTCTGGGTTACCTCGTGATCTTGACTTGTGACCCTTGACTTGCATGTCAAAAACTTTACGATTGGTTATATATTTTGATTAGCAAGAGGTATGGTTTTTTTATATTTCACATGAATATTTCTGTTGTTAAAACCTTTCCGTCAATACAATGATTTTTGACGTCATGACCTTGACCATGGCCTTTGATGTACATTTCAAAAATTTGTCTTATTTTGACTCTGTTGCTGAAGGGCATGCACCATTTTTACCTATTGTTTTATATTTACAGCTATCTCAGGGTTGTACCAACCTCAAGTCTCTTGATCTTTCGTACTGTAATGGTTTGCGTGACTCCCCGAGTAATCAAGCGTTATGGACCCTTCCTACCAGCCTGCTGGAGTTGTCTTTGTGTGGGGTTGCCCTGGAAGACGAGACTTTGTTAGTAGAGTGTCTGCAACGTTTACGGAAGCTTCGATCTGTCAGATTGTGTGGTGTACCTGCTCTGACTGACGAAACTCTGGAGAAGGTAATTATAGACTATCAATGTAGAGTTTTGCTCAAAAATTGTGTTAATGTCTGTACCTATTAACTACCAGTGTTATTAAAGCCTTCTTGCTCACCTGTCTTAGTGTGGTGTCCGTTGTCTGTTATTCATCGTCCATTCATATGTTGGTCCATTATTTCAGTAAACTTTTCACATGTTTAAATTCTTCTTCAGAACCATTGTTTAATGAAAGTAAATACTGTAAATACTCAAATATATTAATACACACTTTTTTTAGCCAGTTTGTCTTATCAGATTTTGACTACGTATTACACATAGGATTAGAAATCCATAACTTTTTTTCCACGCTCGGTGACAAAGTAGTTTATGTCTCACTTTATCTCGACAGTGGTTTCTGATTAGCAAATTGTACGGGTGAGATAGTGATCTAGCCTTAATTGGTTAATTGATAGTTAGCAACAGGTGAAATTACTTGACCGTAACAGCACAAGCATCAACAGCTTGGCTTACTATCATAAGAATGTTAGATTAAAAAGAATTTTCCTTAAATGGGACTATATCTGCAGATAACTCTCGATTCATTCATTCTTTTTCTATTATGTCTTCACAAACATGGGCGATCCCCATGTAAAGTTCACGTAATTTATGTGGACACGCACGTTCATTCTAACAGAAAAAAATCTGAAGCGGTCATTTGGACGAGGGTTAAACTACTAGTACGGCTGCAATATTTAAGAAATTTGAAGTCTAGGCAAGTTTGATTGTAATTGAAATGAAAGAGAAAGTGTGGGGACATTAGATCTCATCCGTCCGTCTGTCTGTCTGTCACAAAAACTTTAATCTTGGTCATAACATTTTAACCATAAGACATAGGGCCTTCATATTTGGCATGTGTGTCCCTAATTGCAATACCTTTCTGTTGGTACCAAAGTTTTTTATCATGTGACCTTGACTGTGACCTTTGACCTACTTCAATGTAACTTTTTAACCGTAAGACATAAGACCTTCATATTTGGCATGTGTATCCCTAAATGCAATACCTTTCCATTGGTACCAGAATTTTTTATCATGTGACGTTGACTTTGACCTACTTCATTGTAACTTTTTAACCACAAGACGCAGGGCTTTCATATTTGGCATGTGTGTCTGTAGACATGCACAACCATGATTGTATGTCACAGATCACTGCACCCTCACTGATAGAACCCCCAAAGCGGGGAACCACAATTCTCTGAATGTGCTTGTTATTTTAAGGTTCTATGATAATGTAAGATTTTCATACCCATTTTTTATTTTGAATGTCATTGACATTTCCTATCAATGTAAAGAAAGTAACAAAAAAGATCATAACTTTTACTTTTCTTTTGATTTTTTTTTTCTAATAAACAGATCTTAGCAGAAATTGGTGATAATTTATTAGATCTAGATCTAAGTGGAAGGGCTTTAGTAGGTCCGACAGATGAAGGATTAAGATCTATAACAAAATACTGTCATCAACTTCGTACCATCAACATAAGTATGTGTCACCAGTTTTCTGCAGTACATCTATTGCCATTATTTGAAGATCACAAAAGGGCAGAGAAAATAGAAAAATTGCTTTTGAGTACAAGAAAGGTAACCAATAATCAAAACATTTCTTTGACTTGAATTCACGACACATTTTGAATATCTAAGCTGTAAATTTCTTCTTTGAGATACCAATAGATATGTGGCATAAATAACATTTTGTACTGGTACCTGGTACCAATAGGTATGTGGTATAGTTAACACTTAATCAATAGATATATTGCATAATTCACACTTCATACTGATATATGCTACCAATAGATATGTTGCATAAGTCACACTTCATACTGGTATGTGGTACCTAGTATTAAATAGTGTTATCCTTTCAATGTTCCTAGTCAGATTGATTAGTGGAAATACAGTATTCAGCAGTGTATAATACCTGCTTTATCTGTGGGATATCTTATGGGTTATTGCAATTCATGTTAAACAATAAAATTGGGATAGCTTTTGCCTTCAGACAGACTGATTCAGTCTATTCATTTTTTATCATTTGCATATTCTTCCATTGAGATTTCTATCTTATGAATTGGTAATGCCAGAGGATTTGTGTTTTATGAACATGTAACGTTAAGTATTCTTGAGCTGAATTATGATTTTGTTTCAAATGCAACTGTGAATTTTCAGATGGAATTGGAAGTTTTGTCAACAGCCGTTCAAAATTGTATAAATCTTGTGCATCTTGACATGGCTGGACTGAACATTGTAACAGATGAACTCTTGTTCCGACTAGCAGAGAAATGTCCTCAACTACAAAAACTTGGAATCAAAGGCTGTTCACAGGTAAATATATTCAACATAAAAAGATTTCTGTAAACTTGGTGCTTTTTGGTTTTGAGCAATTTAATACTGAAGCACCAAAATTATAATGGCTTAAGGAATCCCAGTTTTACAGCTTGAGTTATTGTCTGTGTTTAATAGAATGCTTGATACCAGACTTGCATATTGCCAAAAGGTGTTGATCAATCAACATGAAGCATATGGGTATACAATTCTTCCGTCATATCTGTAAGTAATTATTGTAAAAGAAGCAGTGACCATTAGTAATTATTCTTACAGAAGCAGTGACCATTAGTAATTATTGTTAATAAAACAGTGACCATTGCTTTGGTAATTTAATAACTGTTTAATTGAAGAAAATCTCTGAATGTCTGAAATCACAATTCTGTAGTAAAACTACCATGAAAACAGAAATTCTACATCCATCCAAAACACATTTGATTCAAACTTTTATGTTTAGTCCTAAGTACTTTTATATTGTCAATCGTCTTACAGGTCACAGATGAAGGAGTCTGTGAGGTAGCAAGATGCTGTTCATTGAAATCCATAGTTTTGTCTGGACTCTCACAACTCACTGACAAGGCTATTTTTTCCATTGCCAATCACTGTCATCAACTTGAAGATATCTATATGAATGGATGTTCTAAAATTTCACAAACAACCCTTACTTACCTCAAGGTTAGTATCAATTGTAAATGCTATTCAGCATACCTTAATCTATAAGGTACTTACCATATTTACTCGAATATAATACACACTTTTTTTCGCCAATTTGACCCCTCATGTTCTCACTGCATATTATACATAGGGTTAGAAATCTGGAACTTCTTTTTCCTCGCTTTTAAGCTTCAGTGGCAGATTTAGAGGGGTGCTTGTGTCCGTTAAAGTATCTAAAGCCGTCAATCAAACCCACGTGGCGTTATTAAGGCGTCGAGCATTTGCTCGACGGTCTTCTAGCGATCGTAAAAATTTTACCTCTACACCGCCTTTTTAATCCACGTAACAAAGTAGTACCTTCTTTAAAGTACTAAACATAGTAAAAGTTCTTGCAAAACTGGCTTTGCTATCCTTGTTATTGAAATTTCATTGCACAGAAATAGGTTTAAGCATAGGTCTGCTTAATTTAAATTATCAATATATTGCCCTAAAACACGTATTATTCTGTCGCTTATTGTGTGTGTTAAAATATTCATTCGCCGTGATGACGCAAGCCGATTATGAATTACAATCGCACTTCATGGGAATTTTTCCAAATATGGGGAAGACCACGTGACATATTGCCTTATTTGGAGAAATCGTAGTAGAACACTTGTAACACACGCGATCAAGGCCTAATTTGACATTAGGCGCCAATATGGAAACCGATCGCGCAATCTTCGAAATACATATAATAATATAATAATAATATCTGTAGATATAAATTTCAGTCTAAAAAAGAACAGAATAAGTAGTCCTCCAAAGGGAAGTAAAATACACTAAAAGAAACAACACAAACACAAGCTTGTTTATATTAGACATGTAAAGATGGATGTTACATAGTTCTTCTTTACTTTTCTAACAATTGCTTGATAAAGGCCAGGAGGCCGAAAATTTGCGGCAAAGAGTGTTTGTATTGTTTCTTTTAAAAAAGAACAAATAAAATATTTCATAGAATCCTAAATATAGACTGGCAATGCGTATCACGAAGATATCTAGACAGGTGACCACTAATTCATAACGAGGCTGACCTAGGTTCAAGTGACGCGTTATCGGTTATTTTTATCTCACTGGATTTCGCTTTGTTTCATTCAGAGACATATATACAGTGTATATATGTCTCTGTTTCATTCATTTAACCTAGAATCAACAAATATCGACAAAATTCATTACATCCTCAAGGCTAAACATCACGAGCCTCTCGTAAATTACATCAGGTACTGTATACCTATGCTGTGTATGCTACTGCAGACGAATTTTAAAAATAACTACACGCAGTGTGTACAGCTTCTTATCTGCCCTTACCGTCTGTGCTATAAATAACACTTGCTGGACAGGGGATAGCCTTTACAAAATGGCTGTGGTCACTTGTCTCTTCGCGCAGCGATAGCAAGCAAGAGCAGGTAACTCCAGTCTATCTTAAACAAGAATAGCTTTTTAAAAAGTTTAAGTTGTAATCGGAGTAGCATTAAATCAGAGACATATGTATATATATGTCTCTGATTAAATGATCAAGATGTTGGTCACAAAGCCAAATAGCTTTATGTTAATGGCAATTACTTGCTTGTTTTTGCGCAGTTGTGAATTTTCCCGCTAAAATTTCTGAAGCCACGCCTCATTTTTTCCTTATTAGGGAAGTAGCATGTGTATATATCACATGGTCTTTCACATATCTGGAAAAGTTCCCACGACGACATAAATCGCCTACAAAATTTAATGCGGATGTAAAGGATGATAGCATGGATTAAGACAGAATTTTCGATTGAATGCATGAAAAATAAATTACGTAGAACTTACATGTGAAGATTTTATTCCAAATCAACCGATAAAGTGTGATTGTGATGCACAATCGGCTTGCGTCATTACGGCGATCGGCATGGCGTTGTAGCCCTTGCACGTGCACATACAATAAACGACCGAATAAGTAGTGTTTTTGGACGATATATAGAAGCTGTTGGCCCTAGTGTCAGTGTTAGTCGCGTAGACAAAAACAGAAACCTAGACCATATCTTAAAACAAATTAAGCATAAGGCTTCCATATTTTACAGGCAATGGTAACAACTCGTCCATTTCTTTGTAAATAATGGCAATGGTGTACAATTGATTTCACATGTACATTCTTTGTGAAAAGATATTTGACATATTTCTGCAAGAATGACGTAAAGAACGATAAAATGTTATGATGATATATTCTATGATATACTGCAGTATGGCTGTTGGTCCTTAAGCTTTTATTTTTACTCTAGTCAAAAAATTATCGGAATTCAACAAAAAAGATGAACACAACTGGTAATTTCTGCTACTTTTGACAGCTTTAAATCAAATTTAGCTCGACGCCTTTGTGGCTCTTCAAGCCTTTGATATATCTATTGTCTGTATAATGTCTGCTTCCCGTAGTAAATGCCCAAGGCGATAACAGGAGTAATGTCTACAGTGTGCCATTCAATAAACACGATAGAATACTCATGCTGTGTTATTTAGCAATGGTTTCTAATTAGCAGATTGTACAGGTGATATAATGATTTATCCTTAATAATTGATTAATAGATAGTTACGCAACAGGTGAAACTACTTGACAGTAACGGCACGAGCATCGACAGTGTGGATAACACTCATTCACAGTACTACTACTATAGCATAGTGGACACGCACGTTCATTTTAACGAGAGAAAAAAAAAAGAAGCAATCGTTTGGGACGAGGGTACTAGTTAAGACAATTGAAGTCTAAGAGAGTTTGATTGTAAATGAAATGAAAAAGGAAAAGCATTGATATCACACGATGAATAAAGGCTGGTCGTTCTGTGCTGCTCTTTATAATAATACACGTTATGCAATTACACTGTAAAAGGTATACGGCAAAGCAAATTCAGCTTGCGGTCTTGCTGTTTCAACACCAAATTGACATCTTGTTTTGGATTTTTCCCCTGCATATTATACATGGAGTTAGATGTTTTCGAGGTCATTTTCAGGGGTGCGTATTATACTCGGGTGCGTATTATAGTCGAGTAAATATAGTAGCTTGTGACCAAAAAAGATCCCAGGTTCGAGCCCAGCTAGTGGTTCATCAGTGTTCTGTCTCTCAGAAGAAATCTAAGAACCCTTGCCATGACATATTAAAGATACCACAGGTGGCACTGTTTCATAGGTCTAAATTTTGTGCAATGCCAGATGCCATAATCTTGATGTGGCATAAACAAGAATAAAAATAAAATGAACAATAATGAAGTAAAAAAGTTTGTTGTTAATTATGACCAATGAACAATTAGAAGGTAAAAAAAAGACGGTTGTTATATATTTTGAATCTATTTTTGAGAATCAAAGTAGGGTCATGGCTATATTTTCAGCAGTCACAAGTTGATAGGTATGTTATAATGAACCTTCAGAAATGTCACTTCTTTTGTTAACAAACTTTCAGAGGTAAGCTTATCATCCTTTCTTTTTTTCTAGGACTGCTGTCTTAAGAGATTATATATTCAACATGTGACACCAAATGTATTATCCGATCAGCTGATGGCAAAAAACCTTGACACAGGAGAGTTCTGTAGAGCTGATCTCCTAACATACTAAGAGAAAGAATCTTCGTTATTGTAACATTAAAATCTCTTACTTTGTTTGTAATATATCAATGAATACATCACCATTAATACTATGTGAGGGAATAGAAATCTTCTTGTTAATCCGTCCAATCTTTTTGGCTTCTTCATCGTTGTCATACCTTCAATGTTGGTTGGTGAATTGCTGTATTAGATCACTTTCAACAATACTTTAGTCGCATGGCAACATAAAAGCAGGAGGTAATCAACCTTTTAAACACAATACTGCAATGCAGGAATCCTCATACTTACAGTGACCTTATGCCTGGCTTTAACAATTCCATACTGTGCATGATTGTACATATATTAGTGCAACCAAATTCTAGTGCAGTGTCGAACTTATTAATCCAGGATTGTGATGAAACATGTTTAGGCATGACTTGTGATTGTCCTTTTACATTGTTATCCAATACATTTGTATAAGCAAAGTCCTAAAGTAGCCCAAAAAGGACAATGCTAAATCCTGTTAAACTATGAACACATACAGTACACTTATCAATAATGAGTTGAATTGTGAAGTTTTTGCAATAATGACTAGTAAACAAAGGTTTGTGTCAGAGATTGAAAATACTTTGTCAGAAGTATATATTTTTTAAAGAAATGAGTATTTCATCATCCCAGGGATATTATTTTTAATTGCAAGGTTGTGTTGCATTGTAAGATCAAATTCTAGTCATAGCAGTCATTTCTGTAATTGTTCAATCTTCTTGTGTAAGAAAATCATATATTTTGAAGCAGAACAAAGGATAGGAACCCTAAATCCCGAGTATTTGTTCACAACCCAAACTTTGATAATATCTCATTGACTGAGGTCTTCAAGTCTTATCTATACCTAAAGAGGTTTTTAGCTCACCTGAGCCAAAGGCTCAAGTGAGCTATTGTGATCAATCGTCGTCCGTCGTCCGTCGTCCGTCCGTCGTCCGTCGTCCGTCGTTAACTTTTCACATTTTCGACTTCTTCTCCAGAACCACTGAACAGAATTTGATGAAACTTGATAAGCATGTAGTACTCATGGTCCCCTACAAGTGTTGTTGTTTTTCGTCCGGATTCATCAACAGGTGGCGCCACCACAGGCAAAAGTAGGTCAAAGAGGGTACCCTCCTTTGACAAACTTCTTCTTCAGACCGGGGGCATACAGAGACAAACCGAATGCATAGGAATGATCTAGAGGGATGTGTGAAGAAGTGTTGTTATTTTTGGTTCCGTTCCGAAATCAAATTTTTGACGTTTTTTTGACGTTTTTTTGTACTTGGTAGTTTTAATGCAGAAAAGAGGTATTTTTTTCTTTTAGTAAACATTGATGCATTAATTTGGTTTAATTTGATCATTTTGATGGTAAGAAATACTACTGCAAAGAAAATTTTTCAATATTTTATGTTTTGGATTTTTTATGAATTTTTTAAGACTTTCAAGAAAAAGGGGGGTGGGATAATTGGTGTAAACATTTCACAGTTTGAACTTTTTCTTCGGAACCACTTGCTGGAATTCAATGAAACTTGGCATGCATCAAATACTCAAGGTCCCCGACAAATGTGGTCATCTTTGTCAGGATCCATGAACAGGTGGCACCACCACAGACAAAAGTAGGTCACAGAGGGTACCCTCCTTTGACAAACTTCTTATTCAGATCGGGTGCATACAGCGACAAACCGACTGCATAGAATGATTTAGAGGCATATGGGAAGAAGTGTTGATATTTTTGGTTCCATTCCGAAATCAAATTTTTGACGTTTTTTTCATTTTTATTTTGGACTTTGTTATTTTAATGCATTAAAGAGTTATTATTTTCTTTTAGTAAACATTGATGCATTCATTTGGTTTCATTTAATCATTTCTATGGTAAGGAATGCTGGTGCGAAGGAATTTTTTCAATGTCTCGATTTTTGAATTTTTTATGAATTTTTTAAGACTTCCAAGAAAAGGGGGGGGGGGGGGACAATTTTTCATATCTTCAACTTGATCTACAGAACAAGGATTGTGATAAAACTGGGTAGGATGCAAGTACTCATAGTCCTTTTCAAAGGTTTTGTTTTTTGTGCGGATCATCCAAATTGGTTAACAGATAATGCCACCATGTCTAAAAGTAGGTCTCACAATGGTACATATACCACTTGGTAATTGAAATATGGAGAGTAGCGGTTCAAATCCAGCTGTGGTCAAAAAATTTTTTTTTTTTTTTTTACACATCTAAATAAGTTTTTAGATGTTTCTCAACACTCAACATATGAAATTAGGAATTTTACGTTTAAGACTTCCAAAAAAAAAGGGGGGGGGGGGTTTGGCCATTTTTCACATTTTCAACTTTTTCTACAAAACTGTTCGAAGGATTTTAATAAATCTTGGTAGAAATAAGTCACTTATGATCCTCTTCAAATTCTGTTGTTTTCGTCCAGACCTCTTTACAGGTGGCGCCACCATAGTCAAGAGTAGGTCACAAAAGAGTTCCCTCGTTTAACAATATTCTTTTTCATACGGGCTGTATACAGAGACAAACAGAATGCATAGAAATGATCTAGAGGGATGAGTGAAGATGTATTGTCATTTTGGTTACCTTCCAAAATCAAATTTTAGAATTTTTTTCGACATTTCTTTGGACTTGGTGATTCAATGCAGAAAAAAGTGTCATATTTCCTAGTTAATTGATAATGATGATTTCTTATGGACTATTGTGATCATAATTATGGTAAGGATTGTTACTTTGAAAGAATTTTGTCAATATCTCAATTTTTGGATTTTCTATGAATTTTTTAAGACTTCCAAATGAGGGTGTATAGGAACGATTCAATCACATTTTTCACTTCTGCTGTTATACCACATGAAAGATTTTAATGAAACATGGAATACATGAAGTACTAAAAGTCCTCTATCAATTTGGTAAATTTCATCCAAATTGGTTAACAGATAATGCCACCATGTCTAAAAAGCAGTTCTCACAATAGTACATATACCACTTGGTAATTGAAATATGGAGAGTAGCGGTTCAAATCCAGCTGTGGTCAAAATTTTTTTTTCATTTCTTTACACATCTAAATAAGTTTTTAGATGTTTCTCAACACTCAACATATGAAATTAGGCAATTTTAAGTTAGATCTGGACAATATTTGAAACAATTGTTGTTCATGACCCAGACTTGAAATCAGTCAACAAAAGGCCCCACCTAAAGAAAATGACTAACTTGTTGCCCTGAATGACTTCTTGCAGAGACAAAGGAAATGCTTAATATCAAAATCACCTGAATGGATGTGCAGAAAAGTGTTGTTTTTTATTCTAGCCTGAAATAAAATTTGACATATTTTCCACATCTGTGTTGACTTAGTCACATTAATGCAAAAATAAATGAATTCTTCCTTCATGCATGACTGATAATCTAGGTACTCAGGTGAGCGATATAGGCCCACTTGGGCCTCTTGTTTTTATATACTGTTATATTATCATTACTGGAATGACACTATTAATAGATGTTCGGTCTATTTACTTTATATGTATATATATGTACATGTATATATATGTGACAAAATGTTAATTTGTATACAGAAATAAGTATCCATTAATAAAACTCTAAATGCTATATATGTATTATATTTATTACAAGATTAGATATATAGTATATAAATGTATTGTATTATATTTATTATTTATTGCAAGATATACATCATTACATAGATCTTATTGTATCTGTGTCTTTTAGAATTCAAGTTGGAAATATTTGAAAAAATGAAGAACTGTCAACCATACTTATGGTTCCAGTTTATATTAAAGTTTGCTAGTACATGTAGTTTATTTTCATGTCAGAAGTGACAAACCGCATGTCGCACATTGTTGCGTAGTGCAAAATTTGGGCCTGTGGACCAATGATCAACAAGCCGTGTACCTGCAAGTGATAAATTTTATTTGTAGATATTACAGTTTTTTATAGCATACAATACTTAATCTGTAATTGGTCATTTCAAGTGATGACCCTGAATTAACCACTTTGCTGATTTGAACAAAGACAGCAAAACCAGTCAGAAAATATGTAAGCAGACAGGAAAGAAATCCATTCTCTGAAAGTGGAGTGGTTTTAGTTGGTAGTGTTTGTACAGTACAGAAAGTAGGAAAAAAGAAGCAAATCATATGTTCTCGATTATTTCATACTGTCCTCATAGTAAGTAAGTCTTATATATGGAGTAAGCGTAGTTTGATACCATGGTGGTAAGATAAGTTACAATCGGACAGTATGAAATAAGCATTTCTTGTTTACTGGTGTCTTTTGGTACATAAATTTGAACAAATTTTTATGTTCTGTATAGAGAATACAGATAGGACTTTTGCTTTGTCCATTTCATTACTTAACAGACAATCTGTCATCTGTGTTGTTAATCATATGGGAGTGATGACATGTCCATACTATAAGTTTAAACGTGGCAACATCATTGTCATCTTACATCCTAAAGTGATACAGCAATTAGCAGTTTTAGTCACGCAACGGTTCTAATTGTCAACATGTCATGGTGATGACATTGATGTGAATTCAACATGATGGTCAATATCTAAGACTGCATGGAGTCAGTCCAAGTCATATTGTGGCTATATCTATTATTGTCAATATAAAGTCATTGAAAGCTGTATGCCGATGTTGCTGTATAAAGTCATATATAGATAACATCATTGTAGAGGGGATATGTCGGTTCAGTGGAATCACATTGCACAGGTACAAATATGAACTAAAGCAATTTGGTCACTTAGAAATGATCTGGTCTTAGTCTAGCCGAAGAAAAAAAATAGACACTATATAATTAAAGTTTATGGTTGCAATATCTATTTCAAAAATAGGATAAAATTATGATTTCATCATTTACTTGGGTCACATTTCGACAGGTCGATTGATGACCAATTACTGACAACTGCCATGAGGTGGTAAGTATAATGACACCTATATTATTCAGAACAAGATCATATGATGGTTACACTTATGATCAACGTCTTGATTGAATGTGACAGTACCATTGACAGTGTAGAGCTCTTCTATTAGTCACAGACAAATCATTCCACAGTCGCGGTTTTATGCAGACCAGTCAGATTTCCCTTGAACAAACGACCACCAGGAGTCAGAAGTAGGTTAACCCTTTCACTCTACAAACTGATTTGGTATTATCCAACTAAACAGAAAAGTAGACTCCTCTCCAAATTCTTTGGGTTGAAAGGGTTAAATGTCCTACATCAATCAAATACCTGTCGCTGAGAATACAGTATGGAAAATGGAATATTATGCTCAATGAGGTGCATAACTCTGCCAAAAATAGGTTTGAAGAACTTCTCTCTTTTTATCCATAATACAGCTTAAAGCCCTAAATTATTGTCTAATTGTATGTCCAAAATGTCTAGAAAATGTAATTTCTTGCACCATTTAAACCTTAAATTTGTCAAAAATAGGAGAACTTTTATCACACTAACAGCTCATCTTCACAACAAATCCACATACCAAGTTTTATTCAGGTATCTAGTGTTATTACAAAAAGAAGGAGTTGGTGAAATACTGATGTCCTCAAATTGCAGACAATACATGTATTAAATTTCTTGAAAAAACAAGAGGCCCAAGTGGGTCTATATCACTTACCTGAGCACAAAGTGCATATTTACAAGCAAGCAAGAAATTCTGTGCAGGGGTTCTGGAGAGGAAGATGAAAATGTGTCAATCAAACAGAGCCAATGGCGGCCATCTTGGATTATGGATCGGCATGAAAAATCTATACTTGGTAGAGGACCTTGAGTACTTACTTTCTATGCAGTTTGGTGAAATTTTGTGCAGTGGTTCTGGAGAAGAAGTTGAAAATGTGTCAACCAATCAGAGTCAATGGCGGCCATCTTGGATCACGGATCGGCATAAAAAACACCAAACTTGGTTGAGGACCTTGAGTACTTACTTTCTATGCAGTTTGAATAATTTCTGTGCAGTGGTTCTGGAGAAGAAGTCGAAAATGTGTCAACCAATCAGAGTCAATGGCGGCCATCTTGGATCCCGGATCGGCATAAAAAACAAAAATGTGGTAGAGGATGTTGAGTACTTACTTTCTATGAAGTTTGATGAAATTCTATGCAGCTGTTCTGGAGAAGAAGTCGAAAATGTGTCAATCAATCAGAGCCAATGGCGGTTATCTTGGATCACGGATCGGCATAAAAAACACAAACTTTGTAGAGGACCTTGAGTACTTACTTCCTATGAGGTTTGATGAAATTCTGTGCAGCCGATCTGGAGAAGAAGTTGAAAATGTTTCAACCAATCAAAGCCAATGGCGGCCATCTTGGATCAGGGATCGGCATAAAAAACACAAACTTAGTAGAGGACCTTGAGTACTTACTTTCTATGAAGTTTGATGAAATTCTGTGCAGCGGTTCTGGAGAAGAAGTCGAAAATGTGTCAACCAATCAGAGCCAATGGCGGGCATCTTGGATCAAGGATCGGCATAAAAAAACACAAACTTGGTAGAAGACCTTGAGTACTTACTTCCTATCAAGTTTGGTGAAATTCTGTGCAGCAGTTCTGGAGGAGAAGTCGAAAATGTGTCAACCAATCAGAGCCAATGGTGACCATCTTGGATCCCGGATCGGCATAAAAAACACAAACTTGGTAGAGGACTTTGAGTACTTACTTCCTATGAAGTTTGGTGAAATTCTGTGCAGCGGTTCTGGAGGAGAAGTCGAAAATGTGTCAACCAATCGGAGCCAATGGTGGCCATCTTGGATCACGGATCGGCATAAAAAACACAAACTTGGTAGAGGACTTTGAGTACTTACTTCCTATGAAGTTTGGTAAAATTCTGTGCTGCAGTTCTGGAGAAGATGTCGAAAATGTGTCAACCAATCAGAGCGAATGGCGGCCATCTTGGATCACGGATCGGCATAAAAAACACAAACTTGGTAGAGGACTTTGAGTACTTACTTCCTATGAAGTTTGGTAAAATTCTGTGCTGCAGTTCTGGAGGAGATGTCGAAAATGTGTCAACCAATCAGAGCCAATGGCGGCCATCTTGGATTACGGATCGGCAAAAAAAACACAAACTTGGTAGAGGACCTTGAGTACTTACTTCCTATGAAGTTTGGTGAAATTCTGTGCAGCAGTTCTGGAGAAGAAGTTGAAAATGTGTCAACCAATCAGAGCCAATGGCGGCCATCTTGGATCCTGGATCGGCATAAAAAACACAAACTTGGTAGAAGACCTTGAGTACTAACTTCCTATGAAGTTTGGTGAAATTCTGTGCAGCAGTTCTGGAGAAGAAGTCGAAAATGTGTCAACCAATCAGAGCCAATGGCGGCCATCTTGGATCACGGATTGGCATAAAAAACACAAACTTGGTAGAGGACCTTGAGTACTTATTTCCTATGGAGTTTGGTGAAATTCTGTGTAGCGGTTCTGGAGAAGAAGTCGAAAATGTAGAAAAGTTAACGACGGACCACGGACGCTGCACTATGACAATAGCTCACTTGATCTACGCTAAGGTGAGCTAAAAACAGATCAAAGGTCTCACTTTAGTTTAAGGTAAACATTTTTGGTTTCAAGAAAAAGGTTTTACAAGGAATACCAGTGAAATATTAAAGCCATACTTCATACTATTCACAAGTAATGACCATGACCAGTTTATGACAAGTTTTAAACTTTTTGCCACAAACAGACGGGCAAAAAATTGCATGCCCTGAATTTTTTCATTTCAAAGGCATGAAAAATCCTGAATACTTTTCACTTGTTAAATAACTGATGGATACACAAATAACAGACAGACTGATTGATAGCAAGGAAAACTAGTGTACCCTTTGACTGTGCAATAAGAGCCCTCAAAACCTGTAGTCCCCTTCTGCCATACTAAAAGTGGGCTGATAAATTCTGAGATCTGCTTCCAAAGTCCAACATCATGTATATTATTCATAGATGAAACACTTAAGAACTTGTAAGGGGAAGTATGCATCTTAAAACCTCAAATGCATATATAAAACAACAAATCTATTGGAATGCGTCATACAAAAACTGAGATTATTGGCACTCGATGTAATTATGAAATGGTTTATTGCTAGTTTTCATTTTCAATAAACAGTCATCACTAAATTTAATTATCAACATACAAAAATATAATATCAATATGATACGCTACACATACAGTTTTGTAGCACTAAAACCAAAGTCTAATACAAATCAGATCCTAATTCAGTTTCTAAATTATTACATCACAGATAACTTGTACACACAATTACATTGCAAAGGTATATCCTCACTTCTTTTTCTGTTTTGGCACACCTAGAACTTTATTCCTAGACTTCTTTTTATCTTGTTCTTCTACTAGTTTGCTGATATATTGTTCTTGTCTCCTCTGAATTTCAGCATCTGTCAATTGTTTTTTAAAAATAATCTCTTGATGTTTTAACTTTTGTTCTAGATTCTTTATTTCCTCTTCTTTCGTATTAAGCTTTTCTTCATTTTCTTGAACTTTTTTGTTGATTTCTAGAAAAGATATATCCATTTATCTACATCATACCGTTTTTTGTACATCAGGAGTTTTTTTTTTTCAGTTTTTCAGCTTCATACACATATCATTTTCTAAACAAGACAATGACATTAATCAGATTATCAATTGTTATTCCTGTGATGGGCACAATCAAATGTCCCATTTGTCCATCCTAACATGATTTCACAAGATTCAAATTTAGAACTAAATACCATGTCATTTATAATGGAAAATGGATTTAGGAATTAGAGCTCTTGAGTTTAGAACAAATTCCATGGAATTATTATAACACTATCCCCCTTTTCCCATATACAAACACAAAGTTTGGTTGGTGGGTATGTAGTCAGCATCCTGTTTGCTTGTCTGTCTATCCGTTTGGTTAGAAAGTTTATGTAAAATGTTCAAAGGAATACACGCCTTGCCTGCTTTTACAAAAAGTGACTCTTCAGAAACAGACAAACACTGCATCATTAGATCCCTAAATATGGCTTTGCTTCATATTCAGCATGAACACTTGCTTTTAACATAAATAAAAATGTTATATACTGTAAATATGCTTCACAATTTCTAATAATTACCACCAATGTCAGAAGAGTGTGCCATGACCTTGACCCTAAATCATAACTCCAAAATCAAGGCCACAGTGAGCCCATTACCAAAGTTTTTGTCTATAACACCTTAGTAATAGCATGTATCTGCTTCATACTTGATTGGCTAATTACTCATGACACTAAAGCATGTCATGGTTCAAGGTTTTATATCCAACGTCAAGGTCATAGCATGACTATGACCAAATTTTCCATTTACATGTACTACTTTTCTGCCATAAAGACAAAATATGTACGGTTTTAGTTAACATAGGAGCAACAATTGCAACTGATCAGGGGGAGAAGGTGGAATTTTACTATCTAAAATCAAAATGTATTTTATTCTTTCGTAATTATTTAAACTATGTGCATATCAGTATAATATTCAATATTATCTTACCATGTCACATCAGCACTTATTTTAGTGCAACTAAAACTAGTGCAAAAGATAAAGTAGAGATCTATCCATGATTACTTTTTCACACAAATGACTTGGCATTATTAATTCATGAACTAGTGCTTTGTCAATAGAATTAACAAAGCAAAAATATATATCCTACTATCATAAATACAATGTACAATACTGCTAGAACCAGTATATATTCTTAAGCATCCATATCAAAACAATACGTATACCTGAACATTTATTTTCTAACTGAATATTCTTTGATGTTTCTTGCATAGCTTTTGATCTCACGCTTCCAAATCTGTAACAAAACCATGTGAAAATGTTAAACCATGAGATGTGTTTGTGAGATACTGGAAATATAAATAGCAGCAGTATTAAGAATTTTTCTCATTTAAAATGTTAATAGTAAAGATTATTAGGTGGAACAGTTTAATATAAAAGGAAAGTTTCATCTCAAAAATTAAGACAAATATTAAAGTTTTAAAACAAAAAAACTGACAGATTAGGTAAAAACTTTATCCCCTTATATCTTTGATTCTAGGGGATTAAAAAACAAAATACAGAACAAAAGTATCAAAAGCATACGCTTTATCAAATGCAGCTTTTTCCCTCTCCAATTGTTTTGTGAGAATCTCAACCTCTCCCAAAGCAAACTCCAGTCGGTCCTGAATATCACTCATTTGCTTCTTTGTGGCTAAATGACTTTGTCTCTCAGCCTGTAAATATACGCAATATAGAAAGAACAAATAAAATGCACACCCATTATTTGTACATTTCTTGATAACTTCATATTTTTTTTCATAACACTTTGTATATGTAAAATTTATGAGAATAATCTGATTGATTGATTGGTAAGTCTTTTTCATTAAACAGCAGCCATCCTTCAGCCAGTAACATACTGGGAGAAAATGCACAAAACACAGGGGGAAAATCCTACAAGACACAATAAGAATTTTAAAAGGCGCAGATTTATGCAAGTGCTGGTTTACACCTTTATATAAAATCGAAGTGTTTTGTGTCATTTGTAAATCTACTCCTGGATCAGAACAACTATCTTGTGTGTAGATACCGGGGTATCTCAAAACACCAGGACTGGACTACACTGTACTAGTACACTGTATTATAGTAGATCACTTTGAATAAACAATTGAATAGGATTGCACCATACTAGTACACTGTATTATAGTAGATGACTTTGATAAAACACTTGGATAGGATTGCGCCATACTAGTACACTGTATTATAGTAGATTACTTTGATTAAACACTTGGATAGGATTGCGCCATACTAGTACACTGTATTATAGTAGATGACTTTGATTAAACACTTGGATAGGATTGCGCCATACTAGTACACTGTATTATAGTAGATTACTTTGATTAAACACTTGGATAGGGTTGCACCATACTAGTACACTGTATTATAGTAGATGACTTTGATTAAACACTTGGATAGGATTGCGCCATACTAGTACACTGTATTATAGTAGATTACTTTGATTAAACACTTGGATAGGGTTGCACCATACTAGTACACTGTATTATAGTAGATGACTTTGATTAAACACTTGGATAGGATTGCGCCATACTAGTACACTGTATTATAGTAGATGACTTTGATTAAACACTTGGATAGGGTTGCACCATACTAGTACACTATATTATAGTAGATTACTTTGATTAAACACTTGGATAGGGTTGCACCATACTAGTACACTGTATTATAGTAGATGACTTTGATTAAACACTTGGATAGGATTGCGCCATACTAGTACACTGTATTATAGTAGATGACTTTGATTAAACACTTGGATAGGGTTGCACCATACTAGTACACTGTATTAAAGTAGATTACTTTGATTAAACACTTGGATAGGGTTGCACCATACTAGTACACTGTATTACAGTAGATTACTTTGATTAAACACTTGGATAGGATTGCACCATACTAGTACACTGTATTACAGTAGATTACTTTGATTAAACACTTGGATAGGGTTGCACCATACTAGTGCACTGTATTATAGTAGATTACTTTGATTAAACACTTGGATAGGATTGCGCCATACAAGTACACTGCATTACAGTAGATTACTTTAATTAAACACTCAGGGACCGGACCTCAACATACAAGTACACTGCATTACAGTAGATTAGTTTTATTAAACACTTGGAAAGGATTGCACCATACAAGTACACCGTATAACACTAGAAGTTCTTTGGGTGCAGTATACATAATATTTGTTTCATTTAAAGTTTCTTCCTTTGTAATATACATGTACTATAACAATACTTTGCATTAATGCCGTGCATGTAGAAATGGGAAAAGTTTGATCAAGTAAATACAGCATGCAAAGTGGGGACATAAAAGTAACTGACATATGGACCAAATAAATAATTACAATATAACCCCCCTCCACTTAACCTCAGATGGTTGGTAACTGAATACTAATAATAACCAAAATGCAATATCATATTATAATAAATTAACTACATTATATATTAAAGGAATTGTTTCTACAAATCATTTTGTATATATTCAGTCCCATCTTACTTTACCTGTACAGGTGTATGAATAATAGGTCAATAATAAGGACGAATTGATAACAGCATTAGCTCTTAAAGATAGCAAGTCATCTAAAAATAAAGTAAGTAATTCAAACTCTATATTACAGAACTTCATACCCTGTTGATTACATTCCATAAGGATTAGAATTACCACTGTCTTTATGCATATGTTTGTTGCTAATATGACAAGTGCATATCTATTAGTACATAATGGACAAACATAATCATTCATGTATACATGCATATGTGGAAAATCACTTGGTACATACAAAACATCTTGTATGCATTTATGTAGGTGCATTTGAAGTAATAATGAAGCATATAATAGGTATAAAGGTAAATGAATAGTTAAATGTGTGCATACAATATATAGCAACAAATCTGCATACCAAAAAATGCTTTTTGTGTCTATACAATGTACATATAACAAATACTTTTTTGTTTGCATACAATGAATACCTTGTACTCATATAATGAATAAGGCCTTTGTGTGCATAATATAATGAATAGCACAATCATGTTCAAACAATGAATAACTTTCTGTGCATGAAGTCAACAGCTTTTTGTGCGTACAAAGACATGCATATAGTGAATATAGAGATGAATAGTGAAGATGCATTTAGCGGTGTGACCTGGGTTCAAGGTCATGACACACCCTTGTTTCATGGGCAACAACTGTGTGAAGTGCAAGAAGATTTATTGTTACAGCTGCAGTTTTATGAACAGTACACCATATCTTATTTTGCAAGCTTACATGCACTGTGACCTGACCTTGGAATTATGGCCTTGGGTCAAGACCATAAAATACACTGTGTCATTTGTAAGAGCTGTGTGAAGTATCAACAAGACCAACACTAAATAACAGTTGTATTGATGGCAAAGTAGTTTTTTAAAAAAACAAATTCTTAAAAGTCAAATGCAAAGGTATTTTCACCCTTTTCATTCAATTAGCTTAGATTTCTCAATATTTTCACAAAATACATAGTGTGAAGACACAAATACATGTATAAATTCTATGTAATTTGCACAATGATCTGTCAGAGCTGTGACATCATCTCAGAACAAATCGTAACAACACAGTTGTAACTACAGAAAACATTACTGGATACATTAGACTAATCATCAGTTTATAACCAAACTTCAAGTAAAATAGTGCTTTTCTCAAATTCAGTGAGCAGAACTTAGCAAAAAATTGAAATTCACATAAGCATAAAAAAAAATCGGCCAAAAGTTATTTATCATTATATTAACAGAAATTTATTCACCAAATATGAAAGTTCCAATGCCAAGGTACTTTTTCTCCTTCTTTTCCTCTTTTCAATGATAACAGAAAGAGTTGCTCTTTCTGATCCTAGATCATTCAATGTTAGCATGAAAAACACTGTTTTAAAACATAAATATGTATCCCAAATAATCTGTCAAAGTCATGACATTGTGTGCAAACAAGTTCACATTTTACACAGCAAGTGAGCATAGAACGACAAACAATTCAAGATAGGTTTGATGTAATTGGTTGGTTGTACCTATTTCTTGTCTTGTTAAGTTCTGAGATAACATCACAATGAAAACCAATATGAAATACCTACTAGACTTTAAATCTACAACATTCTGTGAAACTGACATCAATAACAATTAAACACTTCAGAATTTACATGAAGATATTCTTTACTACACTGTTAATTTAAATTCTCCAATTTTATCATACTCTTTGCATTCAAGCTTTAAACCAGTTCACTATGACCATGACCATATAGGTATATGTATGATTTTCACTTTGCATCAAGAACATATCTGTAGCATTCTCTTGTGTCAATGGTAACCTTCCCTTCTTTAGAAAGACTGTGGAATGTGACATTTGATGATTTTCACCTAATAGTGCAATTTATCACTACAATGTGAGGTATTAACCATTAATCAATCCAATATATACAGATGGGTGCAGTCCTAACATAACATTCACATTAACGCGAAAAGCAGTCGCGAGGACTGCTTTAGCACACATGCCAGGACTGCTGGACCGGACGCGCGTGCGCTTCCCGTGTTAACGCGGGAGGGAATTCGCGTTAACGCGATTCATTCCTGCGTGCGCTCGGTCCGTCGCACGTTCACATGTCTATATTTGTAATTCTCTATGCAGTGCAGACGAAGAAAATAAAATGGATCTAATTAAATTACCACGAATGTTGCCGTAAAAACGTGTATTAAATGATATTTTAAAATGACACCCTGCATTAAGGATTTCATATGTAATATAGAAAAGGAAATTATCGCGTAGACATGCAATAAGTTATTTATGAAAAAAAAAACTTCGTCAGTTTTACTAGCATGATTACTTTCTAATTTCATTTATTCATTTATTTTTAATTAATTTATTTATGTATCTTTTCTTATTTGTTGATTCATTTATAACTAATATTATGTATTTACACGTGTTTCTTATTTATGTATTTATTATAAATTAATTTTGATAAAGCTATTTTCTTATTTATAAATATAGTACTTATCATCATTATTATTATCTTTATTGATTTTAATTTCCTAATTATTATTATTATTATTATTATTATTATTAATATTATTATTATTTTCCTAAAGAAAGAATTTAATTAAAGAAGTCATTGTTCGGAAATTCTGTTCAATGTTTTTAAAAATATCCCCTAACTCGGAAGGGTTTTATTTATTTCTAAATATTTTATTTATATGTTTTAATATTTATATACACAATATCTATATATATATATATATATATATATAAATATATATATATATATATATATATATATATTTATATATATATATATATATATATCTATTTTCCTTCAAATTCTTCTATAAGAACATGTTAATACAAGTTATAAGTTGTAGGCAAGCGAACGTGGCTGTCAAGCACGTTCACGCGGCAGTCAAGCGCGTTCACGCGGTCTCGAAATTAAGTTCACATGGAAATCTGCATTAACACAAACGCGTGTGCTCAGCAGTCCTGAGCGCACGAGGAAAGCAAACTTCACGTTAACGCGACGCGAACATAATGTTATGTTAGGACTGCACCTCACTGTATGTATGTATGTCAAAGGTAAAAAGAGTATTTTTAAAATTTCATAATTGGATGGTGAGAAGGATATGTTGATTGTGATATACCTCCCTAAACTTCATTTTCAAAGTATGATAAAACAAATACATGAAAATGTAGGCCCATCCATGCATACATTGAGAATACAAATTATAGACAATGAATGAAGGTTCATATTCACTTTACCTCTAATTGCTGTTCTAATTCTTCATAGCTTTTCTTCTTGACATATTCCTCCTCTATAGTTCTCTAAATATATAAATACACATGTAAATTTGAAGGCACTAGGAGATACAACATTTTGAAAATCATTTATTCTATGGAGTTATCATTCTTGAACAAGTTAACTTCCGAAACTTGCCAACCGCCACAACTCATGTACATTGCAGTACTGACATGTATATCAAAAAACACCCATCTATGTAACTGATCAGAACCAAACATGATACTAAATAACTCAGTAAAGATTTAATATTTATCATAAAGAAAAGTACCGGTGCATGTAAACATGACTAACAGATGGCAAACATTTACAAACTACAAACAATCACTGTTGTGCAAATGTATATGATATAGATATTAAAAACGAAATACAGCAAAGAACCATTACAAATTTGATTTCATGGCATTGTTTTTATCTTACTTATTTTTATCATTTATTACAATTAAGTCAAAAGTTTATCAAAATAGATTCTTCTAATAATATCATTTAAAGTGCCATTTCAACCTAATTTTCCAAATCTACTACGTAATTGTTCGTTGTGACGTTGCTGCTAATTGTGGGAACACTAATGCGGATGGTGTGTCAATGCACAGTTTTCCTAAGGCACCAAATGAACAATGCCAGTAGATTCAGTTTGTTAAAGAAAAATGAGCAAAATGGGACTGTCCTGCAAAATATTCGGCCTTATGTTCTGTGCATTTTACACCAGAAAGCTGCCCATTCAGGCATCGCATTGAAATGCAACAAAGTGGTACAAAACCAAAGAAAGTATGGTTAATCCCTGTGCAATACCTGCTGTTTAATGTTGACGTACCAGCAAACGCATTTTATTCACCTAGCTGGGCCTCCAAGTAGTTTTGGAGCAAGTAACCCTTATTTGGAAATTTTGAAAATGAAGCCTGTTTCTTGTCAAGTTTCAATAAAACCGAACAAACATTCGAGATCATGCCAGACAACATCAAAAATGGATTATTGGTACGGCTCTACTGACGTATACAAAGTACTTTGGATTACATCACTTGTTTCCTCGTCACTATCATATTCACTTTAAAATGATGATGAATCGCAAGCAAGATGAATGTCACTCTCAACTAATAAATCTCAATAAAAGAATCCTGTGTACTCATTGTTTTGCTTACTAAATTTCATATAAAAAGTGGCGTACTGCTACTATAATATATCCTGTTTACATAAAGTGTCACCACATATCGTGACGTTAGTGATCTCAAATCCAGACAACAGAGATTTATTGATATTCTCGCACGCGTGGCCGCGTTAAACAGGTAAACATCTGTAATTTAATCAGCAATAGCTACTTATTGCAGCATCTGATTGTAAAAGTTTTGGAACCAAGCGGTTTTATTTACAGCAAATTATTGATGTGATATGAGAAAAAAATTAGTATCATAAGTCACTGTGGCACTTTAAGCTGAAAACTACCCAAGTGCTATAGAATCATTTATAGGTAGCAATAAAGCAATACCTAAAGAACACAATACTCAATATTTTCAAATTTTTATACTAACAGATAATCAAGAAAATTTGATTTTATATACCTCTAGCTTTCGTAATTCATCTTCATAAGTGTCTCTGGTTGTAAAACTTTCACGCAGAGATGATTCTTGCAATGAAATCTGAAAAATAAATATATATACGTAAGATATGTAGTATTTGACTGTACTGTATAGATAGTTTTCACTTAGAGAAAATTCACAGGAGTTATCTCCCGTGGTCAGCCATTTTGTGGGTCAGAATGTGAAGTTTTGTGCTTTAATCAACAAAGATATATACAGACTGAATTTCTTTAAAATCATTTTGGAAAATGTAAATTGCTTATAAACCAATAAATATTTAGATATAATGTACATGTATTTCAAAACTGTTAATTTTGTTGCAAAATTATGAAAACCCTCTCCACACAAAGGTTTTGAAAGTGGTATCTTTGACCCAAAACATGACTGACTACGGGCTCAGGTAACTCCAATAAATTTTGACTCAGTGAAAACTATCTATTAAGGTTGACTGAAATATAGAAAATGCATGAGATGTGCCATGCATGGTTTGGAAATACACAATTTTTTTACCCAAAGCTTCAAAGGTAAAAATAGAGAAGCAGTATGTGTGATTCATTTTGGGAAAATCATATCATAATAAAGTTCATGTAACAAGAGTCAGAGCTTGAAAAAAAATCTATCCTTTACAATTTTGAGAATCAATAATGAGAATGATGTCTATACCGGTATTTATCCAATTTGACATGGCGATCACCAAAGTGACATAACTTATTAACAGCCTGGTATTAAATACATAATACATCTGATTTTATAGGATTTTAATTATATATAATTGTAATATTCATACATTTGCCACTTAAAATTCATACTCATGTGAAAAAGATAAATTACTGCAATACTCTAGTGCAACCCATACAGTAAATACAACTATGTGTAGCAATACAAAAACAAAGTTTAATAAAAAAAAAATAAAGATTTTATATGTACACATATCTATGAGCTTGGAATGAGCTTGGAATTATACATCTGTAAATTGCTTCAATGTAAATTCACATACATGTACCAGTAAGACATGCTTCTAATGATAACCCTTTTTATGTATGGCTTTTAATTGTGTTACATGTACAAGTCTTGAGAACTGTTTTATATACATACATGTAGAGAAAATCACTTTTAAAAATTTTTGTGAGTAGTAGACTTTCTTAAGCTTGTAAACTGATGCACATTTATAATTTGTGCAAAGTGAAAGTTATTAAATGAAAGTATTCAAACGAAAATACCACTTACTATATATTATGTCATTTGGCAGGTGTGTTTTTATCAAATTTCCTGTTTCATGAAAAGAAGAGAAGAAAATTTCTATTGCTTGGACCCTTACAACATCATTGTGAAAGCCATATAACAACATGGCAATTTCAGAGACAATGGAAATAATTAAGAGAAAAGCAAGGTGGCAAGGAAAAGAAAGTGTCTCCATTTTGGCTAGCCATGCACACCTGCCATTATTGGCATAATCGAACGCCACAAAACATTATACACATTGGTATTTTTTTCCTCATTAATTTCCATAATTTCTATTGATAACAATCTCAGGCTCATTATACCTAAACTTGCCACCACTGTGTTGTGATGTTGAGCCTGACCAGTCCAACAGAAACAGCGATTTAGTGCCGGACCGTTGCAATAGAAATTAGAATTTGATCCACCATCAGTTATTAAACATCCTGTATAGACCTTTTTCCAATTCTACATGTTTGTACATGATGCAAGAGGTTTAATACAGGACAAACCACATTTTGCCGGAATTTTCATTATGACGTTAATGCTCGGATTGTGACGTCACAGTAGTATGACGCAAATCTATGCAGCAAAACTTCAACTGTCCGGTATTGCCCCTTACACCACGTAAAATAACTTTTTCTGCCAATTTTACATGATGTAAGGGGCAATACCGGACAAATACAAAATAATTGCCACTTAGATTTGCGTCATATTACTGTGACGTCACATTCCAAGCGTTAACGTCATAGTGAATTAATTTGGGTAAAAAGTGGTTTGTCCGGTAAAAGACCCCTTACATCATTTAAAATTGACAAAAGCTCTATTGGTAAAAGGTCTATTTGGTGGCCTCGAAGCTACTTCTTCAACATTGTAAATATCTAACCCGTTATTGTATATTTTATGAATTTAAAGACTTTAGTTAAGTTTAGGGGACTGGGGCTATAAAACCTAAAGATAAAGGTTTTTTGGACTGGCTTTTTTGTAAAATGTGTGTCGAGATGTGTGTTCTGTAGGTTCTGATGTTTTGTTTTTTGGTTACATTCAGAGAATTGACTACTTTTCAAAGAAATCTGTAGGCCCCTAAGCAGGGAATAAACTTAACGTTCGCCCACTCGCCCAAGAAGAGTAAAATTTGTTGTGGAACGATCAAGAAACACTTCCTACTCGCCCACGTGGCGAACGAAAAATCTGCAATACGAATCAGCCGTTTTCTTGTTGAATTCTAATCTGAAGCATCTAGACGCTTAATTCCGTCACTGAGTAAGCACAACTAAGCGTCTAGATGATTCAAATCTGGACAGCTTCTTTTTATTTGTTAGTTAGTAATATCTGGTTTCACGTTAGTTTAAATTATGCTCGACAAGCCCAAATGGGAACTTTTTTGCCATTCCCATGAAACGAAATGTATCGCCGACACAACAGGGCAATTACTTTTTCTTGCAATTTTTGAATGGTTTCAGTGTGGGCTCATTAAAGATTGGTGTGGGGCCGTAGATTCTGAGTCTTATGAGCCCACATGGCTCGTAAAAATTTCGGTTAAGTTTATTCCCTGCCCTAAGGACCGAGTTTAATTCCTCCGTTGGAGTTGCAAGTAATTACAATTTGCAGTCATTGCATTACTTGCCTTTCTTCACAAGCCCCTTGCTCCATACAACCACGTAATCTATAAACGTTTTTCTTCACGGGGCCGAATAATTGTACAGAATCCATTCTCGTAGAACGAACTGTCAAGTGAAATAACAATTTAGAAATGATGTCTTGGAACGTTGGTCACGCGCTTTTACGTCACGAAAAACGTCATTATGACGTCGAAATACATTGTAACGTCAAGAAAACCAGCCTGTTTTCCTTAGATAAACACTATTTCTCGCACGTGCCTGGACATAAACAAAGCAAAATGGCAAACGATTCGTCTATCGTTAACATTTACTTCGTTTTAACTGCAATTTCTCTTCTAATCCCAACCTCTTTGACATCCGCTTGCAGCGCAAAACACTCGAATATACTGCTAGCAAATACAGTAAAATATCTTTGATATATACAATATTTCAGCCTATAGCCCCGGTCCCCTAAACTTAACTAAGGCCAATTTAAATGGGTTAAATACGAGTACCTCATCATGAAGTTTATATATAGCCGATTTCTGAGTAAGAATAACATCTTGTAACTGTTTCTGAACAAGAATATGACTTGGCAGTGATTCATCACTTTTCAAAGTACTTGGAGTCTCAGTTTCCGAGAAAGTCTCTGTCATGTTTAAAAATGTTTGATGTTGTCAACTGGTTAAAATCAAAACTCATAACGGAATTATTTATATCCGAACTATTGATATTTCAAAACTAAATACAAAAACCTCACTCGATGTTCCTTTTCCAATTCACTTTCATTTTTTATTACTATTATTATGTAATTACATGTTTATTCTGTATCATAGGTATTTTGCTTTATGAAAAACACGGCAATGTTATTCTATAAACAATACGGATATCATTGACATCGTTCCAAGAAATCCTTAACATGAATTGTTTCATATCCGGTTATGTGCTGCATGGAACTATTAATTTTCATACCATTTTCAAGGTTATTTATATGATATGTAAAATGCGGTATGCTTAACATAAAGATGTCTCAGACAATGTTCATGCTTAGGGTGTGATTATTTATATGTCTAAAAACCAATTTTTGCGATGGATCAACCTCTCCGAGTTGAAGTAGAACCAGATCAACAGAATGCTGAAAATGGCATAGATCCAGAGCTACTGAGTCCAGTAAACTCGCCTAAACCATGTATGTAGTTTCTGTTATATAAATATCTTAATTATCTCTTGTAATGTGACTGTCACAGACACAATCATTGTGGCGTTGCATGTATATTTACAGGCAATCGTTTAGTAAGGAGGTGCATGGGGAGGGATAGTTACTCCTAACACATAACACAAGGTACACAACTATTTTTGCAGCGATGTGTAAACACTTGGTTTTAATCCCGTATATCTCTGGCTATTTTTCACGTATCGCATTGTTCTTTGCATCGAAAGAAACGTCAAACCTTCCTCTTTCACCATACATAAATAATTTTACCCACCAAAAGCCCCTACCTTGTGTTTCAGTCCATTTTCTGCGGTTGCATTCTCCCTAGCATCAATCCTCACTCCAAGTTGCCCTGAACATCTGGTCAAGTTCCATATGAATAAAAAAATTGGCTAATCAGAATAGATCTGGAAAAATGAAAGTAACAATATGATGTCACTCGTCAGTCAGCGAAATAATACGTAAAAATAACTGCTCTTTAGTTTGAGTTGCTCTTTTCTTTTAAATAATAACACAAACAACAAACAAATATGTTAAAATACATTTTATTTAAGATTGTACACAAAAATTAATGATTATCTATGTGAATCAATAGTAGCCAATCAGATGGCGGCTTTTATTCTCACAGAACCTGACCAGATGTTCAGGGCAATTTGGAGTGAGAATTGATGCCAGGGAGAATGCAACCGCAGAAAATGGACTGAAACACAAGGTGGGGGCCTTTGGTTTGTAAAATTATTTATGTAAGGTGAAAGAAGAAGGTTTGACGTCTCCTCTGATGCAAAGAACATCGCGATATGTGAAAAATAGCTGGATACAGGGGTCTAGAATTCCCATTTCCCATTGCCCAGGGAAAGTAAAATGTGAGGTCGGGAAAGTGAATAGCTGATTTGTTCTTACCCGTGGGCAAGTAATTTATTGGCATGTATCACTGTTAGAAAATATTCTTTTTAAAAAAGATAATACAGATAATCCTTAAATAAATCTTCATTGTATCATATGGAATAAATTCATATGGGTCAAAGAACAGTAAATTCATGAGAGTCATGATTGGCTGATGTGGTGTAGGCCGGGAGAGAGGGACTACTATTTCAATGTATCAGGAGCTGTGATTGGACGAAATTATTTGATATATCTATAAATAGAGATTGATTCTGCTGTAAAATCATGAATTTTTATCTCATTTCGCTAATGTAAAAAATTTATGACCTAAAAAGAGGTGGTTGTTTTACATTTGAATTTTGGCCAATTTTGGGGGATGGCCCCCTTCCAGCATGATTTTCTCAAAATTAAAGTGGATAACCTATGGTAAACTGTTTAAATTCTGATAGAGGAGGGTCTGACAAACGTTTTGACATGTGGATTATATATATAGCTAAAATGTAAGATGTTGTGTAAATCTTGCTGGAAGTTTTAAAAAATCGGTAATTTAACATGAGACCCTATGGGAAATGGAATTACTAGGCATTGACCTATATATGGATTTACTTAACTGAATGGTAGTTTACGCTACATTATATCAAGAAACGGTTATGGGATTGACACATATCCAGTTAGCTTCTTTATTATAACTTGGTCTTCTTCCTTAAGTGCCTAACTCGATCTGTTGGAGCATATAGGCACTATATCATGCGTGAATAATTTTTTTCACTTTTAAAATCTTTATTATTTGTATCTTTAAAGGTACATTAATTGTTACTTCTGTAATGTTTTAGGGGTATGCTTACTATTTTATTCTATACTTATGAAATGCAAATTCATAACGCTTTGGCAACTTTGGAAATCAATAACCAATTCCATTTTAACGAAAACATTCACATTGTACACACTATAAGTCCTGCTTTGTCCCTGCCAAGAAAAGAAGTTGAGCTGGAAACGTGGCAAAAGTGAACACTCTTAGATATCATATGTTACTGTAGTACATGATTATTATGTAATAAAAAGACAAAACGAAACTACATGTATTAATTTTTTATCATTTTTATTGGGCAAGTAAATTTTAGGATTGGGCAGTGAATTTTTCCACCACACTTGCCCGTGGCAAGTGAGTTTTAAAAAAAAATCTAGACCCCTGCTGGATATATACAAAATTAAAGTCAAGTGTTTACACATCGCTGCAAAAATAGTTGTGTACCTTGTGTTATGTGTTAGGAGTAACCATCCCTCCCCATGGCCACCTCCTTCCAATAAAATTGCCTGTGTGTGTAATCTGGAGGTGTGTTAATTATTATTGAGAAGTTCAGTCTTGTCCACTTTTTCTATTTCGACTGTGACAGATGCAGGTTTCGGCCCAGATAGCTCAGTGGTTAAGAGTATCTGTCTTGATAGCTGAAAGTTCTGGGTTCGATTCCTGGGTCAGGCCACAATTTTTCAGCCTGCCTGTTGGAAAATTTTGCTGATGAGACAGTGCACCATGCAGGCAGGTTCTGCTACTACATGTTTATAAATGCAATTATTTTTGAGTGCATAAAACAAGAACAAAATAAAATCATATTGATAGATACTACACATCTATCGTGCTGGTAAGAATTACTATCCCGATGCCTGTTGTGCAAGTTCAGTATATTAAGTTACAAATTACTGTCATTTGTCCTATTAATTGATTGTAATTAGATAGGCATTACAGTCAAGCAGAGACCCAAAGATCATGAATTTTAGGATCCTTCATAGAAAAGTAGAAGCCCTAAATAAATTGAACTTAATAATGTTAAAACAGCTTTATTTCATTATTACAGAAGTTTTATTCTCATTCTGTTTCACCTGCCATTTCTGAAAGTTTTTGGAACACTTCTTCATTCTGACGCTGATGTGTTGACATTCTTGAAGCCGGGTTGATCACATGTATGACCCAATATGCACTATATTTGTTTGGGGATAAGTCTTCGGAATTATTGTTGCTGTATACTAAATAATTCAGCAAAGTTGCAGTATGGTTCTTAATCCCCCAGATCATCCTTGAAATGTTTCGGAATTATCTTCATTTAGATTTTGGGACAATATCACACTGACTTCGATAATTGAATAGTGTATCATGTAAATGCTTAATGAAAAAAAATTAAGCACTCCTCAGTTTTTAAATATCTTAAAGACCAAGACTCAGACTAAAAGAACAGAAAAAGTAAGTCCAGATACTGTCGCCATGTGATGATCATTTCCGGAATTTTGGTAGTCCACAGTCAGAATTTGGATGCATTGATGAAAGGACGTATGGTAATTTGGGACCCAGTAATGTCTGGAAACTGTTCTTTCGATTTCATTACTTGACAATCAGATGTATAAATGGTAATTGTCCAAAAGAAGAAAAAAATTTCTATGCAATTTCTTATCCAGAAATGACCAGAGTACCATCTCTGCTCTGTTTCTGGCTTGGGAGAATAATGACCAGGGCAAATATTTCTGCTGCTGCTGCAGAGTAGAATGTTTCCTGATGTACTAGCACCTGTAATAAAAGTTAGGAATGGATATAACAGTTCTTTTAGTGGCAGATCCATCAAATACATGTGTATATACATTTGTATGTTTATTTTTTTTGTTTGTCACAGTGCAGGAGTTTAAGCACACTATGACATCGATAAATTTCCTAGCTAATACATTAGTTATTTGACCATCTGGTCAGCAGAATTGTTTTTGCAAATAAGACTTAGTTTAAGTACAAAACTACTCATATAACAGTTGTTTTAGTGGCATATCTACCATTATATGCTTGCATACTCACACTATTTTGTCGTGAAAGCATCAAGCATAGAATCCACATCGTGGTAAGCTTCTAAAGAGCACATTAAAAATGCCCAGCTTAATCATCATCTTTTCTTAAAAAGTTCTATTTGTTGAGGTCTTAAGTAAGCAGAGATCTTTGATTTACATTAGGGCTATAAATGAGTAATCAGCCATTTGTCAAATGTAGTCAAACATTTGATGTAAAATATATCCTTTTTCAATTAAGGTATGCCATGGTTTGGAATGGATATAGGCGGTACACTCACGAAGCTGGTTTACTTTGAACCTAAAGACATTACGGAATTGGAAGAAGAACAAGAATTAGAAACACTGAAAACTATACGTAAATACTTGATAGGCAACCAGGCATATGGTAATACAGGTCTGCGAGATGTACACCTAGAAATGAAGGACCAAAGTATAGGAGGAAGGCGTGGTAGTCTTCACTTTATAAGATTTCCCACCAGTGAAATGAATGCATTTTTAGAACTATGCAAATCAAAACATTTTAATAGCCTTGTCAGTGCAATATGTGCAACAGGAGGTGGAGCATATAAATTTGAATCGGATTTCAAAGAGGTATGTGGCATGGGTTTGTTTTTTTTTTTTATCTCTCTCAATCTTACTTGCAAACTTGCCAAATTTTTAAATTACTTGAATATATGATCTAAAATTTAGTAATTGTCCAAATGAATGATTATTAATATGTCTGATTAAAGATTACATAAAACTTTATTGTTAATATAATGGTTTAGATTATAGATACATGTACAATGATTAATATATTTTAAGATACAAAGAACAATTAACTTACTATTTACAATATTTCGGTCTCCTGACCTTCTTCCAATGAATCTTATTGGTATTGGTGGCTTAAGTTATGTAATATCCATCATATTTCATAATATATATAAGATATATAAGATATATGAAAAAAAATTTTCATATCCGATATATGAAAAAAAATTTTCATATATCGGTTATGAAATATGATGGATATTACATAACTTGAGCCACCAATACCAATAAGATTCACTGGAAGAAGGTCAAGAGACCGAAATATTGTGAATTCTGAGTGAATTGTTCTTTGTTTTATGTCACTTCCCTTCGGAGGACTACTGAGATGTTTCAAGATATTTCTTTAATTAATCTGTTGGTAAATTTAACATGTATATTAATTATGTAGAAGATGTATTCTTATTGCATGTATTTAGATTTGATTTGTTGAGGAGTTTTCTGATGTGTAGGAGCTATAGTGACACTTATTTTAGACAAAGCAAAGAAACTTACAAGTCTCTCACGTTGGAATCTCTAAGTTCTATCCCTAGTTTGTGTTGTAAGACAAATTCTAGGTGTGACCTTCTAAACTTGGTAATTGACTTCACGCTTATCACTCACCAGCCATTGTCTCCAATTGATATCATATTGTGTGTGATCCTTGCAGTATATTTACAAAAAAGTAAAACCCCTTCAATGTGATTACTTTACAAACATCACATTGTAATACTGTTTGTGAATCAGTAATCCTTGTTCTCCTTACTGAACAGAATCATTTTGTTGTATAAGATAATATCATATGTCATAATATAAAATTTGTTCACATCTTCTTTATTTCAGAAAGTAGGTTTATCCCTCCATAAGTTTGATGAGCTTGACTGTCTTATCAAAGGAATCCATTATATAGATCGCAACAATCCTTGTGAATGTTATTACTGGAGAAATCCTGGCACGTCAGAATGTGACAAAGTCCCGTTTGACTTTCATAATCCATATCCTTACTTGGTTGTCAACATTGGTTCAGGAGTCAGTATCCTAGCTGTAAAGGGCCCGAAGGATTACAGAAGAGTCAGTGGTACTAGGTTAGTCAAGTGATCCAGATGTTTCAACATACATTGAAGTCTATTGTGTTTACTTTGTAAACATTCATTGTTTCATAACATCATTTTACAAAATGAATATTATGCATTGCATTATTATACGGTCAAATGTTCAGAGATTTTGAAAGGCAGTTTCCAATCTAAGTATTTTAAGTATTTTTTATTTAGTATCTCTTGTCTATCATTATTTGTAATAATTATATTATGATATAATATACATGTTTTCAAGTCATTATTTTCCTCAATAATTAGAAAGGTATATTCTAGAAGCCTGAAAATATGCTTTGAAATAATTTATAAATCCATATTTTAATTTGTTTTTCAATGACATGTACTTTCTATTCAAGATTTGACTCACTGTTTATGATTACAGTATCAAAAATATGTCACTCATTTAGTTAAGAGATAGATACTCTCCTTGATTTATGCTGCCTGTTGATAAACTGTGTCATTCCTTTAGTTTAGGGGGAGGTACTTTCCTTGATTTATGCTGCCTGCTGATAAACTATGTCACTCCTTTAGTTTAGAGATAGGTACTTTCCTTGATTTATGCTGTCTGCTGATAAACTGTGTCATTTCTTTAGTTAAGGGGGAGGTACTTTCCTTGGTTTATGCTGTCTGCTGATAAAGTGTGTCATTCTTTTAGTTTAGGGATAGGTACTTTTCTTGATTTATGCTGTCTGCTGATAAACTATGTCATTCCTTTAGTTTAGGGGGAGGTACTTTCCTTGGTTTATGCTGTTTGCTGACAAACTGTGAAACATTTGAGGAAGCTATAGAACTGGCCTCTAAAGGTGATCATCGTACTGTAGATAAACTAGTGAAGGACATTTATGGAGGAGATTATGATCGATTCCATCTGGCTGGGGATACAGTGGCTAGCAGGTAAACATATAGGCAGTATAAACAGTTATAAAAAACATCACCGTTTGACATCACCTTTTTATCAAGGGAGGAATATGGATTTACCAGTAATGCCAAAATGACAAATTTGTAGTAAGGTTTTCAGAATCAATATATATATAATGCCTATATATGTGTGAGCATGCAGCAATATCAGGAAATTAAATCTGAATTGTAGCAGTCTCAGACAAATAATGCTGTGGATAGTATGCATTATGTGAGACTGTAAGCCAGTGTGACACAGTTTATGACATATAATGACAACATATCTGACATATCATGTGCAGTAATCATACCTCCATATAAATCTTCTCGTTGATCGTTTACAAAATAATGATACTGGATATCCATTTGTTTGTTTATGGGTCTGCCTTACTTCGCTTGTATGCAATCTAAATTATACATTTTGCAACAAACATTCATCGAACTTGGTATGGAAATTCTTTATGTTGTAAGTTTCAAGGTCAACGGATGCACAGTTTTTTCTGTTTTACAGTGCTCTTCATTTTTGATTTGATCATGAAAATTTTAGAAAAACCGAAACCCGTATTAATATTGAAATTCAAAGAAGGAATTATTTACAAAACATACATGTAATTTGTGAATTCCATTTTCACTTCACAAAAGATATTAATAGTTAAATCATTACACTTTCCAATTACTTTCAGACAGGATTGACATTTCTTGCTTTGTATACAAGCTTCATTTGCTTTTAGAGAGTGACTATGATATCACTGTGATAATAAAGATACTGCTTTTCAGCTTCGGTCAGATGAATAACAAAGAGAAAAGAGAGAATACTAGTAGAGAAGATCTAGCAAGAGCTACTCTAACATCACTGACCAATAATATAGGCTCCATTGCTCGAATGTGTGCAATGACTGAGGTAATTTATTACACTGATTGCTTGAATGAGAATAACTTGTGCAGTTTATCATAAGTTAGGTGTGACTATGTGTCTATCTGTTATGCTTTTATTCTGCCTCCGTGTTCTACACATATCATTAGAATAAGTTTATGCTTGGTAGAAGGCAGTGTTTTTACCTTCATTCATTGTTATGCATCCAAGGTCAAGATTACTGACAGTGTTGAAAAACTTTTTTTGTCTGGTCCTTAATTTCTACATACTTCATCAGAATAAGTTCATATGTGGAAGAACAGTTCCATACAGGTAGGTGGTGTCAAGACCTTATCTCAGGGTCATGCATTGAAGGTCAGAGACACTGTCGATTCAGAAGAAGATTTCTCATCTAACCCACAATTTCTACATGCTTTATTAGAATATGTTCATACATTTGTACTTGGTAGGAATTTTTTTTGTAAGAGAGCACTGTGTCATGACCTGTACTTATTGTAATGTTTCCAAGGTCAAGGTTGCTTTAAACTGTAAAAATTTTTTTTGTCTTACCTAGTCATTAATTTTTACACCTTTATTGGAATAAGCTCATGCTAAGGAGAATTGTTTTAATTGAAAGCCATAAGAGAGTTTCACAACAATTACAGCTCACTGTCTAGAAATCATTTCATAACTGGTCTGTTTTCTTGATGAATATAAACATTTTATGATGTAACATTCTAAAAGTCTTGTATAAATGAAGAAATGATCTTTTTTCCAGAAAATTGATCATATTGTTTTTGTTGGAAATTTTCTTCGTGTAAACACTATATCCATGAAGCTGCTAGCATATGCAATGGAATATTGGTCAGAAGGTGGAATCAAAGCATTATTTTTAGAACATGAGGTAAGTTATGTAACTTACTTACTAAATAGATTCAAAATTCTATAAAGATGGATAATTTGTCAGTCAGAATCATGTAACTCTTTACAAAAGAGCTGTTGTTAATCTAAAGAGTACTAATTATGTTTGAAAATAAGTGTATGAGAAATGTGTTTTATTTTGATCACTTGAAATGGCATATAATTTACAGTAACGAAAAACACCACTAAGATAAAATACAGTCAGACTTCAATATCTTGAATATTGATATCTTAAATACTGAGGTTACATGTCTCTGGAAGACAAACACTGGTCTCGAATCTTTTCTTAATATCATGAGTAAATTGACCTCAACTGTGTGGAACAGCAATATATCATCCACTATGTTTATCTCAAATTCCTTTCATGTTCTATAGTTCTAATTTACCAGATTTATTTTGAAGATTGCTTTTTATTGACATATTAACAGGAGTTTTCCTTTAAGTATTTGACTGTGGGCATAGCAAGAGTAATTCACACTGTTGGTACATACAGTCAGACTTAATACATGAAGGCATTGCAATTTTGCATACTTCATTATCAGTAATAATCCTCATCAAATTGTGATAGAAAAATTAATACAAATTTGAATTAAATACCAATATAATTTAAAATGACTGAATATGGCAACTTACAAGTGTTACTATTAAGTAAGATAGTGAAATTAAATGACAAACTATAAGCTGTTACATTAGAATAGCCTTTAGCAAAAATATTTCCAAGCAATTAACACATGTCAATAAGAGATTCACAGAATTCTCCTACAAGTGGTAAAATTCCTCAAAGAAGCATCAGTTACGATATTCAGTGTCAATGACATAATCCATCCTTCGTTTTTGATAGTAGTCCAGAAGATCCAGTCTTGAAAAACTCATACCATTTCTTGAACTTAAGAGGATATTTTCTCAAATTCTAACAATAGATGGTATGGTTAGACCTAAACTAATTGTTTTCATTTAAAAGAGTCATGTGCTCTATATATACAGATATTTTAATCAGTGACTCTCAAATAATGACAATGGCACACATTTCACATGTTTGTGAAAATGTCCATGATTTATAGCTGCAAAGTTAAATTTTGGTATTTTCTATAATTCCTGCATTTTCAAAATATCAAAATTTTACTCTGTTGAAAGTTAATGAAAAGAAAAACAAGGCATGAGAAAAAGTTGGGTCTTTTAGCATCAAAGCAGACCTGAAAAGTACATGAAGAAAACTGATGGACTTTTAGCCATTGCATTAGAAGACCATGTCACTCTCCTGAGTAGCATCACAATTCAGACTTGATAGTGAAAGTCTTCAGTGAATTCAAATGTAGTGATCACCACAGACAGTCAGTCAAATGTTTCAGACCTTTCCTTGCTTAGATGAAATCGATATCTTTAAATTCTGGTACCATATGTACTAAAATTTGTAAATCCACGAGCACTCATAGTGTTTATGACAGACTTATGATTAATGCTATGAGCCCGTAAATCATATATACAAATCAAGTCTTAGCTTCTCCTTAAAGTTATGTGTTTTTAACTTTATGTTTTTTGTTATAAATTTCTAGTGGATTATTTCAATTTATAGAATACTTTCCCTCACCATAATGCTGTTTCATAAATCATTGGGTATACATAATATGACAATCATTTCTTATTTTACAAGTAACTTATGAGTACCCTTAGGGCACTTGTAGAATTATGAGTGACATCACACATAAGTGACATTTACATCATTTTAAACAATTGACGTTACTCGTAAATTTACCCTATGTGTGACTAACATGTACGAGTGCCATTGAGATAAATGAATTTTAGTACATATGGCACAAGAAACCTAAACGTAATATTTGAAGTGAACTGCACCATTTGACCTTCCTCTAATTTTACATCATGTAAGAGGCCTACTGCCTGACAAATTTCTTTTAGACAAGATTTACGATGTAATGTTAGAATTGTGTCATGGTAATACGAGGCAAAGTTGAATGGTATTGCCCTTTACGTTTTCTTAAATTGAAGGAAGGCATATTTTACTGGGAGAGCTATCAGTATTATAACTATTCTGTTTGCATTAGAGGCATTTTCTCATAAACATTTATCAATATAACACATCTTGGAAATTACGTCCTCTTGAAAATTTAAAAATGTATCATACCAATGAAAGGTAGGTAAGAATCAGTCTCTCAGTGCCTTCTGAATTGAAAGAATTTAACAGAAAAATAAAAAACTTTCAAACCACACTGACTGTATTATATATATAGTTCCTATATATACTGGTCAGGAAAGTAAATCAGGACACGAGGTAAATCTCTATGGTGCGTTAAAATAATATTGAATGAGCAAATTATAAAATGTCCATTGGCATACAGTTTAAAAAGATGTTGGTCATTGAAATTGTGCAATCAAAATTACTTGAATTGGTCAGTAAGTAACAAAACTAGAGATGGTCTGGATATACCATGCATCTGGATTTACTGTCCCGACCAATAAAGTCCATCTTCAATAACTCAAAATGTAAGGAACCTCCAAAATTACTTTCAGTTTATATAGGTTCAAGTTTTCATAGTTTCTGTGTTGTTAATATAGAAAAATGTAAGATATTAATTGCCCTGTAAAAACTAATCTGTATGTTTCTTACTTTATTTCTAAGGGCTACTTTGGTGCAATGGGGTGCTTAATGGAATATGTTGGATCTAGTCAGTCATATTCGTTCCCGTCACCAAGCATACCAACTGACCATAATTGACCACATCATAAGGACATCAGTCATCCACTCCATAGAGAAACTGTGATATTATCTTGTAAAAGAGGACTTTTACTTCACTGATGCAAAAGCATTTCTTTTTCTTTTTTATATAGATACTAAGTTTATATTTTTATATGAAGATGGTTTTGAATGGTTTAACCAATATAGTTTGATTTGCAGTTATAAGTATTGTGTTTATGTTGAGAACTATGGTTTATTTTTACTTTCATAAATTATTTGTTTGTTATATGTTCTTTACATAACTTATTCTATTACTTTATTGTTATTCTTGTTCTGGTGGAAACATAATGTTCTACACAATAGCACCGATTGTAATAATTGTTAACTATGACATTTAAAGAGTATAACTATTGTTTAAAGCTGTTTTGAATATCCCCTCTAACACTGAGACTTAGGTATAAATATCTTCTGGTAAGAAAGATAAATATTACATTAAAAGTATCATGAAAAAACAGGATAGATTTTTAAATTCATCCAAATATTTTATGGCACATTGAAAATATGATTAAGGGTGGTTAGTTTTTTTGAAGGATGCATCTTGCTGCAGTAACAGTGAAGGACTACAGTGAGCAGAAGAATTAAAGAACTGCACTTGAACCCATGATGTGTTTCAGTAACATGTAAATTTATATTAACCAGAGGGTTGTTCACTGGTAATTTATTTGCAGTCAGATGAATTTATTGAACCATATTAGACCAGAATTTGTAAAATGATGCCGATGTTATAGAGCACACTTACTTAATGTCACATTTTGCTTTGAATATTTATGCCATGAAATTAATTTTTAAATTTTGATATCATTTAGTGCATTTACCATGTAATCATGTTTCTTTTTCTTTTGTCAAAGAAAAAAAAAACCCCAAATGAATTAATGCATAATACCTTATAAAATGTATTAAATAGTTTTAGTTTACAAATGTACATTTAAAAAGAGAAAAAAAAACATGTATGTAAATGATGGAGATATTTTCTCATATTCTATAAGACATGAAATTGTGCTTCCATCATCTGCTGTTCATATTTATAATGTTCATAATCAGGTTAAGAGAATACAAGGACAGTATTTGGGGTAAATTACTGTTGCCCAGTATATATACTGTACATCAAAAGAGGGTAAAAGATCTGGCACTACCACATGATCGGTGTTCAACTCAGACAAAGCAAAAACGAGAACAGGGCATATTTCATAAAATATTTGATCACATTGCAATCACAGCACCAACTTTGAGATTTGAGATGCCAAAATCATGAGACTGATGTAGTAAAACAATCAAGAAATTATATAATTAGGACTGACTAGTTATTTCCAATATTGTCGAAATCCAAATAGAAATTATTTATGTTGTATACTTGTCCCATTATATTTGTTGAATAAGTATGTGGAAATGAGAAAATCATAATTCATTGGTGAAAGAAAACAAAACTGGTACATTTGAATGAGTTATAAAAGTATAAAATGAATTATATTTAGTGTTATTGGCAATATTTGAATACATACTATGCCTTTCTTTTATTTCACACATGGCAGTGATTCACAGATGTGATGTCAGTGGATGTTTTTAGCGAAGTGAGAGAAACTGTCAACCTTTGACAAGTAAACTGGCCGACAAAAAGTTTGTATGGATCACTTGCAGACCAATCATGTTGACACAAGTTTTGTTGTAGTGTTTAAATTGCTGCTTCGAGCAACATGTTTTGAAAATTTTAGACTGGACATACCAGTATTGCTTATGTAATGATTCCTGTGTTAAATACAGATTTTTTGCATTTATATTATACATGTATAATCAGACACACCTAGGTAATATGACCTTTTAATCAATTTTATTCTTTCATAATGGGTATTTTCAGGTGTAAAGTATTGATTCACTGATGTCAGCTGAATAGTCATTGACATATAATTTGAGTTACCTCATAGTAATGAAGCTGGTATCCCTGTTTTGTGGTGATTCTGTAAACATGCAGCTTTATACCTGTACATTTACAAGTGATAAGAATTATATCATTGCATAACAAACATTGCAATAATGACAATTGTAGTCATCATTTTTCAGTGAATTGTTGTCTTCAATGTTTAAACATTCCATAATATACATTTAGTCGATATAGCAGGCATTACTTTCCTTTTCTGTTAGTATTAGATATTACAGCATTTGTTAACATTATATATAAGATGACAGACATTCTAGCAATATTCAGAGTCAGGAAATCATTGACCAAATGATCACATATTTTGCTTTTACTCAGATGATTTGCAAATAAGGGCATACATGTATATGTTTTATTATATATAATAGTTTTATGAGATGAATTGCTTTTATACACAATTATGGGTACACATACTTATAAATGTGAAAAGAAAAAAACAAGAAGAGATACAATGGAAAAATTATTTGTTTTAGTTCGTCAAAAAATGTATGTGTTTCCAATTATTTATCTCTTGAAAACTCAAGAGGAGTGCACTTGTGATATTAGGACAGAACACCTCTATCATTGATATATTTGTATTTCAGTTTTATTCAGATTTTCTAACCTGTTTTTTTATATGATCATAAGTGAATAGTACCAGAAACTCTTGTAGATAAAACTGGTTTGTGTTATGAAAGGCCAGCTGTATTGAACAAAAAATACCATCACATGAATCAGAATTACATTTGCATCTCTAGATCAGCGAACAGTCATCCCACAAATTAATGCATGTAACCAGATAAATAAAATGTGCCCTCTATCTATCCAAAATATACTTTATTGTGTAAATGACGTGTATTTTCGTGTGCAAAATCATTCAATCTTTATATGTTATATGGCACATCATTCCTGTAAAGTCATATTAGTCATGTACATCTCTATTATTATCTATTATTTTATATAATCATATTGACACAGAAAATTGGTTGTATTGAAAGTTTTTATTTCTTGTATTTCATGGCTTAATTCAAGGTTTACTATGACAATGAAACACACTTACATGCAAAAACAATGCATAATGTTTACAGGTGTACATTATGGAAACATCTTGATTATGGTTCGTGTATATAAATGTATATAAGATATTATATAACCATTTTAATTGTAAACAGAATAAATATCAGTTACAAGCATTACATGTACTGTGTTTTTTATCACGAGATTTATGTCTATATACTTCAGGTTTGATAGTTGAATTAGGTGTATATTTATATTGCTGTTAACACTTAATCAGTTAATTCCTAGCAGCAGAAGGTTTTCAACCTATCAAATACAGTGGTACTAACATGACACACAGGATATAGGAAGTTTTGGTATACCTTCATCCATAAAAATCTCTCAATGTTTCATTACTATGCTTTTCATGCCTTTATTCTTGTACTTGAAACAACTATTTACCAAAAGAACCTCAGTTTTCACATTATTTAGAATAATGAAAGAATTAATAAAATTAGGAATGAATCTAAGATTTTGAAATGGATGGATAAAAGACACCACTAACTCCACTGAAATATGAATCGTACTATAAATAAGTAAATTTAGTTACTAGAAATGTTGTATAGATGTCTATAAATGTCTCCATGTATACAAATTTCTATCTCGAACCTTTTGTAAGCAAACACTGGGAAGGAGGAAAAGTGACCACCTAAGGCATGACAGGATCAGATGACACTGTTGACTCCATTACATCAGTCAAAGATCGGTAAAGGGTTGTCGAATAACGGAATGTAACACTTGGACTTACCACTGGTGACAAAGACGATATTGAATTTTCCACAGCAATTGATGTTGGTACATAAAGAACTGTTGAGTTATGAGATTTGGTCATTGGAATCACCATGTCGGGATCAGATGACACTGATGTTTCCATTACAACAGACAAATATGGGTAAAGGATTGTCGAATGACGAAATGTAACACTTGGACTTATCCTGGAATGCATGGACGATATTATATTTTCCAAAGTAATTGATGCTGGAGCATAGGGGGCTGTTGACTGACGAGCCATATTGCTCGGACTTACCATGGAATGTATGCCCGGCGAGACAGAATCCATAGCATCTGATGGTGCAGTGATAAGGGCTATTGATTTATGAAATACATTGCTTGGAGTTATCATTGAATGCGTGGATGAGGCTGAATTCTGTATAGCATCTGTTGCTGGTGTAAAACGGACTGTTGAGTAAGGAGGCATTATACCTATACTTGTCATTAAGTGCATAACATCTGATGATGATGCATAAGGAATTGCTGATGTTTTAGAAGAGACGCTTGGGGTTGGTCTTATTGTGTGCATGGGTGAAATTGAACTTTCCATTGCATCTGATGAAGATGTAATAAGGACTCTTGATTTCTGAGATGCAGCACTGTATAACGACATCACTGTAGAGCCATAAGCTGATGCTATACTTGGACTGATTATGGAATGCAGAGAGCTTTCTCCAGATGGCACTAAAGGCTGCCGTGTAGCAGAATACATCGATGAAAGATCTGTCGAAAGATGCCGTAATGTCTTACTGGCACTAATTATTGGAAGAACTGAGGACATTACATTTATGGCTGAAGAGGATGATGTAGAAATTGGTGCTGATGTTTCAAATGAGCTTAATTGTGTTGTTTGTATGACATAATCTTTTGTAGACCTTGGCACTGATGATGTAGTCATTAGTGAAAATGAAGTCCCAATTCTCATAAACGTATCTGAAGATGAAATCTTTAAGGACGTAAAAGGTGGCATTGTTGAAGATGAGGAAATGATAGCCCCTGTGGGGAAAAAATGTGTTAATCAAAATACATGTAAAATTAAAACATTGACATAGAAATTCATGTATATACACCATCTTTAAATAAATAATTGATGAGGTCGGTTCATATGACACAAAGAACTTTGTCTCCAATTGATGTAATCCAAATTCTGAATCAATTGAAAAGAGTAAACTGGAACCAATATATGAAATACGCAAACATCCTTCCACCGTAAATGAAACATTGCTACATAATATGTCTATATATAGCATGAATACTGCTAGTAAGCTGATCTGAGCCATCATGGCTTGATTAGTTTGCTTCTCGGCTCGTGATCGTGACGTCCTGCATTCGAGTGTTTCGGATGAGACAGTTATAACCGATGTCACAGTAGATGCTTCGGTGAGTCTGTTGCACAAGTCTTAATTCTTGCACATTTCATCCGGTGGTCACCACAAAATTGCAATACTCTTAGTGTGACGTAACCCAAGAAAAGATAAATGTATCTGACTCGGCTGTATGACAGAAGTCACCATGGAAATACAATGTTAATAATGTAATAAATAAAAACGCACATAAGAACCTCACAAAAACGAGTAAAGTGCATTTGCGATACCGATTTAGGTCAGTCATATGTTATGACAGTAGTCAATCGATTGTATGGTGTGGTTAAATCAAACAAAGATTAATCCAAACTCTTCATCTCTGAACTGGGTCAATGTATGGCTAAACTACTAAAATATCAAGATGTAAAACTTAATTACAGTCAAATTTGACACATCTGAAACTGTCAAACTATCAAATTGATACTTCTAACTAATCATAGTCATTAATCCATTTTTTAGTTGGTTTGTAAAAGTGACCATTTACCTTTCACCATAGTGACTATCAATGTGTCTTTATCCACCTGGGCTAGGAGTGACTGGGGACTATTCTGTTTAGAGGTCTCGATACCCTGACGTACAACGTCGCCTACTATAGCTGCAGTGATGGGAATATCTACATCAAAGTCATTCACGAAAAACGCCTTCTTGGTGAAAATGACATATTCACAAATGATGCTGCCCTCCCTGCAAATAGTTAGAAAATAGACTAATTATTTTAATATGGGTTAAGTTATATTGCAAAATCTAGAAAGTAGGTTAATTAATAAATAATGAAATTAATTAAGCGAAGTTTATTGATGGAAACACTTTAAAAATCAATAAAGAATGAACTTACATAGCATCGTAATTCAAACTGCACTAATGCATGGGGATGATTTTTTGTGTGTTTTGTTTTGTTTTGGTTTTGTTTTGGGGGGTTTTTTTTGTGTGTGTGAAAAGGGGTGGTGGTGGTGTTGTATTATTTTATTTTACTAAGTATTTTATTTCATTTTCTCAGTGAAACTTTGCTTTAGTAACTTTGGTCTATAACTAAATAGTACTAACATAAATGAGATGACCTCTGTGGATCTGATGTCTTTCCGTAGTCTACCAGATAGTAAAACTGCTTCCATCTGTCGAAAAAATGCATATAGAAACGATATATGAACAGAAAAGATTATTTGAAAGGATATCGTGTCATTATGTACAACGTTTTTCTCTATATATATATGCTGAACTTTGCAACGGAGCAGACTGAGTATAGCCGAGTGTTTAGCGAGGTTACCTTAATCTTGGAAGGTGGTGGGTTCGAATTAAATCGGTTCCTTGGAGAAGTGGAATGAGTGTCGAATGGTACGGACGTCGAGCCAGAACTCGGATAAAGGATGTTACAGTTATGCACTCTCGACATGCAAGGTTTACTCTCCTACATAATGCATGCTTTCTACTTTATCAGAAAGTGGACCATTTTGAATTGTACATAAGCTAAGTGTGGACTACGTCAGTGACCAACACAATGAATTCGACCGTTTTCTTCCCAGGGCTCTGATATCACAACCTGCTCCTATTTGATACGTTACACATTTCAGTGTCGTAGGAAGCATTTCAAATATGAGGTGCAAAACTTTTAATTTCATTTCATTTGGTAATCTGAATAAATATAGGCCCATGATTCAGGGATTTTAATACACACAATTCGTTTCAGAAAACATCGTTTGAAATAAAAATTCTTTTGAGATCCTCTACATATCAGTTTATCATGCTTATTAAAAGAAACTCGATCAAGGAGGCCATGAACATTGTCACTGAATTGACATGCTTTTCCTGAACTAATTGATCCAATCACTAGCAGTGCAATCCCATCCACCCTTTTCCCGTCTACCTTTATTATATTTTTGTAATATATACATTTTCACAGTTAAAAAAAATCCACACTTAATTCATTTTGATGCATCCCCATTTTGAAATATTCTTTATCCGATACTATGATTCATAGTCGATCATGACAATTTCTCCCAGCATCCCGTGCGTCATGACGTCACAGTAGACGTTCACGTTACTATTGACGCTCCAGTTGACGACGCCAGATTCTGTAAGCGCAGAAGCAACACTTTCCGAAAGAGAAGAATACGTTTAAAGATGGCGTTGATATATCCATTGGACTTGTGCGATATGAGTATTATTTATCCGACATGGGAAGACAGAATGGACAGACGATGTCCAGTGGAACTATTCCAAGTGACGATAAAAACAACACACGTGAAGCAAAGGTAAAAAAAATTCTAGCCCTTGATAATTTTGTTCATGTAGTTGTTCACGTAAATATGTATTTTTATTTTTTATTTTGTATAGTGGCTTATGAATGCGAAAAGAAATCATGGTTAATTGTTTAATAATCGCTCACAGAAAATGTTTCAATTACTGAGAAATAAATTATATGTCTATTTAGCATCTCACAGTTTCTTTCTATTTCTTACAGCGTAACGCGGCGACTGTGATAGCATTGCAAGTCTTGATGATATACATGTATTGTATGTTTGGTTTTGTAGACGCAGTGGTTTTCCAGGAGACTTTTTCTCCAAGATATTTCCATTCCCCAAGTTTCCTGCAGACCCCACAGTTCCCCTTTCTTATGCCATGGGATCGTACAGATGTCCTGTATCTTTATTCACAGCCTCCAGTGCCAACAACTTGAAGAAAATCATGTAATACTTTAATACGATTTTTATATCCGTTGGGTTAAACATTATTTATTGAGGCAAATACAAGAAATATCGATTTACAGACTAATAAAATTTAGGATCAAGCAACAAGTATAGGATACTTATGTTAAGCTCTCTCCTATATCCGTTGCTGTTATCAACATGATTATGTGCAATTAAAACTAGACTTACAATAATTTCAACTCCTGCAAGGAACGAATTTACACATGTATACAGATCTGTGTTTATATGTAAATATAGATTAATATATTATAATTGTTTTATAATTGACCTGTTGTTGATTTTGTGTGTGTAATCATTAACCTATATATTTAGATATGCAAAAGTTTGTCCGTATGGACAGACGGACGACAGAGTTCCCTTAAGTGAAGCCATGGGTTCACACACATGCCCAGTGGGCTTGTTCCTAGCATCATCATACAGAGTACAAAATGAAACGTAAGTAACCACAAAAAGCAGTTTCTTCACTAATACGCTGACCAGTATGCTCAAGTATGCTTCAAGTTTCAAGATTTAAACTTTTTTTACGGTTGTTTAACAACATTGAGGATATAGTATACAATTTATACAAGATATCATATAATTTCTTTTCTTTTTTTTTTTTCAGAAAAAGGAAATTGAAAATAGAACCACAGACACTGGGCGAGACTACTACAGCGTCATTAAACCAGGCTATGGGAGCTGACCGATGCCCAGTACATCTGTTTCTGGCGTCGTGCTTTAAACAAGGGAAAATGTACGTTTTGCAGATCTAGAAATTATGAATTAACAAAAAAATAAAACCCATAAACCAACAAAAACAAATGCAAACAAAAACAAAATAAAACATAAAAAAAAAGAATTCAGTAAAGTGTTGTCAGTATTGACTTCATATTCAAAAAAATTTCATGATTTTAATTTTCATCCTAATTAATTACAGACAAGACTTGAAGCAAACTTCTGGTGAATGTACCAAATCTGAAGATACTGTGCAGAAGAAGAGGAAAAAGAATCCTTTGAGAAGATTTGCAAGGAACCTTCTTAAACTTGTGCTACATTAGACAGGGAAATAAATGCACATGTACAGTATTGCGTTCTACTTATATTTTCTTCAAGACAATTCTGACAAATCGGTTTAAAATTCAAAGTTCTAATAATAAATGTTGAAAATAATTACATATATATCATATAATATTGAAAAGTTTTAAAAGGTGCATCTTCGAACTGGTAAAAAGAAATACTGAAAGCTCCAACTTCTATAAAATGTCACAAAATCAGCCATAAAATTACATGTATATTGAAAGCAGGTATTAAATAGAGGAAACTTTTATTCTTTAACCGATATGAAGTTAGTGGTATAGTGTCTATTACCGTAATTTCATGCAAATCGTAAGCTTTTCCTATTTGAATGACCTAGATAGATTGCTTGGTGTTATGAAATCACTAAAGTATAATGCATATAGCCGCGAATCCATACATTGTGTTACACATGCGTGACCCAATACGTAAGGTTCCTTTCTGATGACCAAACAGACCAAACTCGGATTCGAGTCCAACAGGCTACTTTCGGTGACCTGTCTCTCGGACAAGACAGTAAAAAACCGAGATACCAGTCGACGGGGCTCATAAAAGATCCCTCATTGCTTCGGTTGGGTTAGTTGTATAGGTCCGGATTTCTGTGAGATGCATCAGGCAGTCCTCATCATATATAGGTCCGGATTTCTGTGAGATGCATCAGGCAGTCCTCATCATATACAGGTCCGGAGTTGTCATATAGGTCCGGATTTCTGTCAGATGTATCAGGCAGTCGTCGTCTTATATGACATATAGGGCCGGATTTCTGCGAGATGCACCAGGCAGTCGTCGTCATACAGGTCCGGATTTCTGCGAGATGCACCAGGCAGTCGTCGTCATATATGTCCGGATTTCTGTGAGATGTATCAGGCAGTCGTCGTCATATTTGTCCGGATTTCTTTGAGATCCATCAGGCAGTCCTCGTCATATAGGTCAAGTGGTGTGGCCTATTGGATAAGGTGCTCGGCTCGTGATCGAGAGGTCCCCGGTTCGAGTCCCACCCTGGGCGCACCGGTGTTCTGTCTTTCGGACGAGAAGAACCGTGTCACGGTAGGCGTGGCATGTATAACATCCCTCAATCAGTGCTTCGAGCTGGGTCCGTTGCAAAGGTCTAAATTTGTATGCAATGCATCAGGCAGATGCCGTCACCATATACGTGAAATGATTGTGTTTTGACGTAAAACAATATTCAATCAATCATATAGGTCCGGTTTTCTGTGTGGTCCATCAGGTAGTCGTCGTCATATAGGTCCGAATTTCTGTGAGATGTATCAGGCAGTCCTCATCATATATAGGTCCAGATTTCTGGGAGATGCATCAGACAGTCGTCGTATAGGTCCAGATTTCTGTGAGATGCATCAGACAGTCGTCGTATAGGTCCAGATTTCTGTGAGATGCATCAGATTTCTGGGGGATGCATCAGACAGTCGTTGTATAGGTCCAGATTTCTGAGAGATACATCAGACAGTCGTCGTATAGGTCCATATTTCTGTGAGATCCATCAGACAGTCGTCGTATAAGTCCAGATTTCTGTGAGATGCATCAGAAAGTCGTCGTATAGGTCCAGATTTCTGTGAGATGCATCGGGCAGCCGTCGTATAGGTCCAGATTTCTGCGAGATGCATCAGACAGTCGTCGTCATATAGGTGCAATATTCTTGGTGTGACGTAAATCAGGTACAAAGCAAACAAAAACAAACTATAATACCAACAGACAGTGGCACTCTGTACAAATAATTCGAGTAAAGTGTTTGATTTTTCTAGATAGACATTGTACCTTTGCAGCCATGTTTTGAATAACCTGTAGTTGATTGACAACTTTATGTGTTGTGATATTCTGATCTTGACATCAAGGACAATAATTATGAAATTAAATCTCTTACCTCAGTTTTAAGTTTAAGTGACAAATCCTTGAACTTTGAACTCGATTTATCACTGTATAAAGGGTCCCAAATCATATTTGGAAATGAAAAATTCATCAGGAACATCCCACCTGTAATGTTCAGAATATAAGCAATGGAAAACACAAAAGTAAATGTCTGTATGTTCGCACGACACTAAGAAACTCACAACATTTTATTATGATATATATTTATGGACACCTGGAAATCAGAAATGAGTTTTTGTGCTAGTTGTTTAAACTCTAACCAGCGGTTAATTAAGCTAAATGAAATGAAATGACTTTTTGTTACTGGTATATTCTTTATACATGTACTGATTTGTATTATCACAGATGTCTGAAATTTTATCAATGAAATGAAACGCCTATCTTTACCACTAGAAATGAAGAGAAAAACAAACACAAGATAAATATTCATACCATGGTTTTACAAATCTAACTTCATGACTATCAAACTTTAACCAGCGGTAAAATTCTGAAAACTAAGGGTGAGTATTAAGCGAGGTCTCTGTAACTACCCACAATCGTTGTAAATGCCACACAGGTACACGGAATGTATCTCAAGAAAGATGATTATATCGATTTCGTAAAAATTGTACACAAAACAGAGGGGGACAACTATTAAAAGAAAACTTACCCGGTGCTGTAGTGGGAACAGGTCGAGGGATTCCTTTTCCTGGAGAATCTATAAGTACATCACGTCATATATATCTATAACTCTACTAAATAATCTTTTTCTCGCGAAGTACTTTCGTTGACATACTATATCACGTAAAGCAGAATTTAAGAGTACAATAAACATAACTGTTGTATAAAATTCAAAAGTTCATTGAATAACGACTATACCAGATGTCGTCATTTTACTTACCAGTAACTTGTACAGGCTTTTTCTTAGCATTATCAACTGCAATAGGAGTAGTTCATAATGTACATACCTATGTTCATACATATACAATGCGTAGCCATTATTATAACTTTTCTCCTTTCGCAGATAAAATATACTAACGAGATAAACGATGTATTTAAGAGCTTATATGAAAATGTTTCAATTATGGACGAGCATTTTGAAACCACCTTTTTTCCCTTAGTATACCTTGGTAAATCACCATTTTTTTTTTTTTTTTTTTTTTTTTTTGCTAAAATCGCTGAAAATGGATAAACTTTACAATTTATACATATTAAATGTATGGCTGTTACTAAAACTCAGTGACATATAACTGATATCATAAAGGTGAATTCTGCATAGCTTAGTCACTCATTCATTCTTTAATTTAAGAATTTTTGGTTTTTCATTAAGACTGCTGAAAATTGGGAAATGCCCATATACACTTTGGCAAGCTAAACAGGCAGTTTTACGTTAGAATAAAACAATTCTGAGAGCTTATATCAAATGCCATAAAGTGAGCCATAACAACACTTTGGTCATTTGTCCACAAACGATATATCAGCAAAATCACACTCAAAAATGGAGACAAACTACGTAATTCATACATTGACATTGTTCATGTATCAGTAAAGATATGACAAATATAGTTCTTAAAGTCGTTAACACTCGCTATTTATCAAATTTCAAATTCTGGAAAAACATCCTACATTTTAAAAACCAAACCTTTCAGAATCCTCCTTGGGGAATAACAGGCGTTCTTACCTCACCAAAGCGTACACAGTATTTCCCAAATTTTCAATAATGTTGGTTTAAAATTGCAGGGTACTGAACCAAAAGAGGTGATTTGATAAATAGTAAGCGTTGATGTCATTCAAAACTGATCATTTATGAAACTTATACATCAAATGAATTAAAACTAAAATGTATGAATTATGCAATATTTGGCGTTTCAAGGATTTATGCTGAAAATTTATTGTTGATTTGACTCAATACTTCAAAAGACTTCAATCACAGAAGTGTTATTATACTTCATTATATTACTATACATTCAGTATCAGCTTTCAGAGTATCATATCCATTAAATTCTTCCGGAATTCAAACACCAGCATGTTTGTTCTCTAAAATGTATATCGATTTTTTTTTCAAGGTCTCGGTGACCTTTACAAAAAAAAAAAAATAAATAAATAAAAAGTTTTCGTTCTAGAAATTGAATATAATATAGGGAATGCGTATTTAGGCTATATAGAATTATAAGACAACAGTTATATTTTTAGAAATATCCACTGTGACATTTAAATAGAAGCTTTTCCAGTTTCCCCGATTTATATTCAAAATTGATATGTTTTCCCCAAAAATCAACTTTTTATGCAATCAGTGTATGTTCCAGTTAAATGGTCATTTATAAATTTATAAGTAATAATATCTCAGTGTTAAAATATAGAATCATATTCAATATGTTGCAAATGTGATGTTGTTCAATTTTCAGCAATTTTGGTTTAATGGTTTTGTCCTAGAACTCCCAAACTTCGAAATATCCCAACCACTAGCATATGCTAACATTACTCATTGTGTAAGATATTGCATAAACTATACGTTGATAACTATTGTAATGGTAAAATAGGTCTTCAAAGCCCACCAGGATGTATATGTGTATACCAAACCTTTAAAAATAATAAATAAATAAATAAATAAATAAATAAATACATAAATAATAAATAAATATATCAATAAATAAATAAATAAATAGATACATGTAATAAAATTGTAGAAACAATTGAAGGATTTGCCCAGATATACAGTGAGTGATAATACCATAAAAAATTACCGTTTATGATACGGTAAGCCTCAGATACGATACGATACGGTAGGTCTCAGATCTCAATGGGTTTAGAAATAAAATCACACTAAAACTGTGGCAGTTGTGCTTTTCAATTTTTCAGCAATTTGTTTAGAGGGACATAGTCCGAGACTGAAAAATCTTAGCATGAAAAGGATAAATTACGACAATATTTTATTTTTCCTGTATTACATAAATTACAAACTTTGTGTTAATTGCAAAATTTATAACTAAAATCCCTCAATGTTTTCGTAGAATAAAGGTAATTGAGTCGAATTAAATTCGGCTGGTATCAATTCCCCAAATAAGGCGATGCTCCGCCCATTATCATGTGCGTGCGCGGATATTCACAACAAAAATGGTTCACGGAGGAATACGAGCACGAGAAAAGCAAAAGTGTGGTAGAAAATAACTATACACAAACTCAGAGGCCAAAAACAGAAAAGTGGAACAAATTTTAGAATCGGGTAAAGCTCGAGTTTCATTGTCACGTGATTTCCTCTGACCGACCTCATCAATATTCAAGGAGTTGGCCTTGTTGTGTTTCAAATTTAAAACGGGCATATCTCGTTAACGGCATCGACTTTGTTAACGATACGTTTTATACATCTTAGATAATATACTAGCAATCGATTGCCGTTTAAGAAATCCGTTTACATTTTTTTTTATACATTTCCCGATTTCAATAGGACCATGCTCCTTTAAAATCAATGCCCCCATTTTTTAAAGAAAGAAAGAAAGAAAGAAAAAGGAAAACAAAACAAATTCCCAAACATTGAAACTGGCTCATGTTCTGGGATATTTAATCAGATTTGAAAAAATTATCATTTCTATGATTTCCTTCCGAATAAACACTGGTTTAATGTTTTATGTAGTTTTTGCTTTATCATACAGTTTAGATCTACATACCCCCATTCAGCGGACCCAACCGCAGCACAGACAGATCTGGTACATGTCTACTATCGTAATAAGGACCTCAGTTTACTATCCCATCCAAAACACTGGACACCAGCAAGTTACCTATTGAGTCTATTCGTTATACAGAGTTATTTCCCATATAAGCAGGTATCTGACGTCAACACATTGTGACGTCAACCAGTTCTATGGCAACTGGTGTAAAATTACGGGAAGTGATATAGAAATTGTATGACGTCACAAGGGTTTGACGTCAGATACCTGCTCAAATGGGAAATAACTCTGCATATCGAAAATACCCAAAAGGGATCGGCACCAGGGTCTTGGTGTCAGATCATGCACAGTACCAATTGATACTCGCCGGTTTATCGCAGAATTTACAGCAAAACAAGTATGGATATTTTCAAATATCTAGATTTGTCTGGCAGTTACCGTATTGTTGAAATAAATGCTTATATTATAAATCAAAATCATGTATCTAAACAAGGAAGAACTTGCCTGATAAATGTATAGACAATGCAATGAAGAGGCCTACACCTATGATGATTATACAACCAATAAATAAAAATTCACAAGGCCGGCGTCTGTCGTTGCTGCTAGAATAATCTGAAAAAAAGATGGCAAGTTGCTATACGACTATCTACGAAGCCGTGTTCTTACTGTTTTAAAGAAGAAAAAATCCTCTCGTTCGAACAAGAAAAAATATCGTACGAACGAGAAATTATCATATACCACAGTCTGCAGTGTAAGTGTTATTAATCGATAAAAAGAAATGGAATATCTTACATCAATAAAATTTTTGATATTTTCTAACAATTTCGTTAATAGCGGATGTTCGAGCTACATTGGTCGTGTTTGGCCTGAATTTAGTGGAAATACATTATACACACTATTTCAGTCTATCAAATGGCAGATCTAAAGTATGTTTCTAACATTTGATTTGGAATCTCATCTCCCTTTTATATTTATGCTTTAAGCCACTGGAATCAAATTAAATGGCTCAGTAACCTCACCAATTAATATTAATCAAAAATGAAAAAATAATGCATGAATATAAGTGTTTTACTGTATATCAGTAAGTACCATTCAGTTTATATTTCAGTTCTGAAATGTATAAATCATAATTAATAACTATTATAATAATTTTAATTACAAGAGGAGGGCAGAATATCACTGATGGCATAATACCCCCCCCCCCCTTTCCCTCGCATTCACATTCTTCGTCCAATGTAATAAATCAAACTTTAATTTAAGTATTTCCTTTCTATTGATAAGCTGTGGTTTTTAGAATAAACATACATATGTACAATGTGTCTGTAAGTGTGAAGTGGATCTAGATTTATATGAATTTTAAGATGAAATACATGCAATTATGCATATATAAGTATATCACTTTTTTAAAATAACAAAATACCTTACTTCATGTACAATAGTTTCTCGTTCGAAAGACAGTTTCTCGATCGAACGAGATTTTTTCTTGTTCCAACGAGAACGTTTCTCGTTCTAACGAGATAAAAAATTGTTTTCTTCTTTAAAATGACACGAAAACGGCTTCGTAACTGTCTTTTAAAGATAAAAGTTAACAAAGTCGTATAATGTTTATGCTACTACCTTTAATAATTTCTACGTCGATCTAAACTCTATTACTACAAAATTAGTAAGTTCTTCAAGGTTGCAATAAAATATTTCAATAAACATGTATGGTGGTACATCGAGTAGAAAGCATTATACAATTTGCACAAGGTACTGTAGCACATTCCTTTGTAATCACTTTCCAAATATGGAATGCCTGATTTCTACTCTCAATGCATGGTAATGATCTACTATATGTTTCAATTATCATGTGTAAGAAGTTTTTTTCATATGAAAATAGATTAATACTAGTATTACATGTAAATTGTTTTTGGTACATATGGGATGCAAATAAACAAGTTTGTTTATATTAGACATGTATAGATGGATCTTACATAGATCTACTGTACTATTCTAACTATTGCTTGATAAAGGCCAGGAGGCCGAAAATTTGCGGAAAAGAGTGTTTGTATTATTTCTTATATTATATTTTACTTTCCTTTGGAGGACTACTTATTATCTCTTATTAGTGTTTGAAATGAAGTTCATTCTCGAGACGGTGTGCATGCCACATTACACATTATTAATCAATTTCGAATTTTACATTGCTGAACGATTTACTGACTGTTCCATGTGGACACACGAAAATATCATCCATGTGTTGTAGCATAGACTATTCCCCCGATAGACTTTCCACCGGATAAACCGACCCAGTATATAAAAAACCGACCCGGCCATGTTTATTTGACAAAATCTCATCGGATATTGGCACATTGCCAGTTTAAAATTGAAATTTTGAAAAATCCGATTTCCCCGCATAAAGGCATGTGGTTTATTTTACAAATTAAAGATATCACTTTACTCTAGCTGGTTCTAGATGAGAATCATTTTATGAATTGATTCCCCATTAGGACACACTATGACCTACATGTCGAGCAAACGCAGATATAAAGACATAATTTTGATCAAATTACATTTTAGAACTGCAAAAATTACATTTTTAATATCCTTTGTGGAAATTATATGAAGTGACATTCAAAATTCGTTTAACAATTATTCATTTGGATTTAGAGAGTAGATGTGACATACAAAAATTATCGGGGAAAGGAACCAAGAGATCCCTACAAGTTTTGCGAGGAGTATCACTGACGAGAAAATGTTTTTATGTTGGGAAGCTTTTTTTCAGTATTTGTATAAGGATCACACGATGCTGCATACCTACATGTACATATATATTTACATACAAGCCTCTCTCACATACATGTAGCCGTAGGTATTATTCACCAATAATCGAAGGGATATGTAGTTTTTTGTCCTGTCTGTTAGTTTGTCTATCTGTTTTTCTGCATAAACATAGACATTACACATAATTTATGAATGCTATGTAATAGAGCTTCCATCTTTCACACGAGGAATCCTTGTGATAAGAGGCCAAAGCACAGCAATTCCATTTCCCATAGGGTCCCATGTTAAATTACCAAACTTCCGTCAAGATTTACACAACATCCTACACTTTAGCTATATGTAATCCATATATCAAAATGTTTGTCAGACCCTCCTCTATCAGAATTTTAACAGTTTAGCATAGGTTATCCACCTTATTTCGGGAAAAACATGCTGAAAGGGGATTATCCCCAAAATTTGCCAAAATTCAAATGTAAACAACAACCACGTTTTAGGTCATAGAATTTTTACATTAGCGAAATGGGAAAAAATCATGATTTTACAGCATAATCAATCTTTATTTATAGATTGATCAAATAATTTCATCCAATCACCGCCCCTGATACACTGAAATAGTAGTCCCTACATCATATCGGCCAATCACGACTCTCGTTAATTACTGTTCTTTGACCAAGACCTTTCCACTCTGAATATTTGAACATCGTCTTCTTTTGAAAATCTTACATCTTGTTCATAACTATTGATTTGTAAGTGATAGGGTGTTCATCATGAATTACCAATGATATCAACAATTTTACCTTGTAACTCGGACTTTGACATATCTGACATACTTTTTAAAAACCTTGGTCAGAACTTTCGAACGGTAAGCGACATGGATTTGATATTTCAAGTGTATTCTTTACGTCAATGCCTTTACTGGTACCCACATTTTGACATCGTGACCTTGACCTTTGCGTTTGACCTAATTCTGGAAAATTTTAACCTTGGTCATACTTTTGAGTAGTAAATAAAAGAACTTTCATATTTCACATCCCTATTTTCTAATGGCGCTTATAGTTGGTTCCATGACTTTTGACTTTTAACAGCTTGTATTTGATAAACGGAGCAATACGTGCTTCACAAACACATCTTGTTTGCTTTAATGTTGTTTTATGTCGTTAAGATGTCGTCGACATATTTGCAAATCTTTCGGATATATCTGTGGCGAAATGTTGTTCGATCAAGGTGAACTAATATGGTCCTTTCTTTGAGGTGTGTGTGTGTGTAGGTGTGTGTGTGTGTGTGTGTTTGGGGGGGGGGGGGGTTGTTGTCTCCCGTTTTTCGCGAAAGCGTGGGGACATTAAATCTCATTCGTCTGTCCGTCGGTCGGTCTGTCCGTCTGTCACGAAAACCTTAACCTTGGTCATAACTTTTTAATGGTAAGACGTAGGACATTCACATTTGGCATATGTGTCCCTTCCGGCCTCCGTCAGGGTGAAAACTTATAGCCGATAATGTTCAGCCTCTTTCTGAACGATATGGAACTATTTTTATCCCAAAATCAATGTATAGGAGTTACCGTGCCTTCAGATTTGCCTTTGGAACATTGCTTAACACTCATTATACTTTTCTATGCAGATGATACCATTCTTATATCTGACAACCCTGCTGACCTTTAACATAACCTTGATACCTTTTTCCAATATTGTAATACATGGAAATTATCAGTTAATATCAAGAAAACTAAAATTGTAATATTTGGTAGTAGGGGAATACCAAAGCAAATTTTTAAATTTGGAAACAAGACCATTGAAATTGTTGACTGTTATAAATATCTACGTATTATGTTCAAAAACACTGGAAATTTTCGTTTAGCTTTAAATACAATTGTGTCACAAGCAAAAAAAGCCATGCACTTACTATATAGAAGAATTGTAAATCTTGATTTATCACTAAATTGTCAAATTTTATTATTCAATCAAACTATTGTGCCAATTCTTCTCTATGGCTGTGAAATTTGGGGTTATAGTAACATAAAAATTTTAGAAAATGTACAGTGTGAATTTTTGAGATTTATTTTGAAGCTTAAAACAGTACACCACATTGTATGTTGTATGGTGAAACTGGAAACCGTTGATTTTCACAGTTAAATATAGAGTTTTAAATTTTTGGTCCAAACTTGTACACGGAAAACCCGGAAAGTTGTCAAGCATTATATACAAAATTTTACTTTTTGACCAGACTTTGAATATAGAGCATCAGTGGCTGAAAAATGTTGAAAATATTTTAAATGATTTAGGTCTGAGTTTTGTTTGGCAATCACAAAATGTTTATAATCATAACTGGTTTTTGAATACTGTCAAACTCAGATTATCTGATCACGCGAAACTGAGTTGGAATAACAAGGTTAATGATTCACCAAAATGCATCATTTATAAAATTTTCAAGGAAAGTCTTTGTCAAGAAAAGTATTTGTCCATTTTGCCAAAAAGCTATCGTATCATTTTTACAAAATTCAGAACCACCAACCACAGATTACCTATAGAACGTGGCAGATGGATGTCTATTGAACGATCTGATAGGAAATGTTCACTTTGTGATAAAGATGTATTGAGTGATGAATATCATTATCTATTTGAATGTAATTACTTTTCTTCTCAACGAAAAACATATCTGGAATCTTATTACTACATTCGTCCAAACATTATAAAATTTCAACAACTTTTCTGTTCAAATAAGCTAGAAGTATTGTCAAAACTATGTACATACGAGGGATGTTCCGAAATTATTGTTACTTTGGCGATTTCTTTTTGATAGAAGTAATTGTGATCATTTTTCTTTGCCCTGTCCTTCGAAGTACTCCCCCTCTGCATTTATGCATCGTTTCAACCGATCAATCCACTTTTGGAAACAGTTTTCGTACTCTTGAATTGGTATGCTCATAAGATACTGGTGAATGGCAGAGCCAAGGGCATTTCTTGATTTATATTTTTTCCAGATAGGTGAAATTTTAGTTTGGGGAACAAGAAAAAGTCACAGGGGGCCAAGTCTGGTGAAAATGCAGGGTGGGGGAGGACAGTGACCTTTTCTGCCTTCAAAAACTCCGTTACAATACGCGCCTTGTGTGCTGGCGCATTGTCATGCAAGAGCCTGAGGCACTTCAAACCTGTATGTGGGCGGCGGCGTTTGTAGACTTTCTTCAGTTTTCGAAGTACAACGTCTCTATAATACTTTGCTGTGACAGTTTTGCCTTTCGGAACAGGTATTTGCATGATTGGATCCTTGTTATCAAAGAATATGACATACAAAACCTTCCTCACGGTGCGTATTCGTTTAGCAATGCTAGGGCGCCTGGCGTTTTTGTTTGCCCAGATTCGATTAGAGCATTTTCTTTTGGGCTCGAAAAAATACACCCATGTTTCATCACCTGTGACCAAATTATCAAAAACCTTTTTGCTGTATTTTGGGTATTTCTTCAATAAGGATTTGGCCTTGTCAACCCGGGACCTCTTTTGGTCGTCAGTTAGTAAATGGGGTATCCACCTGGCATTGATCTTGCCCAGCTTAAGATGTTTCTTTAAAATACAGTGAATACGTGCTAAAGACAAGCCTGTCATTTAAGCTAACTGCCTGACAGTGTACCTTGCATCTTTTTCAAGGATTTGCCGAATTCGTTCAATGTTATGCTTTGTTGTTGTTGTTGCAGGGCGACCTGTGTGAGCAGCATCTTTCAGCTGCTGGTGTCCCGACTTAAATCGAGCAACCCACCAACAAATAGTCATATATGCCATTTGACAATGACAATATCACATACCTCACGATGAATATCTACCGCCTTTAAGCCAAGTAGAGACCTACCTTTGATATAGGCCCTAATTTCAATTACGTTTTCAGCTCTCTTGCCAACCATATTTATATAGAGTGTAACGAGTACGCTACAAAACAATCTACACGGCACTAAGGTCAGTGTAATTGTGAGCGAGAAATTTACCTATACCACGCTTCAGATATCACGCTATCGCCATGAGGTAGTTTTAAGCTCATTTAGCACTATTTCCACGAGATATTGCGCAAGTAACAATAATTTCGGAACACCCCTCGTATTTACATATCCTCATGAAGCATTTCTCTTAAGCAATCAGTTAATTACATAGACTTGTGTACTTGTCTATGCATATATATGTATGTGTATGTATGTATATGAATATCATATGTATGTAAATGTTTGTATATGTATGTGTAGGTGTAAGTATGTATGTATGTATATATGTATGTATGTATATGTATGTGTAATATGTTCATACATTCTTTAAAACAATGAACATATTACTATTTGATATATATACTTTTTAATATTGCTATGGCAACTTACTTTTAGAATATTTGTCTTATGCTAACATAGATTTTTGTGAAATTATATTCTTTAACATCCTGTTAAGCATGCTATTACTTTGTAACAAAAATGTCCTCGATATGTCATGTGACCTCGAGAGTAAATAAAGTTCTGTTCTGTTCCTAATTGCAATACCTTTCCCTTGGTACCCGATGTTTTTATCATGTGACTTTGACCGTGAGTTTTGACCTATTTCAATGTAACTTTTTAACCATAAGACGTGGGGCCTTCATATTTGGCTTGTATGTCCCTAATGTGGATTCTCAATCATGTTCGAATCTAGTATAATATCATCAAACTTTACAAGGTTCCGCTGCAGATGCATGTAGACATGCACAACCATGACAATATGTCACAGATCACTGCACCCTTACTGATGGAACCCCGAAAGCGGGGGACCACAATTCTTTTCTTTTCTTTTTCTTTTTTTTTTCTTTTTCTTTTTTTTTTTCTTTTTTTTAAATTTTTGTTTTTGTTTTGTTTTTATTTTTTTGCTTTTGTTTTTTGTTTTTGTTTTTGTTTTTGGTTTTGTTTTTTTTTTTTTTTTTTGTTGGGTTTTTTTTCTTTTTTTTTTTTTTTTGTTTGTTTGTTTGTTCTGCGCCCATGTGCCATAAGATTTTGAACCCCAAAACCATGAAAACAACCAAAGCAAAACCATTTTAGGGATTGAAACCTCTTTTCCTCAATACCAAATATTTTCTTTTCTAATATAGATTTATGTGATCTAAAATATGAAATGGCATCTTGACGTAATGATAACGAAATTTTCCCAATGATTCTGCTCAGTAATCATACATGTATATCTTATTTTTACTTTTTGCTGTGTATTTGATATAGTCTACACCAGTAAGAATAATCAAAAGGTAACTTTGTTTTGTATGCATGCTTGTTTATTTTCCTCCATGGCCGGCTGATAGGTATTTCAATTTCAAAAGGACGTAAAATCAAGACTAAATTACGGTTTCAGTTTTCCGATATGACGAGAATCCGGAATCAAAAGGGGGAAAAGATGAACCCAGGTCGATTTACCCGCCTAGGGAGGAAAGTATATGCTGATAATCAGAAGGGGGAAAACCGTACGGATAGAATATCCCCTTTAGAAGGGGAAGATCTATACTGGGTCGGTTTATCCGGGGGGCTATGCTACAACACCGGTTAAGGAAGGTATTCACACGTCAGCATTTGAAGCTCGTAATGGACATTTGAAACAGCAATTTCACAGTTGAAGAACTTGCCGTAAGTATCGTCAGTTACAATAAAAATCATATTCAAAAATGAAAAGCTATTGCAGTGTAGATGCAATATCAACTTTCAACGAAGTAACTTGATAAACTATATTCTTTCTCAAGGACATGCATTATGCACTAATTCCGTAAGTGATATGTTAAAACACATTACTACTAGTACAAATGTTACAAAAGAAGTGGGGGTTTTAAAGTAAAGCGGTATAATGCATCTACTATTATTAATGTCACACACACGTGTACCTGCTTATTGTATTGTATAACAATTTTTGATATTTGCAACGGGCACATTGAAAGAAACCAGGAACCTTCTACCATGACAATGAGCCTCGATTTTAGCTTTTATTTTAAAGACAAGGAACCAGTGATATTCGAACACAGGGTATTTCGATCTTGAATCGAACTCTTTCAAAATTCAGCTACGTCAGTCCGCCATCCAGAAGCGTGTTGTCCGTCACAACACATTGATTGTTAGAAAAACTGATCCCATATTTTCCCACGTACCTGACTCCTTGTCGTTTATATGGACCACACTGGAACCTGACGTAGTGTGGGACGCTAGGAACTGATCGGAACTTCTGATATTACTCTCAAAGTCAATGTCTTCTTTCTGTGACAGTGCTTCATCCATACGACCGTTTTCATCAGAGCTTTGCATATCAAAGTCTGTATGTATGTCCATAACAGGATGATATGGAGTCGGTGACGTCATATCAGAGGAATGACCCACACCTGCTTGGTCTTCTGTTGAAGTATCATATCCTTCGTTTGTGTACGAGACTGGGTCTGCATTTTCTTGGTTTGTCTGTACGTCCGAGACGGCGTCATGTAATGTCTGTTCGTCTGAGGCAGAGCTACTCGACACCTGATCGTCTGGACCTGGATTTACAGGCGTCTCTGTCTTAGGGGTATGTCCAAATGACGTAAACGCCATGGCAGTCTGTAAGTCTGAAGGATGGCTATTGGATGTTTTGATCTCCATGTCAAATATATCAGTTAGCTACGAATTAAACGAAACAAATTATTTAAATTATACAAAAAGATCTCCGACTTTAACTAATGATTTTTATATGGTACCTTTAAAAGAATTTATGGTATTCGTATTGAAAATAACTTAATACAAATTACCTGACTGTATGAACATATAATGTATCCAATAAAACAACGACACCGTACATATATATCGGCCCATTGTACTTACCGGTGTGTATTGCTTTAATGCAGCCATCTTTCGAAATATTTATGGAAAAGGAAGTATTACTTATGATGCATGTTACAACAGAAACTTACCCTTTTGATTTACACGGGTGTTGACCCGTGACTATTCAAGATTTCAAAAACATGCTCAATAGTCAATTATTTAAAAGAAGAACAGACGCTTCTATAACATGGCACTTACAACAAAGAAAAACAATCAAAATCATTCCGCTTCTTTTGAAATAATATGTCTATTCTAAAATCTTTAATGTATATGTGCATTCTAAAGCAATCTAGTGAAAATATGCATTAAAGTGTGAATGAATAATTAGTCTATTATTTCCTTTGCAGTGTGAAGATTATAACAAGGTTTCTTACGGTTGATTGATTGATTGATTGTCGTTTTACGTCAATCCACGATTATTTCACGTAACGGCGACAGTGACGGCATCTGCTTGATGCATAACATACAAATTTACACCTTTGCAAGGGAAACATTTGAAGCAGTGAGGAATATTTTACGTTCAACACCTATCCTGCCTTGAGGATTTGATTTTTACTGTCATAGAACACCAGGGTGGAAATCGAACCCGGGACCTCACCATCACGAACCTAGAACCTCATCCCCTGAGCCACACCGCCTCAGTTAAGTTTCCTAGGAAGGGTTTGACTTAAGTGTTATCAAACCTCTGTAGAATGTGATGTGACACATGCTATGTCTACAATGTAAATTGATATAAATGTTGTGTATGTAATGTTGACATATATTGTGTCGTTGGTACGTTGTGGGTATTCATAAAGGGTTAGTACGTTGTGGGTATTCATTAAAGGTTAGTATGTTGTAGGTATCCATTAAGGGTTAGTATGATGTAGGTATATATTAAGGGTTAGTATGTTGTGTGTATCAATCAAGGGTTAGTATGTTGTGTGTATCAATTAAGGTTCAGTATGTTGTGTGTATCAATTAAGGTTCAGTATGTTGTGGGTATCAATCAAGGGTTGGTATGTTGTGGGTATCAATCAATATCTTGGCTTAGTCTTTAATTACAACAACAAATTTAGCGTAACTCAGAAACAGCTTGCTTTGCAGAGCAGAAAATCTCTTTTTGCTTTAAAGAAAAAATGCATGTCATTTGATTTTAATTATCCAACTTTGCTATCTTTATTTGATTCTTATGTTAGTGGTGTTGCTGGTTATAGTTCGGAAGTCTGGGGTTTTTCATTCAGCCCCAGATATTGCAAAGGTTCAAACTGATTTTTGTAAAAAAGTATTCTAGGTCTCAAACGTTCAACTTCTAATGTTTTTGAATATTTTGAACTTGACCGTTACCCTTTCTTGATTAGACGCCATTTGAGAATTCAATTCTTTCAATTCTTTATTACTTTATACCATACGGTATATCAGTGCACATATATACAATACATATATACAATATTTACAAAATACAATTAACTATTATATTACATTGGTGAGTGAGTCATGTAAACACAGAGAGTGAATTACATATTTGTGGCTCTTAGTTTGCTAGCAGAATGAAGAAATTTTTCCAACTGGCACAATTCTCTGACGTTTTGTGCGCTTAAAAGTTGTACTAATTTGAAAACACTTGGTCTTCTAAAGTAATATGGTTTTATATATATATGGCGTAAGTTATTATAAAATGGACATTTCAAAATAAAATGTAACTTGTCTTCAATTTCATTACAGTTACAGAGCAGACACGTTCTATTGTTTCTTGATATATTTCTGTATCTGCCTATTTCAATACTCAAATTATGAGCTGAAATTCTATAACGTGTAATTAATTTCTTATAACGTGGATCAATTGATTTTTTCAAATAGAATTGTAAACAAAAATTGTCTATTAAATGTTGATATATTACTCCTTTTGAAGAATTCACAAGTTTGGAAAGCATATTTTGTTTACAAACATCGTATATTCTCTGTTCGAATATTTTATAAGCTGCAGATGTTGGAATATCGCTGTCCCATAGATAAAATAAACCAAGATTTCGTAATTCGTCTCGAATACTTACTATCCATGTGTCATTAATAAAACAACGTTCATTATAGCATTCCTTCAGAATACAGTTATCATTTACTTTGAGCTTTTGCCAGTACTTAAAAATTTTTAATTTTCTTTTAACAATTAAAGGCAATCTACCCAGCTCACAATACACAAGATCATTACTTGCAGATTTTGGTACACCTAATGTGTATTTACAAAATTTTGTATGTACATTTTCTATATCTGGTGCCTTATGAAAGCCCCAGATCTCTGACGCATATGATAATATACTATGCACGTAAGAATCGAAGACATCAAATTGTGTTTCAATATTAAAGCAATAGTTTTTAAGCATTGATGATAAAGCAAAGGTAGCTTTTCTCGCCTGTTCAGCAATATGTTTTTGAGTTTTGAGAAATTTGCCATTATAATTGAAAAGCATTCCCAAATATTTAAAGTCATCAACAATATCCAATGTTATACCATTATAATCCCAAACTTCTTTTCGTTTAATTTTCCCGCCATTTCTAAAAATAACTACCTTTGTTTTATCTACATAACTTTTAAACTCCAGTCGTTGGAATAATCACTTAAAGATTGTAAAATTGACTGTAAACCTTCCGGAGTTTCGGATAACAACACCATATCATCAGCATACATAAGTAGGAAAATATTAAGTAATTGCAGTTCAACATATGGACAATTGTTCTTAATAAAATATATCTCAAAATCATTGACGTACAATGAAAAAAGGATTGGAGACAATACTTCCCCTTGCATAAGACAAAAGTTACTAAAGAAGTCCTCACTAAATACACCTTGATATTTAACGCACGCTTTTACGTTGTTATATAATAACGTAATAATTTTAAGCAGTTTACCACCAATACCAATATCAATTAACTTTTGCCATAACTTACATCTATTAACAAAATCAAAAGCTTTTTGAAAATCTATAAAACAACAATACAATCTCTTTCCTTCTTTTAAATTTCTATTGATAAGTGTTTGTAAGACAAAAATTGCATCAGTTGTTGATAGTCCATTTCTAAAACCAAATTGAGCATCCGTTAAAATACTAAATTCCTTTTCCCAGTGTAGGATTCTATTATTTAACACGCTAGTAAATAGTTTTCCAAAACAGCTAACAAGAGAAATACCTCTGTAATTATTTGTGTCATTGACATCACCTTTTTTAAAAACAGGTACTATACAAGCTCTAGACCATACTTCCGGGAAAAACCCAGATCTAAAAATAGAATTAAAAAGTTTAAGTAAATACGGAAGCAAAATTGTTTTACCTTTGATGAAAATTTCATTTATTATTTCATCATCACTGCAACTTTTATTTGATTTCAAGTTATTAATAGCTTTTAGAATTTCATCAGAGCTAATTTCGTAGTCCAGTTGTTCATATAAGGTTTCGACATCCTTCCCCCTAATTCCAACACCATTAGCATCGTCTTCATTAAACATTATAGATTTGAAATGGGTAAAAAAATTCCTCATTTGTAATTGTACTTGTGACGTGAGATTTTTTCTTTTTAAATATTTTATGAAACTGTCTGGGATTTGATTTCTTAAGATAACTCAGCATATCCCCTTCTTGTCTTTTATATTTTCTTTTTAGTTGACATTCGGTTCGTTTGTATTTACGTTTGGCCTGAATTAGTGCTTCATAGTTAACATCAGATTTATCAATATTAAAAGTATGTAACGCTGATTTGTAATTATTAAATAGTCTTTTACAAGCATCAGAAAACCATGGTTTGTTATCTTTCTTCCTAAAACCTGTTGTAGCATGTGGTTTGGACTTCTTAATATCACAGAAAGGTAAAACACAATCTTTTAACACATCACTTATGCTATTAACACACATATTTACATCGTTTTGACTACACAAATTGACATCTAGGCAACCCTGTAGTGTATTTATGATTTCACTAATTTTTTCAAGAATAATATCAGTATTGTCATCATTCCATATAATATTTCTAAATGTGGTTCTATTATCAGAATCTGCGGAGGTTATACATGTACTTGCATTCTGTTGAATCTCCTTGGCCTTGACATTACCGATGTGAAAATACACAGGTGAGTGATCAGAAAAATGATTGAACTGTCCCGAAGAAAATTCCTTTATACTCTCAATGTGAAAGCTATCAACTAAAACGTAGTCAATAAGACTTTTACCCAGTGAATTGCAGAAAGTAATATTGCCCCCCGGGTCACTTGTATGTCGCCCATTTATGATTCGTATACTGGACGTTTTACATAATTCTAAAAGTCTGCGGCCAAATGAATTGACTTTACTATCAAAACTTTTTCGTGGTTTGCATTCAGGTTCTGAAATGTAATCCAATACAGGTGTAATTAAATATGTTAAATCATTAGGGAGTAAGTAATTTTCAATATAATCTACCCTTTCACCTGTCCTGGCATTCAAATCACCGGCCAGACATATAATTCCTTTCGCTTTATGGCGAACAATGGATTCTTCCAAACATGAGAAAAGATCCACATCATTTTTTATTATAGAATACACTACCTTCTGGGGGTATATAGTAAAAAGCAAATATAAAATCTTGCACCCCCTCTACTGATCTATCAAATTTTATCCATACAATACTGTCACCAATACTCTCTAAAATATGTATTCTGTTATTGAATTCTTTCTTATAAAATATAACAATACCTCCGCCTTTACTACTAGATCTTGGAAAAGTAAATTTACAATAACCATCTAAATCAAAGACATCATCTTTGTCTATCCAACATTCATATAAACAAATCAGGTCGTAGCCACTTAAAACTGAAATAAACTCATATTCCTGGAGTTGTTAATTGGAATTGTTAAATATTGGCTGAAAATCTTAGACTCTGAAAATTGTATACTAAGAGCTTGTTATAAATATATGTATGATGAGTGTATGTCAACACCTAATAGCAAAAATTGGGCAACGTCAGTTAAAAATCTATTTGAATCTCTTGGTTTAGCAGATTATTATCTCAACCAAGAAATTATTAATTATAAAGAAGTGTTTATTGTTACCAAGCAGCGAATTTTTGATCAATGCAAACAAAAGTTTTTAAGTACGCTGGAAACTTCCTCCAAATCTCATTTTTATAAGCATCTTGTAGTTAAATTTCCCTTACAGTCTTGTCTATGTAAACCTATCCCATATTCCTTAAAGAAATACATTGCTAAATACAGACTTTCGGCACACACATTATGTATAGAAACAGGAAGATTTCGTAAACAGCCTGTTTCCCAGCGCATATGTCCACTATGCAAAATTGACATAGAGGACGAATTTCATTTTATTTTAAAATGCCCATCATACATATCCATCAGATCAAAATTTATTAAGCCTTACTTTTTTTCGCAAACCCTCCGCTTTCAAACTGGTTCAATTACTGAGTTCTAATAACACCAAAGAACTTTGCAATCTAGGTAAATTTTTGTTATATTCTACAAAACTAAGAAATTCTCTTATTTGACTTTACTACTTTTATAGTTTCACTCATTGCTTGTACCTTATATATAATGATTATTTATGTTGTCTTATATTTGTATATACATGTATGTCTGTAAGTTGTATAACTTTTGACAAATAAACTACTACTACTACAATCAAGGGTTAGTATGTTGTGGGTATCAATTAAGGGTAGTACGATGTGGGTATCAATTAAGGGTTAGTATACTTTGCTGTAGGTATCTATTATAAGGGTTAGTATGTTGTGGGTATCCATTATAAGGGCTAGTATGTTGTAGGTATTCATTTAAGGTTAGTATGTTGTGGGTATTCATTAAAGGTTAGTATGTTGTAAGTATTCATTAAGGGATAGTATGTTGTGGGTATTCTTTAAGGGTTAGTATGTTGTGGGTATTCATTAAGGGTTAGTATGTTGTAGGTATTCATTAAAGGTTAGTATGTTGTGGGTATTCATTTAGGGTTAGTATGTTGTGGGTATTCATTATAAAGGGTAATAATTAAGGGTTAGTATGTTGTGGGTATTCTTTAAGGGTTAGTATGTTGTGGGTATTCATTAAGGGTTAGTATGTTGTAGGTATTCATTAAAGGTTAGTATGTTGTGGGTATTCATTTAGGGTTAGTATGTTGTGGGTATTCATTATAAAGGGTAATAATTAAGGGTTAGTATGTTGTGGGTATCCATTAAAGGTTAGTTTGTTGTAAGTATTCATTAATTGTTAGTGTGTTGTAGGTATTCATTAAAGGTTAGTTTGTTGTAAGTATTCATTAATTGTTAGTAATATCCATCTTCAATATCCATCTTCAAGAAAACAACATCACCCGTCTATAGAAGATGTGATTTACTCATGTGAAGAGACAATATGTGAACTGTATTGTATAGACACTTTTAGTATTGTATTTAATTTGTATTGTTAAAGTAACTTCTAGTGTGTAGTTCCTAAGTGTGAATTGTAAAGTATTAAGTAAAAGTAGTAAGTGTTAAAGTACTCAGTCTTTGTTTTATTGCAAAAACTGTCACCAATCTGCTCTACTCGTTCATCCGTGACAGTTAGTATGTTGTGGGTATCAATTAAGGGTTAGTATGTTGTAGGTATTCATTAAAGGTTAGTTTGTTGTAAGTATTCATTAATTGTTAGTGTGTTGTAGGTATTCATTAAAGGTTAGTTTGTTGTAAGTATTCATTAATTGTTAGTGTGTTATAGGTATTCATTAAGGGTTAGTATGTTGTGGGTATCCATTAAGGGTAAGAATATTGTAGGTATTCATTAAGGGTTAGTAGGTTAATTATGGATGTTCATTGGGATTTGGCCTAACGGAAGATATTTACTCCTGATCTAACTCGGGGACCTGATCTTGCCCATCTTTAAAAGTATCCTGTTGGACACCTGATCCCACCCATTTCACTTTTCAGTCGGATCCCACCCATTTCACTTTTCGGTCGGGCACCTGGTCGGGCATTTTCGAGCAAGTAACATATCGCTCTAAATTGAATATAATTTAGCTTAGTGTCCTTATTCCTTATTTTCTCATAATGATTATGATGATGATGATGTTGACGATGATGACGATGCTGATGACGAAAACGACGACGATTATTATTTTTATTGTAAATAAAAATTAATATTTTAAATACTGTTGTCTAATTAGAAACAGTTACCAGTAAAATATAGCTCAAATTCGCCATACTAATAGGTCTCTCTCTCTCTCTCTTCCATATCCTGTAATTGAACAATGTATGTGAGGTATTTTAACACCACTTCACACTATACAACGGCAGTTAAACCAATGATCAAATATACATATACATGTACAAACGTATTACATACATAGGTGTATTTTCAACAGTACGTTATTTAACAAAAGATCGTAATCGTTTTAAATATATTTTTTTCAGTGCTACAAGATCTAAATCCCTAAGTGATAAGCAATCAGCAGTATACACTCTTAGAAGTACCTTTGTGTGGAAGGTTATTGATTTGTCAAAATATCATGATGAACACAGAATATTATTAGTTCCAGTATATCTGCTATCGTCTACATCGTGTACAAAGAAAAGCATGGACTCAACAATTTTTCACTCATATCGCAACAATGAAGTAAGAGATAATCGACCTCTTATAATAAATCTTAATCATGATGGCGCAATCCTGGAATCGGACCTGGATCGTCAAAACCGCAAAACAGGAGCTTTACCATTTTTACGCATTTATTGCACCGTCACTTATATATGACTGTCATCAGACAGCTATTGCCACCATATCATCTTCAGTTATTTTAAAAGAATTTAGAGTGCAAAACATCGGACTCGATAAATCATTCTCCATGATATCATCTATAAATCATGTGAGACTGGCAAAAGTGAAAGTAGACAATGTCGATGACAGATCTCACTATTAAGTCTTACATTTTATGGCGAATATTACCAGCATGTTCGATTGTTTTAATATTATTTGCAATAAAGAAGAAGCATAAAGCTATTGGTGCCTGGCTGTTAAGTTGCTTTGAAGGGCCGATGAATCGTGCAACATTTTCGAAAAAACAAAAACTCTTTTCTGATCTTGTATCGTCAAAATTCAGACTTGGACGAGATTTGAAAATATTAGAAATTGGAGCTGGTACTGGTGCAAATTTTTTGTTCTATCCTCCTGGATGTCATATGACCTGCCTTGATCCCGTTAAGGAATTTTCTCCATATATTCAATCAAATGCCAAAAAACACCGGATTTCAATCGATAGATTTATTTATAGCTTTGCAGAGAAAATGCACATGATTGACTCGGAATCTATCGATGTTGTCGTTTGTACTTTCGTATTATGCACAGTTAAATCACAAGAAAAAGTGCTACAAGAAGTGAAACGAATTTTAAAACCGGTAATTATGTTTGTTAGTCGTAATGTCTATGCTATTTTATGCATGCATCTCTAAAACCCTATGACTATGTGCATGAGAAATGCTTTATACAGCCGATTGTGATAACTTGCGTCATATAAGGGTATGTAGTTTGGATCTTGATGTATATGCTTTGTAATACTATAATTTATCAGTAATTAATTTATTTTCAAATTCAGGGCGGCAAGTTTTACTTCATGGAACATATTTGTTCAGAGAAAAGAGGCTTCATTTACTTGATGCAGATACTTTTAAATCCAGTATGGAAGATATTTGCAGGTGGATGTGAAATAAAGAGAAACACACCAGCCACATTGAATAAAGCAGGCTTCACTGAATGTCATGTTGAAAGATTTAATGGTGTTAAGCCTTTTGTATTTGTAGTACGTCCATTGTGTATGGGCATTTTGACCAAATAGATAATAACATACAATAATTACAATTATATTCAACTTGATTCCTCATTGCAGTTTTATTTATGCCTTTCATTTTATTCTTTACTTGTAAATTTCAGTCATTAGGGACTGGTGTTTTTACTATTAATTGCCATAATATATCTTTGTTTTGTGCCTTTTTTAACACAGTCTTGCAATACATTCCATTTTATTTGAGATATAACAGGTACTTCACAATGTATACTAAATTATTTTGGGATCTTATGTTCATTAATGACACCAACCAACAATAGTTTTCATGAATTGCAAGTTATTTCTCTTTGTTTTACGTCATTCATATTCTACACATTGTAAAGACCACATATCTTTTTGAATGTTAAAATGTTTTATCTTTTTACTTAAAATTGCCAAATCTTAGAATTAAATTGTAAAATGTAATTTTTAACAGACATATATGTCTCTGTTTTTAACTTCATGTGAGCTTTAGTAAGGAAAATATCATAATACATGTATAATTCATTAAAGATGACAAATTTTGTGTCAGTTTTTTTTTATTTTCTAGATTAATTGTGCAAACTTTGCATAGTTTGATTATATCAAAGTACATGTATAATGGTATATATATATTCAGTGTATTGCCTTTTAAATAACTAGTTTGTAAATGGCATTATTATACCTTTACACTCATTTTTATCATTTATGCATTTACATGTAATTGGCATTGTATAAATTTTTTTTATAAATGCATTGCTAATATAGCCTCATAGTTTTAAGAATATGTTATTCATTTAATTTCTCAGGTTGAAACTAAACTGAAGTTTTGGTTGGTATATAATGAAGTTCCCCCATCATATTTTTGATGTTTAATAAAAATAATAAAAACAGGAGTTACTGGTATTGTTTTTAATTAACCTTTTATTAGAGTAATTGATGATTTTGCCAACCAAAACATCAGTCCCATAGGTAAACGGGTACATTATTAGAAAATTCTTTAATAATTGTCTTATCAGATACCTCAGAGAGCCATGTAAAAAAGTAATTTAACTTGTATGTTATAGTTCTGCTATAATAAGTCGTTATTCAAGATTATGCTGTAAACAAATGGATTTGAAGGTAATTCATTGTTATAATTCACCTGTCTTAGATATATGATGTCATCTTTGATGCAATATGTGACCGACTGTACTGTTCAATTCAGTAACAATGGGCAATCTTGGTGGAGCTGTAAATAGTATCATTATTGGTACATTAAAGAGTTGTCATATTTGTAACTTTAAGTTTTGTTTTTATAATGTTATTTTGAAATGTAATAATCCAAATGTTGTGGGTTGGAATAGTACCTGATTCATGTTTATGTCAGCAGCCAGCTAATGACATAACTTTTGAGTTAACATCATGGACATGTATGACATATCAAATAGATAACGAACTCTCCATAGCCAACATGCTCTTACCTGCAGAATAAAAAAATTCTGGACCATGAACTGATATATAGTATCTGCACGATTTTCGGTGAAAAATACCAAACAACAGCGATGTTGATTAAGTTTTCAGTTTAATTTTATTTCATATTATACATGTATTAAATAGTTTATCATACTAATAGTTATAGTGTTAATTATACATATCAGGTAATTTGCATTTTCTATTGAACATTTGAATGCTTTAGTGGTAAGGATGCTCACCTTAAGATCGTAGGATCCTGGATTCAGATACCACCAGTGCCAGCTCAGTCTGGTTCCCTGTCCTTATGATGAGACAGTAAAATCCGAGTCCATGTCACATCAGTGGCTGGCTTGTAGAGAAACCAGTTATCTCATTCCTTTAGGCAAGTCTCTTATTGTAAAGGTCAAAATTAGAATATGTATTAAGAAAATCACCTGTTGGTTGATTGATGGTTGTTATATAATTACATTGCTTTCAACAAGTTTTCTGTGAATCCATATTATCTGTACCAAAAGCCATGTGCATAAAAATCTCCAAACAAGTGCCATATCATATAGTTGTAGCTTTATGTTTTACATTCCCAGGAATTCTTTTATTTATACATAAGTACATATATCAGGTATATTTACACTGTACATGTATTTGAAAGTTTTACACGGTATTATAATGTTTCCACAGATGCTTTATATAGACAGTTTTGAATATACATGTATATCTAAATGTATAACCTGGAATTTAAAAAAGAATACATATAAGATTATTAGTATACTGCATTTAATTACCTTAACACATTGTATATCACATTTAATGGACACTAATTACAGGTGCTAAAATTTTATGATTCTACAGCTTTCCAGGAATGAAATGCAAGTGTGACTGTCAGGACAAACCAATAAGATAAATGTTAAAATCTAATCTTAAATCTAAAACTAGAACTGTCCTATCGGGACAAATACCCCCGCGGCACCAAAATTCAAAATAGGGCATAGTGACTTTGACCTTTGACCCACGACCTTGGTTCAGGGTCATGACACACCGGCATCTCCAAAGGAACAAATGTACCAAGTATGATCATCATATGATAAAGAATAAAAAAAGTTATGCCCCGGACAAAGGTTGAGGGACAGACAGACGGACAGACAGAGTGATTCCTATATACCTGGTATAATCAATAATGGATGGTAAGCGGACATGTGCAAAATTTATACGAGTCCTACAGATCGTTAATCTGTGGCCAGAGATTAAGTAGCTCTTTCCCATAGATCATTAAAGTGTGACCACAGATAATGTATCTCTGTCCCACAGATTACTAAACTGTGACCACAGATAATGTATCTCTGTCCCACAGATTACTAAACTGTGGCCACCGATAATGTATCTCTGTCCCACAGATTACTAAACTGTGACCACAGATAATGTATCTCTGTCCCACAGATTACTAAACTGTGACCACAGATAATGTATCTCTGTCCCACAGATTACTAAACTGTGACCACAGATAATGTATCTCTGTCCCAAAGATTACTAAATTGTGGCCACCGATAATATATCCAAGTCACACAGATTGCTAATCTGTGACCACAGATAATGTATCTCTGTCCCACAGATTACTAAACTGTGGCCACCGACAATATATCCAAGTCACACAGATTGCTAATCTGTGACCACAGATAATGTATGTCTTCCCACAGATTACTTAACTGTGGCCACCGACAATATATCCAAGTCACAGATTGCTAATCTGTGACCACAGATAATGTATGTCTTCCCACAGATTACTAAACTATTATCTATACAGTGCCTGATGTATGGAGGCCAGTTGATTTGATGTGCACAGGTTGTGGGTTCAATGAATATACATGTGTATGGACACTGTGATGTGTGTATCAATGGGTAGGGTGCTAATGACCCTAGCCGCACATCTATATCCAAAATCATTGCAAATTACCCTCCCTGGTAGACCTTGAAAAACATCAGGCATCTTTGTCTTGGCATGAGGAATAAGTGCACCAAGTTTGACAGTCCCAGCCCCAACAGTTTGATCTGTGTCCTGCCTACAAAGGTTTCCTGCCAAGTAGACGTACAGAGCCATACCATAATACGTCTTGTCAAAGATGGACTCTAAACTTTTTTTTGTCATAGAATGTCATACATTGTGCGTCTATCATCCATAAACTTTTCATACTTTCAACTACTTCAACACTGCTTGAGAGATTTTTATCAAACTTGATAGGTATGAAATACACTTTTAAGCAAAGTCATACAACAATAAACTTGATCAAAGGTTCAAGGTGGAAGATACCAGTTGGTAAAGGTCCAAAATCTTAACAAACCCTTTGGTCTTGAGCATTCTACATGACATGTACTTGTATCATAAACTTTAGGATGAAAAGCTTTAAAGTCCCAGTCTGTAAATGATCTGTCTACATATAAAAGATTGACAGACTTAAAAACCAGTATACTGATTGAAATTAATTATTCAAGAAAAACAAACCAAAATATTATCTTGATCTGTTGTTGGTAATAAGACATGCCAAGCTGCAGTCCACTATCTCAGAGTATGGGTGAAAAGAAACCCATTTCAGGCTGAAGTAACTTCAGTAAAGGGGAATAAATAAATAATAATAAATGAATTCCAACTCATTTTGTAAATGTAGGCAATAAAGATGCATACCAGATTTTGGTATATTATCTCGAAGGATGTGTGGAAAAAATATATAAAAGTGATTTGAGACAAAGAGCCATTACTTGGTCAGAAGTAGGTCAACTGCACCAAAATTCAAATTAGTTCTGTAGTTGTTGGTACTGACGATGTATACAAAGTATCAGTCCAACATCTCAAAGGATGTGAGGAAATGACTTCAAAATATGTAAAGACAGACAACCTAACTCCAGTACACCCACAATTTTAATAGAGGGTATAATGATAACAACCCTGGAATATCATTTAGATTTCTTATATTTATGCGTGCAGTAAACAGAATATATATTAATAACAATATTCCATACAAATAATTGTTTTATTTCAGGACATAGCATTTAACACCATAGACATGTATATACCTTGTATATCCATTTGGGATCTAATTACCTATTTTTTTTTTTATTCATAAAATAATAATATAATAATTTAAACTTTAGTTTTAAAATATATTCTTGTAAAATATTCCAAGTATAATTACATGTATCATGTTTTACAGAGTTATGAAATATTGCCTGGATTTTAAAATTTCATTTTTAAAAGTAATTCATGTGTGCTGCGTCTTTCTTAATATATATGGATACTCTGATTAAAAAGAAAACCGTTTACTTTGTTAACTGAAAAAACAGAATAGTACATGTACACTTAATAAAAGAGGAAGAGTTATTTAAAAATAGGTATCCATATACGTTACCTTGCAATGACCATTTACATTCTAAAATTCTACCAATATAAATTACATGTAGATGTACTATTATAGAAAGGTTTTGGATCTCTGTTTCTTATGGATATCCACAATGTCAAGTTATTATCACTCTTACTTTTATTTTATATAAACATATATAATACAATGATGACCGCTAGGAATACTGACTCCAAAACCTAAATCTTGTTATCAACTGGAACATAGCCAGAGTGTCATCTCTCCTTATGGGGCTTCAACTTCTGTAAGAACTTCTTTTGTGCCTATAATTTGTATCATAGTAAGTATCACTACTGTTATAGTGATCATGATTTGCAGTTCTGTAAGGATCACTTCTACAGCGACGTCTATAATCTGTCCTATGAAAATTCTGTTGATATCTGTCCCTATATCTATGGGAATATCCATCATTTCTATAACGGTCGTAGGGACCTCTCCTGTGATACTGCTGAGAGCTGTTATAGTGAGGTGTACTGTATTCACTGTAACTATGGTAACCATTAGGATATCTTTCATGATAAGTATTGTATATAGATGGATAATCACGCTCATGACCATTATATCCATTAGAATATCTTGACACAGCATTCTGATTCCAGTTCTTTTCTCTGAAATTAAATGAGTAATCACTTTCCTTATCTTGTTGATCATCATAAGCATATTGTCCTATTTTGTGATTATTCTTTCTTTGATCTGCATTATCACCATTCAACCTTCTTCTATCTCTTTGATGTGCATTTGAGATTTTGCTAGTGCCTTGGTTGGTTCTACCAAATTCCTTTTTCACCATGGGTAATTTTTCTCTGCCTTCATATTTGTACTCGGTATTTCTGAAAATCATACATGTACTCAATTCAACTTTTGTTGGTAATTATGAATGATGTGGCTGTTTTATGTCTAAAAAATATTACTAACACTTTTCTTCCTCCAATAAATTACTGTTTGCTGAAAGCGTAAATTCGTACTGACTCAAGAAACAAACAAAAGATTATTTTGCTATATGTGAACAAAATATGTTATACTTTACCCTTTACATAAGACCATATATCAAGTAAAAGCACTATCACAACAGACTATGTATATCTTGCATAAAGTCCAGCTCCCCCTATGTTCATAACTAAATGGTCAAAGTTCTATGATTCTTAGGATAAAGATCAAGGTGAATGTCTCAAGAGTTTCATTGGTGACATATACATGTAAAACTATGGGCAAATTTGAATGGTTCAGTATTTTACTACAATAAAGTTACAGAAACTCACAATTTACGAGTTTTAAGATCTGCCAAATAGTTCTCTCTTTCTATTGGATGACCTCTTGCTTCTCCACATACTACAAAGAAAAATTCTAAAATATACAAATAGTCCACTTATATATACATATAATACAACTGGAAATCAAGTAGAGTGTTATAATGGAGGTATAAACATAGAATTCAAGTACCAGATCTTAGTTCTAAAGCCTTAATTAAGATTTTGATAATTTACAGAACGCTTTCTTCTTTTTAATTGAAAACAACTGTACCAATTTTAACAATGATGGTTTACTGTAATAATATCGTCTATTATAAATATATCGTAAATTAATCATTTTTTTATGACAGGAAGACAGAAAATTCCTTATATTTTCTTGATTGATAAAAACTTCAAAATTTCAAATATGAAATCAGTAAAATTTGATTAACCCACACTTTATGGCTTCTTCTGGTTCAATCGCTAGACGTTCTATCATATATCTATAACAGAAAGGTAGTGAAGAGCTTATATATTGAAAGGCATCAATATAAAATATACTTGAAAAGTTTCAGAGTCATAACACAACATTTCAAATGAGTATGACTCATTTTAACTGAATCATTGATGATAACACATCAAGCTTTAATTTCCTTAAGGGTTTTTATTATGATTAACATGATGGAATGTTTAAAGATCATTTATAGTATATAAAAACAATAAAACTACTGGCATACAAACCTGCACACGAGATAACCTGTTCTATTGACACCATGAGTGCAGTGAACACATGCTATCACATCTGAAACAAATAAGTTTCCTATTATTTCAAACTTTGGCTGATAAAATTGACAAGGGTGCTCATTAAAAATTAATCACACTACAAATGTTGTTACCTTCATTCGGGTTTTCTTCATAAAACTTTTCCAGTACATCAAACATTCTGTAAATAAAAAATGTGGTAAAATAACGATGCAAATTTAGAAGGCATTTTTAAAACTTTTAATTTTGGAGACATTTCGGGAGCTGAGTAAAGGATAATGATAAACTATCATATATTTACCTATAAACTACATCATCACTCGGAACTATATGCCCTTCTGTAAAGATCTTCTCATATTGTATACCTTGATTTTTAAATTCCTGGAAAAAATAAAATATTTCCAGCTTAATAAAGACATAAAACAAATTACAGTATATGTAATTTATGCTGTGGATTTGCCTTTGCTAAATATCGCAGTCATGTAAAACTTCAGTATAAAAATTTGCAGCATAAAATAGTATAAATGAAAATGTAAACACATATGTTCTGAGTCTGGTTTTTTATTGTCTCCAGGATTCATTTAAATTAAAACAGGATATCTTCTTTTTCCATTATTAAAAATGTCAAAATGTGAATTAGAAATTCTTTGGCAACGGCAGTACATGTATTAACAAATTCCCTTGCTTTTAGGCACATTTAGTACAGGTATCTATTTATTGTGAACCTTAGTAAGTAATGACACCCTCTTTGTTATTATAATGACAAAAGAATTACCCAAGCTATGGACAGTGTTTATTCAATAATGCATGTAAATGAAATATATGGAGGTATATATAATATATAAGGTGTTGTCACTGATAACCATGTTAAATTCAATTGGCCGCATGTAATTAATTGGCACTATTTAAGTTTGGCATTATCAAAATTTATGCACTGGTATACCATGTTAACAGCATTTTGCTGAAGGTGTTATAAACTTAATTCTAGAGACTCGGTTCTCAATCAACTGCACACTCTGTACTTCAAAAGAAAAGTTACTACATATGAAAAATCTTTTCTGAGTTTTATGATTTTGCAAATGTCATCTTCAATGATATTCTTCAATGAAAAAACACTTTTCCTGCGATTATGTGAGAGTAATGCTGCTTTGCTCTGGTGATCATTTTGCACATGATACCGCTAATGTTTGTATCCATGGATTAGGCTTAGTTTATGAAACTGCAAAATTATAAGTTTCACATTATACAGTACAATTGGGATTACACTTATATCAATAATACTTACATGAGATCCATAATACTTGGTAGTGAAAGTGAGATCTATCACAAGCTTAAGATTAAATCCTTTGTCCTCAACCATTGTTTTTAAATTTACTGGTGTGAATCTACAATATTCAATTCAGTTATTTCTTTTTGACAAAGACATGTCAGATTCATATTCACATTTTACACAAGATTTCACAATAACTTATTACGAGAGTGAAAAATGGTATGTACAAAACATGTATTATGCTGCAAACGCATGTTATTACATAATATAGTGCATATACTTCAAAAAGCTCATATCCATTTACAATACAATTACTGATAAAAATACAATTTATATAATATACAAACTTAAATGAATATAAACATTTAGCACACCATTTGCCTTTCTATTTACAACAACAGATAGAAATTTTCCATGTTTTGTAAGACAAAAGTCATTACAAAAGATCATAATTAAAAAGATGTGCAAGTAACAGACAGAGAGACATGACAGGTAGACTACATTACAATCAAAATCAACACACAAGAAAAGAACTGCAGAATAACTTCAGTTTGTTGGTGATTGTTCAATGCCACACTAGAGTAATTTTATCTATGTAGTGATAGTGACACTGACAGTCAGTGTTGAGTAGTGGATACTAAAAAATAATTCTTCAGACTTCCCAAAAAACAACAGGAGACCTTTTCACTTGTTCAAGCTAGTGTCACACACTACTGGAAAGTATAAATGAACTTCAAACAAATGAAAAAGTTACAAAAAAAGAAGTGAACTAATGGAGAAAGTTGTTCTTGCTTCTCTTCAAAGCTCCAACACCACACGTATGGAGCACATTTTTGCTAGAGTCTGTTCTAAGATTTAATTATCATATGTTTAAAACTTTCCCTAAACTGACATTTTTTCCCTTACAAAGAGTGTATTTGCCAAATATGACATATACCAGAAAACCATTCCAAACTACCTTTCTGTTTTTGTTACAGAAAAGAAACTAAGATGCCATACGATGCCAAAATATTGAAGATAGTGCCCTTGATATGGAAACTTTTCTTGTTAGAGTTTTACTGAAATAATGATGCAATGATAAATTTAGAAATTTCATGAAGAATGTTCATTTTCACTCTGTGCTGAAGGGTTTAATAGGGCAGTCTTGTAGCCCTAACCCAAAAACTGAGAACATCGAAATACCAAGGAGTTGCGATAGGAATACATTGCTAAGTTAGGAGACAGATTGAAATTCTGTTCCCTATTGGAAGTTTTGTGACATCCTGTAAGGTCTGATGCACCCTTCCTAGATTTATATAGACTGTGAAAAATAATTATTTGCATACACTTATGGCATCATGGCAGATGTGACCAGTCAACAGGGGATGCTTACTACTCCTTAGCATCTGATCCCATCTCTGTTTTAACAGGGATTTGTGAATGCTTGTGTTAAATATATATCTATATATGTATTGTCATGTTGTTTTCACTTTGAGTTACAGATTTCAGACCTAGACTTAAAACATGAAAAATTCTCTGATGCCCAATGCCTTCATACATTCTACAACTGACTTCTCTAGAATAAATTCACAAATTTTCAAACTAATATCAACATTATAATATCTTGCTGTTGGATATATTCCATAAATAAAGAAACTGTCTGAGAGCTGTTTTATACACTACAATGTACTTTGTAGTACATACCAGTATCACATTCACTTTCAGCTTTCAATAGCTTATCATTTCAATAAAAACTTATGCTGATTTCTAGAAAAGAATTTGACAGTCTTTTCTACCAAAAAACTTACCGTGCATCCTCTTTCATTTCTCTGCATAATACCTTCAAAATATAAAACTCTTAAGTTAAATTATGTCAATGATAGAAAGTTTTGCTTCAGTATATATCAAGTTAACATTGAAGTATCAAGTATGGCTCATGTTATCATTAACTGTACACCTTAAATAAAATATCTTTAATCAGGTTCCATCATCAATGATTCAGACAGCAATCATCCAAGGAGGCTGACAGTACATGTAGCCATCCCAAAGTTTCATCAAAGTTACTTTAATATTTGAAACAAAAAAGTGTACAACTAATAATCTGTCCTCAGATCAAACCTTGGCATATAATTATAAAGGTATATACTGGAATCTTCAGAAGTTAACTGCAATACTCAAGATCTGAATCATATATATAAATCACATGTAGTGACAATGGTCACTAACTGAAGTTTACTCCATACATTTACATGTATTTAAATTCATCTTGGTAATAACAATTTACTTTTTCTTAATTGCTTTCAAACTACCTGAAAAAGCTGATCAAAAGTGACACATGTACCCAATTAAAATCAATACTATTTTACATGAAAATATTGAAATTTTACATGCTCACAAATAACTTGGTATTTAATACTGACTTTCATAAAATAAGTACAAGTACATTTCTTCCAGTCTTTTTGAATTTGTGATTTAAACCTTACATTCTCTCCTTCATGTTTACCAAATTGTCACAATGAAAGTCTAGAGTTATGGATTTATGCACTGTACAGTGCAAAGTGTTCTGTGTACAAACAGAACATACATCAATATTACATGTACATACATGTAGCTTCTCTATGTACAAATTAGATTATGGTTAAGATTCATTACTTGAGGGTCACCAAAATATGACCTATATACAAGTTTCTACAGACTTTTGACTGCAACAAATCAGTACATGGAAGCAAGTTCAGGTCTTGTTTTAATCAGGATGCCACTATTGACAAATTTTGTAATTTTCTCATATGGTATTAAGATGGAACTACATATATCAAGTTAAAATCTTATTTGCGACAGGCATTCTTGCTTCGGGTAACCCAGCCCATTATCAAGATCGCGCGTAATAATGACGTTATGACGTCAACGTTTATCGGAGTTTAGAAGCTTGTTTATATTAGACATGTAAAGATGGATGTTACATAGATCTACTGTACTATTCTAACTATTGCTTGATAAAGGCCAGGAGGCCGAAAATTTGCGGCAAAGAGTGTTTGTATTATTTCTTTTAGTATATTTTACTTCCCTTTGGAGGACTACTTATTATATCTTATAATAATGATATACATTTGTATACAGGTTTATGAGCCAATCTGATAAAATTCAAACCACTATTTCACTACTTATTTGTTTATTCGCAGTATTAACAAGCTGGTATACTGGTAACAAGCAAAGTAGTAGTATGGATTTAATAAGAATGCTTTAAATGAGTATCTTTACTACCACATACTATACATGTAAACACCAATATGTCAGTGTCAAACGATGCTGCAAGTGGTACACTCTGAAATGTGTTGCATGTGTGACTGACTGGGTTATCAGTCTAGGTATCTTAATGCTTAGATAACAGCACTGCTATTGTAAGGAGAAGGTTCTAGGATCAAGTCAAAATCTGGCCACATCTTTTTTCATGTTTGTTACAAACAATGTATATGGTGACTCTGTTTGCTTTGAATTTCATCTATGGAAACTGCACACAGGGCACACACCCTCTGAAGTCTCCTCTTTTATAAGTAACACATTATAAATACTAACTTGTTTTAATGGTACTTTACAGCAAACAAGTCTTGTACCTGGTATAATATCACCCAGAGGGCTATATTCTTCCCATCTGAAACATGAACAAAATGACTAATCAATGTCTAATGGTCGCATACTTTGTCAAGCAATTTATTATCATAAATGGTAAAGTACATGCATCATCATCATTACTGGTACTTCATTAAATGTACAACTTTATTTAAATATCAGGATAAAAATTTCTTGCCCAATAACTGTTTCTCTATGGCTTGATGTTTTGCAGGGCACCTTAATGTTCTGTAGCACATTCCATCTCATCCCTCCACTTACTTGATGCAGATTAGGACTTCATGGTGTCAAAGATAATACAGGATGTATGGTACAAGTACAGATTGTAGGTTTAATTTTGAAGCCAGATGGGCTATTTTGTATTAATTTGATGAATAAAGGCTCTATTGGAAACTAATAAGGCAGTACATTTACATCCTTTAGATGATAGAGAACAAAATATATGCAAATTGTGTAAAAGTAACACTGATACAAAAACCATAAAAATCATAATGGATACTTTAAGATCAAAAGTGTGGATATATTATGGCAACACTGGGTATAAATCTAACAAAGTAGAGTATTTTCGGACATGGGTACATGTACATTTTGACTTTGATATGATCCAATCCGAACAAAGGCCATTGATATCAGGTACATGTATCTATATAATGATCATTGTACAAAAAGGTATATGTTCTCATCATACTGCTATCTAATAATATGAATATACAGCATACATGTAGGTCAAATTTCAGAATGCCAAAATTCAAAACTGAAAATGTAAAAGTTCACATGCCGATATCTCAATTTAGGGAAGTCCAATTTCTAACATTTTGGAAAACATGTCTCAAGAAATGTCTCTACTTTTATTGTCATGGTTTTGACTTGTTCAAAATACGATTTTTTGAGACATATATATAAAAATAGGGCACAGCTAACGGGAGCATGATACGCCCGCATCATGTTTAAATGTGGTCTACAAGCCATATCCTTTCATATGACACTCATCGAAAGTTTTGTTCCCCCTTTAGATGAGGAGTAGAAGCCCAGAAAACCTTTCCGACCCTGCCCATTTTCCCCCACCCCAGGGGCCTGACCCCAACTTTGAAACCCACATGCACAACTACATGCCACATCCTTTCATATGACACCATCAAAAGTTTTGTTCCCCCTTTAGTTAAGGAGGAGAGGCCCGGACAAGCTTTTCCGACCCTGCCCATTTTCCCCCAACCAAGGGGCCTGACCCAACTTTTAAACCCACATGCACAACTACAAGCCACACCCTTTTATATGACACCATCAAAAGTTTTGTTCCCCCTTTAGATAAGGAGGAGAAGCTCGGGCAAGCTTTTCCGACCCCACCCATTTTCCATTTTCCCCCACCCCTAGGGCCTGACCCCAGTTTTGAAACCCACATGCACAACTACAAGCCACATCTTTTCATATGACACCATCAAAACTTTTGTTCCCCATTTAATTAAGGAGGAAAAGCCCCGACAAAATTTTCTGAACCCACCCATTTTCCCCCACCCCAGGGGCCTGACCCCAACTTTGAAACCCACATGCACAACTACAAGCCACATCCTTTCATATGACACCATCAAAACTTTTGTTCCCCCTTTAGTTAAGGAGGAGAAGCCCAGACATGCTTTTCCGACCCCACCCATTTTCCCCAACCCCAGGGGCCTGACCCCAACTCTGAAACCCACATACACAATTACAAGCCATATCCTTTCATATGACACCACCAAAAGTTTTGTTCACCCTTTAGTTATGGAGTAGAAGCCTGGAAAACCTTTCCAACCCCGCCCATTTTCCCCCACCCCAGGAGGCTGACCCCTACTTTGAAACCCACATGCACAACTACAAGCCACACCCTTTTATATGACACCATCAAAAGTTTTGTTCCCCATTTAGTTAAGGAGGAGAAGCCTGGGCAAGCTTTTCCGACCCCGCCCATTTTCCATTTTCCCCCATCCCTAGGGCCTGACCCCAGTTTTGAAACCCACATGCACAACTACAAGCCACATCTTTTCATATGACACCATCAAAACTTTTGTTCCCCCTTTAGTTAAGGAGAAGCCCGGAAAACCTTTCCAACTCCGCCCATTTTCCCCCACCCCAGGGGCCTTATCCCTACTTTGAAACCCACATGCACAACTACAAGCCATATCCTTTCATAAGACACCATCAAAAGTTTTGTTTCCCCTTTAGTTGAGGAGGAGAAGCCCAGACAAGGATGGATGGACAGACAGGCAGACAGACGACAGCAGTGTAGCATTTTATGCCCACATTTTTAAATACGGGCGTATAAAAAGGTTGGTAAAAATGTGTATCATGTCGATAACACAAGATTTTATCAATTGAATGTGAAATCTTTACTTATTTCTGGCCAGCCAAATTGGTCAACTTCAATACATGTACCAGTACACAAATCTTTATACAATATTCACTCTCTGGTAATGTGACCAAAGGCTGGATTACTCAATTTAAAACTTCAATGGTTAACCACACTGCTGATTGGTTCAGCAAGGTCCCAAAAGATTAAGGCCAAAACAAATTTTAAACCTACTCCTGAATCAAAGGGTGTTCAACCCATCAATATGGCAAAACTTTTGGGCTCTTGGATCATGTGATAGTTACATGTAGTGTGATAAAGAAGCTAAAACATACAACAAATGATTTTAAAGAATAACGGTCATATAACCTTTTTTCCCAAAATTTTGACAAAGAAATTTTGAGTTCTGCATTATAATTAATTCATTTAGGAAATAAGATTCGTATTTCATTACTCATTTTAATAACTTAGTTCTGTTAAGGAGAGATTGAATATCATAATATGATACCGCTACATGAATATATATATATATATATACATAATTTACATTGGTAACTGCATGAAGATCTTTAGATTAGTTTCCACTTTTTCATAACTAAAGATTCCACATATCCACATATCATGAAAGACAATCGTCATAATGATGAAAATGTATACATATGTTTCTAAAAAAAATTTTACTTTGTAAATGACTAAAACATGTTTTTCATTTCAACTTGCATCACAAAGGTCATTGAAATTTTGAAAAAAAAAGTACTTTTTTCTTCTTGAGAGAAAGATATTTGTGAATGATAATATTTAAATAAATGTAATATGAAACTACATTGCCACTGTGAAGCATTCATTGTGATACACTAACTGTAAGACATTATATAGTACTGTACATGTACATGTAGTTAAAAAATTTCAGTGCACAAAATCAAAGCCAAAATACATGGATTTGATGAAAAAATGGCAGTATAAGATTTAAGTTGAATATTATGCCCGAGAGCACCCCGATTTGGACTGAATAAATTATCTCTTATATTTCATGGTCAGTGAGTCTCTCCCCACCCCCACTTCTTCTTTGCTTCAAAGCAAAAATTGTGGGACAAAATCACTCATTTAAAATACATTTGTAATTGTACATTTTGAATGGCCTGTTTCGAGTGAAAGGCTGGTTAAAACTCCGTTTCTTACAAGTCTATGTGTATGTTTCATTGTTTGTGTATTATTGGCTATGACGAGATACATATACATATTACTGACGTAATACAAAATTATATAAATACACGGTTTATAATATCTCATTACATGATTATGATAACCCGACAATAGCGGGATGACCGTATGTGGTCAGGACACAGGTGGTACATATAAATATCGCTACCTAATTTTTGAAATCATAAATAGAACAATATATATTACTTCAATTAATCTTCTTCTTAATACCGATTTTCAGTCATAGTGTTGACTATTATAAACCGGGCGTGACAGGGTTAAAATGCTAAAACAGGAAGGAATGAAAATTTAAAATTATGTACAGGAAAATTTTACTAAGAAAAATATATTGAGAAGAACAGGTATGTTTGCCTGTTCTTTGAACTGCTGTAGAGTGGTGGATGACGCTATTGGAGTTGGGAGTGAGTTCCACTGAGTTATTGTATAAGGAAAGAATGAGTATTTGTATGTATCTTTGTATGTATGGATATGTCTAAAGCTTAAGGAATTTGTGTGACGTGTTCTTGAGTCAAGTGGGATAAGAAGCTGAGAGTGGGGTATGGATACAATGTTGTGAATAATTTTATACAAGAAGATGAGATGAGTTCGCAGACGACGCTGTTGCAATGTTGGCCAGTTAAGTTGCTCTAGCATGTTGTTGACTGAGCTTGTATTATGGTGTCTGTTTGTCACGTATCTGGCTGCTCGTCGCTGTACCATTTCTATTTGGTGTGTGAGTGATTTATGATGTGGATCCCATGTGGTGCTGTTGTATTCTAATTTGGGTCTTACTAGTGATTTGTATGCATGTTCTTTGATTTTTGATGAAAAGACTTTTAAATTGCGGCGTAGGAAGTTAAGTTGTTTTATGGCATTTGCTGTTATGTTGTCTATGTGTTTATTCCATTTGAGATTATTTTGTATGGTTATGCCAAGATACTATGTTGATGTTTCTATTGCGAGCGTGTGACCGTGGAGGATGTAATCATATTTGATGGGGTTTCGTTTTGTTGTGATGTTTAGAACAGAACACTTGTCTGGGTGGAATGACATGAGCCAGTCCTGCTCCCACCTAGCAGCGGCATCTAAGTCCTGTTGTAGTTTGTGTGTGTCATGGATGTTTTTTACTTGTTTGTAAATAATGCTGTCGTCTGCGAATAGGCGTAGAGTGGAGTGCTTGAGATATTCATGAAAGTCATTTATGTAAATTAAATGGTTTAACAGATGTTATGATATGATCTAATTCTGGTTTTTTATTCTTGATGGATTGGAAATTTATGTTTATGATTCTTAGGGGTGTACTTTTGATCTGTTTACTTTTCTTGAATGTATTTTTATTATTGTGATTATTTGCTTTTGGTGAAGATGTGGCTGATGGTTCGCCAATGTTACTTGCATCAAATTCTGAGTCACTGGTGGAGTTCAGGGATAAGAATCTATTTGATGTTATAATTGTATGGTCAAATACGCATGTTGAGAAGTTAGGCAAGCCACATTGAAGGCAATGCCATGACAGGTTTGAATTGTCCATGATGTTATACATGTGAGATGCCATACCTTGACAGTCAATGTGATACCAGGTTTCACAAGTATCGCAGCATATAGCTTTTTGTTCCCATGTTACTGTGTTCTCACAAGTGCCACAAGGCCATTTTGTTGTTTCATTTGAACCAGGATTGGTCTCGGTGTCATGGGATAATACAAGCAGGAGTGCGAATAAATAATTGTTGCTTTTGTTTGAGCTTTTGTGCAACACTTTTGGTCTGTAGATGATTGACAAATTAGAGGCTGTTATGATCCTTTCTAAGTTAATTTCATACTCAGTGATGATTGAGTCAGGAGTTAGCTTTACTGTGAACACTCCAAGGCTTATTACAAGTAGCGTAATCTTAAATTCTAGAACCATGATTTTTCTCACCTGTGTTCATGTAAGATAAAGGGTGAAGAAATCGAAAAGTGCTTACCTTGATAGTAATAGTGCTTACCTTGATAGTAATAGTGCTAGTGCTTACCTTGATAGTAATAGTGTACAATATTTTATAAAGACATGTTAGATATTCGTCCCTTGGGCTCCTCAAGGGTGCAGGTTGGGTTCTTATCAAAGGTAGCCTATTAGTATTGTTAGACGAAGTAGAAAAGTGCGATGGATTGAGAGTAAATTGAAACCGGAAGTGACCGGAAGTATACAAAAATTTGTTTACAAAAATATTCAGTGGTGAGAAAAATCGTAAATTTGCAAAGTTTCACGTTACAGTGACAAACCAAATATACAGAATGCTTCAAATATGCTTCTAGATGACAATGAAGTTGATGAAAGGGGATCACATTGTCGAAAATTTACAAAAACAACAAAAATCTCCAGCAGGTTTTGAATACACCGCCGCCCGGCCCTGTCACGCACCGTCTAATATAACAATACTGTATATTTTAGATTTCAAAGGTCTTAAAATGAATATATAATGTGTGGGTTCAATTCAAAAATCAAATTAACCGTGCAAGAAACATTCATTACCTGTCTGGTGGAGGCATTATTTTACTGTAAAGCGAAAACGGAAATACGTCACAATGGGACTATTTCACCACTGTACGTATCCGTTTTGAGGTTTACATATTGCAGCATTCTTTTATGAGTAAAGGCGGAAGAGATTCCGAATGCATGAGGGGGTATGACTTTGGTTTCAGTATTTTTTTTTTACAAATCCTTATAAATATTTAGAAATCCACATTTGAATTCAATGAAGAAAGATACTTATATTATATATATTTCATTATTTTCTCCAGGGACTTATATATCTTTCTAAGATATATAAGTCCCTGTTTTCTCATTCAAAATAATCATGGTAAAACAAAAATTTACAAACCATACTGAGGACGATCTTGCTTTCCCTATTCTGGCCAAGACATGCGGTGAAGGTAAGCAGTTTAGATTGATAAAAGAACAAAGCTGGATTCGCGAACTAAACACATGCGTGCCACATGGGTGTAATGTAAAAATTGATATTTAATATGACTCTTAAGTGTTTCTGGATTTTATGATAATGCATTATACGGGACTGATCAAGGGAATCAATTATTCCCCCTTTTTATTATTATTATTATTAGTATTATTATTCTTATAATAACTATTGTATACACTATGTGTTTATATCTTATAGACAAGTATATGTTGATCTTCTGTGCTTGACTTTACCTGAGATATAGCTGTTATTATACCCTTCTTACAACCCCTTTTATTTTTAGTACCGTTAAAGTAGGGTTCAGCGCTAGTATACTTAGCCATAACCCCCCCCCCCCCTTTTTTTTTTACATAAGGATTTTACCCCGGGGACTCCGGTTTCCCATAGGTTTACATGTATGATGTCAATTATATGATTTTCTTATTTTATCTGATCAATTATTATTAATACTGTTTATTATATTGTTTTTTTATATCTATATTAAATGACATAACGGGAGTTGTTATGGTAATATTAAGAATAATTTTTTTTAATTACGGAATTTGGCGCATTTAAGTGTATTTATTATTTTTATTCTTATTATATTTATATATTTTTATAATTAGTTTGTATAATTCAGATGTTTTAACTTATTTACGATGGTAAACAGCGACGTCATTTTCGCGGATTTCTACTTGTTTATTGATATATGTGACGTCATACCTTGTTTGTTTAGTTACGCTTTCATACTCCAGTAATATGGACGTAACTTGATATTCTGTTTTCAATATTTCCCACTTGATAAAGGATACGCGGCCGAAAATTTGTGAACATTAAAGTGTTTTGTTGTTTATTCGTTAAAAATAGTGTTTTTGATACTTTCCCCCAAAATTGAACCAAGTGGTGAATTTTTCTACAATTCTCTGAATTTTTTTTTTTTTTTTTTTTTTTTTGCATTTCATCACTGACGAAAAAATGATCAATTTTCCTATTGTAGATATTCTTACCAAGAACGGCCTCGTTAATACAACTAATGGAATATAATGAATATAAGTTATGTAGTTGTTTAAACTTCTTATTGCTGTAAATGACATTTTGATTACTTTTATTCTAACTTCAATATAATAATTCAAGGTTACATTCGTTAATTGTAGTATATCATCATGTTGACTGCTGTAGGAAGAAAACATAAATCTATGTATTAATTTTCATAAACTGGTACGCTTTTCCCCCATTTGTATTAATGTGTAGACTTATTTTGTTGTAAAGATGTGAAATGATATCTTTTTCTCCCACTATGGACATAAATATCTATAAAAATAGCTGGGAAAGATTTCCTTATCTTTATGGGGTGGGGTAAGATAACAAATTCACGTGAGCATTTTCGAAACCGGAAATAACGAACTATTTCTTTTGTTTTCGTCCTTCGATCCTTTCTACCAGCAACTCCGCAAAAACTGCTACTCATTTGCATTCTTCTCTATCAAAAACACCAGCAAATCATTGCCAAATCATCGGCAAATGTCGAAAAAATTACAGAACCTACCTCACCTGCCATCTTAATTTCTATTGAAACGGTCGGCTCATACCTTATACTGCCATCTATCCTCAATTTCCGAGCAGAATTTCTCCTGGAATGCACATTCAAATAATCCAATTCACTCTATTTTTCACGGAGCGTCAATCCATGGAGGCACTTTTAATATTAATATGTCATTTTGCTCACATTCAAATCATAACACTAGCAATTGACCTTTTGCCAGTTGCGCGCCCCCTAGCGGTCACCCGGTTCAACACAACAATCATGGCCGACGTAGTGGGTCATTGTCCCATTATGCGAGAAGTGCACTAAATTGTCGGGTACCTCCGTATTACACGCTGCAGTTTAATATTTATTTGAATTAATCGATAACAGAAGGTAAGCATGTTTATTTTCTATTAGTATTGCAAAAGATTGGTTTGAAATCATTACGGTAACGATGTTAGATGACCAGGTAAACTAGGCAGATGAAAAGTTCAGAAAACGTAACACTTGACACGTGTTACATCTGTCACGATTTTTCAGAGATCAGATAGGTGCAAATGCCTGGTCAGTGTTGTAAAGTATTAAATACAATAACCTTATAAGCAAATCAATAGTAAAATGCTGGTAGACGTGTTTAATTTAGTTGTAAATCGAAGTTTATAGGTGCATTTACCTGTACTTACAGGTGTGTTATTGTTACGAATAATGCAATCGAAATAACCGCCTTTGTGCGCACAAATGTTGTTTGTATATAGTAAGGTGTCACGTGTCTTTATTATTCAGGTATACAGGTAAACTGGCGGATCCAGGTTAAAGTTAGGGTTGTCACGGCCTGGGTGAGTTGTGCATGGATCCAGATATTGACTCTTTGCGATGTTATAGAAATAAAAATATTCATTTAGCTATGACAGTGGCAGATTTAGAGGCCCGGCACCCCCACTCCCCTTCGCCACATATTTACAAGTTAAAATCCAGATTTGGCACCAAAAATGACCGGGTAATTTGGCTAAAACATATTACCCCTCCCTTTTCAAAAACTCTGGATCCACCACTGTATTGATATTATTTTACTGTCTTTTTGTTGTCTTATATCTTACTAGATTTATCTACTAGATTTATATGCATGAACATTATTGATAAAGATAAAAAATAATATAGTAGAACTTTGATTACAAGTCTTTCCCAATCTCGCAAGGATTTATCCTTCCATTCCTGTGTGGCATCATTTTGTATGGTAGAACAGCAAAATGCAATAGCAATACATGTATATGAATTATCAATGCAACATATGTATTATAACGTAATGACTGAACATATTGATAAAGGTAATTTTCTTACTGACAATATTTTAAAACAATGTGATGTACAATCTATATCATATATGCATGTTTACATGTATATACTGTTATACACCAGTACTATTATTAAAACAAATAAAAATCATTGTATTATTGAACACTGCATCATGGTGTCATACTACATGTACTTGTACATGTTTGAAGAATATATATTCATACATTTCAATTAATTACAAAGTTGTAATATGAAATTATCCATGGAAATTATAATTAAATTTCCATTCATTCATAAATCCAAAGTAGACATCAAATAATCAATCTTTCCTAACTCTGCCCCGAATCTATAACAGTCCCCTGTGAAATGTTTCCAACAAAATTTGGTACTTTTCATTAATTTGAAATGAGGGCCTATATGTTTCTTCGGATAGCAAGTATCCACTTCCTGGATAATTCTGGAGCACTTTTAATAACGAATGAAAGGATAAATCCTTGCATACCGCTAGCCTTGTATCACTTGCCCATAATGGAACACAGCAGTGGTGTGGCATTTTGCTAGACCTAAAATAAAGATATGTTAAAATGCATATGTATATACATAATGCCAGATGGGGAAAGACATGTAATCAAAGTGCTACTTTATTATTTTTTATCTTTCTCAATAAAGCTCATGCATGTAAATCTAGTAGTTAAGATATAAGACAACAGAAATACAGTAAAATAATATTATACAGTGGTGGATCCAGAATTTTTGAAAGAAGGGGGGCACATATGTTTTAGCCAAATTACCCGGTCATTTTTGGTGCCAAATCTGGATTTTAACTTGTAAATATGTGGTGAAAAGGGGGGGGGGGGCGGTCCCAGGCCTCTAAATCCGTCTCTGTCATAGCTAAATGATTATTTTTATTTCTATAACATCGCAAAGAGTCAATATCTGGATCCATGCACAACTCACCCAGGCCGTGACAACCCTAACTTTAACCTGGATCCGCCAATTTACCTGTATACCTGAATAATAAAGACACGTGACACCTTACTATATACAAACAACATTTGTGCGCACAAAGGCGGTTATTTCGATTGCATTATTCATAACAATAACACACCTGTAAGTACAGGTAAATGCACCTATAAACTTCGATTTACAACTAAATTAAACACGTCTACCAGCATTTTACTATTGATTTGCTTATAAGGTTATTGTATTTCATACTTTACAACACTGACCAGGCATTTGCACCTATCTGATCTCTGAAAAATCGTGACAGATGTAACACGTATCAAGAGTTACGTTTTCTGAACTTTTCATCTGCCTAGTTTACCTGGTCATCTAACATCGTTACCGTAATGATTTCAAACCAATCTTTTGCAATACTAATAGAAAATAAACATGCTTACCTTCTGTTATCGATTAATTCAAATAAATATTAAACTGCAGCGTGTAATACGGAGGTACCCGACAATTTAGTGCACTTCTCGCATAATGGGACAGTGACCCACTACGTCGGCCATGATTGTTGTGTTGAACCGGGTGACCGCTAGGGGGCGCGCAACTGGCAAAAGGTCAATTGTTAAATGTTGTGTAATCTTACACTCGCGCACATCTCTACAGACATACAGTACAGTACAGTGGGCTGTGACATCATGTGTGCGCGCTTGATGACGTCAAATACGGAGTTGGAAAAGACAGGACATTTTGAATCAAATATATTGTGTAAAGTTTGATTAGCGTTTTATCATATTGATTTGATTCATATAATTGTCTTATTGTTCAATATATCTTTAAAACTTATTTCGCCTTATGGTTTATTTACGATGGCGGCAAATGAAATGTGAGGCGGTGATGGAGTGAGTAAATCGGCTTCATTCATAATCACTCGATATTTTCATCCGCTACTATAAAGTTTACTACGATGATGTAAGCGTTGCAGGATTCGTAAACTAACGTGGGAGAAAAAGAATCAACCACCACCACCAGTGATGGACAGAGATAACCGAGATTTTTGACACTCGGGTTAGGAAATCTCTGTCCATCACTGATGGTGGTGATAGATTCTATTAGTCTTCACTAAGGTACCGTCCATTTAATGTTCTGGGAGAGGGAAAATGTTCTTGCCTTGATTGTGACTAAACAATAAGCTTGCCCTGTGACACAGTGAAAAAATCTGTCTCCAATAGACGAGTGTAATCTAAAATCATAATTTGAAAAAAAAAATATAGGTGTTAAAACCCATTTTTTTTAATGGTTAGAATCGCTTGCCAGAATTATACATTATTTTTACACAACAATGTATGTTATTTTGATCTTTTGTTCTTCATCAGTTCAGTAATGGACAAACCTACCTATATACCAACCGTATTTGTTACTTGAATTTCAAAGCAAGATTTATCAGCAAATATTTTGGATTCCTATTTGTACTAATTGTGCACCTCTGACGAGCAGATTTGTTTCTATATTGTTATGTGAGGGATTTCATGCATTCTGTTCAAAACCTTAAACATTTTACCTTAATGATACCTCTAGCTACATTTACATGTATCAAGACGACATCTTAGTTATCGATAAACCTGAGGTTAAAAGGAAGAAAGAAAAGTTACTGACTTCGCCGTATGACAGGAGTCACCACGAAAATATGCAGTATATAGTGTAATGATATAAAACACAGAAGTACATCACAAAAAATATTTGATTATAATGCAGTTATGATACCAACTTAGAACAGTCATTTGATATGACAATAGTAAATCAATTGGTGTGGTTAACCAGTTTTACTACTGATATATACCCAGCTGAACTTCAGTTTAACAAAGACAATATTCGTGATAAAGAAACACCTTTCTTGGACCTATACATGAAGATGATTAAAAATAAAATTCATACACAAATATTTACGATAAATGTGATGATTTTGGATTTCCTGTTGTAAATTTCCCTGATGTAGTAGTCACAGATGTTCCTAGATTCCCATTATATAGTATTTATATAATTATGTTGGTTAGATTTGCCAGAGCCTGCGCTATTGTTTTGGACTTTCATACAAAAAATGCATATAGCATCGCGACTTTTAACTCAGGGTCACAGGTATCATAAATTTGGAAAAACCTTAGGAAATTTTTAGGTCTTATTCAGAACTTTTATAAAAATTTGGAAATATTACTTTTGCAAAATTATGTATCAAATAGAATATCCCATTTCAATTTCTACGGTAATCTTGTGAACAAACTTGGGTTTGATTGGTTATTGTTTTACGTCACTCCACGATTAATTTACGTATATGGTGACGGCATCTGCCTGATGCATTGCATACAAATTTAGGCCTTTGCAACGAACCCACCCGAAGCAGTGAGGGATCTTTTATGTGCCACGCCTACCGTGATACGGGACCTCGGTGTTTTACTGTCTCATTCGAAAGACAGAACACCGGTGTGTCCAGGGCAGGAGTAAAACCCGGAACCTCTCGATCACGAGCCGAGCGCCTTATCCACTAGGCCACACCGACTTACAAACTTAGGGAGGTCTAAGGTTCCGATAAGTTTATCTCGTCGGGTGCCAAAAAAGTGAAATGATTTCGTCATCAACAATATGACCCGAAGATCATAAAAAGACAACACGTCTTGTATTGTGCCCTTCTACAGTCTTATACAGGTTTTTACTAGAACGTTGTACGCTATCAGCGCGGTAGGGACTATATGATGGGCCTTGTTGAAACCTTTTTAAAACGAGAAATGGTCCTAAATATTCTCTTTCGGACTCTTAGTTGAGACTCCTACATATCATGGGTCTGAGCTCACTTCCAGATCGGCAGAGCACTTTGTACTCATGTTGATGTCAATTTATATAGTTTTGATATCTTAGTCTTACTCTGCAGTACTATACATGTTTATATTTTTATGACATCTCAACATAAGAAACTTATTGATCCTTGCTCTCTACATATGTATGGAGTATTATTTATAGATTTTTAAATGTGTGTCTTTTGATTATACTGCTTTTCCGGTGAGTGGGAAAGAGGACCTGTACACTGAGTTAACCACACAAACTGATTGACTACTGTCATATCAATTCATCATACTAAGTCGGTAGCGCAACTGCACCTTAAAGGTTTTGTGATGTTCTTATGTTCGTCTGTGTGTGGTTTGTTTTCTTCAAATAATTATTACATTATTAATAGTGCATTTCCGTTATGACTTCTGTCATACGGCTGGGTCAGATGCTTTTATGTTTCCTTTGAGTACTGTTAATATTTGTACTGGATATATACCAAAACAGTTCATGAGGGGACGGACAGGGGGTAGCCCTCTGCTACTCGCACCCTACAAACCCCTACCCCCTTCTCTCCTCCCCTCCCGCTCCTTATCTCTCATTTCATCTGGTCGATGAAAATACAGAGTACGTGGCATCACTATGATGGACTAAAAGTGTATACCACAGCTGGGACAGGTTTTACTGTGCAAAAGTATGGACCACACCCCGCACCATGATAAATGCAGAATATTGCTATATACATACTAAATGTATAAAGAGGTCAAAAAAATTTTGTCATAAATTGATGATGTTTATTATCAAATTTGTATTATTACTTAACATTATATCATTAAAAATGTATGAAGAGCATGTGTAGTTGAGTAGATAGGATGATTACCTCGAGATTTAGAAGTCCATGGTTGGAATTTCGCCGGCAGCTGAACGGTGCACTGCCACCGAAGAAGACATCACGGTACACGTTCACATTGCCAAGCGAAAGATTCTGCACATCTACGAATGGAACCATTGCATACATGTTGGTATACATTTCTGTATCAGACGAGTGCCATCACCATGTGAGTAAAATATTGAAAAACTCTGTTATTTAACTAGAAAGAAAGAAAGAAACACACTTACAAAGACACACACATACATACACTCAAAACGCAAAAATGTATTCTGTGCTACAAGTACTGAGTGGTTCGAATTCCAGCAGAAGAGTATATGGAAATGAATATTTCCCTTCAAGTTGTTTGAACAATATCTATTATTATTATCTATATATATGGTAATTTTACCCTCAAGAACATGAATTGGTTGGCTGGTTGGTTTTTGTATATGGCTTTCAATGTTTTAGCTACATCGAGACCAGAAATGAGGAGGTTACTCATATCTAGAGCACGGTAGCTCAATCTGGTAATCGAACCAAGATTGTCTGCATCGCAAGCCATATATGTACAAGTATATATAGATGGATGAATGAATATATGATTAACACATACATGTATTTCGTGAGGAACTTTATTATTTGCTGACAAGTTTGAAAAGAAAGATTTCTTCTCAAATAAATCACTATGACTTAACTTTCACTGAAATTCCTAATTGTCTTTATCAGTATTGATGTGTAAAGATGATGGATAAATCCAAACCATAAATCTAAAAATCATGAAACCAGAGGACATACAAAATCAGTGAAAATGAAAAACAAGTGGAAAATAACGAAATATGTCTACTTGAAGAGCATATGTGAAGCATATATTGATATTATTTCCTAGTTTGACTGCCTTGCACTAACTTCCAGATCGGGTGTTTCTTTGTGAATTTGGTGATTAAAATAAATGATAGGTCTACAGCAAATTTGACGCAATGAACAAGACATGGAACAGCATGCACAATCTACGTTCAAGATTGCGTTATGGACACGCCCTACACGATTTGGATATTTATTCTCAACGGTCACAAATTCGTCCTTATAGCATATTAGACGCAATCATGGGCACATGGATTGGTGCGTTCATGACACACTTTTTAATGTTCGTCGTCGACCAACATAATCACAGTAACATCCTACATGTGCATTCGCTCATGGACAGATGCAGATATACATCGAATGTCATCTTACATCATGCTCTGTGTCTTGGAGTCTATTCTTTGCAAATCGCATTATCTGCCAATCTGGTAACGAGATATTCTCTTGGATTTTTTTCAGGACCAAGTGAAAATGGGTTTCCTTTGTTGTTGTTGCCTGCTAGCGCTTTATTATATAACACCCACATAACTGTCAACCATTGGCATACTGGAACCGTCTGTTGTGCTGTCTAAGTCTGTTTGTCCACTTGATGAGGAATAATGCCCCTAAGAAAATGCAGAGAGACAATTGTACACGTTGGTGGGTCATTGTTAGATAAAATAGCAGTGTATAAAGTTATGCAACATCCTAACGATCGTAACATCAAATCTGGAGTCATTCGACCAGCTAGGATAAGTAATTAGCGCATCTGCATTATGATCGATTTTTTTGTGATGTGTTATGGTGTGTTTATTATATTCTCTGCATTTCCGAGGCAATCGCTCTGATACAACTGAGTCTGATGTCTTTTCTCTCTCTTTTATGTTCGACATCAAATAATTTTGTGTATCAAGAGAGTTTTGTTTTTATCCAAAAAGCTTAGAAATGTAATTGAAACTTACAAAACTTTAAGATAAACCAACAACAAAAAGACTTTTGATCCTTTCTCTTACAAAAGATTTTTTCACATACTACCTTTGCGAAGGATACATTTCACAGTTACACAAATCAACTTAAAGCTAGGTGTTTCAGTAGTGAAATAAATATCGTCACATCTGTGCATAGTCGATTAACTATTTTTGTGGCAATGTACATGTGTATTTACAATTATTTTAACTTTTTGTAATGTCATATCGAACTATGAGCAATTCTGTGTATTGATAAACAGATTTGCTGTCTAATAGATTAAGTTATTGTAAACGATCATTATTCTGCTTCGTGTTACTCTTTTATACACAACGCATAGTAGTTTCATAGATGATTGATATTGAGCGGAGACCTTCATATACACAAAAGTCTTAGGATGCAGATACATGATGATAAAACTGAACTTTATAACTATACTTTGTCATTTATAGCTTGTAGAATTTATAAATATAAAATGCTTTGTAGATTGGAAGGTATGAATGAAAACGAGACTGGTACTCGGAATAATATTATGCACAACATTATTTTCATGAGCAAAGTGTTTGCACTTGGGAAAAAATGTTGTTTATAAACAATATATTGACATTGTATATTTCTATCAATATGTCCTGGCCCGGGTCATATTGAATTGTATGTTTGGGGCATGGAATGCCAATAATATAAAATAAAAAAAATGCAATGTAAAAAAAGGATGTAGATATATGGACTTCAGAGGATTAAGTGTATGTCATATGTAACGGAGTAAATAAACTTAACCATTACCGTAATCACGTAAGCATACATGTTTCTGGTGTAAAACAATCTTAATACAAGAACAAAACCGTTATCTGCGACCATTCCATTTCGACTTCAACATACACAAACGGTTGGAAAATATATGGGAAGCGAAAGAACCCTTACAAATACATTAGTTTACTTGTAAAATAATTGAACATGACAGGAAAAGAGGTTTTCCTTGACGTCGTGACAAAAAAAAATTCAAACAGCATTGCAAACTGATGAATAGGTTATTTAAAAACACTCACAAATTCATGAATATTCGGTATATGAATAGGCAGTCTCTGTTGAAATCTTGTGTAAAATCTGTAAAGGAACGTCAGACTTTATACTAAAATGTATACACAATACATTCGCAATACAAAACTTGAAAAAGTTATAGGGTAATCAAGGATACATTTACATTAAGTAGTGAATCTCAGAGGACATGAAACTTACTTGCGACAGAAATATACTGCAATTATGAAGGCAAAAACGAAGGTGCCACCTAATAATGACGTCATTAACACGGTTCTTAAATTTGAGGCTTCTGAAAAAAAAATGCATTTACTGATATTACTACAAAACTTTTCCCACAGACTTGACAACAAAAACTTCTGAGACAGCTCATCAAGGTAAAAAACTAAGGTTTATTTCAAATAATGGAATGCCTTTGAGATCTGAACTTTTAACTTATTTTATCTTTTCGATTACAGTAACGGGCATATTTACAAGTACACTCACAACAGTCTCTTACCATAAGAATTTTCACTGTGGAATCTATATGTACAACGACGTTGACTTCGGGAACTTTCTTTTCCAGAAATAATAGAAACTATTGTTATGCAGAATACTTTATGTTCCATTGGAAAGTTAAAACGCCAACTCATATGTGATTTTAATCTCAAAATGGTATGTGCTGAAATGAAAAGATTGAAGCAAATATCTAAATTCAATATTGCTATATCTTTTTACTTTATTCTGTTTTTTATTTATTTATCTATTTATATTATTATTATTATTATCATCATCATCGTACACTCTGTTAATCGTTGAATAAATATAGAACATATATACCTTTTAATTTAGTGCACCATATGCGCATTTCGACAACTTATGTCTCTTCAGTGATGCTCGTGGCCAAATGATTGAAATTCTCAAAATACATAAATATTTGAAGAGCAGTGTTGAAACCAAAATGACCGAAAAGTGAACCAAAGAATCTATCTAAGGACAGAGCTATGCATGAGGGAGATACTCCTTACTTTTAGAGTGATTTACTTAATTTGATGACTGAAAATTTGAAGCATATATTTCATGTCAGTACAAAAGCACTGAAAACTAGACTTATGATGCCCTCGGGGACTATCAGTCCACCAGCAGTGACATCGGCCTAGTGGTTATAATAAATATAGAACATATATACCTTTTAATTTAGTGCACCATATGTGCATTTCGACAACTAATGTCTCTTCAGTGATGCTCGTGGCCAAATGATTGAAATTCTCAAAATACATAAATATTTGAAGAGCAGTGTTTAATACATATATATTCAACCTATTCACGAAATTTTATCGAATCGGTGATTAGAGGCATGAAGTATTTGGGCTGTCTTAGACAAAAAGAGATTTTAACTAGTGAACAGTAAGATATAGGGTTCGAGGCTTTAAAGATTTACAAACACATTCTGCAACATTTTGTTATATATCTTATAACTGAAATATGCTTTATTTGTATCAATATCCCTGTTTATATATAATACATGGCAGAGTTCTTTAACAATAATAATAATGATAAAAATAAAATAAAAAATCCGAGCAATGGGTACAAATGTAAAGATGATGGATAAATCCAAACCAGAAGTCTAAAAATCATGAAACCAGAGGACATACAAAATCAGTGAAAATGAAAAACAAGTGGAAAATAACAAAATATGTCTACTTGAAGAGCATATGTGAAAGATTTACCCAACATATGCACTGTGACCCTGTCCTTGCAGATATGACCTTGGTTCAAAGTCGTGGCACACCCTTCGGTCTTGAGCAAAAATTCTGTGAAATATTACTCAGATCCATACAAGGAGTTAACGTTTTAGCCGAGACAAAGATTTACCCATCATATGCAGTGTGACCTTCTCTTAGCAGATATAACCTTGGTTCAATATCAATGTAAAATACGAAAATAAGACACATCCTTGGTCCCTTGGGCAACAATTCTGTGAAATATTAGTCAAATCCATATTAAGGGCAAAGAATTATGGCCCGGACAATGATTTACCCATCATATGCATTGTGACCTTGACCTTACAGATATAACTTTGAGTCGTGGTTGTGACACGCACTTGGATCCTTAGCAAAAATTTTGTCAAATAACAAGAGGCCCAAGTGGGCCTATATCGCTCACCTGAGCACAAAGTGCATATTTACAAGCAAGCAAGAAATTCTGTGCAGGGGTTCTGGAGAGGAAGATGAAAATGTGTCAATCAAACAGAGCCAATGGCGGCCATCTTGGATTACGAACCGGCATGAAAAACCTATATTGGTAGAGGACCTTGAGTACTTACTTTCTATGCAGTTTGGTGAAATTTTGTGCAGTGGTTCTGGAGAAGAAGTTGAAAATGTGTCAACCAATCAGAGTCAATGGCGGCCATCTTGGATCAAGGATCGGCATAAAAAACAAAAATGTGGTAGAGGATGTTGAGTACTTACTTTCCATGAAGTTTGATGAAATTATATGCAGCTGTTCTGGAGAAGTCGAAAATGTGTCAACCAATCAGAGTCAAAGGCGGTTATCTTGGATCACGGATCGGCATAAAAACACAAACTTGGTAGAGGACCTTGAGTACTTACTTCCTATGAGGTTTGATGAAATTCTGTGCAGCCGATCTGGAGAAGAAGTTGAAAATGTTTCAACCAATCAGAGCCAATGGCGGCCATCTTGGATCACGGACTGGCATAAAAAACACAAACTTGGCAGAGGACCTTGAGTACTTACTTTCTATGAAGTTTGGTGAAAATCTGTGCAGCGGTTCTGGAGGAGAAGTCGAAAATATGTCAACCAATCAGAGCCAATGGCAGCCATCTTGGATTACGGATCGGCATAAAAAACACAAACTTGGTAGAAGACTTTCAGTACTTACTTCCTATGAAGTTTGGTGAAATTCTGTGCAGCAGTTCTGGAGGAGAAGTCGAAAATGTGTCAACCAATCAGAGCCAATGGCGGCCATCTTGGATTACGGATCGGCCAAAAAAAAACACAAACTTGGTAGAGGACCTTGAGTATTTACTTCCTATGAAGTTTGGTGAAATTCTGTGCAGCAGTTCTGGAGAAGAAGTCGAAAATGTGTCAACCAATCAGAGCCAATGGCGGCCATCTTGGATCAAGGATCAGCATAAAAAACACAAACTTGGTAGAGGACCTTGAGTATTTACTTCCTATGAAGTTTGGTGAAATTCTGTGCAGCAGTTCTGGAGAAGAAGTCGAAAATGTGTCAACCAATCAGAGCCAATGGCGGCCATCTTGGATCAAGGATCGGCATAAAAAACACAAACTTGGTAGAGGACTTTGAGTACTTACTTCCTATGAAGTTTAGTGAAATTCTGTGTAGCATTTCTGGAGGAGAAGTCGAAAATGTGTCAACCAATCAGAGCCAATGGCGGCATTCTTGGATTATGGATCGGCAAAAAATACCACAAACTTGGTAGAGGACCTTGAGTACTTACTTCCTATGAAGTTTGGTGAAATTATATGCAGCAGTTCTGGAGGAGAAGTCGAAAATGTGTCAACCAATCAGAGCCAATGGCGGCCATCTTGGATTAAGGATCGGCATAAAAAACACAAACTTGGTAGAGGACCTTGAGTGTTTACTTCCTATGAAGTTTGGTGAAATTCTGTGCAGCAGTTCTTGAGGAGAAGTCGAAAATGTGTCAACCAATCATAGCCAATGGCGGCCATCATGGATTACGTATCGGCAGAAAAAAAACACAAACTTGGTAGAGGACCTTGAGTACTTACTTCCTATGAAGTTTGGTGAAATTCTGTGCAGCAGTTCTGGAGGAGAAGTCGAAAATGTGTCAACCAATCAGAGCCAATGGCGGCCATCTTGGATCAAGGATCGGCATAAAAAACACAAATTTGGTAGAGGATCTTGAGTATTTACTTCCTATGAAGTTTGGTGAAATTCTGTGCAGCAGTTCTGGAGAAGAAGTCGAAAATGTGTCAACCAATCAGAGCCAATGGCGGCCATCTTGGATCACGGATCGGCTTAAAAAACACACAAACTTGGTAGAGGACCTTGAGTATTTACTTCCTATGGAGTTTGGTGAAATTCTGTGCAGCGGTTCTGGAGAAGAAGTCGAAAATGTAGAAAAGTTAACGACGGACGACGGACGGACGACGGACGACGGACGCTGCACTAAAAAGCAAATCCATGAAAGGTGTAAATAGTTATGACCTGGATAAGAATCTAACTGACATAAGCACTTTGACCATTAATTGTACATACGACCTTGAAAATCAATAGGGTTCATCCTTCTGTCAGAAGTTTAAAGTTATAGCATAAATAGTTTGATTGCATTCTCAAAAATTTGCGAATTTCTTGACATTTTAGAGTTCATTCTCATGCCATAAGGAACAAGTGTACTAAGTTTGAAAGTCCTAGTCTAGACGGTATGGTCTGTATCATGTTAACAAGTTGCAGACAGACCCACAGACTCACAGATACACAACACCATACCATGATATAACACAAACAAACAAAACAAAACAAAACCCCAATAAAACATAAAAACAAGAAAAGCCCAATAAATAACTACTGTCTCTGCAAACTGCTATTACAATTTATCGTCTTATAAGTTATAATAACGTTACACTGCATAAAATTGTTTGAATATACATGTATGCAGTTTGATAAACTGATGCTGGTATCCGTAATGCTAACATGGACCCCTGAAGGACGGGGTTAGGTGCCATGGAGGAGAAAGTTTTACCGTCTACCGGTCATACCTGCCGTGGATTCATACGTCAATCGAACTAGTTTAAAATATTAGTAGTATAACCACAGTCACAGTGAAAAATGAACTGGTATAAATGGTGTAATATGCAATGTACCTGTAAAAGTTGATATTTAAATAAACAGTACAATTGTATATGTAATTGTCTTAAAATCCGAGAGTTAATAAAATTCATTAGAATAACTGGTACCACATAAGGAATAAACTGATACAAACAACATACATACACGTACATGTACCTATACAGACAAATACAGGAATACGCCTAAACGGACAGCATACAGGAACTAACATAAACGGACAACATACAGTTAATTACCTATACCAACTTGACATCGATACTTAATGAGCAGCAAGACAAAGGAAATAAGACAAACAAATCTGTAAACACAACATACAGGGACTAAACGAAATATCTGCTTTATGAGCAGAGTGAAAATCGGAGATACCGATCCGATTTCCACTGACCAAAGTTCAACCAACAGGACAATACATCTATATGTATAATACAAGCAATCATTGACCACTGTTAAAATATATGTGGGATCAAGTGCCATGAATGAGTAACCATCCCCTGCCAACCGGTTACACCTGCTGTGATGCCGTAAGTGCATGCAAATTAGTTTTATTCGCAGTCACAGAAGTAGGAAACGGCACAGCCGTAGTCTCAATTGGTGTAAGTTATGATCTAATGCAATAAGAATAACAGACCTATACGTACAGGGTACTTACTTGAACTACATGGCATCAATGTTCAGAAAGGAGCAAGACTGAAAGTCAAAAATGAGATGTTTAAATAAATTATCTTACCTTTACAAAGTTTGTTATAACAATAACTCAATAAGAATCCAGAAATGTATGACCTTAAAAGAGGAGTACTGCATTTCGGGAATGACCATGAGACGTTCACCTCCTCGCCGACATTCATCAATTCAACGTCAAGTCTTGATGATATACCTAGAATTTCATATTCGTTTAAAAGCATACTAATATAGCAATAATAGTGTTTCCGAATATGATAATAAAGGAAAAGTATTATATTTCGCTGTCATATAAATGTATAAGTTGATAGTGTTATACACCAAAGTACAAACAAAATTTAGACATATGTTTACATATTTCAGACTGTCTTCGACATGAGATCATGATCCACTCTATGTTCGCCTCCCTTAAAAATTAGGATAGGATTTTATCTGTCTCCAATAAAATAACTCTCATTTTATAGTGAACTAAATTGAAATACATGTACTCTGTGGCAAGAAGGGAGGTCAACGCACTGTTATCAAGGTATCTATACCTTGATATGTAACATGTGAACTATTATGAAATACATAGGCAGTTTTTCTTGAAATTCACACACATGTATATAAAATAAAACTTATAACATACATGTATATACGTAATAATTTTGTGCATAAAATGCCCATTTCGATAACTTAGTATGTCTCTTCAGTTGAAGCTCATGACCGAATGTATGGAATATGATTATATATAAACATTTGAAAAAGTAAATCAAAGAATAAATCTAAGGACAGAACTATGACTTAGTTTTAGTGATTTACAAAATTTCATGATAGAAAAAACCTAATTATATATTTCATGTCAGTACAAAAGCACTGAAAACTAGACATGTTTGTACAAATTAATGTGCGGTATCACACAAAATTCAGGTCACCATGATATGCGACATTTTCAATATGCTTTAAAGTTTCTATGCCATTTGGCATAATGATCTGTGATAAGAGGGTCTGTTTGTTTGATACAACTGTCATGGGGGTATTACCAGCACATGATCATCTATAATATTTAATGTCTTAGAGCGATCTAAGTCGGTGTGGCCTAGTTGATAAGGTGCTCGACTTGTGACCGAGAGGTCCTGGGTTCAACTCCCGCCCTGGGCGCACCGGTGTTCTGTCTTTCGGACGAGACATTAAAAACTGAGGTGCCGTTTCACAGTAGAGGTGGCACGTAAACGATCCCTCAATGCTTCGGGTGGGTCCGTTGCAAAGGTCTAAATTTGTATGCAATGCATCAGGCAGATGTCGTCACCATATACGTGAAACAATCGTGTAGTGACGTAAAACAATATTCAATCAATCTTTTGGAAAGTCGCTGACTCTGACATATCAGTCACGCTAAGTATAAATGACTAATATTATATTCCAGAATTATCAAACAAAGAGAATTACTGTGTACCTAAAATCATATATAGGTATATAAAAGCAAAAATTCAACTTAACAATGTTACCGGAATCAGAAATTATGCAGTCACTCCATTGTAAGCCAGTTACTGCTTGACTGGTTGTTTTGGCAACAGCATACATGTAATCAACCTCGTGATTAGATACGTTAATGATGCCCCAACTCATTGCAGTTACATCTATCCAATCTATGACTTGCTGAAAGGGCAATAAGTAATATATTTAATCAATTACTACAACTGACTCGTCATTGGAGTTTCAAACAAGTTAATAAAGGACATTTGAAATGGCCATCCCCTCAGAATTTGACATAGCATTCTTTACATGAAAAGTATGGCATGTCATTAAAATGGACTACGTTTCATTTTCTAAAAATCCCTAATGATTGTATACACGGTTTGTTTTCTCTTGATTTACGTGTACTTCTCATTTGTAATGTTAAAAAACTCATGCATTGTTAGAGCTCTTCTTCTTAATTAGCTGAAGCGCGAATAATACACTGTATATTATATGCAAACATTAGTAGTTTCAATGGTATTGAGTTATTGTTAGAAACTCACAGCACAAACCATGTTGTGACCTCGAACACACCAGATAATAGAATACGTCAAATACACTGCACTCTCCGAGGTTTGGTCCTGTTCCCAAGTGATATCAAGACGAGAAGTTACACCGTCTATAATACCAATGGATTTTGGAACCGAAATAACTGAAATAACAAAAGACGAGTATTGTTTCCCATATTCGGTCTTTTCGTTATACAGAGTCACTTCCAGTTTGGGACAGTGTCTGACGTAAAACAATTATGACCTCATCAAATTCTATGGAAACTGATCTAACAATTAAGGGAAATGATAGTCCACAAATGAGGTTTTCAGTGGAATTTAATGACGTCATAATTGTTTTACTTCAGATGCTGTCACAAATGGGAAGTTACTCTGTCTAAAAGCATAAAGCATATACACACCCCTGAGATCCAGGTGCCTGGGAGGAGTAAGCGTCTCCTGTTTGGCTAGCCACACCCGCCGTGAATGCCCTTACATACAGACGAAACATATAATTTAGCACTGTATATATACATGACTGTGAACAAACACTGTGTAGAAAGTGTCACAGGAAAAAGGGTACACTAACACTTAAGTCAAACCCTCCGCGGAGAACTTTTTACGAGCTCCACACTGCAAAGGGAACAAGTGTGACGTTCATGTAAAATACGAAAGTAATTGGTGTCACATGACTAACAAGAATCATTTCGTGTGGGAATAACACTGAAAAACGGAAAGAGATCACTTTTAGGCTTTTCATCGATTTCGTCACTAAAATTGTTCCTATAACTTGGCATGTTGCCCATTTAAATTATAGTTTTCCTTTCATGCAAGATCTCTGTGTTTTTAATAAATGTGCCATATTTTTTACTGTTGGGTTTGAAATAACTGAACTATATATATATATATATATATATATATATATATATATATATATATATATATATATATATATATATATATATTATATATATATATATATATATATATATATATATATATATACACGCTAACCATGCGCAATAAACATCACCCCAACACATGTCCGTAAAACTAATTCTTACGTTCACCCTTTCTTGGTATAATTAGTTCGCTTGGAACCGCCGATTTTCCCGCGCTGTTCGAAGCAAAGATGAGGACGTGAAGGGGATATGAGGACACCGGAGGCGACTTAATCCTAGCAGGACTTCTGTTTACAGCGTTGTTGCATACTGCTGAATGCCGGTAATGTCCGAAAATGTCTTTGGGTATGACCTCTATACAGTATCGCACAGACTGAGCATTCCATTCCCATCGGAGCAGATCCTTTACAGTTATAAGAAAATTCTTCAAGTGATAAAAGGTCGTCATAAAGTATAGTGATTCATGATTAAAGCATTATATACCACGGAAGACATGTACATAAAACAATGCAAATACATGTATAATAAATTTATTGAAATTTTTATTGCGAAATCAGCTGGTCAAAATATTAATTTTCAAAACAAAAATTAAGATTTCTGCATCTAATGATGATATATCATATGTAATGATATGTAAGTAAATTACATGTTCTAAACTGTGTTTAATATTTTTCTCTATACTCATATTCAGCAGTCTTCATTTCATAGCAAATAAATACATACAATAAATTCTTGCTGTGTAAAGTAAAGTACAGCACGATTGACCGCTTCATAAGTTTCATTGATAGCTAACAAACTTCTAACAAATGATCTAGTCGTTTCTGACTTCCTAACCATAACGTTTGATAATCCTTATATTCACACGTTCTTTTACGAGCAGTGAAAAAAAAATTAATTTTAAATAAAAGAGCAAGATTTAGGAGAGAAAAGGGTGTATCACATGACGATATTTCATTGCTACTCATAATATGGAGTGAAAATATCATACTTTCCAATAGACGTTGATGTATTCCCCGGTAAACTCAAAACAATTTAAACATGTTGATGGTGACTTGTATGGTACTACAATATTTAATAATGTCTAATAAATTTGTATAATAAATGAATGATGAGAAGGGACAAAGAAGTCAGTCATCAATATCACAATGGAATATATTGTCAATCAAATATGTAAAATACAAGAGATACCGAATTTTGACTGTGTGCAAAATAGAAATATATTTGTAACATACATTATTACTATCATTCATAATTAATACAAACATTATGATCAGATTTTGCACTTATTGTTAATATAAGTCATGGGAGGAAAAGATGTATATACTGAAACACACAAAGATAATTTGTATTACTTATTTCTTACTTTATAATGAAAAATAAGTGAATTTTGTTTAATATGCTTATAGTTGATATAATGCATGTGTTATTTATTGAGATATTGAAGGTAGAACTTGCCATCAATGTGTGTCTTGATAGAGATGCTTGTTTCCTCGCTTCTGTGTCCACTTTTAGATGGTTTGGTAGAGATTGCAAATGTATACATAGTAAACGGAGTTAGACCACAGATACATATAGCTGTAGAGTTTGTGAGTTCCTATCAAAAGAATAGAAGAATTTGCTGTAAAATACTTTAATTGGAGAAAATTTTGTATTATAATAATAATTATTATTTTTCATTTATTTATTTATTATTCATTTATGTTTTTATGTATCGCATATGATTCCATGCAAAACTACCGGTAAGGTGCTGACAGTTCTTGGTTTGAATATTTAAATGTGACTTGTATATTGCCTCTTTCAAAATATTGTCTCGTGGATATAAAAGCAAAGTGAAATCATCGTAAAAAATAATTGCGTGAAACATAGATGATTTACATGGATGCAACACTATAATGTCCACTAGAGAATTCCTTCTTGTTTAATATGAAAATGATAGGGTAATCTGAGTTACAAATTAAAAATTTTAAAACACCAGGGTGAATTACAGCTCAGATGAAATGTGAAAACAGCGATCAACAGCAATGAACGTTCGGTACCAAAAGGGGATTTACGGAGTCTAGGATAACCAAAGGTACGTTGGAATTCATAGAGGAGTAGGAATCCATTGCGGGTCCTGCCTCTTCCGCCGTAAAGCCCACCCATACCCAAACCAATCAGGTATGTGATCACACAAAGTATTAATAGTATAACTGCGCCACAAACACTAAATTTTATAGTCACAATCATAATATAAATCTATAAAACAGAGGCAGAATAGCACAATTGTGGTACTGTAAATAACAGAATCAGTGTATTATATGGGAAAACACCAGTGTTTTACGACACAAAGCACCAGTGTATTACATAACAAAATACTGTGTATCACACCACAAAATATCACTGTATTACAGCACAAAATACCAGTGCTTTACATCCCAATACCCCAGTATACATGTATTACATCACAAAAAAACCCATTGTATTACAGCACAAGCTACCCCTGTATTAAGCACAAAATGTCACTGTATTATAACACAAAATACCAGTGTATTACAGCACAAAATACCGGTGAATTACATCACGAAATACCAGCGTATCACAGCACAAATGAAGAAAAGTCACTGACTAAGCCGTATGACAGAAGTTACCACGGAAATACACAGTATTTAATGTAATGATATAAAAAAAACACATAAGGACATCACAAAAATATTCGATTATAGTGTAGTTACGATACCGACTTAGGACGGCGATTTGATATGACAATAGTCAATCAATTGGTGTGTTTAACCGGTTTACGGGCCCACATTCCCACTCATCGCAACAGCAGAATAATAAAAGGACACGCATTTAAAAATATGAATATTCCTCCATATAGAGAACAAGGGTCAACAAGTGTCACAATTTGAGAGGTCATAAAATATATAAACAGGTATGGTAATAGAGAAAAAAATCATGGTAGCAAAAATATATAAAGCGACATCAAAATGAGGAAACAGTGCTCTTGCGGTCTGGAAGCGAACTACCAGAGTTTTACAGTACACAATAACACTGTATTTACTGCACAAATTACCACTGTATTTTCGCACAAAATACCAGTGTATTAAAGCACAAAAAGCAGTGTATTACATCACGAAGTACCAGTGTATAACATAACAACTACCAGTGTATTACAGCACATAGCAACACTGTATTTACAATACAAACTACCACTGTATTATCACACAAAATACTAGTATATTATATCACAAAATACCAGGGCATTTCAGCACAAATTACCTCTAAATTACCGCACAAAATATCAGTGTATTACAGCATAAAATAACTATTACCGCACAAAAAGTGTATTACAGTATACTTCAGCAATGTGTTTACGGCACAAATAACCACTATATTATCGCACAAAAATTAGTGTATTACAGCACAAAGTCAAGTGTGTTACGTCAAAAATACCAGTGCATTAAAGCACAATATACCCGTGTATTACCGTACAAAATACTACTATATCACAGAATACTGGTGTATTACAGCACAAAATACCTCTGTATTACCGCACAAATATCGGTGTATTACAGCACAAAATAACTGTATTACAAAATACCAGCGTATTACAGCGTGAAATACCAATGAATTGCATCACATCTCTACCTGACACTGATAAATTAATATTTACCATTTTCGGCTTTTCCAATGTCCACTGTGAAGTAACTTTCACGAGGTAGATCTGCTCTCCCCATGCTTCAACTAAAGAGCGTGTATGTTTCCATGACAACATAGTACACGAGTTATTAGAGTGATTCTGGATGTCAAACACGGGTGAAGGTTTCACTTAAATAAAATAAAAAATCGAGATGAGAAATCACAATAGTTATCATATTCCCTAGTCAATTTACTGGAGACTTGAATATAGATGTAATTTCATGCTTCACTTTGCAAGTTGTCAGATAAAGCATCTTCCATCTAACAAAGAGCAGAGCCTGATTCATCTAAACTATTTTTGGATAACTTTGATTTCAGAGAAAATATCATGTATTTTTATCATCTTGTCTGCAATTCATAATACTTGTTATTTATAGTCAATGCACAGTTTGAATGTTAATCCTATCGCACTCAGGCACATAATACATTGTATATCTACCTACCCCTTCGTTCTCAACTGAGTTGCACTTTCCAGAACCAACTATTCTACAACTTCAAAATTACGAAGATCTTCATATTCACATATTTAAAGTTGTCAAATACTGACAATATATTACATATTTTTGAATAGTACTTACCCAAAAGAGTATAATTGACTTCGTAGCATGAGAACAAACACACGAGCAAATATTGGCTGTCTGGGTCAATATTGAGTTTCATCATGTCAAATTTGCACGAAGTGTCATTATGTTCGCTACATTCAAATTTTTCACTTTTAGCACCATAAATTAAGCCCACTAGTTGTCTAAAACAGAAATATATTTATCATTATTCACAAAAATATTACTACACGTAGTATAACTATGTGGTAACTGGTGTCACATGACTATGGCACTAACAAAAATGTACCACAGTGGACATTAATGGACCCCTGAATTCAGAGGTGCTTGGCTAGCCACCCACCATGAATGCCTTTTAATACAAACGAAGCAAATATAGTTCAGTTCACATATATATATATATAAAATATATATATTAATGTGAACAAACTGTGTAGAAAGTACCACAACCACACAACATAAGCAAATAGTGTATATTACACTTAAGTCAAACCACTCGCGAGGAACTTTTTACGAGAATTATTAAATTTTACTTTAATCACCAAACAATAGATATTTTAAACCTTTAATATATATATATATATATATATATATATATATATATATATATATATATATATATATATATATATATATAAGTGTGTGTGTGAAAGATGATGAAAGTTTTAATGGGTTTAAAAGAGAAAATAGTATTCAACCGATTTTTATAGAAAAATGATTATAGAATAAAATCAAAGTACAGAAACCTACATATACTTACCCAGTAACATTGATTCGATGCGGTGGTTCAAATTTCAGTGTCCACGTGCATAGTATATAGGAGTCGTAGTTATATGTGATACATGAAAAATTTTGGACGGGGTCAATGACCAAACCTGTATCACAAAAATATGTTCCAATGAAACTCTTTTGCATTGCATATGCTTTTAGTATTTGAAGGGTTAAAAGTTTATTCATGTTTATCATGTTATATTAACTGTAATGAAATTGCTCTTAGTTCAAAACCAAAACGGATTAATTGTCTATATACAATAATTATTGTAATTTCTAGATGATTCATTGCATTCTGGAGTAATAGGATTCTACCTCGAACCGATTTGCTTTTCGTATTAAATGGGGTATCAAAAGACCCGTTATGACACGCTCTCACAGGTAATTATAATAAACTTCGACCTCGTTGACATACCGCGGTTGGATGTACCGTACATTTAATTGCAAAATAATCTTGAAGGAATGCAAACTGAATGTATCTAAAAGTAGCGCTGAAAGTTTAACCGTTATTTCATACAAAATTATGTATATAAACGTAGAGTTTAGGAAGTCATATAAAGTTTACTGATGAATTGGTGTAGAAGAGTATGTCATAAAAATGTTTGCAGCATTGTTTTCCTGTTAATACTGAATTGTAGTATTATAGAATGTATACCCCCAATGTATCTGATGTCTTTTTCCTTATGGTGTTACCGCAACATACATGATAATGATAATCCATTTATCTTAATTATAGTGCACTGCTTGATTGATTGATAGAAAGATTGATTGATTCCTTATAGGGCGCCATCTACCTGATGCCAACTTATTTTATATTTATTCAACTCACAGATCCAAAGAATTACCGTGACATAAGATCTAGGTGATGCCTACCGTAACATAGGATTTTGGTAATGCCTACCGTGACATAGGATTTTGGTAATGCCTACCGTGACATAGGATCTTGGTGATGCCTACCGTGACATAGGATCTTGGTGATGCCTACCGTGACATAAGATTTTGGTGTTATTCTTTAGTTTCGTCGGAAGAAAAGAATATACTCAAACTATCAACCTTCCCATCGTGAGACGAACACAGAACTATATTGAGCCAAGTTGAATTTATAGTACGATAGAGAACGGATACCAAACTATCTATTTATAGAGGTATAAAGACTTCCTATCACCATAAATTAATGAATACACTACTTACCGTTTGTAGATTTGGTCAATATCGGTAATGTATATGTAAATAAAACCAATACTAACATCCTATGCTGTCTGTTTATCCACAAAATACGCAAAGCAAAGTTACATGTGTATCAGAGCACAAATGACAATAAGCCTGTTGGCAAAAATACTATTAACGGTCGAGAAGACTGAAAGTGCAAGGACAGTCATAAACGATCGAATTTAAAACCACGCATCAAGCAATAGTGATTTAAAATAACCTTTTAAGTAACATTCATTGTAGTAAATTCTAAAGAATTCTTTAAGCTTGTACGAACAGGACATTTTTCAACAGCATAACATTGTACGCTTTATGATCTAAATATGTCGACGGTCTATCTTAGTGGGTATAATTTTAAAGTCGATAGATATTTGTAATGACATATCGAATAGCCAATAGTGAATCGATGTCACTGATCAATCGCACCATGCACCAGGTGTTACCGGTATCTGAAGGGGTTTCTGTCAAGGTGAGATGTCATGGGTACTCGTGAAGAAATATGTTATATAATACGAAATCATCCCTTAACGAGTTACTGTTTATTTCAAAGAGAGTTTACCTGTAATGCTTTGTTTCAGTGGTAATCGGCCACATTGTAAAGTGATATATTCTAGTGGCTGGTGGCAACGAGGGTATCCCCTCCACCATCTTCATAAATGGGGGCAAAAGTGTGAAAAAATTCGTATTGCTGGGCCGGGGGCCATGATCAATTTTGACCAAAAGAAATAAAATAAAATAAATGCAACGAATGCATACCCATGCTTTTGTAGTTTCAGGGCAAGTAGCTTAAGACGAAATCCGACATTTCGGAACATATCCTTGTATATGTATTAGTATTTTAAAGCTTTTATAGTCAATATAGAGTACAGTATGTTACTGGTCAGAAAAGTGAATTTGGCAATACTAAAATTGAAATTGTCACGTGAAAGGAAATTTTCCTTGTCACGTAGTTATCATTTATAAGGGCGGGTGACAATCTTATGCTCTCATGTTAATATTTGTGGAAAGCAACCTCTGATAGAGATTGATAGAAGCTGCATATTTACGAAATTGATGCAAAATACCAGCGCCTTGGAGAACACTAGTAGCCCTGGTTCTAGGGCTTCGCTATTTAGAAAATAAAGAGAAAGCTGAGGGATATGTTATTCTATGTTGTATAAACACTATAACTATACGATTTTTGTATAATAACCCCCAACCCACGCCGCTTCCGGCAGGCCTGCCAGGCATATGTATTTCAACCTTTATTTTAATCTTTCAGGTTTTTAGGCTAGGTGAAAAATACTAACAACGTACCAATGTACGAACAGCAAGGGGCTCTAATATATGTAATAATAATGTAATATATTTAACACCATGCTTAACTAAATTTTAAAATACCAAACATTGGGTTGAGACCATTTTTTTCGTACACAGATGTCCATATGAAATTCGTTATTAAGACTATCTATGATTCATTTCCAATATCTTATGGAAATATATATCATTAAAATAAGAATATTATTATAACTACATGTATATAACTGAATTGTTTTCTAGATTAATTTTGAAAGCAGGATAACTCAAGATTATCCAAACAAATTCTACCAATTAACCTAACTAGTCGACATATATGTATCAAACTCAATGTGTCAAAATGTTTCATCGATGCATAGCTGTATAATATGTATAACAACAAAAATTGAATTTTATTGATATGTCTACTTTTCTCACTTGTGGATTTAAAGGCGGGGGGGTCTGACCCACTCCCTAAAATTTAAACTTTAATGTAATTAATTAATTTGTATTCTTTTTCAGAACAAAAATGCAACATTTTGGTAAAAAATATCGTTTGGGTCTGATCTTATCTGTATTACAGATAAGTAGGTCTTTTTGTTTTGTTCAGTTGTGGCATATGTGTTATCTGTGAGTAAGTGTTTCAACTGAATATAAAACTACTGAAAATACGATTGATTTTACACTAGATTTTGTTATCGAAATGCATGAAAACTTTAAAGTTTCCGAGGACTACGTCCCCTGCCCCCGCCCCCACCACTTCGCCCTATACCCATTTGGGACCTTAAGACAGCCCATGCCCCTGCCTCACTATAATATGTCACGCCCCCCTCCCTGCCTCAGATCCTGCATCCAGACCTGCTTTTATAAAATTTTCTCAGCTTAACCTTAATTTCGTCATGCATCAACTTGTGCATACTTAAGTTCAAAACAAGCTAAATTACAAACTAACGGAATAAGCTTTCATTAAAATCTCTGACAGCTTCTAACACTACTACTTTTTCGAACTTATTCTTGATATTCGGAAAAGTATACTTTTTGGCGACCTTTCCCTTTGCATATGTAGCTTATAATTGTTGTCTTTACAGTGTTCTAGGCATTGTCATGCCAAACCAACACATGCAAGTATAGTGGTAAAGAGGGCTTGCAAATGTCACCTTACATCCAAGCCTTCCTATCTGAGCTAGTGCTTGGATACATCCAAGCCTTCCTACCCGAGCTAGTGCTGGGATACACCCAAGCCTTACTATCTTCAGGAGCTAGTGCTGGGATACATCCAAGCCTTCCTATCTGAGCTAGTGTTGGGATACATCCAAGCCTTACTATCTTTAGGAGCTAGTGCTGGGATACATGCAAGCTTTCCTATCTAAGCTTGCGCTGGGAAACATCCAAGCCTTCCTATCTGAGCTAGTGCTGGGATACATCCAAGCCTTCCTCTCGGAGCTAGTGCTTGGATGCCGTGTAATATCCTCTGAATGGTATTACAAGTTCCATGTACGTGAATCATTGGGTTCTTTTTTTTAAATCCCCTACAGGTTTAACTTTGTGAATGCAATTATACGCAATTGATATACAAAGGCTACAAAACAAGCGATTGCAACTTTGTTAAGCAAACAAAATTATTTCAGAATTCAACATATATGTCACCCATTACTCAAATTTCTGATTTTTTTTTTTTTTTACCATTGCAGATTCAGTGAATGAGACTAATTGTGTCGCACACTCTTTCGTTTGAAGTAAACTTTGACGAAAGAAATGGCATTTAATCTGTGTCACCTTTTTTTCTGAAGCAAAACGTTTCAATCAAAGGGTGTCCACCCCCTATTTTTCCCTTCGACAATTTTTGGATTCGCGTCATTTTTAATATGTATTGGTTTTCGTGTGATATATGAGTTTTGAGTAAGAAAACAGGAAAGTGAATTGATATTTAATTTTCTATTCAAAAAGTAAAGTATGCAACAACTCAATGTATATTTTATGATCAAACTATTTGATGTTCAGTAAAACTTTTACATTACTGAATACTCCATACCAGAAGCTTGTTTAACTAATATAGATATTTTTGTATGTTAACTAATATAGACATTTTTGTATATTGCGGAACAGCGAGAGAGATTTCAAAATCCCTCTTTGTTGATCCAAGTTTTTTCAAAGTCATGATAATTTATCTAAATACTCCATAATATTGGTTTCGAAACGTCTTCTTTTAATTCTAATTTACGGGGTTTTTTTCATGTCACCTTACTCAATATCGATAAACATTTAAATATCTTAATAGATGTTTATTCTTGTTTAATATGGCATAAAGATATAATTAACAAAGTATAATGAGGAGATTGCGTGGCAAAAGACGGAATGAAATTGATGGAAAAAACTAGTCGGCCAAAGTCTTTATAAATGTTTTGAAAGTAAATTATTCATTCAAAACAGAAATGCTATGGCGAATTATGTATACAAATGTAGACTGTGGTTTGTTGAATCGCCAAACTGCATTATGAGACGTGAAACCGTGTACTACATACTAATAACAGTAAACAGATTAAAGATTAGCTACCAAAGATTATATCCAGCCTCAAACTCTAGTGGTCTAATTGTGTAGAGCGATCTTTTCATAATTTTTATATAGAGAGTTTTCATAACTACCATATAGATGAGTGGAAGATTAAAGTGAAGTCAATCTTTCTAATTCTATTATGTGTTAAATTTTTGGTTCATTCAGACTTTAAACAGTGCTTGAACTGAGAGTTAGTATGTAGAAAGTGCTTGAAAATTAAGTCCGTGAAAAGTATTGGAATTTAAAGATGCATGGTTGCTTGTAAATCTAAATCTCTCTCTCTCTCTCTCTCTCTCTCTCTCTCTCTCTCTCTCTCTCTGTGTGTGTGTGGGGGGGGGGGGGTGTATGTGTGTGTCTCCTCTTCTTCTTTACAGTACTTGCAGTTTACTTTTAACAGGTTTCTGAGAATTTTATGACAGCTTTTTTCATAATTGAAACGAGGAAAAAAAATAAATTAGCTTCATTACTGATATCACTAGATATCTCTCAATCTAATTAACACATAGATCTCTAACTTCGTTACTTACAAAGAGTTGTAGTTTGAGATCTCTCTTTAAGTAAAGTGATTCTAATGAAATCTGTAAAGCTTGGCGGAAATCTTAATTCAGTGAAAATTTTGGAATTCTCTTTGGATAATTTAGATATATAACATCGACAAAATTTGTTTCAGACGGTAAGATTGGAGAACGAAATTACTTCATGAATATGTTCCATCCGAAATGAAACTTGTAAAATAATATTAGTAGATATGTGTTACTATTTTAATGCATTATCATTTTTTTTTATTCATAAACCTGTTATTGTGATTAAATTATTTAATTGTATAACAATTTAAGCTGTATGCCCATCTTATGTCTCTGCTGTAAAACGCTGGCCAAAGCAAGTAAACTAGCTAAAGGGGCAGAAAATTTTCGAACAAGAACTAATATTTATAATAAGACCCTCTTACGTATTTCATATTCTTTATATTCAAATCGAATGAAAATGGCAAAAAGGTTATAAATAAATAAAAAAAAACCTCTCATAAATAGAGGAACATATCACAGACGTAGCTTGATTATGGACAGATAAAAAAATAATAAAATTAATAAAAAAAAAAAAAAAAAAAAAAGACGAGTTCGATATTCAATGAGTTTCAAACACTTCAATAACCAAGATTTTTAGAAGAGGAAAAGGCGGGAAAACTTCAAATTATTTTCTGAAATCACCTATCTTCCACAAATATGTTTTACCATCAAAGTATTTTACAGAGAAGAGGGCAGTTTGGAATCATATGGTAAATCAGTCAAAATGTGGCTTCGACTCCCAGCAAATGAAGAACTTTATTCTCCATTGCCTGATTTTTTAAAAAGCATATCTTCAAAATGTCGGTTGAACTTGAAAAGTCAAAATTGAAGATGAAAAGTCAAAACGACAAAAGATTGAGTCGACCACAGGGGGTCGTTACGCTGAGATAGTAAACAAAGACAACAGTTCCTTACACTTTCACTATCCTTAAGGAACTGTTGTTTTTGTTTATTATCTTGGTGTAACGAGCCCCAGCCTACTCAGTACTTACCATCAACCTCACATTTGAGAGACAATCATTTCAGAAACACAAAGCCAAAGTATCTCTGTGGCACTTGCTACAGTTAGTATGAGAAGAGGCTACCGGAGTATACTGCCATCACTAGTAGGGAAGGTAAATTTGGAAGTGAGGTAAATCCAAATTTTGCAATCAATGTTCCTTGGCATACAGTTTAAAAAGATGTACTTTCAAGTTGTGCAGTTAAAATTATTTGAAATGGTCAATAAGTAAAAAAATAGCGATCGTCCGGATATTCCGCATCTGGATTTGCCCTCCCAACCAGTACCCTATGGCATAGTTACATTGCCATCGTAACTACCTATGGCATCAACCCATTTAGGCCGTTTGCTTATTGACATTGCATTCATCAATTTAGTTTTAACCTCGTGTTGCTGTGTTCTGTGCATCATGCATCATATGAAATTTACTACAGTTTGTATAAATATATTTGTATGTACATGTAGTTATTAATCTTTATCAACATGGTCGAAGTGTCCCAAGATTTTAAAAATGTTGATACAATAACGAGCACTGCATGTCAGAAATGAACGAGATACATGTCTGATGATTGTTGTGTGCAATATGATTAACATTGCCTTTCTTGATATGACACGTCTTACAATAATATTTCATTTCCAAAGTTTTATATTTTTCTAGCATATTGGATCATATTCATTGAAAATGCAATAAGCAAACTACACCAAGTTTTAGAAGTAGAAAAAAGTTTTATCTTGCAGTGTTTGCGAAACCAACCTGACTGCATGATATTTCTGGTAAAAATTGCTTCAGTAAGGTAAAACGTTTACTATTATTTCATTAAAATATGAAACTTTACCAGACAGATGTCCTGACATGCTGATCTTGTGGGAAAAAAAAGTCATTTCTTTTATGTTGAAATGTTCCTATATAGCATTTATGACTGTGACTGAATAATACGTACAGTTATAGGCTGAAGTGCTGAGTACAACATCATGATACATTCATATTTGATCTTAAATATAGGATTGATAGTACATAAGATCTAATACACTATTACAGTATCTATCAACTGCCAGTGTTGGCATGACAAACCCATTTGACTTGTCTGAAAAATTTTTATAATTTGAATTATTTTGATGATATTTTACATTGGTCAAATCTTATTGGTATTGAGTATGGGCAAGGACTACATGTATTCAATTCCAAAGATTTTACCTTTGATGTCATTATCTTAAGAAATACTCAAATTCTATCAATGTTTTTGGTGCATAATCTTGGAATGGATAGAGGAGAAATCTTTTTTATAGATATGCTACAAATGTATATATATGTATACCTTTGTGTTTTTGAAATAGGCTTGCTGCAACAGAAATAAGCAAATTGAAGCGGAGGGAAATGAGTGCTGTTAATCTCAACAGAACATGGTATGAGAGTATTAAGATAAAAAATATATATTAGTTATAGTTATTATTACATTATTATATTATTACATTAGTTATAATGTCACATTTGAAACGTCTGTAGAGGGATTACATAAAAACCCCTGTAGTACAAATTATGAGTCATCTGTTACAGGTTACCATGTATGCATTTCTTTTATTATCTATTTTTATGGGCCAAGTTGGTCCAGTGGAATAACATTGTATTTCAAGTCTGACAACCCAGCTTCAATTCTGGCTGTCAGTTTGGATTTTTCATGTGTGATATATCGTCTCTTTTAATTCTGTCTTTTGATCTGTCCTTTAGATTTCTGATGAAACAGAAAAAAAACCCCAAGGCCCTAGCAGGCTATGCCTCGGTATAAATTGAAGTGTAAAGATACCTCAGTCCCTTTGTTTGGTCTGTCCCAAAGATAGAAGTTTCTGATATCCTGTACCAAGCAGACGCCTCCTCTATATCATTATAGTAATTTTGATATGGTTTAAAGCAATAACAAAGCAAATGTAATCCATTCAAGCTGGTCATATAGCAGATTCATGCTGCTGAGTAAAAGGGTTTGGCACAAACTCTTAATCTACAGCAAAATTATTGACATATTAATTATTTATTACAAATTACTGATCATTGTATTTTTTTTTCAATGGTTGGTACTAAGTACTGAGTCCGACGTCATAAACTGAGAATATACTTAAGTCAATTATTTCATTTCAATCTATTCTATTATCAAATGTTCAAATAGATTGTCATGCAGAATGGTTTAATTCTATTTATCGTTAGAATCAAACTCAATAAAATCCAAATCCTAGTTATGAATTCATTGTTGGACAGATGAATCTGAAATTATGACATAAGGATTTTCTCAGTTTATGGCACCAGACCTTGGTATATATTCTAATAACACTACTTTTAGCATGCAGTATTTTGTATAAATGTGAACTATTGTAGATATTGTTAGAAGTGAATGATGTTCAGGAAAGTATATTTTAGCAGTCAGTCTGAAGGATTTTTCTGGTAAAATTAGAGTGGGGAAGGTAAAAAACCTCCATAAGCCGGACCGATTGTCCTGAGTTAGAAAATTTCATAGAAAATTCGGACTGAAATAATTGCAGAGAATGTCACCATGTTAAGTTTCTTTATCAAAGTTCTACTGTTTACTGGCACGCAACAAACTATAAATGCTCGCGATTTAACATTTATGTCTGATGAAGCATAATTCACTTATCCATGTTTGTCTGGTATATGTTTTTGTTTTAGTACAATACCCTCAGGTATGAATTCGATTTTCAAGCATGCAGTGAAAGATTAACAGCATTTGTGAATTTGTTTTGATTTTTTGAAGCAAAATACTGCGGTCTGGTGAATGTACGTTGGCGCGGTCTCGTAAAATATGAAAACTTAACAGACCAATCGTCCTGTGAAAAAATTAACTTTTGCGAAGTCTGTAAATTTAGGGGACAGACAGCAGGGTATCATGACTCTCCCTTCATGAAATATAATGATTTTACAACACTTGAAATATGTAATTGCAGATTCCTAGATATTTTTGCTTGTAATTATGGCAGATAGTGTTGAATATTGTCATGAATGAATCTAATATATAAATTACCACTCTGGTATTTTTCAACTATGTATTTTCATTGATGCTATAGTAATTATACTTCATGAATATAGATATATTTGTAACTTAAATGTGTTTATTAAAATAATTACAAACAGAAATATTTGACTCTATCAAGATCCTCTGTCAGGCATGTTTGAGTCATATATTCATACTTTTTATTTATAGTGATACATTTTCCACATATGTCATGCACAAAGTGATTTTAGAAAATTAGATCTTAATGATATTGAAGTAAATATAGAAATATTGTTAAGGGTACTGATAGTGGTATGAATTGAAAATGAGCTAAGACTGATAATTAAGAAAGACAGATAGACAGATGTTTTTATTCATGAGATGCTCATGGTTACCATCTGTTTTCAGTGAGCACATTATGGATTATATCATGGTACGTGTCCCTAGTCATAGCGGTAGAAATCGACCCCGGTTTTCCCTCTACTTATCTTCTCAGCTGATGTTTGGAGTGGTCAGAGTCTTTAGCAACCAAAATCAGTATTTACTAGGTAAACGTTCTTAAGCTTATGTCAAATATTTTCATTACTGAACCTCAGATAGCATCATCAACTACATCGGCACAACGTCGATATATAGTTCGCATCGTAGCATTATGTCGGCGTTGGGTATACAATGTTGGTCCGATGGAAATTAAACAACAATGATAAAATTAATGTTGGCTAGCAATTGCAAGTCCAACGTCGGACCAATGTTAACATTTTGACATTAGAAAATAAAGATTTTTTCACTCACTTTTGTGGTAGTTGGGGGTGGGGTTGAAGTGTGGTGGTGTTTGACTTCATCATTTATAGATTTTAATTCTTAAGATAAGTGATCTATTCCTAACAGGGCTAGGTCATGACTGCATGAATAAATTTATTTATAATCTACTTATCAAATTATCTATATTTACTGATTTATTTTTGAACATTTATTTATATCAACTTTTTGTTTAACTTTTGTAATAAAAAAATTAGATTGTTAACTTAAAAGGAATTCTCCAGCTGCATTTGACCTGAGCAAGACGACGGATGTCAGATAAATCTTCGTTGGGCCAATGCACGGCCAACGTATATTTTAGTCGGGGTAACTTTGTTGGGCCAACAATGTTCCAACGTCTGTAGTCAGTATAATATGGGACCTCTTTGTTGGACCAACGTTGGTAAAGGATATGATTGGCATTTCTTTGTTGGACCATTGTTGTAGAATCAATTTCCACAGTTAATAAATTGGGCTGACATGTTGGGCCAACGTTGCGCCGATGAGCAAGATTACGTTGGGCCAACGCAAGTGTCATTGTTGGGCCAACGTCGTACCCATACTATCTGGGATATATTATGTGTTAACTGTCCAGAGCATTTAATTAGGGACAGTGTATAACGAAAAGACCCAATAGGTCTATGCATTATTTTTTTCGAAAACAGAATATTTCGACCTAAATATAGTACTAGTGGTTTGACCAATTCATGGCTCAGATTTAAGATCTTATCTTTGCTGAAAGAAATCGATTGTACATGTTTTTAGCAATTGCATCTATGATCTTACAAAGAATTTAAAACAATATGTTTTTTTTTTTTTTTTTCTCTCCATAGAATGATGTTTGTGCAAGAAGATCTATTTGAATATATGACTGCTAAACTTTCAGGGTGTGTTTGAATAGAAGTTAATTGGCCAAGAAATTGGTTTATAGGTCTTGATGTTTAGTAACTGTTGCCAACAAATGCTAGCAATTGACAATGGAGATAACAAGTAATTCTTTACTATATAATTATTTTAGCTTTAGCCTGGACAGCTGCATGTACAACCTATAAACTAAAAGGAATTAATATGTGTATGGTACAGTGGCACAGAGGTGACATACTGTATTCTTTTTTATCTTGCATATATATATATATGCGTAAAATTCATGTTTTATAATAGATATACATAATGTAGCTACCTTGGTTGATTGTCGTTCCCTCGAGATAAAAAGTTGTTCTCTCGAGATCAAAAAAGTTGTTCCCTCGTGATAAAAAGTCGCTCCCTGGAGATAAAAAATTGTTCCCTTGAAATAAAAATTTGTTCCCTCGAGAGTAGTGTGTGTCACCTCTGTGCCACCGTAGTATGGGTTTTTTTCTGTGAAATAAATTTTTTACCTAATGGTCTTTTTTTCTGATTTTGGCAAAAGGAAACAAACATATACATGTACTCTTATTTTGGCCTTATCATGGGTATTATGGTGAAATCATAGGTTGCCAATTAGACCTGTGAATTGTACTCGATTTTATATCGTCCTGAGCACTTTCAGATTGTTTTTGTTGACCACAAATTTCAAGCCCTGAATATGTTGATAAATGTATAAACCTTAATTAAGGAAGCAGTTAACCATATATAAATTTAATTACTTTCTTCTATCTGAAATTAATTTTTTGTATATTTTGTTTTGATATCATGTTCCAGATGAATTAAACAACTTTTTTGTTAAAGTACATAGAGCAATTGCCACTGAAGCTGGAGATATTGACTTGAAGGATATATGCAGGTAAGAGTTGAAGGATATATGCAGGTAAGAGTTGAAGGATATATGCAGGTAAGAGTTGAAGGATATATGCAGGTAAGAGTTGCTAACAATTTGTATAATAAATACAAATGTATATTTAAACATGTGTAACATTTTTTCATTGCTTTCTCATTTCCCTTGTATATTACAAATAGTGAACTCGGTAACGAAAGTCTGATTTTAATACTTTTACGCTGATAATTGCTTTTCTTTTACAGGTTTAACTAGCCAATGCATTAAGATTTTGGCTTTTGTTGTCACTACTTTTGAATGTGTTATATGTAATGTTTGACTATGAGTGATTAGTAATCAGTAAATGCAAATACCAGTAAAACACTATAACTAAACAATTGTTATCCTTTAGAGATCAGTCAAATTCAGTAAATGTTTTGTGAAGCTTTTCATATATGTCAGATAATCAGATGTAACTTTTCTGAACAGGTTAGATGCATGTGATTCTTTATTTTCCTGATCAGAGAAACAATTGCATGACTCTTTTCAGGTGAAAGAAAAGCTTAAAACTAGAGCACTGCCTCATTGGTCAAGTGGGTTCAACTCACTGGCATCAACTCACTGGCCTCTCTCCCATGAATAACTTGTGTATATTCCTTTGTTTGAATGTGATTGATTTTACACTGGCCACTAAAATTTGATGAAATGAGGTATATAAGCATAAAATGTGCTACTAATATGAAGCAAACACTGATTTACATGTACATGTACTAGTGTTTTTCAGCAGTACAACTTATTGTTTGTAGATCAGCTACTGTCACATCCCTTGATCCAGCTGAAATGGCTTCCCTGAACCAGATTGGATATAATCCATTCTTTGGAAGACTAAAGGAATTAGATGAGTTGTCTGATACAAGCCATCAAGACTTAGTAAGATATATATTTCCTCATTAAAGGAGAAAATACCTTTATCTCCTATTAATTTTCAGTAATGACTGTACTGTTGATGCAGATTGAATTGTGGTTACCAAGGTTTTAAGAAAGTGGCAAATTGAATAAGAAGAAACTTTAATATTTAATTTCAAGGTATGTTTACACTCTGAGAATCAGAAATTCAGGGTCATATAGTTTTTGGTCCATTTGTGTGTTACCGTGTATAGGTGCTTTTAAGTTGCCCCACCTATAAGTCGGTTGGTACTTTTAGGGCTTGAAATTTTTGAATTTGTCATTGACTTGCCTATAAGTTGGTTCTTAATTTTCAATGTGCAAATGGCTTGTATTTGCTTATGGCATTTTTTCAATGACTTTCAATGAATGGCTTGGATTGAAGCCTTTCCGCTCTAATGATCGTACGGTATCACTCATGTAAACAATACAGGGGAATTTAAATGACATATTCAATAGAAGGGCATTTAAACTGCTTTCAGTTATGTATAGCTTCTTTCCAAGAATAAAGTAGACGTTAAAAGGGCAGTTTTTGGCCGTGAAAACAGCCATTTACTTTGAACAGGCATATTCCGGACCCATGCATTCGAACTTTTTTGTCGCTGCCACCATCATTATTATCATCGAACAGCAGTTTGATCTGTAGTTCCGACAAAGGAATGTCATCATAGATGTCCTCGTCCTCGGCACCAGTGGACTCTTTGTTATGTTATTTAATCAATGGCTATCTTGTCACGGGTCATTAAACTTTCTCCATAAGGTTCTGTTTGCCTTTTATTGGCTTGTTAACTTTTCACTTCTTTACACAGGTATAAATCAGTTTGTTAATGGTATTGAACTAGATTAAATAAACAATGAAGCACAGATATATAACAGCTTTATGTATTGAAACTAGTCGTCTTTAAAAGTACTAAGCGACCGGGAAATATCATGTGTACTATCTAAAATGCATGATGTCTGCATTGTCTATTAAACAGTTGCAGATATATGCACTGTTTATATTTGTTGTGTATTCCTTGTTACAATGCTTTTTTTCACTTCGATCTTGATTAACTGTTGACTTCTTTTTTTCTCTCAAAAAGTTAAGTCTGCTAGTCAGGAATCTCAGTGTTTCTGAAACACCTTGTTTTCAATCATTTATATTCTTTTTGTCCTGTCTGTCTGTTTGTTTGTCTGTCGGTTGTCAACTTTAACCTTGGCTATAAATTTTGAACTGTGAGGGATAGAGACTTCATATTTGACATGCGTACTCAACTAATAAAACCCTTTCAAATGACTCCAAGGTTAATGACCTTTTGACCTTGACAATGACCTTCACACTAAAAATAACATTTTGGACTTTGGTGCCGCCAGGGGCTTTAGTGTTAAAATTCACAAACACAGCTTGGGACATACTGTTTTTGTCCTGTCTGTTGTCAATTTTAACCTTGGCCATAACTTTTGAACCGTAAGGGATAAAGACTTCATATTTCACATGTGTACTCAACTAGCCCTTTTAACTGTCACAGATCACCCTTACTGATAATCTCAATTGTCTGTCTGTCCATCTGTCACAAAAATATTTACCTTGGTCATAACTTTTTAACTTTTTTGGCATGTGTGCCCCTAAATGATATACCTTTCTGTTGGTACCAGAATTTGTATCATGTGGCCTTGACTGTGACCTTTGACCTTCTTCAATGTAACTTTTTAACCGTAACACTTAGGGCCTTCATATTTGGCGTGTGTGTCCCTAATTGCAATACCTTTCCGTTGACACCATGATTTCTTATCTTGTGACCTTGACTGTCACCTTTGACCTACTTCAATGAAACTTTTTCACCATTAGATGTAGGGCCTTCATATTTGGCATGTGTGTCTAGACATGCACAACCATGATAATATGTCACAGATCACTGCACCCTTACTGAAAGAACCTGAAAGCGGGGGACCACAATTCTCTGAATTTGCCTGTTTATTTATTTAATCTTTTTTTTTTTTTTTTTTTTTTGGAAATCTTACAAATTTCACTCAAAGGTATGCTGCATCAAGAAATGTTAAAAATAGTATATTTTTTGCCTCTTAGTTGGAAATCTTTTGGAAGGCAGAATAGGATGGGTTTGTTTTGTTTTGTTTTTTTTTTAAATATATGATCTGGTTTTTTTTTTTTTGAGGGGGGGGGGGTATACATAGTCGTCAAGAGGCAGGAAATAGACATATCTTATTTGTGTTTAGTAAATAAATGATATTAAATGATTTGTAGAAAATATTTGAATTTCATGAATGTTTACTGTTGAAAATACAGATTGTTTTTAGTATATTATTTCACTTTGTTTTGTCTTTTCTACTATCTTAAATTCCTTTAGAATTTTTCTGAGTAAGAAAATGAAATAATGGAATAAAAATTGATATTAATTTCTGTAGTTGTTACTTGCTCATTTTGTTTTTATGTATCTTGCTTATATATCTTTATTTTCAGTTTGTCAAGTTTCATGTTTTATTTACGTTGGTTTCTTGAGGTATGGTTTTATAAATTTTACTAAATTGTAATAATTTTCATAAAAACATTACAAACTTTCAGTTTTCTGAAATAGATATCATATTATTTTATATAAGAACTATCTCAATCAAAAAAATATAATTCTATAACTTGTGAATAAGAATTTGATTTTAACACCTTAATTGTATTATAATGTGTTTTAGGTCAAATGAGACCTAAGCTCGGATGTTCTTTGATTTAATCTGCCTTGTAAATCAGAAAATCAGACATTATACCTTAAATTTGTTGCCACTCAAAGAAGTATTGTGATCACTTCTTGTTTGTTGTCATTCTTACAGTTACACAAATCATAAAACTTCTCAAGAAGCAAGATGTCAGGGATTTTAATCAATGTTGATAGGAATGAAATTCTCATTGTCCCCAACAAAATTTTTTGTGCTTGGACCAAATCAACTGAGGAGTGAATCCAAAGACATATCCTGTGTTTTAAAAAGATCTTCAGCAAATTAGTGATTGATTTGTCTGACTTTCATGAATTTGCCACACACAAATTGTTTCACAAAAAGTTTGTTTCATTTTACATAGTATTGAAATAAAATGTAAGTCTCTTGCAGTTTCCTTGGTATGGAGATCAACCATCTGGTCCTTCAGATTCCTTGTCTAGTCCGGAGATTAAAAAATCAGAATCTTCTAAATCTTCTAGGGGAGGCTCAGTAGCAGACCAGCCAATTCAGCTGAAATCAGGTCAGTGAAGTTATTCATTCGCAAAGTATGGATTTATATGTCGCACTGTTTTTTGTGAAATTTTTGAGTGATTAGTTATCTTTTTTATGTCCTTCAAAGATTATGTCACATATATGGTGATGCCTGATGCATTGCATAGAAATTAATACCTTTGCAATGGACCCTCCCAGAGAAGTGAAGGATCTTTTATGTGCCAAGCCTACTGTGGCACAGGACCTCAGTTTCTACTGTTTCATCCAAAAGAGAGAACACTGAAGTGCCCACAGTGGGAGTCAAATCCTGAAATTTTCTGTCATGAGCCAAGCACCTCATCCATGGAGCCACACTGGCTTTATGACATTTTTGAATTATTATGATACTTCCATGTATACAACATAGTAATGATCTATGTTTCTGTTTCCATCTCTCTGACAGATGAAGTATTGCTGAATCAGGAAAATTTCACGATTGGTTCCCTGAAAATAATTGTTACTCTGAAATGATCAGTTATTGATTATAATCAAATACATAAATCAATAATTTAGAATTCCTTTTCTGTTTTCATAAGTTTTGTCTTTCAGTAAAGAAGCCAATTTTAAAAAATCAAGTGAATTGTTAAAGCTAAAAATTAATGATTTTAAAGCACAAATTGGAACCATCTGCTCTTTTAAGGGGTTACACATAGACTAGTTTTTAAGGTAAACAAATATATATCTGCTTAGGGTTACATTTTCAGACAACATAGGGCCAGTAAGTCTGTTTTCTATTATGCCTCCGCCACATATGGCTGAGGGCATATAGTATTTCACCTCAACGCCATTGTCATGCATTTTATCTTTACAAGTACTCCTTCTATACACTTTGGAGGATTTAAATGAAATTTGGTACAAAATAGACCACAATTTGTAGATGTGCATATTATAAGGGGAATGCTGTCCAAAAAGTTTTACAAGAGTTGAGGTCCTTGGACTTACATTTTTATGCATATATAGTAAATTCACCTTGCCTTTGCAACTCCTCCTTAACCCTTTGGAAGGATTTCAGTGAAACTTGATACAAAGATCGCAATATATACTAAAATGCTTATTTTAATGGGACTTCTGTCCAAAATTTTTACAGGAGTTATGGCCCTTGGAAAAACACATACTTGAGAAACCTTGGCTCCAGTAGGGACATTCATTATTTTTGAGGTTTTTCTTTTTTTGGTTTTTGGGTAAATTTTTTTTTTTTTTTTTTTTTTTTTTTTTTTTTTTTTGCTGTTTCACTAACAAATGAGAATTTTGGCCTTCTGTATTTTATTATCATCAAATAACTGTATTAAGCCAATATATGATCACACTGTTCAAGTATATGGAGAAATCCCTTCTTCCAGAAATCAAGACTTGGGCATGTATCAGTTTTTCTGGATTGCAGATTCAGAAACTAATTGTTTGATTGTATGCTTGACAGTCTGAATTTTTGGACATTAAAAGTTGAAAAACTTCATGTCCCCAGGGCCTTTAATTAGTGGACAGTGGAATTGGAAGGCTTTGAAAAGGAAATATGATCAATGATACTTAAATCAAACAAACCAAAAAAAAAAGAAATCTCTTAATTTCCATGTTGGTTATATAAATGTATGATTATATTGTTGAACTGTAAATGTTTGGTATTAACAGTTTGACAAGTGAAAGCACTCCAATATTCATAGTGCAGACTAAATGCCTAAGTGTTTATACTGGTATTCTTCAGCATGTAAATGATTGCAACATTTAAACATGTTTCTTAAGACTGCAATTTGTAATTAATTTGCAGATTATGTTACTATACTAATTGCAAAAGTAAAAAATATGTTCAGTTTACGGAGCACTTTCATATACTACACTAGGATCACCTGATAAAAAAGGGGGTTTTAGTCTAAAAATTAAGCAGATTTCTCCAATATTCAATGACAACTCTATCGTTTTATGGCACTGTATGTTCATTTAGTACTTGTAATTCTAAGTAGGACGATTTGATTATGAAAAGGAAATTAGAAGAGTTTTAGGAATTGATTGATTTTCAGAGAAAATCATTTTGATTATTCTATCATTATACATGTTTTTCTAATTGGAACACTACAAGACTAAAGGTTTTATACCGTTTGGCAACTATGCTTGTTGCCAAGGGAATATGATAATTCTGTTGGGTGTCTTCATTCCTGTGTCTGTTGTTACATATATGTACCTTGTGGTTCAACATTAGACTGAGACAGGCCAAAAATCAGCTGTTTTATTGTTTATTACCCACCAAAAATAAAACAGGTTTTTGGCCTGTCTAAGTCAACAAGTATTCTACATCAGAAGTTTGCCAGACTTAGTGTAATCATTCTTTATAATCGGTTTAAAAAGCCGATTTGTTTTCCAGTCAAGATCATGTCAGGGAATGGTCCACGTTTTAGTGTGTTGTTAACTTGAACCTTCTTGTATTTAAGATGTAATGTATAAATAACTTTTCATTGAATAGAATTTGTAGCTGATGTACAAAGAATTTGTGTAATGATTACCAAAAATTGATTTTAATCTGCTTCTTATTTAACAATATTTTCAATTCTTGCAGTTCTTGGATCACCACATACTGTTACCAGTATTGATGAAATAACTTTGAGAGAACCAACTTCCTTTACAATCCCTCAAGTAAGTGTTTTATATTCTACATGCTTGGTAATCCCCCCCCCCCCCTTTTTTTTCACAAGAACTTAATTTTTGCATGATTACGCTAGTATGACTAATTCACTCAAAAATAAATAAAGTCCCTTTATTTTTGCCTTTATATGTTGCACTTGACAATCATTCCATAATGATATAGATCCTGTTCATTTTCTCAGTGATCAATGGTATTGAACTAAACTCTGAGCTTTATTCTGAAAGGACATATATGAGTCACATTCATATTTGGTTTTCTGGTTGTCTGGTTTTTTACATAGTTATAATCTCAGATTTAATACAAATTAAAAAAATTATTAGATTCTGCTCATGCATTCAATCTCTGTTTATTTTGTATATTATTTTGATTATATATAATTTGTAATGTATAATGTTTGCATTATATCTTTGTGTTATGCTTGTGAAACATAGTGGCTCCAATGATTATAAAGTATTTGTCCATTGTCAATCTGTTTCTCTTCAGTTTAAATTATCATGCAGGCGAAATGTATTCTCTGAATGGTAATTGTTTTTTTGTTTTTTGTTTTTTTTTATTCATTATATGTTATATTCACTTTGTTGCATTGATATTTGTGTGAATTCACAATATGATTATTATATACATGTAATATGCAAGTTGATAATCATACTTGACTATAACTGGGTGTTTCAGCCAGAAATTCAGGATGATTTACTGATGTTTGAAGGTGCTAAGTTAGATGTGTTACCTGAAGAGCCTTTAGATTTGTCCAAATACTTTACTACTATTCCTGTTCCCTCAGAGGATGATAAAACTACCACAGAACAAAGGTAACAATTCTTGCTTTAATTTCTCTGTTCACATAAACAGAGCTACATCTAGAGTGTGAAGTTACTGCTAAAATTGGTAAAATTTTCACACATAATTGCTTATCCATGAAACTTTTAAAAGACTTGAGTGTAGCAGTTATGTACTTTGCAAGTGGTGCTGGTGATTTGTGTCAATGATACTCAGATTGCAGCAGTATATTCATTTCAGGTTCAGGTAACCTCTTGCTTCCATAGCACAATATGACTGAAAATGTTTTGAAAGAACCAAAACCAATTATTGCAACCAGCCTTGGACTTTCTCTTCATATTTCAACACTTACAATACATCAAGGGGTCAAACTACTGCAGGTTGAAAATTACAGTTCATTTTCTTTTTTCAGAAAATTGCCTTTACTCTTCAGATCATTATTTTTTTTAAAATGTGTAAGTCATCCCAGGCCTGCTAATCTGGGATAGATAATTTAAGCTGCAAAATTTGAAATTTTATGCCAAATATTTAAGTTGACTGACATCTGTCATAGAAGGTATTTAAATATATAAATAAAAGGTATATAAATGTCAGGTATGAACCAAATGAATCTGCATTGTGTTAATGCAAATACTGAGCTAATTAAATGCATTTGCAAAATGGACCAAAATTCATTTTCCAGACTTTTTTCTCGCTTGTTCTGACATATTGAACTGAATTGATTGATTTTTGTTTAACATCACACCACGAATATTTCACGTAGATGGTGACGGCATCTGCCTGATGCGGAGCATACAAATTTTGACCTTTGCAATGGATCCACCTGAAGCAGTGAGGGATCTTTAACGTGCCATGCATTCCAAGACACGGGGCTTTGGTTTTTACTATCTCATCCGAAAAACAGAACAACGGCATTACCAAAGCGGGACTCGAATCCCAGCCTCCCGATCAGGAGTCCACCTTGGTACTACTAGGCCACGCCAGCTTTATTGAATTGAAACTTGGTATATAACTTTGATGTGATGATCTACAAGTCAAGATTTACTTTTGTTGCGATTGACCCACTTTTCCAAGAGTTATTGCCCTTTGACCGAAAATTGTTTTCTGTACTTTTCTCTTGCGTGCTTTGACATACTGAACTGAAACTTGGTAAATGATTTCAATATGACGATCTACAGATCGAGTTTTAACTTTGTTTAAATTTGTTTTGACAAGACCCTTTAATAAGCATCAAATTTTCAGCTTCATATCAAGCTATGTCCTGTCCTGTCATAAAGAGATGAATTATTGCATGTTTCAAATTTGTTGCTGCATGTATACATGTCCATTAGGACAGCTCTAGTTTTCTTAATCTTAAACATTTGCTGCCTGCATGCTTTGAGGCTTCAGTGTTCACAAACATGTATTTAATTTTGGTTTCAAGTGGGGATGACCATCCATGTAGAAGTCCTGGATGCAAACCTGCATGAACTTAAGATATTATTTAAATGTCAAAATTAGTCTGTGAACGGTGAAATTCATGAAGGCTAAGCATTATATACAAGTTCAGATGTGTTATTCCAGAGAAGTACTGTCTCCAAAGGAGAAAACTCCTGCCCCAGCACCACCTGCTGAATTACCAAGAGTTTTGAGAGAGCGACATCAACCCCTTTCTCCTGGTGTTACTCCTGCACCAGAAACATCAAAAACACAAGTTGTAAGTATCAAAATAGCTACTTTATCACATAGGTAGCTCTGTTGGGGAATCTTAAAATATGTATAGTGTGTATGAATAAATTGACACAATTATAATGACTTGCAGGTATTGTAAAGCCACAGTCAGATTGAAGGGAATAGTATGGAGATATGTATGTAAATTTCAGTGAAAAAATCTATTCTTTATTCTTAACAGAATCGACGAGTTGGCTTGATGTTGAACTTAGGTGAAGTTACTCCAAGCCCATCAAAGAAGAGGAAAAGGAGACACTTGGCTGTAGACCAGGACATCAAGTTATCCAAAAATCATCTGAAAGATAACTTATCTAACACCCATGACATTCTCAGAGACTTTGCAAATGTAAGTATTATAAACCGGATAGAATTGTGACTTGTATTTCATGAAGATTATGAGATATGAAGTGAAAATAATAACGATGTTTAATATTAAGCTATTATACCTTAGGAAATACCTGATATTAGAATGAGGACTGCTGATGATTTACTAAAACATCCTAGTCGTCGCATAATGCAAAGATGTTTTAGTGATTTATGGGATCAACGGCTTCAATATGGCCTTAGAACAACTGACTCAGAGACAGAATTGCCATGTTGGACAGTTCCAGACCTTACAGGTATGATTTATTTTGGAAGTTTTATTTTGAAAAATGCGGATACATGTACAGCAAACTACTGCAGTGCTGTCTTCATATTGTATAAAGAAAATAATCTTTACAAGAAATTCTAATGCTGGACAGTTGCAATATCTGCAGTTAGTTGCAAAACATGTACAATTAATTTATTTATTGCTAGAGAATGGATCTCCTCCAAAGAGACAACATATGGACATAGCAGAAGCAGAACCAGGTTATAGGGAGGACCCATCTCTTTTAGTACCAGACACAGAAATGCAAAGACAAGATGATGCATCACTTGTGGAACTAGTAAGTTATGAATTAGATAGAAGTTTACTTAGTATGAATTATTATGAAGTCTGTATATGTGTATTGATTGCCACACAAAAAAAAGAAAAAATGATAATCTAATTGCATTCTGTTTGCCAACCCACATCACATTTTGAAACTTCAGAATTTTTGAACAAAGAAACTTTTGACTCGAGTCTAATTTTGCCCATCACTTATCATGATATATTAACTCATCTAGGATTTGAAAACATTGACAAAACTTAGCTCAGAGAAGAAGCTGAACATTTGCATATATTATTTTCATGTTAAGTTTAAAATTTTTGAAATGAATAGATAGGTTTCATTAACGGAAATTTAGTTGGCCATGTTTGTGGTCAAGCATGATTTTTGCCTCATATTCATACAGGTTTAATGAATATTTTGTTATGCCCCTGGATCAATAGATTGTTTTTGTTCTGTATGTTTGTCTGTAGATGGGTTATTTGTCTGTGTGTTGTCACATGTATAACCTTCACCATAACATCAACATTGGTTACAACTCTTGAATCGTAAGAAGTAGGGCTTTCGTCAGTCACATGTTTATTCCCATGGAGTGGTGTGTAATCAAAATATAGGGCATTGCAAAATTTGCCTTATTTGGACTTTGTTGCCGCCTGGGGCATACTTGTTTCACAAACATCTTGTTTTAGATATTTGTTAATATTTACACTTCTTTATAACTTTTTTTACATTGTCAAATACCTCAAAATTTGCATAAGCATAACACATAACATATCCCTAATTGGGAGAAATTACCTACATAATTTGGTTGATTTATGAAGAAATATCCAGTTATATACATCGATGATGGCAGACAACTGGATCCCTTTCCATGATTTGCCCTTGCTGGACCCACCAGGGTCTCTAGCAGCCAGCAGACTTCAGTTAAAATTAACGTTTTCTGGAATTTCTAACTTTCACCCTAAGTCATTCATGAATGACTCGAGTGTTACACAATACATGAAGAAAAAGGTCATATATACATACTAGTGTTAATTGAAATTTTTATGCAATTTTTTCAGAATCAGATTATCATTTAGGATATTCAGAATTTTCTATATTCCACAGCCCATTGAAGATTTATCTGTTGAAATGGCTAGGGATGCATCCCTGTTGTCTAAATCCAAGCAACTAGACAGCAGTCGCACCCAGAATATAACTCCAGTTTCCATACATCATAGTTTATTATCTGATCATGACAAGAGTGATGACTCCTCTATACTAAAAGACTCTACTAAGAAAAGGTAAGATACATTGTACTTTGTGAAGAAAAGGTATAGTCAGTTAATCCTAACGTAATTCAGTAAAAAGAGAGTGTGAGGTATAATTAATTTGAGCGTGTTCAGAAATGTATATTTTCATTAGGGACTCGTTTCATAAGCAGCTGCCCTATAGTAATCACTCTGTCTGTCTGTCAGCAAAAACTTTAACATTGGCCATATCTAATACACTGTCATGGGTAGAGCTTTCAAATTTGGCATGTGTGTTTCTTATGACAAGACCTTTCTGTTGGTACTGAAAGTTTTATGCCCCCAGATCGATAAATTGGAGGCCTATTGTTTTTGTCCTGTCTGTCTGTTTGTTTGTCTGTTGTCAACTTTAACCTTGGCCATAACTTTTGAACCATGGAGATGGAGACTTAATATTTCACAGGCGTACTCAACTAATGAAACCCTTTCATATGACACCAAGGTTGATGATCTTTTGACCTTGATAATGACCTTTATGCTAAAGATAACTTTTTGGACTTTGTTACCGCCGGGGGCTTTAGTGTTTCACAAACACAGCTTGTTAATCATGTGAATGACCTTTGGACATTGATAATGACCTTCACGCTAAAAATAACTTTTTGGACTTAGTTACCGCCGGGGGGCATTTGTGTTTCACAAACACAGCTTGAAAAACTTTAACATTGACCATAACTATTAAATCATAAGAAGTAGAGCTTTAATATTTGGCATCTGCATTTTTTATGTCAAGACCTTCCTGCTGGTACCAGACTTTTGGATTATGTGACCTTTGACCTATGTTTGAAAAACTTTAAGTTTGACCTTAACTATTGAACCATAAGAAGTAGGGCTTTCATATTTGGCATGTGGGTTCCTTATGAAAAGATCTTTCCGCTGGTACCAAAAGTTTTGATCATATGACCTTGACAGTAAGCTTTGACCTATATTTGAAAAACTTAATCATTGACCATAACTATTGAACAGTAACAGGTAGGGCTTTCATATTTGGCATGGGTGTTTCTTATGACAAGACCTTTCTGTTGGTGTCTAGAATTTCTCTGAATGACCTTTACAAATTAAAGTTATGGTCATGGTGACAGGTATCTTGTGGGGCCCTTCTGACTTTGTCAGTTTTCTAGTTATTTTTATATAACAATTTTTATGTAAAAAACATGGCATTTAAATTGTAATGAAAAGATTCAAGTGTTACCTATCTTCAATTATTTTGTCAGTCCCTCATCTGAGCTAGAATTGAAGCTCTCTCGCACAATAATGAATTACAGACGTAAAAGAATTGGGCACTGGGCAAATTGTTAAGGCTAGTTTTAACACTATATGATGGGAGCTCGGCAAATTCTGAATGAGTCTACAGTGTGGCTTCATGAAAGTTGTGAAATGCAGGGTTCATATACTGAGAAAGAAACCACAATTATTTTACCATTATGTGCATGAGTCAATTTTCAGTAAAGGAAGTGATTTATTTGAAGACAATTACTATCCTTGGATATCTATACTTTTAGATTTTATAGAACCCCACAATTCAGCAAGACTAAATCTAAGATTTACTCGACGTTGGGAACCGACGGTTGATTTAATGGTCTGTTGCCTAACATATAAACAGAGAACAGAAAATTTTTTTAATTAAATTTTCATGTCTAGTAGATCCAGTAGACGCAGTACTCGTTCAAGAGGTCACTCAATGGAGGAGGAGATTGGTTTGTTACCTGAAGAATCTCTGACAGAGATGTCTTCAATCAGCAAAGATTTTTCAAGGGCGGAGTTATCTACGGTTGCTGAGGAACAGGAATCACAGGTTCATGCTGCACCTATGCATTTACCACGAGAAGAAATTAATGCTAATGCCCACAGATTTATCAGGTATTGAGATCTGTTGTTGGAATTGGTTATTTTGTCATCTTCCATTATATATTGTATGACAAGAAATTTACGGTGTTACATAAAAAGTGCAAATGTCAATAGACAGAATAAGTTTGTAATAGCAAATGTTTAAAGTTAACACAGTGTTACCTTCTTGATGGTGAAACTCATTTCGATTGGTCTTTATATCTGTGATCAAGACAGTTATTTAATATCAATCATAATGTAATTGTTAGCAATTTCTCTTACTGATTGCCACATCAAATCAGAATCTAACTCTTTATTCCAAATCTGAAGTGAATTATTAATATTATGACACTTGCTTCTAATTTCACCATTGTGGTTTGTTGGTTGATTGGTGTTTTACGTTGTTCTCAACAATTGTTCAGCCATATCACCACATGGAAATAGATGGTGACTAACCTCTTGATTACAGTGGCACAATCCGGGAATCGAACCTAGATCATCTGCACCACAAGCCATGTGCTTAATACATCAGAGCCATATGTATACTTAAAATTAGTAATTTAGTCTGTAGCTGTATTGGTTTGCTGGTATGTCAAACAAGAAAAACTGTTACAAATAAATAGGTTTGAAATTGTGTGAATTATTCAAAGCAATTTGCCAGATGACATGTAAACTTCATTTCAGAAGATCAGTTATGCAATTATATGAATTTTTTTTATTCACCTCCTCTGAGTTTTCAGCTTTGCTATCAACTGTCCTCTAGTTGATATTCTACAAAAAAATTCCTGCCAAATTTTATGAGAGTAATGTCATTTTGTTTCATTAACTATTTTTATTCATAAAATCAGAAATTTATTTGTATATACTGAGTGCATTAGTTTATAAAATACAAGACTCTGCCAGCATTAATTATGGCATGTTATACATGCATTATTTATGATTGAAAAATCAAGAATTAAGAAAATATAAATGTTACTGAGATTTAGATGAAGTAATAACTACATATCATCTTTGTAGTTACATGTGCTATAGTAATTAAATACTTAAGTTTACTAAATAATTTTGCACCTGTAAAGGAGATCATGAGAAATCCTTTGGAAACCAAATCTTAATGGTACCAAACTGACGATATTGGCTACCAGTATTAACTATTTAGAAATTACTTTTGTACATCAAATATGCATCAAATGATTTTTAAGGTTTATTCCATTCAAAATTTCCCTTCTGAACACTACCTACATTATATTTGCACCAATCTATTGATGGATGTCATCATATGCATCACTGGAATGTGGTCACATGAAGGAAATTTTTTTTGTTGATAAATGGCCCATCCAGGACATATTTTTGTGATGGAATTTTTACTTAGCCATAGTAGATGGTGGCAAAATTATTTTACAGTGCACACATAGCAAAAAGTTTTGTCTGGGCCATAACTTCTTATCCCCATATCGGATCTGGATAATATTTCACACAATTGGTGTCCATGGCCCAAGGGTGTGTCATGACCTAGACCCAATGTCATATGTTTAAGGTCAAGGTTACAGTGCATACATAGCCAGACTCCTTCTTCGGGCCATATCTTACTGCCAAGAGGGATTTGGATAATATATCACACAATTGTTGTTCATGACCCAAGGATGTGTCATGATCTTGACTCAAGATCGTATCATCAAAGTCAGTCAAAGTACACAGTTGTCAAAATTCTTGTCTGGGCCATCACTCCTTACTGCTATGTTGGATCTGGATAACATTTCACACAATTGTCGTTCATGTCCAAGGGTGTGTCATGACCTCCATCAAAGGTCATATCTTCAAGGTCAAGGTCACAGTGCACATATAGCTGAAGTCCTTGTATATGCCCTAACTTCTCACTTCCAGGTTTGATCTGGATAATATTTCACATAGTTTTTGTTCATGACCCAAGGGTGCGTTATGACCTTGACTGAAAATCATATCTCCAAGGTCAAGGTCACAGTGCACGCATTTTCAAAATCGTTGTACAGGTCATAGCTTCTTACTGCTATGTAGTATCTTGATTATATTTCACACCATTGTTTTCCATGATCCAAAGGTGTGTATCACATTTTATGAACGTTTTGTCAGTCTGTGTGTCTGTGCATCTGTCTGTCCATGAAACTTGTCCGGGCCATAACTTCTTCCTTTTACTTCGGAGGGAGATCAAATTTTACACAATTGTTGTTCATGGTCCAAGGGTGTGTCATGACTTTGAACCATGGTCATATCTACAAGGTCAGGGTCACAGTGCATACATAGCCAGAATTCTTGTCCGAGTCGTAACTTCTTCCTTTTCATTTAGAGGGAGATAATATTTTACACAATTTTTGTCCATGACCTTAGGGTGTGTTATTACCTTGAACCAGGGTGATGTCTACAATGTCGATGTTACAGTGCACACATAGCCAGAATTCTTGTCTGGGCCATAACTTCTTCCTGTTACGTTGCTGGAAGACTATATTTTACACAATTGTTGTCCATGACCCTATGATGTGTAATGACCTTCAATCAAGATCATATCTACAAGATCAAGGTCAGATTGCACACAAACCAGATTATTTTCATTGATTATACCCCAAAATGTACTTGTAAGTGGGACATCCATTACACTTATACCAGTAATGTATCCTGGGATGAATTATTGCATGTTTCAACTTTGTTGCCGCAGGGCCCGTATTTGTCCCGTTAGGACTGCTCTAGTTTCATATTGAAAAAGATATATGCAATGTTATACATGTACATACAAATATTCTCTAGGCAAATTGATAGTTACACCAGTACCAAGAGATACACAACATTTACTGAGATATGTCCCCCAGACCAATACAGTAAGAAAAGGGCAGTAGAAATGTTTACAGTTTTGCTTGGTAAGTTCAATTTATGTGATCCTAAGTACCGTAATGGAAGGAAATTCTTTTAATACTTTGTAAACAAAAAAAGGGGGGGGGGGGGTCCAGGTAAAAGTAATTTATATATTTAATAGGGCTGCAATGATATGCTAAGCTCATGATATGATATGTATTGCGATTTTTGGTCACGATACGATTCGTATCACAATACTTTACTTATAATGTAGAAATAAAAGCATTTCTGTAATGTGTCAAATACTTTAATAACACAAAAACAAAATAAAGTTTAATTGTCATTCATAACTTGAATGCTTTAATATCAACTAAAATTACCATTGGTATAACTAGAAGGCTAGAAAAACGAACACAATTAAAACAAAACTGGCATGGCAATACAACAGTTCATAATAGCATCATGAATGTGTGGTCTTTAATCATGATATGAGAGGTTTATGCAATAAGATCACCAAGATTGTTTGATAAAAGTGGCTCGTGGTGAACTGTTGCTTAATTTCAAATACATGACATCAGCTAGTTTAAGCTGTCCACTTATAGCAGAGGAACTCACGAGTTTGCCAGATTTCTAGTTCTTTACGCAATTGTCCTGATCGGCAGGTACCAGTATGCTGTGTTTTCTGCAAAGGTGGGTGGCCATGTTCATGGTATTTCCACATTTGTAGCTCATATCCAAGTGACATAGCTTACAAACAGTTTTGTCTTTGTCACCATATTCCTTGAATCCAAAATACCACACACACATAACTTTTAAATGCAACAGGAGCGTTTTTATCTTAAATAGGAAAATGAACCGTAATGCAACGATATGGACCCTCCTTGTATCATGTATCGAATCGTTGTCTTGAATCGCAGTTAATCGAGAACCATGGTGAATTGTTGCAGCACTAATATTTAACTGTGCCGCATACTAATAGATTGTAATCTATATACCGTAAAAAAATTTAATAGTTCCCTATCAGCAAAGCTGGCGGTTAAACCTATAGATTTCCTAGTTATTTTAATATATTGTTATTGATCTCTCTGCCCATTAGTTCATTCACTACATGTATTGTCATTGATCTATCTGTCTAGCAGTCATTTTCTCTAAATGTATTGTTTTACAGTCTGTCCATAATAGTCGTTTTCTCTCAAAATGGTTTCCAAATGATAACTAGTAATGTGCATCAGATTCAAATTAAATTTGGATGTATACTTGGTTATGGTGGAAGAAAGATGCTGAATGATTTTGAGATATGGAAAGTTCAAAGTTCAAAATCATATCATATGAACTTAAGAGTAAAAACATGAATTCCAGCTAACTACAGTGCCATTTAAAGCATTTAAAATGTGTATATACCATTTTTATACATAAATCTAATGGTCTTCTAAAAATGATTAAGTTTGGCAGTGAGAAGTTTGCAATCTTTGGTTTTATAAGTTACATAACACATACTGTTATCTCTTCTGAGCTCTGACTTTTTTCCATCCCACCCCCTTTTTTTGTGTAGCAGGCAGGCATAAAACACATATTTCATGGGCCTGTCAATGATTAATATATTGACTGGTTTTTTCAAACATTCCTAATTTTGCATGGTAAAACCATTTGGACAATACTTGAGTAAAACGAATTGCTTAAAAGTTACCTCTTGTATTGCTTTAATAGATACAAGTTTAATTTGGATACATACTGTCTTATGAAGAGAAGGAAATGCCTTTTCAAATAGTAAAATCACGTTTTCTGGATCATAATTCAATAACCATATGCATGTATATGGTTCAAACCAATTTTGGAAATATGTACACTGAATTATAAAGCTAAAAAGATGTCCAAATTTATCAAATTCAAAGGTCAATGTCCTAATAACTTAAAGTGGGATTCTTGGAGAAAATGAGATAACAAAAGAAAAAAAGGTGTTAGATACCCAGGTTACAGTAATTGTTTAATAATATGGTAACCATAATTCATAGGTTGTCAGTCCTCTACGATATGACAGTCCTACCGTATGTAGCAAGGAGGGCAAAAATGTGACTTTTGTTTTTATAATTTTGACAAAGTTTGAGATACTCTTTAGGAGTATACTTAAGGAGAAATGAGATCAAACATAGAAACTTAAGGGAAAATTTTCAATTGCATGCATGTAGTACCCATTATTACTTAATAAATGTCCTTGATAGCTAGACATTGGGTTTTCAAGAATATTGATAAAAGATCAGGGCCTTGCATAATTGCAGTGCATGTTTACATCTTATAAGTTATGGTATGTGATAAGGACAGGAGGTCTTCAGGGATAATTTAACAGGATGTATACCGTGCTTGAACTTACTTTGGGAGACTTTATGAAAGTTTGAAAGATTCATTTATGAAAAATCCCTGTAAAAATGTTATACTTACTGTAACCAAAATAAAACTGTTGTGTTCAATTATTTCCATTTTAATTATAAGATATTTGTTGTCCAGGGTGTATTGTGTTGTCCATCTATCTGCATAAAATTTTGCAATTTTAATTAGACTAAGTTGAAGGACAGTAGTAATGCATATTGAACACTGATTTGTTTACTTTGCAGAACTATGTGGAAATTCTACTGTTCAGGCCAAACAAAACCATTCTTTTGGTTCAATCCATATCAAACGAGGAATAAATTGGTAAACTACTAAACTAAAAGAATCAAATATAATATCGGAATTGATGCAAATGAAATATGGGAAAACATAATGAAACTGTCTAATGTGACAATAAGAATCAAACCAGGGATAAAGCACAGTGGACAGCAAGTGGACGCAGCAGAAATTAGATTCCAGTTTTATCTGCTTTATCACGTAGAGAAATCTTCTTAATTTCACTTGTATTAGTTTCCAAAGGTTATTTGAAAGTGTCCTGTCAAAATTTAGTTTTCTGGATTTTATATTGGCTTTTAATTTATTTTTTTATGAAGGCCAATTTTGTCATGCTTAAGGGAAATCCTGCTGAAGGGAAAAAAAAATTCACTTTACACCAAAATGTGTTTTTAAATGTTTTGTAACACTCAGTACGTTAACCAAGTTACATAGGAGAAAAAAAGTGGAAATAGGAATTCTGACTTGCTGGTAAATCATTTTGACATATTTTTAGCTCACCTGAGCCAAAGGCTCAAGTGAGCTATTGTGATCAATCACCGTCCGTCGTTAACTTTTCACATTTTTGACTTCTTCTCCAGAACCACTGAACAGAATTTGATGAAACTTGATAAGCATGTAGTACTCATGGTCCCCTACAAGTGTTGTTGTTTTTCGTCCAGATTCATCAACAGGTGGCGCCACCACAAGCAAAAGTAGGTCAAAGAGGGTACCCTCCTTTGACAAACTTCTTCTTCAGACCGGGGGCATACAGAGACAAACCGAATGCATAGGAAGGATCTAGAGGGATGTGTGAAGAAGTGTTGTTATTTTTGGTTCCATTCCGAAATCAAATTTTTGACGTTTTTTTGTACTTGGTAGTTTTAATGCAGAAAAGAGGTATTTTTTTCTTTTAGTAAACATTGATGCATTAATTTGGTTTAATTTGATCATTTTGATGGTAAGAAATACTACTGCGAAGAAAATTTTTCAATATTTTATGTTTTGGATTTTTTATGAATTTTTTAAGACTTTCAAGAAAAGGGGGGGTGGGATAATTGGTGTAAACATTTCACAGTTTGAACTTTTTCTTCGGAACCACTTGCTGGAATTCAATGAAACTTGGCATGCATCAAATACTCAAGGTCCCCGACAAATGTGGTCATCTTTGTCAGGATCCATGAACAGGTGGCACCACCACAGACAAAAGTAGGTCACAGAGGGTACCCTCCTTTGACAAACTTCTTATTCAGATCGGGTGCATACAGCAACAAACCGACTGCATAGGAATGATTTAGAGGCATATGGGAAGAAGTGTTGATATTTTTGGTTCCATTCCGAAATCAAATTTTTGACGTTTTTTTCATTTTTATTTTGGACTTTGTTATTTTAATGCATTAAAGAGTTATTATTTTCTTTTAGTAAACATTGATGCATTCATTTGGTTTCATTTAATCATTTCTATGGTAAGGAATGCTGGTGCGAAGGAATTTTTTCAATATCTCGATTTTTGAATGTTTTATGAATTTTTTAAGACTTCCAAGAAAAGGGGGGGGGGGGACAATTTTTCATATCTTCAACTTGATCTATAGAACAACTTGAAGGATTGTGATAAAACTGGGTAGGATGCAAGTACTCATAGTCCTTTTCAAAGGTTTTGTTTTTTGTGCGGATCATCCAAATTGGTTAACAGATAATGCCACCATGTCTAAAAGTAGGTCTCACAATGGTACATATACCACTTGGTAATTGAAATATGGAGAGTAGCGGTTCAAATCCAGCTGTGGTCAAAAAATTTTTTTTTTTTTTTACACATCTAAATAAGTTTTTAGATGTTTCTCAACACTCAACATATGAAATTAGGAATTTTACGTTTAAGACTTCCAAACTTTTTTCAACTTTTTCTACAAAACTGTTTGAAGAATTTTAATAAATCTTGGTAGAAATAAGTCACTTATGATCCTCTTCAAATTCTGTTGTTTTCGTCCAGACCTCTTTACAGGTGGCGCCACCATAGTCAAGAGTAGGTCACAAAAGAGTTCCCTCGTTTAACAATATTCTTTTTCATACGGGCTGTATACAGAGACAAACAGAATGCATAGAAATGATCTAGAGGGATGAGTGAAGATGTATTGTCATTTTGGTTCCCTTCCAAAATCAAATTTTAGAATTTTTTTCGACATTTCTTTGGACTTGGTGATTCAATGCAGAAAAAAGTGTCATATTTCCTAGTTAATTGATAATGATGATTTCTTATGGACTATTGTGATCATAATTATGGTAAGGATTGTTACTTTGAAAGAATTTTGTCAATATCTCAATTTTTGGATTTTCTATGAATTTTTTTAAGACTTCCAAATGAGGGTGTATAGGAACAATTCAATCACATTTTTCACTTCTGCTGTTATACCACATGAAAGATTTTAATGAAACATGGAATACATGAAGTACTAAAAGTCCTCTATCAATTTGGTAGATTTCATCCAAATTGGTTAACAGATAATGCCACCATGTCTAAAAAGCAGTTCTCACAATAGTACATATACCACTTGGTAATTGAAATATGGAGAGTAGCGGTTCAAATCCAGCTGTGGTCAAAATTTTTTTTTTCATTTCTTTACACATCTAAATAAGTTTTTAGATGTTTCTCAACACTCAACATATGAAATTAGGCAATTTTAAGTTAGATCTGGACAATATTTGAAACAATTGTTGTTCATGACCCAGACTTGAAATCAGTCAACAAAAGGCCCCACCTAAAGAAAATGACTAAGTTGTTGCCCTGAATGACTTCTTGCAGAGACAAAGGAAATGCTTAATATCAAAATCACCTGAATGGATGTGCAAAAAAGTGTTGTTTTTTATTTTAGCCTGAAATAAAATTTGACATATTTTCAACATCTGTGTTGACTTAGTCACATTAATGCAAAAATAAATGAATTCTTCCTTCATGCATGACTGATAATCTAGGTACTCAGGTGAGTGATATAGGCCCACTTGGGCCTCTTGTTTAGTCATTATCTTGATTAAATGTAGAGAGGCAATTTTAAAGTAAGTTGTCATAAACATTTTAAGCAAGGGAATATATTATGTTCAAGCAGTCAGTTATTTTTAATGAGGAAACTGTAGTCTGGTGAGGGATATTGGCCTCTTGTTTTGCGTTATTTTGTTATTTTTATACCTTGTTATTTTTATCTAATTCCTTGTTATTTTTATCTAATATATATATTTCATAACCTTTACTTGTCTTCAAATAATATCTAGTGTTAAAACTGCATTCAATAGTTGTTGTTGTTATATTCAGTATAAATTGTTGTTGTTATATTCAGTATATTGAATTGTTGCAGTTATATTCATTATACCAGTAAATTGTTGTTGTCATTATATTCAACATAAATTGTTGTTATATTCAATATAAGTTGTTGTTATATAAATTGTTGTGATTGATGTAATATTCCCACATACACGTATGTAGACCATGTTTATTTCCAGGTTATAAAGTTTTAAGATTGTTTCCTGACCAAAAGGGTGTTGAATTTATCATGTTTCTAATTAGTTTAATTTGAGAAGAAATGTTCATATTAATTTAATGAAATGAAGCCTAAATTGTCTTTCTATTATTTTTAGCTTAAGTGAGTGTTGGGTTCTGCCAAAGCAGTCAGTATAGATATAAATCTTGTATACTTGCATGTAAGATTCAGAGAGTACAATGTTGTTTTCAAGTCCTTAGGTTTTGAAGCTAAATGGGCAGTGGGAGTAATTTGGCTATTTCTTAAACAAGTCTTGATATCTAAAATTCAAGATTTGATGTTTAGTTTAGTTTATCGATACTCAGCATTGATGAAAACTTTCTATCAATGAAAATCTTGATTAATTAACCTTTCATTTTCATAAAAGCCTCTGAAATTTGGGGAGGGGGTTGTTGTGAAAAATAGATAAATACCTGAAGGTCCACTTCTTAAGAAATACAAATCTTAAGTTTTTTATAGTGCAAAGTATCTCACAGACAAATGTTGGTTTTTTTTTTCAGAAGTTAATGTTGAGCATGCATATTAATTGCTTTCTTGTTGAGTGGTGTATAGTGATACATAGGGATAGTACAATTCTCAATAAATCTTGACAGAACAATCTGTCTGTTGAATTACCGGTAGATTAAAAATAATTTTTCTTATTTTCATATTCATTTCATTCATATACTGGTAATTATTGATGTCTCTTTTTTTTTTCAAAGGGAAAAAATCATGCTACTGGAAATATTATGTTTGTGTCATTTTGTAACATTTTCTATTTTTATACAAAGAATTCTTATAGTATTGAATGCGATCTTGTTTCAAATAAAATTTTATACAAAATAAATTATTTTGCAGTTTCTTTATTGGAAAAATGATAATGAAAATTACAAAATTGATCTTTATGTTAACTTGTGAATAGTAGGAGATGAAGCTTTGATATTATGTCACATGTTTTCCTTGTGACAATACATTCTTGTTGAAACCAAACTGTTGGCCTTGGCTGTAATGTGTGACCTCCTTTTCAAAGTGAATCCACTTTCAAATACCTATTTCTCGATATCTAAAGATGTATTTCATGACTGACCCAAGGTCACTTTCATAGTTTTGGTAATATGGGTGGTTGAATTGTTTTCAGTCATTTTGTTTTTTTTACTTCACACAAATTTTCCATGACTGAGACTGAAGCTTATTTGTCCGATTTCAATGAATTTGTGTCTGAGCAATATTTTGGTCATTTATGACAATCTATGATAAATCTTGATTTTTCACTTATTACAAGTCCTTGATTTTATCATTAAGGTGAATACACATATATGACCAAATAAAGTAATAGTGGAAAACAGGAAGAAATAAAAAAAAAAAAAAAAACTAAGATAAATATTGAATGAAATATCAGCAAAAATCTAAAACTAACGATGTACATTTGTAATTCGTCATTCCTTCAAGGTCAAGGTCTTGGTAGACTTTAAAAGTGATTGTTTGGCTCATATTTGTACTTAGTTTCATTTGAAGAAGTTCATTTTACAAATGTTTCTTATATGAAGGTGGCATGCTCTTTCACCACATATTTAAGGTAAATGTCCATGTGCATGAAGTTTCTTTTTCCAGCTCCTTAGTTTTACTTGTTTTTATACATCCATCTATGGCAGAACGTATCATAGTACGTGAAATTTTTCTGGCCATCTATAATGCCTTGTCTGGCTTATTTATTTCTATATCCAACATTACAGTGAGTGTATACATTGAGAAAAAATTCCTAACAGGATAGAGGTCGTATCATAACCAAGGGTCATGTATCGAAGATAAAGGTCACAATCAACTTGACTTTGTTTGACCAATAATTGACTTTGAACTACGTACTTCATTTGAAGGTGCTCATCTTGGTAGAAAAGTTCCTCGTTGGTATAGTCAGTGCATCATTGACGGTCATGTATCAAAGCTCTATGTGTGTACTGAGATTCAAAACACAAACACTGTTGCCCAGCTTTTGCTACCAGGAGGCCTCCTCAATAAGAGTCACTTATTTTCTTTCTTATTATTTGTTCTTTATTGTTTTGTTACTCATTTTTTCCTCTTGGAATACAATACTGATTATGGACACAAAATGTAAACATCATTTATCAGCCTTAACATAATTTATCAGCACTATATAATTAAAAAAAGCATTCTATCGCAACTAATTAAAAAGCATTTACATGAATCAGTTAATCAAGCACTGTATGTCGGTACACATTTTCTTCACTGTCACAGTTCTCCTGCACAGGTCTATTCTGGAAACAACATGTACATACAGAAGTATTTGAAGGGAATCGATATATACATTGTATATTTAAATATAAAGACATTAATGTTGAAGTAAAATATTTAGAATTAAAATAAATCCCTCACAAGTTAATGGATGAATTTTAAAAATATTCAATGCAATTTCTTAACATTACCAGTACTATAATGAAATTTAGTATTATTTTAGGATAATAATATTAATAGTATTAATAATAATAATAAAATTAATTAAAAAAATAATGATAATTATGGTATTAATATAATATAGAAATTAGCTAAATTAAAAAATAATGATAATAAATACATAAATAAGAAATAGATACATAAATAAATTAATTAAAAAAAAAATAAATAAGTAATAAATTCAAAATAAATAAAATTAGAAGGTAATCATGCTAGTTTCTTTATAGTATAAACTGACGATTTTTTTATAAATACCTTATTGTATGTCTACGCGGTAATTTTGTTATATTACATATGAAACCCTTAATGCGGGGTGTCATTTTAACATTACATTTAATACACGTATATAATTATGGCGACATTCGCGGTAGTTTAATTAGATCCATTTTATATCCTCCATCTGTACCACTGCATAGAGAATTACAAATGTGGGCATGTGAACGTGCAACTGGACCGAGCGTACATTGTACGCGGGAATAAATCGCGTTAACGCGAGGAGCGCACGCGTGTCCGGTTGAGCAGTCCTGGCACGTGTGCTAGAGCAGTCCTCGTCACCGTTTTTCGCATTAACGTGTATGTTAGAACATACATACATATATGTATATATTCATAACATTGATATTACCATCATACTAGTAACATAAGATCATAACATACCACTGAAAAGGAATCTTTTCACACTGATTATGCACAATGAAAGTTGACATTCAATATTGGCAACTTTACTATTTAGATTAAATTTTTTGTGACTGACACCCAGATATACATGGATGGATTGTAATGTAAAGTGAATCACCAATTTACCTTCTACGTCATTGTTGGTGCGGATGACTTGGCGATACACACACCATGATGAGACTGGCCACACTGAACTGTCCATCCAAGTTGTGTCAACGTACTGGCCCAGCTTGCAAAGGGTATAGGGGAAATCATGTCCTTCAGGCCACTGAAGGTGTGTGGTATCTTTTCATGGGACAGGAAAGGCAAGGCTATCAGCTTTCAAACGTACTTATGAACACCGTCATCCTCCTCATATGCCCTCTATAAAACCAAATGTTAACAATACATAAAATTTTCAAATGGATAAAATGGATGTTAACTTATACATGTATTCATGAAAAAGAAAAATCAACAAGAACGACATATTCCATCAAAAGTCCATCGCATTTAAAGTGAGTTGAATTGCAGATCAGATACTCTGTAGCTCGAATACCAGTGGACGCTCACCACGAGTGTAAAAGTTATTGAGAATGTTGCCATGCAGTTGAAATACTTTAAGTAGCATAAACCAACCAAACACTGAGGCATGTTTATTTAGCTAATGAACATGCTTCCAGATCACCTAAGTCCCATAGGTGACACAGCCCCGTACACTGACGTCACGGAAGATCTTCGCCAAAGTCCGCCACAAAGTGCTCTCGAAGTCTGCAACAACACATTACACACACTAGGGTCATCAGAAGCACCTCCTTCAAGGATTTGACCACCTGAAGAAACTATATAATTCTAATGTGTTGGTGCGACACAAATGCCCACGCTGGCAGCTAATCTAGTGGAATATAATTGCCAAAGAACTAATATATTGAAATTTAAGAAATTTTTAATGTTCAAGGGCAATTACTTTGTAAAGAATTACCGCAAAACATCCATATTCGAACTTGACCTGCATTTTCCCTTGATACATCTACATACTCAATATCAATTTAATCCATCAAACCTTCAAAGAGAAAATGAGCGGACACGGTCATTTTTAAGAAATTTTATATGTTCAAGGGCAACAACACTGCCAAAAATTACCGGACCACACCCATATTTAAACTTGATCTGTATTTTCCTTTGATACATCTATATACCCAATATCAATTTAATCAATCAAACCTTCAAAATGAAAATGAGCGGAAACTGTCCTTTTTAAGGAATTTTCTATGTTCAAGGGCAATAAATCTGTCAAAAAATATTGGACCATACCCATATTCAAACTTGACCTGCATTTTCCTTTGATACATTTGTATACCTAATATCAATGTAATCAATCAAACCTTCAAAGAAAAAAAATGAGCGCAAACTCAATGATGACGGAATATGTTAACAATATATGCCCCCAGCCATTTCATGGCGGGGGTATAAAACATTGGATTTAAACTGTGTATACATACGTACTTGCTGTAAGAATTGGTGTAAAAATCATCACAATCATATAAGGTGACTTAGGTCAACAACATTACATGTATATTAATTTAAAAAGCGGCTACAGTCTTTTTCAAATTTCAGGCAAAGGCAGCACTGGGGAGGAATGAACCATAAGCAGGTACTAGTACGTTGTTTTCCGATGACAAACAGAATAGACTGATAAGAAAGTAATGATCGAATAGTTACTATACATTTTAATATTCGCTCTTGTGACGGTGGGACATCACGACGAAAGCCAGGGGAACTATCTTGCAGTCGTCACCAGTGCAGAGGGAGGTGTGGATGGATAGCAGCTGGTGGTAGAAGGTCCCCTCACGACCTTGAAGGTGCCGTTAATAAACCACTGCTTGATATTTCATCACAATGCTAAACACTTCCATTGACATGTTAAAATAGTGACCCTGACATAGCCGACCACTTTGCTTTATGATCTTGTAAAAAAAGAACACAGGACCTGAAGAAAATATTGAGCTTCGCCGTCCGTTATCATCCGTTAGGCAGTGCTTGTGTGCTATGAGTTAGAAACGACTAAGCACTGAGGAGGAAGACGTGCGACGCACTGAACGCACTTCCTCACTGTGCGACAGTGGAATGAAATTCGGGGTCATCTAGTTTATGGTCTGTCTGTGATTCTGTTTATGGAAAAAAAAGTAACTGTAACAGACAGTAATTATATAATAATAACAAGGACTAATAAGTCCTTGATGATAATGACTATGACAACGATATATAATAATATATGCTAGTAATTATAACAATGATAAAATATGCTATTCACTAAGCATAAACGGTTTTAAAAGACCAAAACATTTACTTATATCAGGATGCTGCTGGATGGCAGGCCCATAGTCTCCTCCCCCACCCCACCCCCACCCCTCCTCACTTTTTGACCATTTTTTTTTATCGTGACATGATACAAAACCGAAACGAAATTCGCACCCTGTCCCACCTTTCAAACGCTTCTTACTGTCCTGGGATCGGGCCGTCGGAATAAATGGCTGTAAAAACACGGCCATGCTGAAAACAGCCCGGAGCAGCCCGGGAAAAGAATAGTGCGCCCGGGGGGTTGTGTATGGGTTTTAATGGATATATATGACTTTATTAAATAAATTATTTATTGTTTTAATATTGTTTGTATCCTTTCTGGTATGAATTTTAACAATATTTGCATGTTTAATCATGAATAACCAAACCAAAGTGATCGGGTAATTTCGGTAAATGGTAAATTCAGTACATACAGAAATAATAGTAAATTCCAAGGACTTATAAGTCCTTGAAAATTTGGTATATGTTATTGGTATTTTCGGTACATAAGGATTGTGAAATAATTGAAAAGCAGGAATCAATTTGCTGTTTTTATTAATGACCATTTACCGATTCTTTGAAATACGGGATATGCTTTGATATGGCTTTGGTGAAAATATAAAACAACAAACCACTCTATTCCACAAATTTTGGACAACTTTTCCTTTATGGAGTCAAATTACAATGTATATGAAAATATTCTTCAAATGTATAGACTCGTGAAGTTAATAAGGAAAATTTTCAAGTGGCAAATAATAATGCAAAACTTGTCGGGAATTAAACTCCAGATCACATTGCCTCACATGGCATAATTTGTCAGGATTTGAACTCCAGATCACATGGCCTCACATGTTAAGAAGAATATAAATGGTTTTGTATCACAAAATTTGTCAAGATTCTAACTTCAGATCATATGATCTTATATGGCTAAATTTGTTGGGAACTCCAGATAATTCAAAAATCTTCGGTGTATTACACATGCCTCATTGTTACGTGCACTTATTGCTAAATTATTTTACTAATTTTATCTGATGAAAAGTACAGACTCCTACCACACAATTCGGTTTATTTGCGGTATTTTAGGCCGGTATGTAGACACATTTAACTTATTGTCTCTCATCATATTAATAAAACAAGAACTCGATCTATATATCTGATCAACTCCGTGTGCATGTATATTTTACATGTTGTCCTAAGCATGTACATCTACTGGTATATTTTATACATTACAAACTACGACAATTTAATTGCTCTACTTGTTAAGGTCATAATATATAAATATATAGTTAAAAGCTCAACACTATTCCCAATAACTAATAAAGGTTTCACGAATACGTTTATATTTGTGTTTAGTCATTTTTAATAAAATATGCAAATATTCTTAAAATTCATACCAAATAGGATGCAAATACTATTGAATCAATTAATAAAGGCACATATATCTATAAAAACTAACACACAATCCCCTGGGCGCACCTTCCTTTCGCCGGGCTGTTTTTAGCATGACCCGTAAAAACACGTATACTTTAAAAAACAATAATCATAGTTTTTACCGCGGTCCTCTGTCCTTATAAATGGTTCTTACGGAAATGATGAAGGAAGTTTACTTCTCAACTTTATGTACGAATTGAGCGTTTCCGGTGAATTTTGAAGGCTTATTTAGAAGAACTTTGTCATCGAATACTTAATTTTATTTGACTGAATGAGAAACAAGATAAAAAGAAACTACACAATAGTATCATGTATGGAAAAACCATCAATTAATCCTGAACTATCAAGTAAAATTACCTCAACAGAGGAAATTCGAGACGGTAAGTTTACACTTGAAACTGAAAGGTACGGGTAATTACCGGTGTGCTGAATAAAGACTCGTGACACAATGGCGATCTGTTTGTTTACCAAAGTATTTGTTATGCCAAAAAGTATTAGAGTTTGTTTGTAAAGTCATCTGTCTGGCTGTTTGGATGTAAAAAAAAAAAAACACTCCACACTGCAACAGATAATTTTTTTTTTTTCAACACACAGTTGATCTGACCTCATTTATCAACATCCATGGCTCCGTCAAACAAGATCACCTAGTCACATGACGAGGCAATCCAGGCTGAAGATATGATAAAAGTCAGATTACAACAAACATTGCTGTATTTTATCAACACAATTAAAAGTACATGTTAATTTCTTTATTTCCTAAATCTTGTATATTTATTTACCGACCATATTAACGAAAATCAATAGATAAACACTGCTGGTTATGACTGCTTTGTCACGTGACTTAGAGATCTTTCCCCACTCCCGAAAGAAGTATTGGTAAAATGGGGGGGATCAACAAGACGATAGCTCATAGTCAATTAAATGAACATGGACAATTCACAATTGCACCAGTCAGTTAAATGAACATGGACAATTCACAATTGCACCAGTTGTCATCATAATGCTATTATAAATAAATTACTTATTTTAAAAGCATTGATTTAACTGTCAAGTCACAATAATGTTTAACTATCATACATTGTTCAATTCGGAAAATACCAATCTGAGGATCCCATAATTTTTCTTTAGATGACTTTTAAGTTGTCTGTTGATGATCTGAGAGCTCATGTATGTACTTTCATTACATGTAACTCAGAAAAATTTATAATTTTTGTATCAAAATTTATGTAGCAAATTTCTCTGATATACATTACAATCTATGGTGACTATACCATTCTGAAAGAGGCATGGCTTAAATCCTATGTATAATGTGCGGGATAAAACCAGTGAACAGTTAGTGATTAGGATGGGTTGCTGCTGGAGGGATCTGGATATAACTTGATAGCCCTAGATGAAGTACTCAAGGTCCCCTACAAGTGCAAGTGTTGTTGCTTTTTGGCCAGATTTATTATGAAGTGGATTCAAGGCAGGGCCACATAAGCCCTAGAGGGTACAGACCTCTGACAACATCTCAAGATTGGTTGCATAGATCATCATACAGAATGTATCAGACTTCAGCGTGATGTAGAAAAGTGTCTTAAGTCAAGTTAAGAAGTGATGTTGTTTATGGTTCCATTTTGAATTTGGATTTTGACACTTATTTGACATCGTTTTTTACTCTGTTGTTTTGCATACCGGGTATTTTTTGGTGTTTTCCTTGATTTCTATATTGTACATGTAGAAGTGTTTTAGACTGATGTGGTCTTGTTTTTAGTTCAATTTCTGAAATTGATACTTTTGTTAGAGAACTTTTTGATACTTTCTACATGTAGGTTACTAATGTGCTCAAGGTGCTCAGATTAATGATGTAGTGTCATTTGGACCTCTTGTTTTAAGATATTCCTCATACAAGCTTATGTAAAAACTGTCATCCCCTGTGATGGGGCCCAAATATTGCTTTAGGGCCTTCCCTTGAAAATAAGTAATACAACATATCATGCTAATATTATATACTAAATATGAAGTCATTGAAGATTGTGGTTCTTGCACAAACAGTTTTCAAAAACATTTCCTATATAAGCCTATGTGAAAACTGTCAGTCCTTGCCAGGGTTGGGCCATACACCACCGCAAGATCTTTCCTTGAACATGTTAACAAACTTGATGCAGCATCCCATACTGTGGTTATATTTAGATATGAAGTCATCATGGTTGGTGGTTCTTGAAAAGAAACTTTATGAAGATATTCTTACATAAATACTGCCAATCCCTGGAGCAAACTAAATATTGTTGTACTTGTATGGCCTTCTTTTGAACAAAAGTGATACAAAAATTTTTGGTAGATGTTATGTAATCCTATATAAAAGCTGTCAGCCCTTGAGACAGGGCTAGATATTGCCAACGGGCCTTATTTAAAACAAACATGATACTTCATGTCACAAGATGCTCTATTCCAAATATGAAGTCATTGTGCCCTGTGATTCCTAAGAAAAAATTCTTTAGGGATGCCGTATATTAAATACGTCATGTGTAAAGACAGTATGGCATTCAGTTCTTGAAAAGAAATTTAAAAAAAAAAACTTTCCTTTATAAGCTTATACTAAAACTGTCATACCCTGGGACATCTGTTGAAGAAACATAAACTACATGTCATAAAGATTCTGTATACTAGATACAAAGTCGAAAAGTGGTTCTTTTAAAGAAGATATTTCTGTGCAAATCTGTCGGCCCCAGGGGCGGGATCAAATATTGCCAGAGAGCCTTCCCTTGAATTAACCTGATACTTCATGTCATAGCATTAAAAATGCTTTGTACCAAATATGCAGCCATTGTAGCTAATAGTTTATATGAATGGAAAATGTAAAAAATGACTGTAAGCTCCAGGGGTAAAATATTTTTTCACAGCCTTCCCTTGAACAAACTTGATCCAAAGGATACTTGTGGTTATTAAGAAGTGAATTTTGAAAGATATTTCCTTAAATATAAACCTTGCTGCAGAGTCTTCCATTTAACAGACTTAATACTAAATGTCATACCAAATATGAAATCATTATTGCTTGTGGTTCCAAAGAAGATTTTAAAGATTCTGAGAATTTTTCATTGTTGACCCCAATGAACACTAAATGATCTTAACTTTTATTTATTTTTTTTTCTAGTAAATGAACATGAGGAACAAAGTGAGTTAATTTGGAAATCTCTAACAAGCAGTAGAATGATGGATCATGATTTGATGGCTATGACAGGAGAGACATCTTTAGCAAACCCAATTACCACCTTGGGTTCATTTGCTGACTCCCCAATTACTGGTCCATCCTCTATCATTGTTGCAGGCAACACAGATATTGATAATATGGTACCAGATGCGACTGCCCTTATATCAGAGGTATCAGGGAATGAAGCTGAACATTTAATTCATGATGGAACCTCTACAGTAATGATGATAGATGGCTCTGTGTCCTCTGCATTAATGACAGACACTCATAATCTCGATGCTGCCTCTATGATATCTGTATGTGGGACATCTCTACCCTTGTACACAGAAAGCATTCCTTCTTCATCCCTCATGGCAGATGGTTCACAAGGGACATCACTCATGACTGAAAGTCGTGATCAACCTTCATTAGTACCAGACGGTAGTGGACTGGTCTTATTGGAGATGCCTAAAGGAAGGTAAATTTGCGATGAGTATTGATAGTATTCAAATTTATCTCGGTCATGTGGATGTCCAATTAGTAAAGACTTCCTTACACGTGTAGAATTTGGTCTGTCTGTCTGTGTGCCCCATCTGTCTGTCTGTCCCTCTGTCATTAACTCTGAATTGGGTGAATTAATGCCATTATGGCCAATTGCCATCGTGACATTGATTTGACATAGTTTTTAATGATGAATTTCTTAGTATATAAAGCATACATGGTATGTAAACGAAATTTTTATATCACTGCACAGACATGGTCAGGGCATAAAGTGTTGCCAATGGTCCTCCTTCCTTCATAATTTGATTTCCTCTCATTTGTGGATTGACAGTCCTGTTTAGTAATATTTACCACAGTTATGGACCCGTAATCCTTGATGGAAAGAAATATTCAGATGAAATTTGAAATGATGAGAAAAACGCTGGTCAAGTTCAAAGTTGGTTTTGTTCAATTGATTTTTAGCAGATTAATGGCTCTCGGACTGAAGCAGATTTCAAGTATTTCATACATTTGATCATTTTCTCAGCAGCAAATAGAGATACTGAATTGAGAGATAGACCATGTATGTAGTGGTAAATGAGCACAAGCAGGTCAAGTGCTGACTTGTTTACGATCAATTGATTTTTATTTAGTTGTTTAGCAGTAATAGCTTTTTATTTTAGAAAGGTTCAAGAATTTTCCAGTTTGCACTTATTTTGTCTTTAATGAATATAAAGTATGAAGTGAAGTGTACTGAAGGTTTGTAATACATGTATATATGAATATAGGCAGGGTCATGTAAAATGTGCTTTGTGTGTCTTTCTCCTATATATTTGAATGTGTGTGTGTATATATATACATATGTATATATATATATATATAATGACAATATATATATATGTATATATATACATATATATATATATATATATATATATATATATATATATATATATATATATATATATATTGTGTAATTTTATTTAGGTAGTTATAGGACTAAACTTATAATGGACATCAATAACTTGGCTAAAATATGAATCCATTTAAGATATGCACATACCGGGGTAAATAGCATATTCAGTACATTAAAACATATGTGGTGTATAAGATTTATTGATAACCATGGCATATTTACTTCAATGTCTCCTAATTGAACAATGTATTACTGAATAAGTTCTTTGAATAAAGCTTTGCTGTTGCATTTATTAAACATGTAATTATTTTTAGTCTTTTAAACAGTAACATGCTTCTGTCGGTCAGTGGTGACATTGGAGGAGTGAATTATGGGATACCTGTTTCCAGCACAGATTTACAAGGAAGACATTTATTGTCTACAACTATTCCAGGTCTGAATAAGTCCATTATAGATTTGTTTTAATGCATTGATCTTTCTGTTAGCATTGATATCACAGTTTTGGAAGGATTGCAAAGCAACTCAAGTTCATAATATTTGCCATCTCTCAGTCGAGATTTTGGTTAAGATTTATATTTACTGTTAAGTTAATTAAACAGCTTCCTGCATTGGAAAGTGATACAGGATGCAGATTTAATACTTTGAATGTGTAAAACTTCATTTAACACTTCTTTTCAGATTGATCTTGATCAATGTTATTTTGAGATTTTGTTGAGCTTTACAGCCTGGCTTTTCCATCTTTAGCATGTTTAGCAATTCTTGTGAACTTTACAAATTCATTGAAAATATTTCTGTACTGAAAATGTTGTTCCACTGCAGTGTTGCAGCACTGAAGTGTTGCTTCTCTGAAATGTTACTCTAAAACTTACTTCATAGCCTCTTACCTCTATTCAGGCTAGAACCAGTCTGTATTCAGGTCAGGTGGGAAGGTGTGTGAGTGTACCTGTCAAAGGGTGTAATATTGTGATATGTAAGCAGGAGGTAATTAACCACTTAAACAAAGTGGCACAATCTGGGAATTGAACCCAGGTGCATTTCACTGGAAGGCAAGTGCCTAACCCTACACCAAGTCTGCCCCAAATTTCAGTTTTTGTATTACACCTGTATTTTGACTGTACTTGATATTAATGAACTGCAAGTACTAAACTAAAACTAAACTGAATTTAATTTTTTTTTCTTCTTTTTTCGCATTAGGTAGAGGTTTACCAGGAAAAAATGACAAAAAACCTGCAATGCGTGTAGCGCATGATGCATAAATTTTCCGTCACACATTTTTCATGATATTCTCTCCATTCAATGAAAAACCACAGGGTCTTGTATACCGGGTCAGGGGTTGTCTCAAGACCCTGTGCAGAAAACAAATTAGATTCATTCCTTATCATTTAAATCCTTTCATACATGTTTTATATTCTCAGAAATTGGTACGTTATGTCTTTACTATTTCTCAACATCTCTAATATTCTGCTGCTCTGGTGTCAAGATATTGACGTCACAGTTACGAAAACGCAAGAAATTACGTCATCAGAAAACAAAATTTGTTGATGAGATATACCCCGAATTTTTAAACCAATCAAAATGGATTTTACATATAGAATTAAATGATATTCAGTTTTATCACATAAGTGTAAAGCAGCAGATAACAATAATAATAGTACATTTATATTTATGATATTTATATGATATTGCTTGTTACAGCTTCTTTACTAAGTAGTGTTCAACAAGATGGAATTGTTGACCAGCATGGAGTCAGTGTGCTGCTGGGAGTGGGAGGTGAGGGCGAGGAAGGCCTTGATGGGTCAGATATTGGTCAGCCAGTGGAATCATTGCTTGATGTATCACCAGATACAACAACATCCAGGGTATGAATAGAAATAACCTGAGTACTTGTTAAGTCTAAGAAATGTTTATTGGTACAGATTTATTTCTCAACCCTGCCAAGTTGCAAGGAAGTGTTCTTTTTGCAAGAACAAGCATTTTGTTTGTTATCTACCTTTGACATGTATAGATTAAAAAGTAAAAAATATACACATTTGTTACACTTCTCAGAAAACTAAGCTATAGAAACAAAGTATTAATTCTATTTAGTCTAAGTGACTAATGTAATGTTGAACTTTGTGAAGTACAATGGTCATTTATAGAACATTTATTGTAAAGGGCCAATTTTTTTTAAAATATTGAATACCAATTATCTTTAGGTTATTTTATGACATGCTTCAGGAACCAGAACCAAAAAAGAGAGGAGGGTGGCCGAAAGGAAAGAGGCGGAAAGCTTTACCAGATATAACTGCTCCCAAAGCCCCTCTAACAGGGTATGATGAGTTTTGACAAATAAACTCCAAACAAAATTGAAATATTTAAAGAAAATTTCTAATATGGTCAAACATATGACTCTGTGTTATTGTTTGTTTAGTGTACTTACTGTAGATGTCAGCCTTTAACACCAAAACATTTTGTCTTTGTCTTGTAGCGTATCTACCTCTATAAGAATTCCTGTGCTGCAATCAGTCTCTCACATGATTTGTCTATTGTCTTAATATCAATTACCAAGAGACTTTGTATATTGCAATGAATCTAGCATGTCAGTCTTTAACAGGATTTATCTGTGGTATTCAAAATGACCTGTTGTTCAATAACACAATTTGTCTGTTGCAATTAATCTGACCTGGGTCCGGCGCCATAAACTGAGAATATACTTAAGTCAAAAATTCATATTCTTCTGTTCATCAATGAATTAACAATTGAGGTTTGGATTTTATTTAGTTTTATTCTTCTGATAAATAGAATTAAACCATTCTGCATTAAAATTTATTTGAGTGTTTGATAATGGAATAAATTAAGATTAAATTTTTGACTTAAGTGTAGTCTTAGTTTATGGCGCCACACCCTGTAAGATTCCCACAGGCTTTGTTAGTTGTAATTATTCTTACTTATCATTTTTTCTGAGGTTTGTTTATTGTAATCAGATTTCAATTCTTAAAACTGCAGAACAATTTGTCTAAATCAGTCCAACTTGTCAATCTCTACTCTGGCAGCATTTGTATTTTGTATCCTGCAGTTTGACATGTTTCTTTTAACAGGATTTTATCAACTGAACAATCTGGCATATCTGCCTCTAGCAGGATTTGTGTATATGCAATCAATATGGCATGACAGTCAGTTACATAATTTGTCAGATGCAGTCAATCTCTCACAGGATTTGAATTTTACAATATATCTGGCATGTCAGCCTTTAACACCAAAACATCTCTTACAAGATTTGTCTGTTGTACTCAATTGCGCATATCTGCCTTTTACAGGATTTGCAAACTGCAGTCAGTTTGGGATTTCAATCACTATCATGATTTTTCTCAATCTGTTTTTTCAATTTCTAACATTATTTCTTTATTGTACTCAATCTGTTTTGTCAGTTTCTGATATTATTTCTTCATTGCAATCAAACTGACATGTCAGTCTCTCACTTAATTTGTTGTATTCAATCTTAATATCAATAATTGAAGGAAATTTGCATACCAGTCTTTAACAGGATCTTCCTGTAATAATCAATATGACCTGTCAATCACGAATATGATTTGTGTATTGAAATCAATCTGACCAGTAAGTTTCCTATAGGTTTTGTTTATTGTAATCACTTTTACAATCATTTTCTCTCAGGATTTGTCTATCGTAATCAATTACCACCTCTTAACACAACCACAATATTTCTGTGAATCAATTCAACTTGTCAGCCTCGAACACTGGCATTATATGTCTCATGCAGTTTGACATGTCGCTTCAAATTCCTACTTGACACTCTGACTATGATATTAACATGCATGATTGACCTTCTTTGGTGGAGGCATATTAGTTTAGCTTGTAACTATGATCATTTTCATTGTTTATCTTTAAGACAATTCCTGGAATAGAAGTTTGTGTGTGCAGACATCCACCAAAACCACAAAAATTGCATCCTCATAAATAAAATAGTACCGGTATTTCACAATAACACTAGGTAGTTCAGGTGCTCAGAAAATTTTCCATTATTGAAAGTCATTTCTGTCCAGGGATAAAAATTTCATCCCACCTCTGATGAGAAAGAAGCGATTTCATTGGTCAGTTTCAACCAAATACAGTCTTGTATCACGTCTGTAACCTACCTGATATAGAATCTATATCAGGTTTGTTTACATTATGTCCATGACGTCATGACGTGATGTTTATGGTGTCAGTGATGTTCAAATTGCTTTGTTATTATCATTTGAAATCTCGCAAGTATTAATAGATCATCAGTGGAATAAATTTGTGATGGAGCCATCTGCAGGGATGATATGAGCCTTGCTATTTATGGGCACAATTCATAACCTATACAAAATTAATAATAGAGTACATGGTTGTTGGAAAGTTATTACAAATTCAGTTGCTCTGTAAATTATTCTTTTGCCCAATTGATGAAAATTCAGGTGCTGGTTCACATCATTTTATATCAATACTGTGTATTGTACTAATATTGTTATTATGGACTCATCTGCAGGGGTGACACAACATGACATTGGGTGTATAAACAGGTACTGGTATTAGGCAAGGCAAAAACAGAGTCTAATACATGTTTATTAACTTGATATCACACCATATGACCCCTGCAGATGACTTCCAAGATACAGACATATGACCTTGGTCTTTTATATTCACTACATGTTCACGTCTGTGTCTGTTATTTCAGGTATGTGATATTTGCTAAAGTACGACGTCAGGAAATTAAGGCATCAAATCCTGATTTACTATTCACAGAAATAACCAAGATACTAGGCCAAGAATGGTCATCCATGGATATGGAGAAAAAACAGGTAATGTCTAAAAATGGACTCTTTAATGTTGTAAATAGTTTCCTCTTAGGCTTTAAAGTTGTATACCCTACAATTCGGTATAATTTCAAAAATTAGGGCATGTAAAACAAAAACTGTATTTTTCTAGTATGGCTGAAGTCATTAACTTTGCGTTATTAATAATAACATTTTTTGTTGCTTCAAACCCTCTGAGATAAAAAAGAAAATACATGAACTTCGTAAATAAAGAGGGTATTCCATAAATACAACCATGACGTGACTTCACGCATGAGCAGTTTAATCTAAACAAATACGTTGAAGGGAGGCTCCAAAAGAAAACAATTTCAATAAATACTAACTTTTGCAGACTTGAATGCAGATTTTTTCAGTTACTCGTCAAGTTTATTTACCTCGCCCTCCATGATGTGGCTTCCGAATTAGATCATGTGATAAGTTGGTTGTAAACATTCTGTTTACAAATATCGCGTTTTAGACAGCCATATCTCACCTAATACAAGAAATTTGATCAAAACATTTGCAAAGGTCCTTTTTTAATATTTTTTAGGCTAATATATATAGTCAAAACAATTTTGAACAGATCAACCTATAATATGCACTGTACTAGCGAACATAGGGTATACAGCTTTAAATGCTTTTGTTATCTTAAGGTTTTATACATGTTTCATATTCTTTTCAGTGTTTTACCTTTACTACATGTTTTTGAATGTGCCTAAGTTGCACATTTATGTGACCTGTAGAGAGTCCTTTTTGAATCCTTATAAAACCATTTTACAATGTATGAGCTTAGTGTAAAAATTCTATCTTAAACTCAGTGTCATAGTTTTGGTGGAATTGATAAAGATCTGTAGAATTGATCATAAGTGATAAAATAAATGATTGATTTTTTAACACAAAATGTGAATAGCTACTTCAAAATCCCTTCTGAAATAATGTGCATGTGTTTACATAAATGTTCATATAAAGTCTTTTTTTAAAAAATTCTGTAATCTTATCACAGAACTTAGAAATCAAGTGATAATTGCATAGTATTATAATAAGCCTTGTACTATTTTACCAAAAAACATTACAGACGTCAAAATTAATATTATCCCTTGTATGCAAATGGGATGTTAATTTGATTCACTTTTAATAACAATATTATATATCCAATGTATATTTTGATGCCTTGAATCTTAAGAGTTACATAAAATGTTTGGCCTATCTGTTTGTTTAACCATAGGATATATTGCTAGTTCACCTCAACGAAGTTGAGAAGAGCTTATGCTATACCCCCAGCGTCCATGTTCCTGTCGCGTCTGGTTAAATAGTTTGGGGTAGCTCAGAATTGAAGAAAGTATTTGCTACAGTTACCAAACTTGCACCTTAGGTTCATTTGGAGACACTGACTTAAATGCATGCATCAGATGATGCATTTAAGCTACATTTTTTGCATGAGTGACTCGGTTAAGTAGTTTGGGGTAATTCAATATTGAAGATAGTTTAGGTGCTGCTGTTACAAACTTGAGCAGTAGGTTCATCTCAGGATGCTGACTTAAGTGCATCCCATGATGCATCTGACCTACATTTTATGCTTCAGTGACTCGGTTCAAGATTACAATGTTCTATAGAACTTCTTACTATTTCTTTTTGTTTTTGTTTGACAAATACTGTATTGAGATGAGCACGGTAATCTTTGATTACACTATGTTTTTCTTTTGACCATTCATTTGTACAAATGGCAGTCATGTTTAACAATATGTGTTGTTCACGTACAGAAATACCTTGAGGAGGCAGACAAAGACAAACAGAGATATGTAGATGAGCTGAAGGTTTTCCAGCAATCAGAGGCATATAATAATCTTGTCAAGAAAAAGAAGTCCATGTCCAATTATCAAGGTTGTAACTTTTCTATGAATGATTTTATTAATAAATTATTATATCTTCTTTCTATTATCACCTCTTAGTCATAGCATTCAAGACCGATTTGGTAATGTAGTAGATAATGTGATTTTCTTCTTGTATGCTTCTGATATTTTCAACTCTGTTTATGTAATTGGATGTCTGATTTTTTTTCTTCAAAAATCTAATTGGTCAAATTGCTATGGGAGGTAACTCTGTAAGATTTCAACCTTGTTATAGATCAGCATTTGATTAATTAGTTGAATAAATGGGCAGTGGAGCAAACTCAGAATTTAAACAAAATGCACTGATGGTGTTTCATGGTAGTCAGTGATCTGAGCGTGAATTATTTGCTCTGATTCTCAGTTTTGAAAGTAATTATATTACATTCCAGTGGATATGTAATGTAAGGAATGATTTTACGTGAATATGAATTGTTATAAAATGCAGAGTTTTTGAGGAAAGATATACATTATTGTTTAACATACAACTTTGAACTCTTTACAGGATCAGATTGCTATGGTCCAGAATCATCCCATTTAGATGAGGTAAATGAAAAAGATTATATATTGTCATTTATGTACTGGTATATGATAATTAGTCTGTTAACTGTGTGTGTGTGTGTGTGTAGGTGTGTGTGTGTGTCGATGTGTGTGTATTGTTACTAAGTAGATCAGATACAAGTAAATGCAAATTACCCTTTAGCAGACAGCTCTGTCTTCCATACCTCTTGAATGGATTTCATACCTCCCATTCCTCTGTACATGTAAATGCAAATGATCAAATAGGACATTTTTGGTAGGAATTGCGTAGCAATTCCAGACCCTAGTCATTACAATATGCTGTGGTGAACGCGTGGAACGTAGAAAATACCTCCTCGTGTATAAATAGTGCGTCGATATTTAGAAAAAGCATGATTAGATTCACTTTTAGTACTTATAGTTCATATTGTACGAGTCAATACAAGATAAGTTTGATCAGATGAGAAAATAGATGTGCCGTTATTCCATCGATTTAGACGAGTTTAATGTATTCATGTGCTGGAGGACATGCAGTCTTTCCAAATACTCGACGGAAAGTCCCAAAAAAGTACGATTGACATTATTGTGTAGCTGTGCTGTAATTTAAGAAGTACACTACTTGTCCGTACTAGTATCCATTGTATTATAATTAATAAAACTTGAGAATATCGCTTCTTTTTATAGCAGTGGAATTCAAAGAACTCTACAATCTTCTCGTCACAATGATAAACAAACGTCTTGGTAGTTGTTGATGTGTAATGCTACTAAAAATAGCCAGTTATTTATAGATCTACATGTGTAGACATGGTTTTCCCCAAATGTACATGTACAGCGGGAGACTGTCCAGATTGCTAATTTCACACTACTGTCTAGATCAAAAGTGATAAGAGAGAATGAGATAACTATATAGTACGAGATGGAGACGTACAGGGGTGTACAGGGCGGAGACATTGTTTATATGAAAATGAGCACCTGTGCGCAGACCATGTTTTTGTCAATACTGATCCTAAACATTACAAGCTTGGTGTGTGATCTCTTGGTGGATCACGACTTTATTACCTTTGATGTACTTGACCATGCAATTCCGACCTTGAGGACTTTCAAGTCCTTTCATTAAATATTACATGACTGTATAATCATTTAATTTTAGTATGTGATTGTGCATTTGATTGGCTAAGTGATTTTTGGTAGTCAGCAAAATTTTTCCTGTGATGTAACATCATTTTTGTGGATTTGCTTGCGTTCAAAACAAATAGTTTCAAAATGAAACTCCCTTTTGACGTTTATGTTTGGAAATATTGATGGGAAAAATAAAATGATAAGGAATAAATCGAAGAATTTTTCAGTAAATTGAGGTATACCCCAGAAAAGGGAATGGAAAACCATGCATGTGCAATGATGTAGCTTTCTTTCCTTTTTATGAGATATACATGTACCTCCATCCTCTGAAAATTGATAAGATTCATTCTTTGATAAACTGTACAGGAATTGATTTCTTCATTTACAGATATATTATACAGGCCTCCTTTCCTGTAAATACACATGATGAATTAGTTTCTTAATATTTCTGGTACTCCCATTAACAGTGACTACAGGTGTTACTCTGTAGGCACATTAAATGCATTTGAGTGGAAAATAAAGACAACTTTGATTTAGATAAATGAAACCAAAAAATGAAATACAGAAATCACGTTTACATATACATAAAGTCTTATCTGTCATACTGTTCCTGTTTTATAGTATATTGTATGAGTATATAGCTTTATATATCATACTTTTCCTGTTTTATAGTATATTGTGTGAGTATATGTGTTTTCTGTTGAAGGATGATGAGGACAATGAACTTCACTGTAAAGTATGTGATCAGTACTTCAGCTCCTTACACAATAAAAAGGAACATATGTTTGGAAGGCAGCACCTTCAAAATGTTACCGGTAAGTCAGTCTGTATGTGTTTTTTTTAGTGAACTTACATTACAGGGATGATAAATGATCACATTTGATTCACAATACGACTTAGAACCTTGGTGATAAAGTTTTCTTTCTAATATACTGCAGAATTTCTCACTGCCATTCCATATAAAAAGATAATAATAATAGATTAAATGAATAAATTATTGAAGTAAAGAAAGTAACATGAAAACGTAAATGATATATATAGTATGTAAAAAACATAAACACTTTATCACTCCCCACCACCCCGACTTTTATCAATGATCATATGAAAAATGTGTTTTATATAACTAATTGATCAAGGTCTGGTGGTAGATTTGTAGATATTAAGTTGTTTTGTGTATCCTGTTGTTCTCATATCTAATGGAGGATTGTAGGAGAGAAATATGTATGTAATACTCAGCTTACAAAATACCACAAATGCAAGAATGAGAAGGATATGTAGAATACAGATATGGAGTGGAATAAGACTGGGATAAAGATATTACATTACGATAGAATTTTGTACGTAAGTCTCCATTTATGATCTTTCTATCTTCTTATTTACAGATGAACTAAATAAAGAGATTAAATTACAATCAGCTCAACAGTCACAAGATTTACTGACCACCTCTCTGGGTAATGGTCATTTCACACCTGATAGGGAACAATTAGAAGCTGACCAAGGAGGGGGGCTGCAGGAAGACGCCCCAGTAGATATTCAGGGATTCATAAACAGCTTTATTCAAGATAATTATGGTAACTAAATCTAAATTATTGTACAAGTATGTAAGAAAGAAATCATTCATTTTTGCAAGGAAAAAGAATTGAAATAGTAACGGTCAGGCTGGGACTCAAACCTACCACTTTCTGTTGATCATTCAGGTGCTTCATGAAGTGAGGTATCTGAACATGATACTAAATCTTTAAAGGTTTCTTTTCCCAAAATTTATTTTATTGTATTTTTAAATACATGGGTGCACCATTCTTATTATGTAAGGTATTCATGTGAATTATAATTAAATTTGGAACTCAAATGATTTTAAGGAGTAATATTGATATTATGTTTTGGTATCTATTTTTAGCTTTTCAGTTTCTTCATTTCTTATTCTTCTAAGAGTGCAGTCCTTTCGTTTTGTAGATCTTGTGCTGTCTTTTTTATTCACATAAAACTTATTATTTACAGAGAGAGAATTAGAAATACGGCAGTTAAAGGCTTATCATAAAATGTTGCAATCTGATAATGCTAATTTTTATGAACAGATTAACGAGTTAAAGGTATGCATCAAATAATTGATTATAATTTTACAATATACCAGAATTTCCCTTTCTTTAAGTTACATTGATCTGTAAATTAAAATAAATGCACTCAGCATTTTATATACAAAAATGTTAAAGCTATTCATTATCATGCTTGCATATCAATGTACAATAGTCAGAGAAATTTCATAATGATTAATTATACCCCCCACAACAAAAGTGGGGTTAGGAGGGAGTCTATCTGTAAATGTTTTCCTGACTTATTTTCTCATATCCATTGAGGTATAGGACTGACACTCAGTATGCTCTTGCCAGAGTTATGGTATTTCATCTGAAATTAGTTTACAAAATTTTTTCTCACATCCTTTAAAATATTGTCCGGACATGTAGTACACATCTTTATCACTAACAACTACAAACTGAGGTGGACTTATTTTTGCTAGTTATGACAGTTTGCTTTATTGTTTTTCATACTAAAATCACAATACTTGTCACATAGGATACCCTTGACCCAAGGAAGATCCCTATTGTTTAAGGGTCAAGGTCACAAGACTGTTTCTTCATAAGCTTTACCAAACTGTAACGCAAAGGTTCTTCATCGTAGATTCAGGATACTACATACATAGGATGTCATAATTATAACCTTTGTTTCAAGAACATGTCATGACTTTGACCTAAGATCATATCTCCATGGTCATTGTAAGCCTATTAGCAACTTTGTAACATAATTTCGCTGCTGCTTAGACATTTGTCCCGGTTACGAAAACTTTAGATGAAATTATCAATTCTAAAATATCAATCAATGATAACAAAATAACTGAAAAGTGTATAATTACAATACATAACAGCCACTCATGTCTATTTTATGAAGGATTATTTACATTACTGATCTTCTTTGTTCATATGAACTAAGGGATAAATAACACTTTTTGCTCATTTGTATGTTTAATTTTCTTTTCCAGAATTATCAGAACAAGTTAGTGGAGGATATTGCTAATGAAAAGACAATTACTTCATCATTAAATAATCAAATAGATGCCCTGAAAATGGTGTCTACTTTATTTGGTGTAATAAATTTCCATGACATGTGATGTCAATAAATTATTTATTCTTAAACAGTGAGTACTGGAATGGTATTTTCATTTCCCATTGATAATGACAATCAGAACAAGTTTTCTTTTATCATTGCTATCTAGGTCATTAACTCCCACTTTCATCCATTGATCCCCCCCCCCCTCAAAGATTTATTGTATTTTTTCTTTCTGATTTTGAGGCAAATTGTCCATGAAATTTTTTTCTGAAAATTACTGCATACAACGTCCTTATGATACTAGTATTTTATTAAGGAGCCAGATTTGCATAGAGATAAGAAATAATATAACAAATTCTCAAATTTGTACCTTTCTTGATGAATGCTTGATAGAGTGCAAGCTTTACCCAATATTCATTTTGTGGATAATTTGTCCGTTGTTTGATATCTATTTGTTACAATAATATCACAATAGGTCTTTCATGCACTCATTTCAAAGGATATGCTTTTAATAATGGAGTGCGGCCCCCAGTAAACTGGTAAAAATATATGTATGAATAATTTTTATATGCCCGTCATTCAATGGGATGTTTAATGCTACAGCAATGTCTGTCCATCTGTCAGTCCATAATACTTTGCCCAAGGCATAGTCTCTACTTGCCTTGTTAGACTAATATCATAGAAATGGTCATTAGGGGAAGGTGGTAAGTCATGACCTTGAACTAAGGTCATATCTGCAGTGTCAAGATCACAGTACATATAATAGCTAAATTTTTGTCTGAACCAAGTGCATGGATTTGAATAATATTTTGGAAAATTCTTGCCCAGGACCAAGGGTTGTGTCATGACCTTCAATCAAGGTAGTATCTGCAAGGTCAAGGTCTTAATGTATATGATGGGCAAATCTTTGTACAGGACACAACTAACTCAATGTAAGTGACAGACGTATTATGCAACGTAATGTAGTTACATGGTTCCTTTTTTCCAAACTAAATTTTGCACTGTAATTAAGCATATTTGTTTTGTTCTTACATGTTGTACAGGTATGCTGTTCACAGCAAACTTCCATAGACAATTAAACCATACCCCACTTGTTATAGCACATAAAGCATATGAGCACCACTGTATAGCCGATTTCTTTAACACTGTATAGATTACTATTATCTAATACCAAAAGAAAAAAAATGGCTACACGTCTATGTTCATATTTAACTTTATTATAGTAAAAAATTGTAGGATTCCTCTCCCTACTGCACACGTAAATATTCTTGTCGACGTATTATTTACATCATGAATATTATATCATTGGTATTGTAGACAAGGTGAGTCATGTGACCACCCAGCATTTTCTCTGATATATGTGTTTGATATTGACCTGAAGTTTAAGAGTTGCGCTAGAGCGAGTCGGACGCTTGGCTAGCGAAGATGCAAACCACATTGTCTTTTAGATTCAAGGGTACCGCTTGGAATTATTTGTTAACTTGCTTACATAATCTATCAACAGTTCTTAGTTTCAGTTTGGTCTTGAAAAATTCTGCAAATTTAAGAGGCTTTACATACTATACAAGGATATTCATTTGTCCTTCGTTCTACCACATGTGTATATATGTCTCTGGTTCTACTTCTTAGAATAATGTGTATTCAAAATTACTATTAGAAACAAGCTTTTGAGTTTAATTATTTAACACATACAGTCACCTTCACACACACACACACACTTACACACACACACACACTCTCTCTCTCTCTCTCTCTCTCTACGTCCTTTATTGGTTTTCAATTATATCAATCAGTGACCACTTCCGATGGTCTTAAAATGACAAATCAACTGTAAATCGCGATGAAGTGCGGCTTAATTAAAAATAGCGTGCTATAGAAATGATGATTTCAACCCCAAATCCACCTAGGAGTCTTCTGATTGTCTCACTTGAGATTATTCCCTCCCTTAATTATTACAACTGTAATTTCTAACCAGTATTACGAGTGACAAAATGGGGTCAAATCGCAATATTAAAACATATCATCCTTTATGAATATGTTCTTATTGTGTGCCATGTCTCTAAAGATGCCGATTTTCAGCGGTATCTGGGTTGGTTGGTTGGTTGATTGGTGTTTTACGTCGCTTTCAACAATATTTCAGTTATATCGCGACACGGAAGCAGGAGGTTACCAACCTCTTAAACATAGTGGCGCAACCCGGGAATCGAACCCGGATCGTCGGCGCCGCAAGCCAAGCGCTTAACCACTACACCATGCCTGCCCCAGAGGTATCTGGGAAAATGATCTTTATACGATGTCTATAAATTACAACTGCATATTCTGAAAGTGAAAATACATGTGGTGTACATATATCATATGATGAGCAAAGAATTATAACATACATGTGGTATACATATATCACATGATGAACAAAGAATTATAACATACATGTAGTATACATATATCATATGATGAACAAAGAATTATAACATACATGTGGTATACATATATCATATGATGAACAAAGAATTATAACATACATGTGGTATACACATATCACATGCTGAGCAAAGAGTTATAACATACATGTGGTATACACATATCACATGATGAGCAAAGAGTTATACATGTGGTATACATATATCAAAATTTTGAGCAAAGAATTATAACATATATGTGGTATACACATATCATATGATGAGCAAAGAATTATAACATACATGTGGTGTACACATATCATATGATGAGCAAAGAATTATAACACACATGTGGTATACATATATCATATAATGAGCAAAGAATTATAACATACATGTGGTGTACATGTATCATATGATGAGCAAAGAGTTATAACATACATGTGGTGTACACATATCATATGATGAACAAAGAATTATAACGTACATGAGGTATACATATATCATATGATGAGCAAAGAATTATAACATACATGTGGTGTACACATATCATATGATGAGCAAAGAATTATAACATACATGTGGTGTACACATATCACATGATGAACAAAGAATTATAACATACATGTGGTGTACACATATCATATGATGAACAAAGAATTATAACGTACATGAGGTATACATATATCATATGATGAACAAAGAATTATAACATACATGTGGTATACACATATCATATGGTGAGCAAAGAATTATAACATACATGTGGTATACACATAACATATGATGAGCAAAGAATTATAACATACATGTGGTGTACACATATCATATGATGAGCAAAGAATTATAACATACATGTGGTATACACATAACATATGATGAGCAAAGAATTATAACATACATGTGGTGTACACATATCATATGATGAGCAAAGAATTATAACATACATGTGGTGTACACATAACATATGATGAGCAAAGAATTATAACATACATGTGGTGTACACATATCATATGATGAGCAAAGAATTATAACATACATGTGGTGTACACATATCATATGATGAGCAAAGAATTATAACATACATGTGGTGTACACATATCACATGATGAACAAAGAATTATAACATACATGTGGTGTACACATATCATATGATGAACAAAGAATTATAACGTACATGAGGTATACATATATCATATGATGAACAAAGAATTATAACATACATGTGGTATACACATATCATATGGTGAGCAAAGAATTATAACATACATGTGGTATACACATAACATATGATGAGCAAAGAATTATAACATACATGTGGTGTACACATATCATATGATGAGCAAAGAATTATAACATACATGTGGTATACACATAACATATGATGAGCAAAGAATTATAACATACATGTGGTGTACACATATCATATGATGAGCAAAGAATTATAACATACATGTGGTGTACACATAACATATGATGAGCAAAGAATTATAACATACATGTGGTGTACACATATCATATGATGAGCAAAGAATTATAACATACATGTGGTGTACACATATCATATGATGAGCAAAGAATTATAACATACATGTGGTATACACATAACATATGATGAGCAAAGAATTATAACATACATGTGGTGTACACATATCATATGATGAGCAAAGAATTATAACATACATGTGGTGTACACATAACATATGATGAGCAAAGAATTATAACATACATGTGGTGTACACATATCATATGATGAGCAAAGAATTATAACATACATGTGGTGTACACATTTCATATGATGAGCAAAGAATTATAACATACATGTGGTATACATATATGGCATGATGAACAAAGAATTATAACATACATGTGGTATACACATATCATATGATGAGCAAAGAATTATAACATACATGTGGTATACATATATCGCATGATGAACAAAGAATTATAACATACACATGGTACACATATATCATATGATGAACAAAGAATTATAACATACATATGGTATACACATCATATGATGAACAAAGAATTATAACATAAAGGTTTTCAATGTAGGTGGATTTAGAGAAGCATAGTCATTTGATGTTATTTGTTCATTAAAAGTATTAACATTTATAGAAGAATCAAAAGATCGAAATCACGACGGAAAATGTTTTAAGGCCTTTGATAATTCATTTGGAGTCTGTTTATGATTTTGAAGATAAAATCATGCATGGTTAGGTATGTACATATTTACATTATCGATCCATACATTCAATGCTCCACAGGCCAGCTGCATTAAATAATGCACATATCGATTTTCTATCCATGCGTTCATACTTTCTTGTCATTCTTCTACTCATATCAAGAGGTTTAAATACTCGGTAACTTAGAGCGGATTTGTTTCCAACTGCATTGATATGTGACAAACATAAGAATCAGAGCTTTTTGGACTGAAAACGTCATGTACTTATGTCAAAGGGGTTCATCTTTTATAACACATACGGTGTAATTGGTGTGTATTGCTCTGTTTTGCATGTTGCAAATGTATATATTTATCATGGGGTTTGAATTGTCATTGACACATTACATATAATGTGACCTTGACCTTAATGTCTGCAAAGAACGCGTTGAGATGGATGATTCAAGTTGACGTAATGTTTGTTTCTTGTTCTGCGTCACACCAAGGTTGTTTCACTTGTATGGTGACAGCATCTGTATGATACTTGTATCACGGCAACATCTGTCTGATACTTGTATGACGACAACATCTGTATGATACTTGTATGGTGACAACAACTGTCTGATATTTGTATGATGACATTAGTCTGATATTTGTATGGTGGCAGCATCTGTCTGATACTTGTGTTGTGACAACATCTGTCTGATACTTGTATGGTGACAGCTTCTGTCTAATATTTGTATGGTGACAGCATCTGTCTGATATTTGTATTGTGACAACATTTGTCTGATACTTGTATGGTGACAGCATCTGTCTGATACTTGGATGATGACAGCATCTGTCTGATACTTGGATGATGACAACATCTGTCTAATACTTGTATGGTGACAGCATCTGTCTGATACTTGGATGGTGACAACATGTCTGATACTTGTATGGTGACAACATCTGTCTGATACTTGTATGGTGACATCTGTCTGATACTTGTATGGTGACAGCATCTGTCTGATACTTGTATGGTGACAAAATGTCTGATACTTGTATGGTGACAGCAAATGTCTGATACTTATATGGTGACAACATGTTTGATATTTGTATTGTGACAACATCTGGCCGATACTTGTATTGTGACAACATCTGTACGATACTTGTATGGTGACAGCATCTGTCTGATACTTGTATGGTGGCATCATGTCTGATACTTGTATGGTGACTACATCTGTCTGATACTTGCATGGTGACAGCATCTGTATGATACTTGTATGAGGACAACATCTGTCTGATACTTGTATGGTGACAACATCTGTCTGATATTTGTATGGTGACATTAGTCTGATACTTGTATGGTGACAGCATCTGTCTTATACTTGTAAGGTGAGAACATCTGTCTGATATTTGTATGGTGACAACATCTGTCCGATACTTGTATGGTGACAACATCTGTCTGATATTTGTATGGTGACAGCATCTGTCTGATATTTGTATGGTGACAGCATCTGTCTGCTATTTGTATGGTGACAGCATCTGTCTGATACTTGTATTGTGACAACATCTGTCTGATACTTATATGGTGACAACATCTGTCTGACACTTGTATTGTGACATTAGTCTGATACTTGTATGGTGACAGCATCAGTCTGATACTTGTATGGTGACAACATCTGTCCGATACTTGTATGGTGACAGCATCTGTGTGATATTTGTATGGTGACAGCATCTGTCTGATATTTGTATGGTGACAGCATCTGTCTGATACTTGTATGGTGACAACATCTGTCTGATACTTGTATGGTGACAACATCTGTCTGATACTTGTATTGTGACAACATCTGTCTGATACTTGAATGGTGACACTTATACGTGTAGGGTGACAGCATCTGTTTTATACTTGTATGGTGACAATATCTGTCTGATATTTGTATGATGACAGCATCTGTCTGACACTTTTATGGTGACAACATCTGTCCGATACTTGTATGGTGACAGCATCAGTCTGATATTTGTATGGTGACAACATCTGTCCGATACTTGTATGGTGACAGCATCTGTGTGATATTTGTATGGTGACAGCATCTGTCTGATATTTGTATGGTGACAGCATCTGTCTGATACTTGTATGGTGACAACATCTGTCTGATACTTGTATGGTGACAACATCTGTCTGACACTTGTATTGTGACAACATCTGTCTGATACTTGAATGGTGACACTTATACGTGTAGGGTGACAGCATCTGTTTTATACTTGTATGGTGACAATATCTGTCTGATATTTGTATGATGACAGCATCTGTCTGACACTTTTATGGTGACAACATCTGTCCGATACTTGTATGGTGACATCTGTCTGATACGTGTAAGGTGACAGCATCTGTCTGATACTTGTATGATGACAACATCTGTCCGATACTTGTATCATGACAACATCTGTCCGATACTTGTATGGTGACAGCATCTGTCTGATACTTGTATGGTGACAGCATCTGTCTGATACTTGTATGGTGACAACATTTGTCCGATACTTGTATGGTGACAACATCTGTCCAATACTTGTATGGTGACAGCATCTGTCCAATACTTGTATGGTGACAGCATCTGTCTGATACTTGTATGGTGACAGCATCTGTCTGATACTTGTATCATGACAACATCTGTTTGATACTCGTATGGTGACAACACCTGTCTGATACATTGCACAGAAATTTAGACCTATGCAAAGGACTCACGCGAAGTTGTGAGGGATCTTTTACGTACCACGTCAACCGTGACACAGATTATCAGTGTTTACCGTTGACGTACTACATCTACCGTGACACAGACTATCGGTTTTGTCGTTGAAGTACCAAGTCTACCGTGACACACATTATTGGTTTTTTCCGTTGAAGTACCACGTCTACCGTGACACACAGTATTGGTTTTTGCCGTTGAAGTACCAAGTCTGCCGTGACACTATCAGTTTTTGCTGTTTCTCCCGTAAGACGGGCCGCCGGCATCCCTCAGTCAAGGGCTGGGTACCTCATCGACGGAGCTCCGCAGACCCGAGTTCATGTTTTATTTTCTAACTTCAAATGTATCCAATGATGAAGTGGACCATACTCATTATTGTCTTTCAAATGTATCAAGCCTAGGTTCGATTCCACCTACGAATACTTGAGTAAATCTACCAAGTGTATCTGTTTGAGATGAGGTATACCGTGTTGTGCTCCATTCTCGTTTTTCCCGCTGTTCAGCTCATGTCATTACGCACATGTAGATAGACGATATTTTAAAATGCATTAGTGTGAAGATTGAGTCAAAACTATACTAGAGAACTCTGCATTGACTAGAATTTTTAATTATAAGAGGACCATCTTTGGCCTCTTCGGCTTTTGTCACACTACATGTTCTTCCTTAGAACATGAAGGCAAGTTTGGTTGTTGGAACACCTCCATTCTATTTTTATTTCCCCGCAACAAAGTAGGGGATGGGGGGGATATATTGGAATAACCCTCTTTGTCCATCCGGCCGGCGTCCGTAGACGCGTTCTTGGGTGGAGTTTTTCTTATTTATATTTCCATAGATTTAATTGAAATTTTAGATTTAGCTTTATTACCACTTAAAGGTGTGTACCTCCCATTTTCATCTTTTTGAAGCTATTTTTAAACAAACAGATTTTTTCTCATTTATTTTCCTATAGATTCCATTGAAATTATAGAATTAGCTTCATTATCACATAAAGGTGTGTACTTCCCATTTTCATCTCTTTGGAGCCATTTTCAACATATTTTGTGTGTATGTTTGCCATTTTTGGGATATGATGCATTTATTTCATTTTGGGACTTGAACCTGCTTGGTGTTTAGCTCACCTGAGCCGAAGGCTCAAGTGAGCTATTGTGATCAATCACCGTCTGTCGTCCGTCGTCTGTCGTCCGTCGTTAGCTTTTCTACATTTTCGACTTCTTCTTCAGAACCGCTGTACAGAATTTCACCAAACTTCATAGGAAGTAAGTACTCAAGGTCATCTACCAAGTTTGTGTTTTTTGTGCCCATCCGTAATCCAAGATGGCTGCCATTGGCTCTGATTGGTTGACACATTTTCGACTTCTTCAGAACGGCTACACAGAATTCCACCAAACCTCATAGGAAGTAAGTACTCAAGGTCCTCTACCAAGTTTGTGTTTTCCGTGCCGATCCGTAATCCAAGATGGCCGCCATTGGCTCTGATTGGTTGACACATTTTGGACTTCTTCTCCAGAACCGCTGCACAGAATATCACCAAACCTCATAGGAAGTAAGTACTCGAGGTCTTCTACCAAGTTTGTGTTTTTCGTGCCGATCCGTAATCCAAGATGGCCGCCATTGGCTCTGATTGGTTGACTTATTTTGGACTTTTTCTCCAGAACCGCTGCACAGAATTTCACCAAACCTCACGGGAGGTAAGTACTCAAGGTCCTCTACCAAGTTGTGTTTTTCGTGCCGATCCGTAATCCAAGATGGCCGCCATTGGCTCTGATTGGTTGACATATTTTTGACTTCTTCTCCAGAAGCGCTGCACAGAATATCACCAAGCCTCATAGGAAGTAAGTACTCGAGGTCTTCTACCAAGTTTGTGTTTTTCGTGCCCTTCCGTAATCCAAGATGGCTGCCATTGGCTCTGATTGGTTGACACATTTTCGACTTTTTCAGAACCGCTGCACAGAACTTTACCAAACCTCACAGAAAGTAAGTACTCAAGGTCCTCTACCAAGTTTGTGTTTTTCGTGCCGATGCGTAATCCAAGATGGCCGCCATTGGCTCTGATTGGTTGACACATTTTGGACTTCTTCTCCAGAACCGCTGCACAGAATATCACCAAACCTCATAGGAAGTAAGTACTCGAGGTCCTCTACAAAGTTGTGTTTTTCGTGCCCATCCGTAATCCAAGATGACTGCCATTGGCTTTGATTGGTTGACACATTTTCGACTTCTTCAAAACGGCTGTACAGAATTCCAGCAAACCTCATAGGAAGTAAGTACTCGAGGTCCTCCGCCAAGTTTGTGTTTTTCGTGCCGACCCGTAATCCAAGATGGCCGCCATTGGCTCTGATTGGTTGACACATTTTGGACTTCTTCTCCAGAAGCGCTGCACAGAATTTCACCAAACCTCATAGGAAGTAAGTACTCGAGGTCCTCCGCCAAGTTTGTGTTTTTCGTGCCGAGCCGTAATCCAAGATGGCCGCCATTGGCTCTGATTGGTTGACACATTTTGGACTTCTTCTCCAGAAGCGCTGCACAGAATTTCACCAAACCTCATAGGAAGTAAGTACTCGAGGTCCCCTACCAACTTTGTGTTTTTCGTGCCGATCCGTAATCCAAGATGGCCGCCTGATTGGTTGACACATTTTGGACACTTCAAAACGACTGTACGAAATATCACCAAACCTTATAGAAAGTCTTGTAGAAAAAAGCAAAATTTTCTACTGAAATGAGCATTTTATTGTAAATAAGCAATTTGTGCTCAGGTGATCGATATAGGCCCATTTGGGCCTCTTGTTTTTTTCATTGATTATAGTGGGACATCCATTATACTGATACCAGTGATGCATCTTGGGATGCATCTTGGGATGAATTATTGCATGCTTCAACTTCGTTGCCGCGGAGTATTTGTCCCTTTAGGACAGCTCTTTTTACACACCGGACGTAGACGGACGTATTATAGTATGGTGTTGTAAGTCTGTCTGCACCTTGTCAACACGATACAGAACTTACCGTTTAGGGTAGGACTCTCAAACTTGGTACACTTATTTTACCCCCCGCAAACGAAGTTTGGGGGATATATAGGAATCACCTTGATCGTCTGTCCGTCCGTCCCGATTCGTGTCCGGGCCATATCTTTTTATTGGGTGGATGGATTTAGAAAATATTTCACGCTATTGTTGGCCGTGACCCAAGGGTGTGTAATGATTTGACCCAAGGTCATAAGTCAAAGGTCAAGGTCACTGTGGACTTGGTTCTTAAAACCGTTCCCGGGCCATATCTTTTTGTTGGGTAGATGGATTTAGATAATATTTCACAGGATTGTTGCCAATGACCTAAGGGTGTGTCATGATCTAACCCAAGGTCATAGGTCAAAGGTCAAGGTCACTGTGAACTGCTTGTCATTATCGTGTCCCGGCCATATCTTTTTATTGGGTGGATGGATTTAGATAATATTTCACAATATTGTTGGGCATGACCCAAGGGTGTGTCATGACCTTGAACCAAGGTCATAGGTCAAAGTGATAATAGACACAATAAGAAAAACTTTGTCCGCACCATAACTTCTCACCCTGTGCACAGATTTCAATATGTCACAGAATTGTTGCATAGGATCCAGGGGTGTGTCATGACCTTAAACCAAGGTCATAGGTCAGAGGTCAAGGTTATAATAGACACAATAAGAAAAACTTTGTTCGGGCCATAAGTTCTCACCCTGTGCACAGATTTCAATAATATTTCACAGTATTGTTGCTTAGGATCCAAAGGTTTGTCACGATTTAAAACCAAGTTCATAGGTCAAAGGTCAAGGTTATAATAGACACAATAATTAAAACCTTGTCCGGGCCACAACTTCTTCCCCTGTGGACAAATTTCAATATTTCACAGAATTGTTGCCTAGGATTCAGGGGTGTGTCATGACCTTGAACCAAGGTCATAGGTCAAAGGTCAAGGCCATAATAGACACAATAAGGAAAACATTGTCCAGGCCATAACTTCTCACCCTGTACACAGATTTCAATAATATTTCACGGAAATGTTGCTTTGGATCCAAGGGTGTGTCATGACTTTGAACCGCAGGCATAGGTAAAAGGTCAAGGTCACAACAGAAACAATTGATATAACCGTGTCCGGGCCATAACTTCTTCCCCTGTGCATAGATTTCAATAATATTTCACAGAATTGTTGCTTAGGATCTAAGGGTGTGTCATGACCTTGAACCAAGATCATCGGTCACAATAGACAGAATGGGTAAAACCATGTTTTCATCGATTATAGCTCAAAATGTGCTTGTAAGTGGGACATCCATTACGCTTATACCAGTGATGTATATTGGGATGAATTATTGCATGTTTCTACTTTGTTGCCGCGGCGGGTATTTGTCCCGTTCAATCTGATTAAAAGCATATCTTTATTCGGCTTCTCTATTTGTCCCACTGCGGATAAAGATCTGGCGAAGCTCCGTAAGGGGTCATGTTCTGATGAACTCTGATGACGTTTCAGTCACCGAAACCCTTATTTGTTGTTATGTAACAAACACTGTTCAAAAACTGCCTTGTATGTCACGCACGCTGAGGATGTTAATTTCATTCCTTGGAATTTGTAGCCGACCCACTGATTGGCTGAAAATCAGAGTTCACCAGAACATAACCCCTTACGGGGTTTCGCCAGATCATAATCCGCAGTAGTACAAATAGAGAAGCGGAATAAAGATATGGTTTCAACCAGATTGTGCCCCGTTAGGACTGCTGTAGTTCTTTATTGTATGAAGACGAACCGATTTTTAACTGAGAAAGAGAGTATTCTACTCAAACTCCGACGTAGCTCAGTCTTTCAGGTGCTTGGCTCGTGACCGAGAGATCCTGGGTTCGAGTCCCACCAACGATTTGTCTGAATCCAGTCTCGTGTTAAGACGGTAAAAACCAATGCCTCGTGTCACGGTACCCATGGCACGTGTAAGATCCTACAGGTATTCGGTTGGGTCCGTTGTAAAGGCCTAAATTGATGTATAATGCATGAGACAGATACTGTCGACATACGACTAACGAGTGCAGTAAATACAAGACACAGAGAAGAGTGTACGGCTTTGATATAGCAAGTTAGGGAGCAATTTCCTGTTGGGTCACGGCTGAACTACTTTTGATAGAGATTAACCACGCGTGGAAAAATCGTTGACGGACTTTTTCTGTCGTAAAGCAGCTTTGATGTGGTAAATAAGTCTGCGTAAGATCGAAATGTGTCACGGATGACCTACATGTACCTTCAGCAGAATTAAAGTCCCCTACCGGCATTACATGTACATGTACCCCTAAACCATACACACTATTCAGTTTCCGGACTTCTTTATACGATGCAGATAGACGTTTAAATGAAAGTTGCTCTATGCCTATTTGTGGATAGTTAGCATAGTTAAAGCTAAGCAAGAACAGAAACAAACAGGAAAAAACAAAACAAAACAAAATTCATACAACAAATCAAATGGAAATACTAATACCGTCTATTACTCGTTGAAATAATTACTTGTGCAGCCGGCAGCGGATTTAGATTAATTTAGCATTACCATCAAAATGCTTGTTATTATTGAGAACTTCCCAATATTGTCATAACGATTTCGGAAATGATTTGTTCAATTAATGCCGAAGTATTTTTAAAAGTACTTTGAATTCATGTTATTTCTTTCTCTCTCAAAGTCTGTGGAACAACATGTATTTATTCTGAATTGTAAAACATGATTATTTTATTTAGCTCCGCGATTGAATCAACATAGTTATAGTTTGTTGTTAAAAGAAATATTCTATATTTTTATATTGTAATCCAACAAATGATTTGATTCAATGAATTAAATAAAAAGGCAAGGGAGTTTTTTTCTTCGCAGGGCTAAATCATATTGAAAATTTACTTTAAAATCATATTGAAAGTTTGTTTCAAATAACATTGAAATTCTATTTTAATTTTGCAGATTTACAAAAATAGATATTACTCATATAACTTATTTTCCTTAAATACTTTATTTAACTTGATCTACATATTCATATATAATTCTCTCGAAATTTAATATTCTTCCACTTCCAATATGAATTGTACTCAATAGTTGAGCATTTTACTTCATGGGTAACAGATGAGTAACAAAGTTTACAAAAAGACTCATAGACACACACACACACAGATATATATATATATATATATATATATATATATATATATATATATATATATATATATATATATATATATATATATATATATATATATATATCACCTTCTTGGTATACAAATGTGATGACATAAACAGCCAAACGTCCAAATGTTCAACTTGTATTTGGATAACAAGTATCATCTTACGCTAACGAGATCAGGACACCGTCGATATACTGCGGCAAAGGTATCTCAGATTCAGATTCTTTATTTCTCATAAACCAGTGAATACAATGGTATTGAGACAAACATTATACAAATATATTCAATATCAATTATATAAAGTGTTCAGACATATGAATACACGAAAACACACACAAATACACACATACAAATACATATATACATACATATACAAACATATAAGTATATAAGATTCAGATACAGTAACAGTAAAGGTATCAGGTTGGGGGAACTACGCTCTGAAAAATAATTTTGATAAAATTACAGAGTTTTCGAAGGACAATGACGTCATTTGACCGCATTAAGATCAAACATCTTGCAATATGAAGTGATAGTGAGTCTGTATATAAACTTGCGGTCCTGGGGTGAGGCCAAATATGTTCACTGCAGATCGCCTTGAACAAATCCGTTATAAGGATGCATACCAAATAAACTTATTATGGCTTATTCTTGAGCAGAAAAGTCTGAAACAAGATTTTGCCCTATAAAAGGATCATGTATACGAAATTTCATTCAAGTGTATGCAGCCAAAAAAAAAAATAAATAAAAAAGAAAGTCGACAATGAAAAAAATAAAACTAGTCGGATTACAGACAATGTATCATCAGTGTTCCTAACAAGTCTCAGCCTTGGATTGAGTGAACCAGGGGGTGGGGAATGAAATCTCTGCATAATTTGATGTCATTCTATGTATGAAGTATGGAGGTAACTGTATGATCTTATTCGGACATTTCAAATGAAAAATTATTTGTTTGATGTTTTGTATAAAGATTCTTTAACTGATAATATCTAGACAATTGCTAAAGGAGTTCTTTGAATTTATGTCTGCAGAGACCCTGCTCATGAATCCTGGATAGTATAACTATTTCAAGTTTATAATCTTAATCATAATTTTAATTATTCATTAATTAGTGTCTTACCTATATAAATGAGATATGGGTCTTGTCTTCATTCTCTGTTCAAGCCTGAATGAGGGTGAGTTGTGACAATACTGTACAAGTATGTGATAAATAATGTTTGAATAATGAAAGAGATTCCTTGATTCTAGAAAAACTTATATCATGAAGACTCTGGGTTCAGAATGGCCCTGACCTGCGTCAAGAACTTTTTAAAATCCATTGTTCGATTACTAATTTATCGATACGGGAAACAGTCAGTCTAAAAATAATAAAAAACATGTAAAAAGACTTTCAATTACATACCTTAAAAAGCAAGTACCTTTCCGAATCTAGAGGAAAGGTTTTCTTTACGAGAACATAGAATATGACCCCCTCCTACACAATAAGAAATCGTAATCTGTTGGTATTGTCATAAAGTTATTGAGTTTGTACTGGATGACTAAAAGACAATAAAATACACATTAAGTGCAAGATAATAAAATGTACATGTGCAACGTGGGAGTCTCAGTTTGATCATCAAAGACGTGTGAGAGCTAAGCATTAAACATGCATGTTGTCTATAAACATTTGACACGGCAACAGAAGATACTGGATTCTAACACGTGGCAATCAAGGTCTCCGGGAGTATGTGAATGTCTTGTTTGCAGATTTATGGGGTCTGTGGTACAGTTTTACTACTGGACGATGTGCTCAACAAGTCACTCAGGAAGCTTGATATATATATATATATATATTAAGTTTATTCCAAGTAATCAGAAGTGTGTGTATGTGTGTGTTTTCAAATCTGTGTTTATGAGATTTGCCACTGTTGCATGGTTCAATGCAGAGCACCAGCCTTGGTTTCCGTATCAGCCGTTTAGTTTCTCTCTTAATCAGCTTTGAAACTAATCCCATCTGCATCAACAAACTCTGTCAAACGCCTTGCTGACATTATGAAGACAAATTATTTGTCTGTCAAATAATATCAGAAAATCGACCTTTAATTTTGATTTTTGTATCTAATCCTCTGTGACTCCATCGAATGTTTTTGACACATCTGTGGATACCAGTCATGTACTTTCATTATCTTCCATGCTGATATATATATTAGCGGGAAAAAAAACTGTATACTTCAAAGTTGAGTAAAATGAATGAATACTGTCCTATGACATATTTGAAATATTCTGATATTTAAATATGCATAATGACTACTATGTAGTCATTATGCATATTTAAATATCAGAATATTTCAAATATCTATAGTAGTCATTATGCATATTTAAATATCAGAATATTTCAAATATGTCATAGGACAATACTAATGCATTACATTGAAAAATGATATACATAATGCAACATAACATTTTGTATATGAATCTATGAATTAAATTACTTAACTACACAGTTTCTTTTTCCGCTAGTATATGTATGAATTATTGGTGATAAATTTCAAATCAAGTTTATAAATGAGTTTGTTTTCCAGAATAAAGTTATGAATATATTTTTGGCTGATCTATAGATTTATATACAGAGCACAGTAAATTTGTGTCACTAGTATTCACATTATTCAAATCCTAATTCTATGTACGCATTATTTTGGTCACGGGAGATGCTTACTCCTCTGTGGCACTTGATCCCGCCTCTGGTTATTTCAGGAGTCCGTGATATAGCCAACATCTCTATTTTGTCTTGTACAATAGATGCTCCGCATTGACTACCACTTGGTGTCTTTGGCATTTTACCTATACATGATGACGTAGTTAGCCTGGTCACAGCGACTTAATCAGAATCAGAATTTATTCTCATCACTATTATAACAACAATATATAACAAATGTAAGAAAACATACAACATAGTATTATAAAATGTCCATGGCAATCAATATAAATTTGAAATACCACTACGTTATATTATTAAAACATATGTGTTTAAGAAAATTGAAAAAAGAAAAAAAAAACCCAGAAAATATATATATTGAATGTAATATTGCAATTTACTAATTCAGCGCGTAGGGTTTGATTTAGTAATGTCTTTAATAAGTTTACAGAATTTCTGTTAATCAATTTAATTCATATGGTAAAAAATAATTTCAAATAAAAATGCTGTTGATCTTCAGTTTCTGCTCTTGATTCAGAGAGGTTTGAAATACTTTTTAGATTTAAAATTTAAGTACAATGAGAATAAAAAAAAGGGGGGGGGGTACATTTTCTATCTCAAACAGTTTTTGCACCAAATATTCAGAATGAGAACCACTGTGTACATTTCTTGATTTTATTCACAATGGAATTATACACGTACCTTCCAATGAATATTATTCATTGACAATTTATAGTCCATTCCATCACTCCATATAGTATTACAAAAGCTTTTTTGAAAAACTATGAACACACAAAATAATTTCTTTTTTATTTAACAATATTTCAATTAATGTATTTAAATAAGAATATTATAAACAGTATTATAACATTTACGAAATCCCTCTTGTATTTACACAACAATGATACTTCCTCGAATATGCTTGTAATTTAGAATTTAGAATGGATGTAAATCATTTCCCTTGACAACTCGCAATAGCAATCTTTACAATCTTTATTTTCATAGCTATGTTACCTTTCAATCAGTCAGCAGGCATAATGCCGTTATCAAGAACAATGTTATATAGATCCATTATATTGTTTAATGGGGGGGGGGGGGGGAGGTTGGTAATGCATTCATTTAGAACTAAATCATTACAACTTGCTTTATTATTTTGAAGATTTCTTATTGCATTTTCAATTTCATAGTCATTTATAGGCATGTTTAATTTATTAATTTACTCTATCAAAATCAGTTGTAGAAAATACAATCTGATTAAAACCATATCTTTATTTCGCTTCTCTATTTGTCTCAATACGGATCTGTAATGGGACAAATAGATAATCGGAATAAAGTTTTGGTTTTAATCAAGTTGTAGAAAATATTGTTTAGTAACCGTATGCATTTCTGTACATAGATATAATACATATATAACAACAGCAATATAATATAAATCAGACATAGTCAGAGAGTGAGATAATAGTTGACAAAGAAGATGAAGCTTATACAACATGTTTTCTAATAATTAAAGTATGTTTTATTTATTTTCCTAAGTAACATAGTTCTTTTACATTTTCTGCGCATAAAAGTTGAATTAATTTAAAGACGGAGGGCCTAACATAATAGTATTTTTTCAAAAACTGTTGTCTTAAATGAACTTAGTGGGAACATTTCAGAATAAAGTGGAACTCGTCTTCAATGTCTGAGGTACACAAATAAATCAACTATGTTTATATTGCCAGAGCTTGAATCATTGATGGTTTAAAAACAGTGAAATAAAATATCAACTGATGCTTTAATTTTAGATTCAGAATTACTGTTCTATATGTTTTTCAATTTTACACTTTGCATTTTTATGATGTTGTATAGGTGATTTTGTAGTACTTTAAAATTGCTTTTCATATTCTAACAATTCCATTTTATTGTCATCTCATCTAAATTTCTTGTATTTTCGAAGCCGGCGTGGCCTAGTGGTATCGCGCTGGACTCGTGATCGGGAGGCCGGGGTTCGAGTCTCGCTCTGGTCATGCCGGTGTTCTGTCTTTCGGACGAGACAGTAAAAACCGAGGCCCCGTGTGGTGGTATGCATGGCACGTTAAAGATCCCTCACTTCTTCGGGTGGGTCCGTTGCAAAGGTCAAAATTTGTATGCCCCGCATCAGGCAGATGCCGTCACCATATACATGTACGTGAAATATTTGTGGTGTGACGTTAAACAAAAATCAATCAATCTTGTATTTTCTTTAAGCCTTGTGATTCAGCTTTCTATCCCTTATCCATTTACCATTAAAGCAGGGCTTATTTTAGCAGATAAAAAGTTTCAATCTTTGTACTCTTGTTACAATGATAAACTATTTCCGCCAAAGTGGTTTCTAGATTTTGTAACTAAAGCTCCTTCCATTCTCTCAACAAAAGATACCTGTTTATTAGATATACAGCCAATTCTCCTCCATATATATTTGTGTTACTGTGATAGGTTCCTGGTAAATTTGGAATTTGTAAATCAGTGCTAAGGTGACCTTGTGTCAAGGTCATAACTCAGTGCTATGGCGACTTTGAGTCAAGATAAAAACACATCAAGTAATCCTGTCACTGCTAAGGTTTTACGTAACGGAAATAAATATCGAGGATAGTATACTGAATGTGACCATGACCTTGGAGATATGACCTTGGGTCTACGTAATGACACCGTCTTATCACGGATAACATTCTAAGAAGCAGGTATAATTAATACACACACACACACACACACACACACACACACACACACACACATATATATATATATATATATATATATATATATATATATATATATATATATATATATATATATATATATATATATATTGGATCACAATAATGACTACTCTTTAACAGCTGATGTCATGGATCAAATATATTAAACACTATCAATATGTTCAATATTATCCTGATCTTTTGTTAAGGTCACGGCACACTTCTGTGTTACACATGTATCTCCTAAACGTGTTTACAGGGATTGAATATACATGTAAAAACCCTGTATAATATGAGAGTTTGGATTTTTGTTTTCTATGCCAAACATGTGATTTTCATTTGTACGCCATCTTTTTTCAAAATGTGCTTCGTTAAAGTTTAAGTACAAAAGAAAACATTGATAAAACAACAGCAGTTATAATAGATGAAAATATGAATGAACTTGTACACAACTTCAAGTAAAAACCATTCTAGTCCTTCTGGTTTAATTCATAACTTTTAGTGGCCCCCGTACAACTGAGCTAAACGGTAATATGTTAGTTGTCTCCAGTCTTGTAAGAGTTTTTTCACATCATTTGACCCATGGCAAGCGATAAATTCACGGCTGCTCGTTATTCTTAAATTTTTAGAATAAACAAATTTACCTTCATGTTTTGGTTTTATATTCAGTTTTTGAGCAACAATTCCTAAATAAACGTCGTCTATGACGAAGTACTTAACGTATGGGAAAACAATGTGGAACATCTGCGCCACTGACATGGAGACAAGATAGGCACCACCGGCTAGATATGGGGGATAATAGTGGTAAGGATAATCTTCTACTGACACATACCACTTGCCGCCCTTGTTGCGGAAAGGCTGAGACCTAGTCAAGGCAAATCCTGTAAACAATTCCTTACCTTTCTGTCTATAAAGATAATCCAACAATGATCCGACATTAACGAAATAATCGTCATCTACGAAAAACAGATAACTGGACTGCTGGCAGTATGTAACAGCCCACGTGAAACCCATAATTGTTTTCAGTGTATTATTCCAGTATTTATCCTCAAAATTTTCATTCACAATATCTTGATACTTTTTGCTTTCTTCATCAACTTTTTCTCGCAGAAGTTTTGAGTCTCCCAAAAGAAAAACTAGACTTACTTTTTCTCGATATTTTGTAATATTTCCCCATGTAACGCGGATTGCAGCTCTCAATTCAAAATTATCTATTTTGCTTTTCACTAAAATTATTGCGAAGGGACTACCTGCAGATTGACGTTGGCATTGAAATGACGGATTGTGCAGATAATTGTAAGCATGAAGGTTTATTTTCGCAACATCGATGGTTTCATTTGCTAACTTTTTCTTCACGATTTCTCTCATATCAATATCGAGAGGGTACGATATTTTCGTCCCAAATGACACCTTTGATAACTGTTTCTGTGGTTTGACCTTTTTCCTCTTTTCGATGGTAGGACGTTGCTTGGAAGTTGTGAAAGTTGTACTAAACGTTGTCGTAAGGCTCTGTCTCACATACGGTGTAATCTCTTGGATCTTCTCCCCTAAAACTGCACCTCTGGTATCAATATAGCCACTCTCCTGGCCAGTATGTAGAAGCCAAATCACGATGAAACAACAGACGAAAGTCCAAGTGTATTTCGCTAGAAACTTCACGTTCCGTTTTATGATTGCCATCACTAGCACCACATTGACCCTGAAGTATCAAGTAACAGCAAGTCACTAAATGTCTATAAATATCAAATTCTGTTAAACTGATTATGTGAAAACAGGAACTGACAAGAATTTATCAATCAATGATTGCAACTTGTTTTGATACGATTAATTGCATTCGGGATTAGAGAGTGTATTCCGGCATTGTTATATCAATCTTTTATAGTATTCCTACATCATCGCAGGTTTTATAGCAAATTGTATTTGATGTATAATTTTTCACACTCTACGAGCACCAAAATCATTTTCTTTCAAATACTTGTTATGTGCAGACCCGTGGAATTCAAACTTACTGTGTTACCAGCACATAATTTGTCAATTCATTCTTGCAATACGTATCCACTTTATTTATAGGTATTAAATATTCATTTGTTTGTATTTGTAGTGCTGGGTTCCATTTAAGCTTATTATCCGGGAAGGCTCGAGGGTTAAAACCACACTAGTCCAATTATGACAAGTTAAGAAAAGATAACAGATATCTTACAGTACAAGACCGTCATTCAAGGACTCTCATATATATATATATATATATATATATATATATATATATATATATAATAATGTATATATATATATATATATATATATATATATATATATATATATATATATATATATATATATATACATTATTTTTGCTGGTATTAAAAGCAACAGTTAATTTGTTGGACCTTAAGAAACTGTTGCCTGAGGCTGGATACTTTTATATAGGAACTATTTAATAGTGGTATAACAATTTTAGAATAAACCTGTGCTACCCTTCCTAAGAAATCATCCCACCAATAATTTTACCACTCACCAACAATGGTCTGGATGTCATGTTTTTTTTTGTTTTTTTTTTTTTGTTTTTTTTTTTTTTTGTTTTTGTTTTTTTGGGGTTTTTTTTTGTTTTTTGAAAATCACGATTTTCCAACTTTTTAAATTTTGTGTATTATGTTAAGTTATGCCTTCGTATTATCAAACATTCCGAAAACCAATATAATTATGTTTACATGTATACAGAAACTTCTAATCCACCCTTTTTTCCCTTATATTTCGGGACAATTTCATATTAAACATGTAATTACATTATCGTTAGCCAGCGGCGACTAGCGACGATGGCGTAATTACAGTATCTTGGTGTAGCTCAGTGGATTAGTGTTGGCTCGTGATCAAAGGGTCACGGATTCGACTACCGTCGTGAGCACACACCTGGGTGTTCTGTCTTTCGTATGTGACAGAAAAAAAAATCCCCGAAGAGCCGTATCATCGTCGGTAGGCGTGGCACGCAAAATATACCTCACTGCATCAGGTAGGTCCGACGCAATTTCTCTGCAATGCATCAGGCAGATGCCGTTAGCCTGTACGTAAAATAGGCATTTAGTAACATAGAACAATAAGCAATCACATTATACCATGAATGCGATAAATTCCGTATCATTATCTGGTTCCTTTATTTTGAATCCATTCGTAATACTGATTACTAATTTTACCAACGTGTTGCGATTGTGCGTTTCTTGGCAATGTGTGTGATATTGATAACCACCTGAAATATCATGGTTGTTTTTATATTACAGAGGGTCAGAGGCTGCACTGAGATACCACACAAGGGTGGCACCTTTGTTGTATATCCAAGGAGAAAAGACCCTTCCCTAACAACTCTGCGAAAATACACAATTCTGAGAGTAATATTCAACAATATTAAAAGAAATATTAGAATTTCCGCATGCGATAAAACTTGAATGCTTTCGGCATTTATATACACAAGGAAACAAAGCTTTTGTATATATAGATCTTGATTATTACACTATATAAGCTATACTTCATTTCAAATGCCTTTGATCATTATTTAACCATGAAACATTAATAATAAATTTAAACTGCGGCAAGTAATCTTAACATTTTAAAAAGCATCAGGTGTTTCATACTACCTGTAGGAGGGGAGTTTAAAATCTTCATAGAACGAGGTATAGAACTTTCATTAATTTTGTTCTATAATTTAAAAGAAAATAAATGGACTAAATTGAACTACAAAATTCAGCGATAAAATAAAGAAAACAAATTCATAAAACACTATGATAAATTATCCTACCTTTGAATCCTTATCTTCTAAATGGAATGGCACTTTTCATATTTGTCTATCTTTCCGAGAGATGGAGAGCATAGACAGTGTCGTCAGACACGCTCCACTGCACGAAAAATAATATTGATTTAGCGATCTAGTGCCTGGTAAAATGGTATGTATTATATATATATATCTACACGAGGATACGATTGTTCTTTATCTGCGAAGCTTGAAAAAGTTATTAGTAATAAAAAGGATTATAAATAAATCAGAGACTCTTTCCATTTTTATTCGCTTTTTCTCACTTGAAGTAGAAATTAGATCTGAAATCTGTGATGCGATTTCAAAACAAAAGAATAATAAATTTGTCGACAAGAAAAAAAAATCACATCTTTTGTTCAATTGTGGAAGTGTAACATGCAAAGCCTCTCAATCCCGCCTATGAGGTACGGAACTGTCCAAGTCCTAGTTCCGAGTAAACAACGAAGAAGCAACGAAAGCAAGAAAACACCCAACAAAAAAAATATATGAATTAGTTCCTAGTACCGTTTAGGAAATACATATCTATGAATTAGTTTCTAGGACAAGAGGCATACATAAATTTGTCTCTGCTAGTACTATTTAAGAGTTTTTGATAAACGGACTCGGAACCAGTTCCTAGACGCTGAATCCTGCCTATGCGATACGGGACGAGTTCTTAGCCGATGAATCCTGCCAATGCGAAACGGTAACATTTCCTAGCCGCTGAATCCTGCCATTACGATACGGAATTATTTTCTAGTCGCTGAATCCTGCTAATGCGATACAGAACTATTTCCTAGCTGCTGAATCCTGCCAATGCGATACTGTACCACTTTCTATCCGCTGAATCCTGCCAAATGCGATACGGAACCATTTCCTAGACGCTGAATCCTGCCAATGCGATAATGTACCATTTCCTAGTCTCTGAATTCTGCCCGTGTGATACCGGACCAGTTCGTAGCCTCTGAATTCTGCCAATGCGATGCTGAACCATTTCCTAGCCGCCGAATCCTGTCAATACGATGCGGGACCAGTACCAATTCAATGACACCTATAGTCACACTTAACCGGCCTTTATAATGGAAGGCACTACTGATAAGCAGAAATTTGGATACGGACATCATCATTCGACTAGGGGCTTTTCGCACCAGATGAGCTTCATCGTCAGTATCGGCAGTATATCATCAGATTCAGGCTTGGGAGAAGTACTGGAGTTAATTTATGTAGCACCTAATACTGTGACAAGATGTTGAATGACAAGGCCGTGTCAAGAGCTATCAGAAGACTTACGATAGTTGATCTTGCTTTGAGTTGTCCAGCTGACGATAGTGGGGTTGATGTTACGGACACATTTGTTCTATTGTCACTGCACCAAAAAAGGTTCTGGGTCACGGTAGAGGCAATAGCAGAGCACGAAGAAGAGAAAATGGAATGTGAAATCTGCAAATCAAGAACCGTTTAATTATGGTGGACTTTTATGGGATGTAATTTCCTTTATTAAAAGAGTTTTGCAGAGCCAACCGGTGAATGGAATGTGCATTTGGACGCATTGCAGAGTGTGTTGCCATACCTTGCAGCTGCAGTGTATAGCTTGTACACAAAGTCAACCTACGTTTATCAATGAGACAATGCTAACGGAATAGGCAGAAGATCATACAAAGCATGAAAATATCATGCTTTCAGAAAGAAAGATGAAGCTGTTCCTCAAAGGAAAAATCAGTCAAGATTAATTTGATACACCTGTAGATCCCCCAGCTTATGTTTCAGTGTCACGTAGTGTCAGGCGATTGTTCAGACTCATCTGAATAACTCAAGTATGAAATATCGAGTATACCACCATTGCTATTTGATGAAAATTGGTATCCGAGGGAGTCAACAAGAGCACCCATAGATGATGCCATATGGAATAAAGAGGAATGTATGTCGTCGCACTTCTCGAATGACGTCACACTGGATGTTAATGAAGGAGGATCTTTGCTGCAAAGAATACCTTGGATTGTTGGTACATCATTCGGGGGACTTTGTGATATGCACATTGATATAGAACGCAATTACACAGGACAAAGAATCGTATTTGGTAGTTTTCCTACAACAGCAACTACAAAGAATGTTACTCATACGAGATGATCGAAAGATATTTTTGTTATAATAAAGTTTCAGCGTAATAAATGTTTTAAACCTTAGTGTATCATAAAGACAGCCGAAGTAATATTCCATGAAAATATGACTGGTAAAACACATTACTTTGTAACACATCAAACAAGCAACGTTTCATCAACCTACTTGTTCAGCGCTTGATGTTAAAGGGATAGAGGTATTTCAGGCTTATGATGATACCAAAAGAACAGAGGAAACTCATGTTGCGAAGACACCAATATATCAGTTTTGTTGTGTCACCATATAAAATTGACTTCTCCGAGGATTGTAAAATAACATGACCTTCAGAGGATTTTTATTGTCTTATTTATTGTAAGACAATAGACCATATTCCGGTTTTGATAATTGCTGTCTTTTTGTCCGAGCTAATACATTTTGGCGTTGTTTTTCATTGTGACGTCATAACGCATGACATAGATTCATTATAACGTCACTATGAAAACAACGCCAAAAGGTATTAGCTCGGACAAAAAGTCGTCATTTATCAAAACCGGAATATGGTCTATTGAGTGATCGTCAAATGCCGACATCACGCATTTTGGCACACTTGTTCATTATAACATCATTAATAAATGGCCCGTCAAACATCATTTTAACTATGACGTCACAACGGAACTACGTAATGGGCGTGGTTAAGGTCGATCCCTCAATACACCGATCCACTTTCGTCGAATGTTAAGCATTTTAGCGCAAAATACGACTATGATGACGTCACGCAAGTCGGACATTTGACTATGACGTCATAAGTACCGGTATAACAATCAAAAGTCAGCCATACATCGCTTTCTATGCTGAAAGGTGGATCGGTGTATTCACCCTTCCACGGTTCTTAAAAGAACGTGACATTCAGTCTATTTTTGATTGATATATCTATGACGTAATAAACATATACGTTGTTTGTCGGAGTTTTGTCGGACCTCTGATGACGTCATCACAATGAAATATTGCGTTTTGTGGAAGGGTGAATGGCTATTTGTTGGACGTTTGCTGGATCTAATATGACGTCATCACAATGTAAAAATTACGCTTAGTGGAAGGGTCAAATGTATGGCAATGAAATAACATTTAGATCTGAAAATTTTGTAGTAGGGAAAGAAACAAAGGCTTTTGACAGACGAAGAACTAAGGATCTGCTGGGCCAAGTTACAAAAGATATGTGCAAATTTAGCATTTATTCATGCCATGATGGGCTGTAACACAATGTCAAGGTGTTATGGAGACAGTAAAGCCTCAGCCATAAAGAAATCAATGGCGAACCCGTATTTCATGGATCGGAGACGAGTATTTTTAACTAGTGACACAGACAAAGATGATGTTATCAGACCTGGTGAATCAGCAGCACAACCTACTGGCAATGCCAGACCTGGCTCGGGGAAAATTATCCTATTGCACTGGAGATGGTAAAATAGCCACGGGGTTTTGGTTCCAACGAGGATGACGAGTCCATCAGCTCTGAATATCTTCTAAATATCATTAAATAAATATTAGAACATGTATATGTTATAATAATGTACACCATATGCGCATTCCACCGACTATGTCTCTTCAGTGATGCTCTTGGTCAAATGATGGAGTCTAATTATATATGAATATTTGAAGAGATTTGAGTTATTTACCAAAGTGGTTGAAAAGTGAGTCAAAGACTCAGTCTAGGGAACAGAGCTATGCATGAGGGAGATATGCCTTAGTTTAGAGTGATTTTCAAAATTCCTTGACTGGCAATTCTAGGTAAAGCACTGAAAATTAAACTTGTGATGCCCTCGGAAACTATACGTCCACCAGCAGTGATACCGATCTAGTATAATAAATATTAGAACATACATACGTTATGATTTTGTGCACAAGATGCACATCTCTACAACTTATGTCTTTTCATTAAATGTACATGTCATTGCAAGATTAACTGCGATACCATAAGATGAACATATAGTAAAAACGGTCTGGAGTATTCCGATATTTGTGGTGGGAATGTTGTGGGATAAAATGCAGCAAATCCTCAACTGTGGTTGAGAATGAAGATTGCATGACTATGAGATTTTCTAATTATTGTTTTGACATGACGTCAAAATATGTCGTAACACGACAAATACCTGTAACTTAACCATAGGAGTATAGACTAAAATAATATTCTTTATGTCAAGGAAAAATTTAATATTTCTTGAATGTATTTTCACTTTCATTATTCCAAAAATTTTGAACCAAATATGAAATTATAATTTACTTTCTTAAAATTCTATTTTGTCATCATCCATACATTTTGCAGGAATAGAGAAAAAACCTGTGCAAAATAATCTTCCGTGTTGACTTGCATATACTACCTTTTCGACTGTATTCATTCACCAAATTTCATCGAATTTATTTTTGTTAAAAATAAATGTTTTGAATAAATTTCTCTTATAAAAATGTGAAATTTTATTTTTTAATTCATGAATTACTTGACTTAAAAATCTCTAGGTTATATTATATTCTGCAAGACTACATACGACGTCACTTTGTTTTTTTTTTATGAGATTCTTCCAAACCAGAAACTTTTATTGCATTTTTAAAAACTCTTTAAAATATATTCCCCAGGTTTCATCGATGTTCAATTTTTTTTTAATTTTCTCCCAAATTTGGCATTTTTCATTGATTTCAGGAAAAGAAAATGTGACTTAATAGTCTGTATATTAAAAAAGCTTTTATTACAAAAATAATTTCTGTTCCAAATACTTTGATATCGGGCTAGAATTATGCTATTTTGACTAGTCTACGTTTTCATATTCACTCCATTTAAAGACACACTTTATATTACCATCATTGTAACATTTGCACATTTTGTATACAGTAAAATCAGTAACAATACGACCTGAGTATTCGTTAAAGTCGTTTACATTCATGCAAGTCACAAAATCAAAATCATTCTTAACTGTTAATATAAAATCGATCATACTTGTACCTAGATGGATCAAAGTGGTGCACCTGTCCTCCGAGTCACCTTCAACCAGATATATTGCGTATGTATCTCTCTCCCTATTACTCTACTCTTACCAATCCGCATACCAGTATATATAAAAAATATCAATATGCGCCCAAAGCATTAGTTACAGTGACCTCTGAGTTGCTTCTTGTAAACACATTATCAATGTCATGAAAAAACAGTTAATAGATAGTTAATTAAATTACTTTATAATACATCAAGTTTTATGTAATCTTCATCCATGTCAGTGCAGCTGTTCAGCAGTTCTTCAATATAAATAATGATGCAGCCATGTAAATCAATTTCATAAACATCGTAAAAAGTATAAAATCCATGAGGTAGATACATGTACGCATCACACATATGCAAGTAAGTATTTTTACCATCTGAATTCACAATCTTAAACCATAAAATGCTACTGTATCGGCTACATTTTTGATGATTTCAAAATCACTAACTGATAAAATCATAATTGTACAGAACAATGAGGTCACCTTCTTTGACTATCTGGCGGGGAAATGATACATATGAAAAGTCAGAAATGATAGAATCCGGCTCTATATAATCAACTACATGTGTACTTGCCAGCATTAACCCCCACCCAACAAAAAAAAGGGAAAAGAAAGGGAAAAAACCAACATCGAAGTCCACAAAAGTGCTGTAAGAAGGCAGCATATCTTAGTTTACAGACAGTGCGATGTAGAAGTGATGTTGATTGTCCCGTCTCCATGTCCTCGCATGTATCCTGGTTACATAACTGAACGAAGTCTTACGACCTGACATGTACAATACATTATCACGAGACATGTATACATGTTTGACCCTTTCATCACCTGGGTAAGCCACCCACGTTGCTCGTTAATCTCGGCTGGAACGTGTTCGTTTACGTAGAGACTGGTACCCCGACACTCTCTGGAGCCGTGCCTGACCATTTAGCTGCTAGAAGTTCGCAATGTCTGAAATTGTTTCTCATGGACCTACTTTCATATTAACAATGCCGAACTTCAAAGCTTTGATGGTAGGTCGTCGACGTGTGATATTACCAATAGATAAATACACATAACATCATGCTTGTTGCACTGAATCTAACACTGTCTCCATAATATCGACTCCGAGGTATTATCTTGGACATTTTTTTATTCTTACGAAGTAGAATTCATAGTCTGTGTGTTATGTTCTATGTTTGAAATGTTTTTGGGCGAGTAGTATCATCACGTTTTTAAGTAACTTCCTGTTGCCGCTTTGCAAATCAACACGCTATTTTTGATTACTTTGGTCTGCTACAGTGTAAGTTTTCTGTCTTTTATACATTTGCATATCATTGTACTTTGTAATAATATTTGTAAGCATAAAATATATGCAAGATTGTGTTTAATGTTAAAACTCAAGTTTGTCGATTTTTCTACTAGACAACTCGCTTGATAGTTTTTCGTTCATTGATAATCATTGCATTAGCTCACATGGTAATTTGATAGAAACATTTTTTATTGTAAAGTTGTATCATGTCATGATATTTTTGGATATTGTTATGATCATTTCATGCATTTGTTGTATTTTCAGTCAATTGTCTATTATTGTTAAATCAAACTTTGATAAGCATTTCAAAGCAAATTTTTATGATCCCTTTATTTTATTTCAGCTTTTTACCACGCAAAGAGTGCATCACATAACTGCAACACGCATAAAGTGCATCGCATACTGCATCATTATCTATGCATGTTCCTGCATCTGCATTGGCATACATACATGTTCTTCGCCATTCTCATCGGCAATTGTATTGTAACGTCATTACACGCAGTGCTATCATATATTGTTAACATTCATCGTCGTTTGTATTCACCATTTCTACATTGATCATCTCATCAATAAATATTGTGAATATTCTGACTGGATGTTGTTTGATGCATCATGGTTAACTGGCTGTGACGTTGTACCATTGACTACACCAGCACAGTAAAAAGACTGTTCCCACCATGGAAGACACACTTCCTTCAACATCGGATACGATACGTGATCCACACAAGCGCGTTCGAACTTCTACTCTAAAGCAATATAAGGAGTTCAAATCACGCGTTGACAAAATCAAACAAAACATCAGTGATCAATGGACGGTTGTAGAGTCGTATATCAAGTTCAGAGAAACAGATGATCCCTTTGCAAGGGAAACTGACCTTAAGCTACAAGCGCAGAAGTACATGGACCTAGTCAATCATTTCCTTGATTATCTTCATGACTGTTATACCTCTGAAAGTTTGGACCTATATGACAAGGTTAAGAAGGATTAGACACTCAAACACGTTACAGTGCAAGAAGCTTTGCTTTGTCTAGAGCGTGCTAAGTCGAAACTTGAAACTGCTTCGCTACACACTCGCAGTGTTTTGGGTCCCTCATCTAATCACTCTGAGTCTCACCCCTCAATTCACTCTCACCACTCGAGTCGCTCTCACCGTTCGTCGGCAAGTGCAGAGGATAAACGAGCCAAAGCAGAAGCTGCGAGGGCTGCAATTGGTTTTCTAGATGAAGAGGCTACACTGAGAAAGAGAGCTCTTGATATCGAAACTCAACTCCGCCGTGTGTCCCTGGAGAAGGAGGCTGCGATGGCCGAAGCTGAAGCAGATGTGTTAGACGGAAGTGTCACGCGGTCAGAGCTGGCTAAGCATCACTTGGATGAACAACGCCGTATCAATGGTGTCACTGAACACTCAAACTTGAGAGCAGAAGCTCCTTCGTATGAACCGCTGCACTCATATTCCAGACAACCACCATATAGGGCTCCGACTGATTTACAACAAAGTGCTCCGACCAATCAATCTAACGACTTTGTTACACTCATGTTAAAGAAAGAGTTATTGGCCAATCAATTTTTTGCGATCAATGAATGATATGCAGGTTGACGAAACCGACCAAATAGACCTTATGATTCGGTACCTTGGCAGTAAGTCAAAAGTTTTTGCACTTCGTATCCGAAATGCCAACCCGCATAATCCAGCTCGTGCACTTCAGTTAATATGGGAGAGACTGGATGAGTGTTACGGTACCACTGAAATGTTGGAGTCTGCCATAAAATCTCGTTTGAATAACTTTCCCAAATTAACCTGGAAAGAGCCGAGGAAACTGTATGAGTTGGCTGATGTTTTGTCTGAAGTGGCATCACTTAAGGATGACCCTGTAAATGCAACTCAATTTGCGTATTTTGACGCTGCGTCTGGCATAAAGCCAATCGTGTGTAAATTGCCACCACCACTACAAGAGAAGTGGACAACAAGAGCAGCTAAGTACCAAACCGTGCATCGGGTAGTGTATCCACCGTTTTCCGAATTTCTATCGTTCGTGAAGGAAATGGCAAGGATTAAGAACAATCCGTTTTTCATTTATGACGCGAATCCTGCTCCGGTCAGTAAGCCTAAATCTCAGAACGTGCAACAGATTGCCACCAAGAAAACTTCTACTGATGAGCCCGAATCGCAGCCCAATATCGTGTCATGTCCTTACCATGAGAGTTCAAATCACACTCTCAACCAGTGCCGTGCGTTTCGTTCCCTGGCGATCAACAAACGTCGTCAATACTTGCGGTCACATAAAATTTGTTTGAAGTGTTGTGAAGTGCATAGACATGACTTTAAAAAGTGCTCCAAGAAACCTACCTGTAGTGTTTGTCAGCAGGAACATCCTACTGCTCTTCACGAGGACAAACCTTTCCAAGATAATCGCTCTCCAGGAGTCGATAAAAAGTCTGCTCAGAGTGACAGCACCCCAGCTCCGCATGGCGGGGAGACACCCCAGAAGGATCAATTCTCTGAATCTGTGTCGTGCTGCACTGCCATCTGTGGTGAAGGATTTTCTGGCAAATCGTGTGCCAAAATACAGTTGGTTTGGATATACCCTAAAGATCATGAAGAACTTGCCTTCAAGACGTACGCTGTCATTGACGACCAAAGTACCAGTACTTTGGGTACCACAGAACTCTTCGATAAGCTCAATGTTGAAAGTAATTATTCCCCATATATTTTGTCTACATGCACAGGCAAAGTTAACACATGGGGGAGACGCTCTTTTGGACTGGTCGTTGAATCGTTTGATAGGTCAGCCCGTCTTGACCTACCCATGGTTACGGAGTGTGAGTATATTCCTGAGAATCGCAGGGAGATACCTACACCAGAGATAACAAGAGCCTATCCACATCTCTCAAGCATAGAATTGCTCATACCACCGTTAGACCCGGAAACCAGAATCTCGTTATTGATCGGCCGAGATCTCTTGAGAGCCCATCACGTGCATGATCAACTCATTGGATCGGACCATGAACCATTTGCACAGAGATTGACACTGGGTTGGACTGTTATTGGAGAGTCTTGTTTAGGGAGGTATCACGCACCACCTACCGTTAATGTGTTGAAAACCCAACTTATGCCTAATGGTCGCCCTACCTACATGGAACCTTGTCAGAGTATTCTTCAGTTGAATCACGACCCGATTTTCGTGAAGACCATACATGACGAAAAGCCAGGTCTATCTGTAGAAGACCATCAGTTCTTAGATATAGTTGGAACCGGATTTCACCGAGATGAAGAGGGATTTTGGACCTCACCTCTGCCTTTTCGACCAGGTAGACCTAAACTTGACAATAATTACCCTATGGCCTTCAAGCGTGCAAGAAACCTGCATACAAGTTTGCTGAAAGATTCTCTTAAGGCGTCACACTTCATTGAATTCATGCAAAAAATACTGAAGAACGGGCACGCAGAGAGAGCTCCTCTATTACAAAATGAAGAAGAATGCTGGTTCCTGCCTATTTTTGCGGTATACAATTCTCAGAAACCAGGACAAGCGCGCGTAGTGTTCGATTCATCCGCCAAATTTAATGGCCTCTCGCTGAACGATGTTCTCTTGACAGGACCGGATCTTGTCAACAGCTTGCTGGGTGTCTTGATGAGATTTAGGAGAGAGCCTGTAGCTGTACTTGCAGATATCCAACAGATGTTTTTTTGCTTCCGTGTCGAGCCTCGACATCGTAACTATCTACGTTTCCTTTGGCACGAGGACTCTGACTTAAGCAAGCCTCTGCTACAGTTCCGTATGTGCGTACACGTGTTTGGAAATCGACCTTCCCCTGCTGTCGCCACATATGGCTTACGACTCTGCGTTCAAGATGCTGATCCAAACGTTAAAGACTATGTTGAGAAGGATTTTTATGTGGATGACGCACTGGCATCTCTTTCGTCAGCAAGCAGTGCAATATCACTCGTTAAGGATGCGCAGAACGTTCTGATGCAGAGAGGCAACATGCGATTGCATAAGATTGCGTCTAACGATCCAGAGGTAATGTCTGCCTTTCCCAATGAAGATCTTGCAAAGGACATCAAGGACCTGGATTTACGTAAGGATTTACTTCCTGTACAAGCGAGTTTAGGCATAAAATGGGACCTAGGCAACGACTCCTTTTTATTTCGCTCTGCAAAGGAGAAACAACCGTTTACAAGACGAGGTATCCTCTCTACCATAAACAGCATCTACGATCCGCTCGGTTTCATGGCTCCAGTTGTGATTAAAGGTAAACTTCTTCTCAGAGATTTGATTCATGGAACAGTCGACTGGGACGAACCACTTCCAGAAGAGGCCTTTCAAGAATGGGATGGTCGGAGAAATTCATTACTGGACCTCTCTGACGTTAGAATACCGAGACCATACTTACCCGTGTCTTTCAGTGCTTGCAACCACAAGGAGGTTCATGTGTATTGCGACGCCTCCGAAAAGGCGATAGCTGCCGTTGCTTATTTGTGCAATTCTACGGAGCCCACACAAATGGGTTTCATTATGGGGAAAGCGAAAGTGGCACCTTTAAAAGGGCATACCATACCGCGACTTGAGCTCTGTTCTGCCGTTCTCGCAGTTGAAATAGCCAACATCATATCCCAACACTTGGGTATATCGTTGCAAGACTTTCGTTACCATAGTGACAGCAAAATCGTACTCGGGTACATATACAATACATTGCGTCGCTTTCACACGTACGTTTCAAATCGTGTCTCAAGAATCCACGCTTCATCGACCCCGGAACAATGGCAATACGTACCTACGGAGAGGAATCCGGCAGACAACGGTACACGATCTCTTGAAGCTCTTGCAATGCAAGATAGTATATGGTTGCGCGGTCCAGCTCCCTCCGTCAATGAAGACACCGATGAGCGACCAGCTACTTATGAGATTTGCGATCCGGATTCTGACAAAGAGATCAGAGAATCAACTTGTCGCAAGACAGGCATTGAATCAGTCCTTGTACTTGGTACAGCCCGATTCCAACCGTTTAAACGCAGGAGTATTGTCGTTAATGCGATTGCGCTATTGAAACGTTTTGTGCGTCGTTGGAAATTACAGCGAAATAACAGTGAACAATCATCAGCAGCTTCTCTTAGTAGTATTGTGGACATTCGCAGGGAAGCTCACGGCTTAGTGCTTAAGGAAGTTCAGGCGGAAGCTTTCTACGATGAAATCGCTTGCCTTCGCTCTGGCAAGAAATTAGCTAAATCCAGTCGGATTGTGTCTCTGGATCCTTACTTAGATGACGATGGATTCATTCGTGTCGGTGGACGTCTTGCCAAATCGCTTCTTCCGTTCGATTCTAAACATCCTATTCTCCTGCCAGGTCACAATCACATATCGGAGCTCTTGGTGAAACACTATCACGATAAAGTACTACACCAAGGCAGACACTTTACCGAGGGAGCCATCCGTTCAGCTGGTTTGTGGATAACCGGGTGTAAGCGACTCGTATCGAAAGTAATATCAGCATGCGTATCTTGTCGCAAGATGAGAGGTCGGTTTGCAACGCAAAAGATGGCTAACTTGCCAGCAGATCGTCTTGAGCCAGGACCCCCTTTTTCGAATGTAGGCGTTGATGCGTTTGGTCCTTACCAAATAGTGACCCGTAAGACTCGCGGGAGCAATGTGAACTCAAAGCGTTGGGGAATATTATTCACGTGCTTAGCGACCAGAGCCGTACATATCGAGTTAGTTGAAAGTATGAGCTCAGAAGCCTTTATAAACGCGTTGCGTCGATTTATGGCTATTAGGGGACCAGTTAAGATTTTTCGATCTGACCGAGGCACGAACTTTGTTGGCGCCTTAGATGACCTCGGAATCAACCGTGTCAATGTTGAAGACGAAACCGTGCAGGGATTCTTGATATCGTCGGCCACGAAGTGGATATTCAATCCTCCACATTCACCACATTACGGTGGAGCGTGGGAACGTTTGATTGGGGTAGTAAAGAGGATTCTTAACTCCGTGCTAGCTAATCAGAACAATCTTACACACGATGTGTTAAACACTCTTATTGCTGAAGTATCAGCAATTGTGAACGCTCGTCCGTTAACGTCAGTATCCACTGACCCAGATAATCCCACCGTATTATCGCCGTCTTTACTGCTTACCCAGAAGCTTCCAAATTATGATGTTGGAGATTCTATCGGTTCCTTTAGTTCAAAGGATATGTTGAAGTCTGAGTGGAAACGCGTTCAAGGTTTAGCCAATGCTTTCTGGACTCGATGGCAATCCGAATATCTGCACAACCTTCAACCGCGTCGGAAGTGGCAATCTGATGAACTGTCTATCTGTGAGGGAGACATTGTGCTTCTTAACGATCCGAATCTTCCGAGGAACCAGTGGCCTATGTCTCTTGTGATCAAAACATTCCTCAGTGAAGACAATCGCGTTCGTAAGCTACAATTGAGGACTCTTAATGATGGAAAGACACTTACCAGACCTATTACTCAGATAGTACCTCTTGTTTCTATGTATTGACATTCTGATCATATTTATAATTGTAAATCTGTGTTTATACTTCTCATACATGTAATTGTTTCCTCTTGTTAATATTAATCATTGACATGATTTTCCCTTAATTATTTATCACTTTCGCACATTTATTGATATTGTGAATTGTACTCAATTACAATTCAGGCGGGGAGTGTTATGTTCTATGTTTGAAATGTTTTTGGGCGAGTAGTATCATCACGTTTTTAAGTAACTTCCTGTTGCCGCTTTGCAAATCAACACGCTATTTTTGATTACTTTGGTCTGCTACAGTGTAAGATTTCTGTCTTTTATACATTTGCATATCATTGTACTTTGTAATAATATTTGTAAGCATAAAATATATGCAAGATTGTGTTTAATGTTAAAACTCAAGTTTGTCGATTTTTCTACTAGACAACTCGCTTGATAGTTTTTCGTTCATTGATAATCATTGCATTAGCTCACATGGTAATTTGATAGAAACATTTTTTATTGTAAAGTTGTATCATGTCATGATATTTTTGGATATTGTTATGATCATTTCATGCATTTGTTGTATTTTCAGTCAATTGTCTATTATTGTTAAATCAAACTTTGATAAGCATTTCAAAGCAAATTTTTATGATCCCTTTATTTTATTTCAGCTTTTTACCACGCAAAGAGTGCATCACATAACTGCAACACGCATAAAGTGCATCGCATACTGCATCATTATCTATGCATGTTCCTGCATCTGCATTGGCATACATACATGTTCTTCGCCATTCTCATCGGCAATTGTATTGTAACGTCATTACACGCAGTGCTATCATATATTGTTAACATTCATCGTCGTTTGTATTCACCATTTCTACATTGATCATCTCATCAATAAATATTGTGAATATTCTGACTGGATGTTGTTTGATGCATCATGGTTAACTGGCTGTGACGTTGTACCATTGACTACACCAGCACACTGTGCTCTCCGAGAGCAATTAACAATCAGCATGTCAGTTTAATTTACATACAGATATATCGATGAGGGTTTGTCGATTAACAAACCTGTATTTAAAGGTCGCCTCAACATCAAAGGAATATTAAAGGAACTCGTGATAAAAGATACTAGAAGCCCATCTTCTGCTTCATACCTCAATATACTCCCGTCAGTTAGTGATGACAATTCGTACGTTACTTCTCTTTACGACAGACGTGACGGTTTCAATTTCATAATTACCAATTTCCCTTTCCTGTGTAGCAACATAACTTCCTCTCCCGCATATGGTGTCTTCATTTCACATATTGTATGATATGCCAGGGCATGTTGTAAATACGAAGATTTCGTCCTGAGAGCGAGGCTTCTTGCCACGAATCTATTCTAACAAGGATATATTTAGGAACGCTTAAAATTGTCACTGAGGAAGTTCTATGTTCGATATAGGGATCTAGTGCAATTTGAGATCCCCATTGTAAGAACAGACAAAAGGTTCAGTTACGTAAAAATCGATAATTTAGTTTTCAGAAGATGAACTAGGCGCAACATTAAGAACTGTGGTGGTATAAGTAGACGTGGCATATCTAAGCCGCGAAACGATTCTTGAAAACTCTGAGAGTGACTAACCAGAATTATAATCCATGAACACAAAAATAACATGCTGATTCTTTATATTTACATTACGAAATTCTTTTTAAATATTTTTCACATGAATTTTAATAAAATACGAAAGTAACTGGTGTCAAGTGACTATGTCACTGACAACAATGTACCACAGTGGACATTCACGGATCCCTGAAATTCAGAGGAGAAACCAGGTGCCCGGGAGGAGTAAGCTTCTCCTGAATGGCTAACCACACCCGCCATGAATGCCCTTACATACAGAAACAAGTGTAACTCAACCCTGTATATATAAATGAATATGAACCAACACTGTGTAGAAAGAGTCATTGCACCATAGCATCGGGAGAGTATAATAATAACGCTTAAGTCAAACCCTCCGCGGGGAACTTTTCTACGGGCTCCACACTGCAAAGGGAATACGTGTGACATTGATGCAAAATACGAAATAAATAAAATTTCCCGCCCGATTTACATAAGTTCTCGCTTTTTAATGTGTATATTATTTAACAGATCTTGATTTTATTACTGAAAGGCTTCAAAATACTTATTTTCAATAAAATCCCCAATAGATGCAAAATTCTAAGATTTATTTATCATAATGAATTAGTCAGTTACTAGGAAATTCAAGATGTAATGTGTGTAACGGAAGAAGTGGCATTTGTTGTCTGCAGTAGTACATGTACATATACAGTTTGTCGTCTCACATTATAAAATTAAAAGCGCAGCTTTCAAAGTTTGATCATGGCATGAAACCAAAGAAAAACTGCGAAAGGTAATTCTGTCAAATCACTTGCCCATGAATTAGATCAGTGATTTTGGTTTCGTGTAAATTTTTGAGCGTTTTCTATAAATAGTAGTACACGACCTAGCTAGGGCGTATTTAGGCAAGCTCCGCCCAATAAAATATTAATGCGCGTTTTCTGTTGTAATCCGGTCCAACAAGATTGATTAAAACATAACCCAGGTTAACGGGCGTTTAACATAGGAAGTCAAATAATTATGTAAATATTATGAGAGAAGTTAAAAATTTTTTACCGTTCTATGTAAAATACACTACATTACTTTTAAAGTTCTTCGGGAAAAGATAGCTGTAGTTCTTGTTATTTCGACTTTAAGCTTCCAAAAATTACAATTATCAGAAAATGCATCTAACAGTAGGTGTATCATAACAGAGGATTGTATCATCAACCAATAGAAAAAAATCGAAATATCTTCAACATCATTGTAAACACATGATACGCCTTCTAGTTTGGGTTTTTTGTTTTGTTTTGGGGTTTGGGGGGGGGGTGTTTTGTTTTTGTGGGTTTTTTTTTTTTGGGGGGGGGGTTGTTTTTGTAATGAAAACATTGTCTTATATATAGAGACAAATAAAAGAAAAGATAAATTTTCACCTTGCCTTAAACCATTATTACAATAGTAATACTCAGACTGTTCACTATTAAAGACAATTCCTGATTTAGTACCCTGATATATATGATAGATTATTCTAAACATTCTGCCATTTACTCTGTTTATCATCATTTTGTTCCACAATCTCGTCCTCCATATTTTACCAATTTTTACTTATTTCATTTAACTAGCGTAAAATGAGTATTTCAAAAGAACACACATTTATCCACAGTTAAGTACCGTATTCTAAATCCAGCTTGAGTTTTAGTATATTTCATCTGTTACTTCCGTAAAATGGTAGTTTCCAAAGCAGCTGACATTTTCAGCCTCCCCAGGGGTATGCCCAACACATTTTACAAAACATTATCAAGTTTCTGGTGGGATATAAACAATGCCAAAATTTAATAACATATCGTTTTTAATATATCAAAAATGTTTTCCACTTTGAACCATTTCACATAGATAGTTTCAGTTTCACCTGTGCTAATAAAATCGCTATGGAAGTGTTTATATGTAAGCTTTTAACGTGAAATTTATTTTTCATACTAATCTCAAAATCAGGCAACTCTACATATCAAATATGGACCGTCTTTAGTTTAACAAAGGCACAAAATATAATACAATTCTATTAGCTCAATAATTTTGGGGTACTGTGATTTACGTATTAAACCACAAACATTTAAACACAAAATATTTTTGATGATTTTTGTTTTAACGTCACATCACGAATATTTCACGTATATGGTGACGGCATCTGCCTGATGCGGGGCATACAAATTTTGACCTTTGCAACGGACCCACCCGAAGCAGTGAGGGATCTTTAACGTACCATGCATACCACGACACGGGGCCTCGGTTTTTACTGTCTCATCCGAAAGACAGAACACCGGCATGACCAGAGCGGGACTCGAACCCCGGCCTCCCGATCAGGAGTCCGACGCGATACCACTAGGCCACGCCGGCTTCACAAAATATTAATAGACTTGTAAGAAAAGGAGCTATGTACAGGCATAACATCTGAAAATAAACAATATACGGGACCAAAATCTGAAAAATAATTATTTATAGTTTCTGCATCTGAGGATGAAAAATGTACAGACCTTCTGTCAGCAGGATGGCTGTCGGCGGGTCCCTTGTTTCTCTCTCTGTGGCGAAGAATGCACCCGAGATCGCTTTGGCGGTCATGAAGAACTTAGGAGCATGCGATGACTTTTGACTGACTGCCCCCGGCATCTTCGCTGTCAGTTTATCGCGTGCGAGGACAACCTTCAGTTTCTACCGACCTGTCTTTTTAGCGAGTGAGTAGCGATGAATAATAATTATTGTTGAGAGCGTTATTAGATGCATAGATTTACTCCAGACTTATCTTTTTAATCCTGTGGAAATAGCTATTGTATCAGATGGAGGCCTAAAAATACTGGCTTTCGGACATGTGGAGCAGTATATACTTCAACTTCCGTAATCTAATTTATGAACAGAACTATAAACTATATGTAAGCGCTTCTGAGTCCACCATCTGACACATTAATGCACTATCGAAAATACACCGATCCACTTTCGTCGAATGTTAAGCACTATAGCGCAGAGTACGACTTTGATGAGTTCATCATGGTGGATGGACAAGTCGGACATTTGATTATGACGTCATAAGCATAACCATCAAAAGTCCGATAAACATTGCTTTCTATACTAAAAAGTGGATCGGTGTATCACTTTTAAATTTTACATGTAACACGCATTTTGATTGGTTTAAAAATTTGTGGTATATCTCATCCACGAATTTTTTTTCTCTGACGACGTAATTTCCCGCGTATCCTTAGGCCTAACTGTGACGTCAATATTCATACCAGCGCAGCAGAAATTTACAAATGTTGAGAAATAGTGCAGACATAACGTACCAATTTTTTTGAGAATTTAAAACATGTTAGAAAGGTGATGATACGGGGTGATTCTAATTTGTTTTTCGTTGGATGGTGGTATACCACGACAACAAGAACGGAACACTTACCCGCAACGATGCAGGGATGAGTTTTACTAAAGGTCGTAAGGCCAAACGTAGGCGTAGACGTAAACTTTGCTGAGAAATATTTGTTTCCTCCCTTTTACAACGTTTACCAATGTAATCACGTATGAACATAGACTTCAAGAAAAATTCAATAGACGTACACGTAAATTTAGTCGAAAAATTTACGTCTAAGTCTACGTTTGGGCTTACGACCTTTAGAAAAACTCACTCCAGTTTCCCGTCCTATTTTCCTCCGTCCGACAAAAAAAAAAAAAAAAGATTCATTCCTCAAATCCCATGGACGAGCCGACCGTGATGCTGGAACGTTGGACTTCGGAAAAAGGAATATTATACATGTGACGGATGCCGATATCGGCCCGGATAGCTCAATGGTGAGAGCGTCTGCCATAACAGCGGAAGGTTCTAGGTTAGATTCCCGGGTCCGACCACAATTTTTCACCTGCCTGTTACATACAGGTAAATTTACATCCACGAGAGCGAGTACCTCTTAGTCAGCTAATTTAATGCAAAATGAAAAATGTAGTAATGATAGACCCTGTCTCTATTATTGCCGGACTGACGTTTTGGTTGACAAAATCATTATTGTTCCCGCAAAATGTCGTCATAGATAAATTCTTACTGAAACGTTAGTCCCGCTTTTATTACTACATTTTTTACAATCTATTTTTCATTTTGCATTAAATAGACCCTTTCTATGTTACTGCGGGACTAACATTTTGGATGGCAAAATGATAACTGTTCCCGCTATATAACGTCAGAGACAATCAATTTTTTTATTATAACGTCAAAATTTTTTATGGTAAAGGTTATCATTTGCCGACCAAAATGTTAGTCACGCAGTAACAGTGAAAATGTCTATTAAAGGAAATGTTCTGCTTCGAGGAATCTATGACCTTAATTTATGACGTCACAGAATTAAAAGTACGATCCGATGTCGTCAAGTTAGGGGGGATGGGTCAGCGTACAACGAGACACACTACAATCAAAACAGTACGTATGTAATTTTAGATTTTAATGTATAGAATCCATACTTGAGCAAAATTATCTTCTGCCATCCTATCTCTCCTTCGGGTGAGATAGAATAAACCGGCCCAATGCCATGGTATAATATGTTGGCGTCTTAAAGATAACGCATGGTTTCGGGGGGTTACGTAGCATTACTGGTCAGGTACGTATACCCAGACGCGCGGTATATCCGGACGATCGCTATTTTTTTTTTTATTTTTATTTTTTTTTTTTTTTTTGTTACTTACTGAAAATTTCAAGTAACGTTAACTGCATGAATTGAAAAACATCATCTTTTTAAACTGAATGTAACTGGCATTTTTATTCTTTCAGTATGATTTTAACGAGCGTCCATATTTAATTTACCGACCAGTCTATGATCTTTGAGGGGCGTAAAACAATATGTATCACCTAGAGAAATGAGTGGTTGGTCCAGAAATGTGATTAAGGGTCACTACTGAATCTTTTAACTCAGATCCATGCATTCCTTCTCTGGTCAATAAGGATTGTAAGAAGACCCAATCATCTTGTAGATTATGTGGAAATACAGTGACATATATACATGTACATAGATCTATGTATACTGTCAGAATGTCAGGTGTCGTCGAAGCAGGGACAATACAGATGTAGTGACGACAAAGCCCAGGGTGACTTGGTAGGGTGATAGGGGAAAGGGAGAAAAGATAACACGATGAAGTGACGACAAAGCGCAAGGTGACTTGGCAGGCTGATGGGGGAAAGGGAGAAAAGATAACAAGATGAAGTGCCGACAAATCCCCGGGTGATTTAGCAGGGTTATAGAGGAAAGGAAAAAAAGATAACTCGATGGAGTCACGACAAAGCCCCGGGTGACTTGACAGAGGTATAGGGATAGGGAGAAAAGATAACACGATGAAGACACGACAAAGCCCTGGGTGACTTGGCAGAGGTATAGAGGAAAGTAAGAAAATATAACACGATGAAGACACGACAAAGCCCTGGGTGACTTGGCAGAGGTATAGAGGAAAGTAAGAAAAGATATCACGATGGAATCACGACAAAGCCCGGGTGATTTGGCAGAGGTATAGGGAAAACGGAGGTTACAGATTAAAGGTCTATCAAATTACAGGTAAACCCTACAGTCACGGAGAGTGAGGGTCTGTTCCCGTGATGGTGAGAGAGCGTCCGGCGCCTTCATAGAGGAAGGTTCTGGGTTCGATTTCGGATCCGGCCACATGTTTTTCTCTGGCCTGCTACACCTGTAAGAAGACATTAAGATCATGTTTGCTAGACAGAGGGAGGGACTGGGAAATATGAATTCATACTGATCTTAGTCCGAAACGCTGATACATGTACAAATGCAGTTCAGTGTCGTCTATCAGTACCTCTCGGGAAACACTGAAAGGTACATGACAAGAACAGCCTGAAATATGCACGTGTAACTCATTACAGATTGCAGAGAGAAGGAATGGAACGTCTGGTTGTTACGTTCGGAGATGCAATGCAGAGGATTTCTTGGATAGTGTGATTGTGGGAAAAGCAAAGAAATGAGAGTACCCCGATTTGGAACACAGGAGAGGGATTATGTGAACTTTCCCCCTATAAGTAGAAGTCCAACCCTGGTATTTTTTCTCGTCTATGCGAATCGTTCGCTATTCCCATGCAATAATAGTATAGAATAAGGAATTCGTTATTAGATGTCAGTATTTGTATGTTAAATGCCTCCATGCTTTAGACTTTTTATATACTAGTATTCAATCAATACCAGTACCAATATCAGTAGATTTTGATTGAATACATGCAAGACATAATCAATAAAATGCTGCCTTCGAACGGCTTGGATATTACTTGTACCATGTCGTATTCAATTCTGATTGGTTGAGAAAGTAACTTTTCCGTATGAGACTTTTAAGCCAAATATTCCCCTGGTATATTTGTGTAAAAACGTAATTACCTTGGTATATTTAATTAAATGTGGCCCTCTTCTTGATTTGTCTTTCAAATTAAGTTGCTACTGCAGTACTATGCTTGTTTTAGCAATTGAAATTTGACTTTATTTTTAGAATCTAATGGAACGGATAAAGAAAATAAAAAGTCAGCGTCCAGATCTAGACACTTCAGCATCTCTAAAAACTTTAGTAATAGAGCTTAAATTAAGGTTGGCATCTGTGTGTCCAGTAATAACGGAGGAAACGAGACGAAACAGGAGGGTCAAGGTCATGGAAACATGGCCATCGTCACGAGAAGTACCTATCCTTAAAGTAAACACAAACCAAGATTTCATCGTGACTGAAAATATCACAGTGAAAACTCAAAGACTAGCAGAGTGTAAAAATGTTATGTCTAAAATGAAACGCTTTTATTAATGTTTGATAATGAACAATAGGTACTGTACGTGTTAATAAAAAAGTGCAAATAATATGAATAACAAAAACAATTACCGGGTAAATATTTATGTATTTTTAGCTTCAATATATTCTTCGTGTTTCAAGATTTTCCGAAATATAGTCTTGTGAAGATTCTGAACACTCCGATGCATTTAATCTTTTTTTTTTTCCATATTAAGAAATATCTCAAAGTAGTCCGTTCTCTTGAACATACTTTACTATGTTCTGGATTCGCGGATCTGGCTAGATAACGACACTTTTAGAGGACTTTTAGTTTGCCATCTCGACCAAGATTTTCAAACTCTCCTCTTTGGATCGTGGGATCAATGTTTAAAAAAAAAAGCCAGACGGATATTAGACTTTAAGCGCTTAATGTAGCTCATTAGAGCTGTCGGCTCAAATGATCTCACAAACAGTTCAATTCACCTATACACGTACATGCAAATCTAGTCTTTAATTGTCGGTCTTATTCAGAAACTTTGCTTAGTAAGAAATTCAGCACCAAATCAAGCACCTGGTTGTACGCCTAGAGTTGAACTACTTCTGATTGCTTCTTGTTGTATGATAAGAATATACATGTAGAAGTACATTTGTAATTTCTAATAATACTGTCGTCGCCATGAAATTCGTACCTTTGAAAATTGGCAATTATTTTCAAATTTTTAAATTTTCCGAAACCCATACATTTCAATCGAATTCATTTTGTCGTACTTAATGATAAATTTTGAAATAGTATGAAACCAAAGGTGCTGTGACAAATATTAACACATCCAAGAACGATAACTCGGGTAAAAATAGTTCATCAAATGCCTGATCTCATAGAAATGCAGATACATTTCTGACATATTTCTTGCTTACATTTTTATTATAATAATATTATGGATGAAGATTGAATTTGAATTTTCGTCATAATCTAGCCTTCTGATTTCTACTATAGTCCTATCTAGATTGAATATTGCCTTGTCAAGTTATTATTTTCAGTTACAACCAAGTTGTTTCAATTTTCTGGACAAATTTCTATGACAGTGTCTACAGATATATGCAAATGAAGGTGATTTTCGGGTGCACGGATAACATGACGAGAACAGCAAGTATATTATCACTACATGTACATGTATATAGCTAAATTGCATTACTGGCCAAGCACTTGAAGCTGAACTGTTGCCCAAGTGTCACAATTTTAGTAGAGTGTTACATGCTCTTTCTCAGGTTTCTATGAGCTAAACCCCTGCTCTGGGAGTCATGAATCTCACACTTATAGCAGAGGCCTACATGCTCTTTCTCTAGTCTCTATGGTTTAAACCCCTGCTCTAGGGGTCATGAAGCTGACACTTATAGCAGAGGCCTATATGCTCTTTCTCTAGTCTCTATGGTCTAAACCCCTGCTCTGGGAGTCCTGAATCTCACACTTATGGTAGAGGCCTACATGCTCTTTCTCTAGTCTCTATGGTCTAAACCCCTGCTCAGGGGTTCATGAATCTGACAATTATGGCAGAGGCCTACATGCTCTTTCTCTAGTCTCTATGGTCTAAACCCCTGCTCTGGGGGTCATGAATCTGACACTTATGGTACAGGGCTACATGCTCTTTCTCTAGTCTCTATGGTCTAAACCCCTGCTCTGGGAGTCTTGAATCTCACACTTATGGTAGAAGCCTACATGCTCTTTCTGTAGTCTCTATGGTCTAAACCCCTGCTCTGGGGTCATGTATCTGACACTTATGGTACAGGGCTACATGCTCTTTCTGTAGTCTCTATGAGATAAACCCCTGCTCTGGGGGTCATGAATCTGAATCTGACACTTATGGTACAGGGCTACATGCTCTTTCTCTAGTCTCTATGGTCTAAACCCCTGCTCTGGGAGTCCTGAATCTCACACTTATGGTACAGGGCTACAGGCTCTTTCTGTAGTCTCTATGGTCTAAACCCCTGCTCTGGGGTCATGTATCTGACACTTATGGTACAGGGCTACATGCTCTTTCTGTAGTCTCTATGAGATAAACCCCTGCTCTGGGGTCATGAATCTGAATCTGACACTTATGGTACAGGGCTACATGCTCTTTCTCTAGTCTTTATGGTCTAAACCCCTGCTCTGGGAGTCCTGAATCTCACACTTATGGTAGAGGCCTACATGCTCTTTCTGTAGTCTCTATGGTCTAAACCCCTGCTCTGGGAGTCTTGAATCTCACACTTATGGTAGAGGCCTATATGCTCTTTCTCTAGTCTCTATGGTCTAAACCCCTGCTCAGGGGTTCATGAATCTGACAATTATGGCAGAGGCCTACATGCTCTTTCTCTAGTCTCTATGGTCTAAACCCCTGCTCTGGGGGTCATGAATCTGACACTTATGGTACAGGGCTACATGCTCTTTCTCTAGTCTCTATGGTCTAAACCCCTGCTCTGGGGGTCATGAATCTGAATCTGACACTTATGGTACAGGGCTACATGCTCTTTCTCTAGTCTCTATGGTCTAAACCCCTGCTCTGGGAGTCCTGAATCTCACACTTATGGTACAGGGCTACAGGCTCTTTCTCTAGTCTCTAATGTCGTGAATCTCGCATTTATGGTAGAAGGCTACATACTCTCTCTTCAGTCTACGTGGGCTAAACCCCTGCTCTGGGAGTCCTGAATCACACTTTAGTAGAGGCCTACATGCTCTTTCTACCACAAACTGAATTCCTTAAAAATACATAGTAAAGAAACATTGAGACTAAACCCTCCCTTAGAGGTCATGGAATTCACACTTCTGGTCGAAGCCTTTAAGCACTTTCTACCAAGTATCCAGTTTTCTTTACATTGTATACAGTATAATGCAGATATTTTTCAACGACTAAGTACATTATTACTAAATGGTCATTTTGACTCCCCCTCCCCCTAGGGCTGAACCCAGCCTGTAGAGACAATAGAAGCAGCATGTGATTTTCACATTTTTGTACAGAACTTCATGTTCTTTATAACTGTGCATACAATGATTGTTCAAATGTGAAGGAGTAGGAGTGACATTTGAAGACAGGGTAACTGGTATGTTCAGCAACTTTGATTTGGCTTTACCACTAAGGCCTCAGGGGTACACCAATAATGAAGTTTTCATTCCATATGTTTCTTTCAATCTGAAGATGATTCATAGGTTATACACGGAAAATGTTGGATGGTTTACAGATGATGACCACTCGCAAAAGGTCACTTAAGTAATTAGGGTCATCTTCAATGGTTTGCTTCCCCTGAATCTGGGAGACCTATCACTACTTGTTTCTATCTAAATATAATAAATCATGTTTTAATATTTGCCAATTTAATGATTATCTATTACAAAGAACACAACTACAAGTACATCTTATATATAACAAGTCTTGAATAAATATCCTGAAGTAATTGGTCACCCGAGACCAACCTCTTTACGAAAAAAGGTAACTATATAAATTGTCTGTCATATGTATTAGAGGTACAGAATTACAGTAGTTATGAAAAGAGTGTATTTTACATAATTACATAAACTCTATGCAGAGCTGACTAGAAACAACTTGTAGGTGTTAATCATGATGTTTTTAACTTCATGAGGTACATTTTTAATTATCAGAAAATCATGGACATTAATCTATCTTGCTCTATATCTTATACTATGTTTTCAAAAGTGTTCTCATGTCGTCAGCAAGAGGACGGTTTAATGAAATGTGTTGTCTGCTCTCGTCGTCCCCTGTAGTGGAAAAAATGGCATGACAGTTGTGTGATGGCTTGTATTCACACGACTTGTCTTATTGACCATAATGAGGTCCTTGGCTGAGATTTGGTCTGTCAAGTAGCAGTCACCTTTATCTACCTGACTGAGATTTGGTCTGTCAAGTAGCAGTCACCTTTATCTACCTGGCTGAAATTTGGTCTGTCAAGTAGCAGTCACCTTTATCTACCTGACTGAGATTTGGTCTGTCAAGTAGCAGTCATCTTTATCTACCTGACTGAGATTTGGTCTGTCAGGTAGCAGTCACCTTTATCTACCTGAAAGAGATTTGGTCTGTCAAGTAGCAGTCACCTTTATCTACCTGACTGAGATTTGGTCTGTCAAGTAACAGTTACCTTTATTTACCTGACTGAAATTTGGTCTGTCAGGTAGCAGTCACCTTTATCTACCTGAAAGAGATTTGGTCTGTCAAGTAGCAGTCACCTTTATCTACCTGACTGAAATTTGGTCTGTCAAGTAGCAGTCATCTTTATCTACCTGACTGAAATTAGAAGAAAATTAGAGATTTCTAATCAAGAGCAGACACATCGCTTCAATAAACCCTCTGTACCTTGAAATATTTCCTCATTTGGGAACTTTCAACACACATACCCTATGTATGTTATTTATACTTTTTCTTCATTTAAAAGGGATAAATATGATGAACAAGTACACACCTCTACAGGTGAAAATAAGTCTTGGTTAGTATTTATCATAACTATTATATCATATAAAATGACAAAGACATAGAAGGAATTCTTCAAATGATATGACTGGGGACTAGTATATAAAATATTGAATCAACCGCCCTGTGCAGTGTGTTAAAATACCTTAATGACACACCTTTCTATTATTTGATACAATACTGATGTGTTGGGATACCTTAGTGACACATCTTTCTATCTTTTTATACAATACTGATTTATGATATTTAAATCATGCACATGGCAAACATATTTTCGGCGTTCTGGATATACATTTTGCAAAGAAAACATTCAAGTTACGCAGGTGTTTGTTCTGCTAAATACATACAGTTCTTTTTGGACACAATAATTTTCCATTACATTCGTTGAATCAACTTCATTTGAGTATCTTCTATAACAACATGCACAAAATCATAGGAAATCAGTTCATACACCTACTTACTCTGTTTCCATTCATATTTAACATATTCACCACCTTTATGATAATACCACAAATGTCTATCTACAGATACTTTCTACACTGTTAAATACATAATTAGAGGCTATCCACACTTACCCAGTTTTATTACCCTTAACAATATGCTTTTGTAGCATCATAAACAGTGCACCAAGAAATAAATGGCACAAAACCTTGTATACATCTTCTCTCCCTGACTAGGTAAAGTATACAGCAATTCAACTTTAATTATGTTTTTCAAAGTATTTTATATACCCTTCATGACTACGGAAATCACAGTAGATTGAGATTAATCAAAATTTTCTGTAACATTCTCAGACCAAATTTGATTTAGAAAGGTACTGCATTTCACTCTGATATTCACACTTACACAAGTACATATTCTATATCACATATTATGTATACATGTTCTATATGATGTAATGATCACTACTTCTACAGCAACATTTAACTCGTAGAATCACAAAGACCTCTCTATACTTCAAAGCAGGATTAAGGGTGTACCATATTAAGCCATGGAATTTATATATGTAGCCTAGCCTATGTTGTTATATGTAGCATAAAGGAGTGTATCACATAATGCTATTTATGAGCTTTTAGTATTTGTACTAAAATTCTGTAAATTGACCTGCTTGTTTAACAATATTCACAAAATCAACAAGAGCTACGACAACAGCAGAGCTCACAGGGTGGGTTATAATTCATAAATGGTGAAAATGTTAATTTATTGTCACACAACACCACTTAAGCTTAAATATCACAATAGTTCTCAACAATCTTTGTTCTTGCTCACTAAATATGACAAAAGACTGACTTTTATGCACCATGGTAAATTGATTTAATTATGATCGAAATATTGGTTGAGAAGCATTTAGTTTTGTTTTTTTTAAGTGACCTAATTAGATGTCATGGAAGATGAATCTGATTCAACTGTAAGCTTGGAATGATTCAAGTCATGTGAATGTTTGTGTCGGCACTATAATTGTGTACTGTGTTCTGCGTCTTTACTTGTTCCAGCTGCGGCGGTGTTTTTCTTATGTGCATCCCGCGGATAATACTTGTCTAATGAAGATTGTGGTATACGCTTTAACATCTGTTTGGGAAATATTCTAAGCAATTGCCAACCGATGTCAAGAGATTCAAAAATTGTTCTGTTCTCATAGTGACCTGAAAAATTTGAAAAAGAATTCAAAAGAATGTAAAAATGTTATTGAAACATAATTGTCTGAAATACCATTAGGAGGAAAATAATTTTCAATTTCTGAAAAGAAACATTAATCACAGCTTCTGTGAATATCAATCACATTCTGTTAATATTTGGAAAGAAAAATGGCAAGTAGATCTATCTGGTATGTCCAATGATTCAGCATTAAACTGACTAATTATGGCTTATTTTGTTGACTGAAAATTATTTATGTGAAACATACAATCTTAAGTATTTCAACTTTCCAGACAAATTTTAAATATCTTATTCTAAATATGGCACCTTGTGAAATGAAATTCTTCTCGAATTTTGTAAGGAATTCCAAATAAAGTAAATCATCAGGGGTGAGAGCCTCTTCTCCGACTACAGCTTTCATGGCCTGTACATCCTTACCAATGGCATAGCAGGCATACTGAAATAAAAACAAAAGCAGTGTCAAAACAATAGCCAAGTGAAGTAGATGTTTCAAAAATATTAAGCAATATTGTGTTCTAAAGTTAGGGTATGTAGATATGATTTTGTTATCTAGAATAAAGTACATACAACTATCAAACTTTTCTGCCATATCTTAGCAATAAATCAGTAGGTTGCTGTTTTAAATGCAATACCCCTATTGTTAGCTAATTTTGGCATGTAGACCAGAGGAAATGGTAATTGCTTATTTGAAGGGTCCTTGCTAGTGGAATCTGGGTCAATACTCATCACCGGGATAGGACTGGTTCAAATGGACATGGGACAACAACATTTTTTTAAAAAACTTAAGTTCTACGAGCTACAATTCAATAATCATTGCTTAAATTAACATTGGACAGAGAAACATGACCAACCACGTAAATAACACTAGAAAACTGATTAAATCATGGCCCACTGTTTGACCTTGACCTTGGCTATCTGCATGATCCACCAATCATGTAGCATCTATATGTGAAACATGAAACCTGTAGGTTGGCAACACTCTAAGTTATCATAACCAAAGTGTAGACAAACAATGGGACTCCTCACACCAATACCCTAATGACCCGAATATACTGATTCAGGGGTCATACATGTATATGAATTATACAGAAGCCATTCTATTTATTAATCACAAACAGAGATACCTTTATTCACCATCTACACCAATCAGAGTGTGACTTCTCAGTATCACTCTTGACAAGACTAATAAAACTCTGTTTACTCAAATAATTTTGTCATAACTTATCTTGAAGCAAAATATTTTTTGTATATATCCCTTTCTTCTTCCAATACGAAGTGTACTCAAAAGTTGAGCATTCTACTTCATGAGCAGCTTTAACTCCATTACACTTTCTGCCATCTATGAGAATATAGTGTATGAATATAGATGATAATTACCAGTTGGTTTGAGACATCTGAATGGTCTTCTCTAGTCATACCCTCTCCTATGGCAGACTTCATCAACCGAGACAATGACGGCAGTACATTGATTGGAGGATAGATCTGAAAAAAGCAGAAAAAGATCCAATTCAATGATCAAATACACCTGTATGAAAATAAAACAAAAATTTAGAACACATAGAGGGCAACACAAAAATATTGGATTACACTGATATTATGGTGCTGACTTAGGACAATCAACAAACAAACAGTCAATCGGTGTAGTTAACCAGTTTACAGACTTAACCTTCTAACATATCAAGAAACCGGTGCAATAAAAAAAGCACATATATACGATATAAAAATCTATAAATAACACTACTGGAAAAGATAGAGATTCAACATGATAATTTTAATGAAAGGTCATAAAGATATATATAAGTACACAAATTCATTTAAAAAGTTGCATGTCTGAAAGAGTACATGGGCAGGTAATGAAACATTAGAGGTAAAAGTAAACAAGCATGACAACAGGTTTAGAATAATCTTTCTGTAAGTTAGAATAGGATTGACTGATGTAGTTTTAACTGATTATTAATATTAATCAGTAAATGTTCCAAAAACTCATTATGTAAAGGGCATTAATGCTCATTTTCATTTTCATACTCTTAATCTGACATAAATAAATGGCAATAAAATATTTGGAAAGTTTTTGTTTATAATTCTAGAATCATAACATAAGGATGACACTTTTTGACATAGTCCAATTTCCTCCATCACTAGTACTAAACACTGGTTGCCAAATAATCCTGCTGTACCTTTAGTTTACATCAATGTAAAAATCATATGATTATCATACTGATTACCTTGGAAAAACTACTTTCAGAAATTGGATTGTTGCCTTTTACATTTACTCACTCATGAAAGCATATTATTTGTGTATTTATACCTTGCATACAATCAAATACTCTGGATTTGGAACACAGATCACACTCAAATCAAACACCCAACTCACCTGTCTGTTGTACAGTTGTCTATCTACATAGATTTGACCCTCTGTGATGTAACCAGTCAAATCTGGTATAGGATGGGTAATATCTGAAAAAGGAAATGAAAGATGATGTATTAGAAAACATTTTGTGATTGACAGGTGCTATATTTAGCCAATACATGTAACGTCATCTCACTCCGTATCCAGTAGTAGACTCCTGTGTTGGTCATACATTAAGATCTTTAAATTGCCACCAAGTATTGGTAATACATGAAAATTGAGCTTTTTCACTTCTAAAATTTACTAATATTACAGTGGTTGTGCATATATATTTATATTGAACAGAGTCGTCATTGTTTTTATAAACACTCAATGGACTATTTCTATATCAGAAAAGTTACTGGGGAAATTTCCAAAATGTTCTTGCCTTACAATCACAAAAAAACTAAATCGCTAATGTAATTCTGACTAAAAAGATACGACGAATAAGTGAGTCCATACCCTAAGTCCTTTAATGTTTAAATGGTCAGAATAAAAAAGTGAGTAAAGTGAGTATTTCTTACTTCAGTAATAATGGTGTGTTTACCAAACAAAAAGAAAAAACAACTGTAAAAAACCAACTAGAATTTTAATGTGTCAGTGCGACACAAATGCCCCCACTGGCAGCTAACCTAGTGAAATATAATTGCGAGAGAACTAATATTTTCAAGAAACGCTTAATATTCAAGGGCAATTACTCTGTCAAAAATCATCAAAACTCACTCATATTCAAACCTGATCTGCATTTTCCCTTCATACATCGATATACCCAATATCAATTTATTGCATCAAACCTTCACAGAGAAAATGAGCGGAAACTGCCATTTTTAAGAAATTTTCAATGTTCAAGGACAATAACTCAGTGAAAAATTACCAGACCACACCCATATTGCTTCTTGACCTGCATCTTCCTATAATACATCTGTATACCCTATATCAATTTAATCCATCAAACCTTCAAAGAGAAAATGAGCGGAAACTCCATGAAGATGGAATGACAGAATGAACAGGGTAACTTTATATGCTCCCTGCCACTTTATAGCAGGAGCATAAAAAAAGCTTTAATAGCTTACCATCATTAGGCATGGTAAGGATTGGAATTTGTGTGATGGAGCCGTTACGACCCTCTACACGACCTGCTCTCTCATAGATTGTAGCCAAATCTGTGTACATGTAACCAGGGAAACCACGACGACCGGGTACTTCTTCACGAGCAGCCGACACCTACCACAAAATTTATCAACATTATATATGATTCTAAGGTAGATATTGAATGTTATACAATCATGTACATGTACTCAGAATATACAAATGTTCAGATGTTCTACAGAGAAGTTATGTATTCAGGATATAAATATGTTCAGGTGTTTTAAAGATAAGTTTTCGTTACACTTTATACTTCTGAAGTTCTGCATAATAAACAAAAAAAATAAAATAGAAAAGAGTTATGCAATTCTTCAAACAACCTTGAATATAAACAAGGGTAAAGTTCCCATTCATGTTTCCAAGATAACTACCAGGAATCATCAAATTTCAATTGGTATCACCTGGTTGTGTATTGTACATGTAATTCTTCACAGAATGATAACACAACATATAAATATTGTACCGTGAAATCAATCGTAATATTTTTTTGATCTAGATATCTATGTGATGAAAATCTTACCTCACGCAAGGCATCTGCATATGAGCTCATATCTGTTAAAATAGTCAACACATGCTTCTCACACTGGTAGGCCAAAAACTCAGCAGTTGTAAGTGCTATACGGGGAGTGATAATACGCTCAATCCTGAAGGAAAACAGAAAACTGAATACATAATGCTTAAATTGAAAAGTTACAATTATATACAGATTGCTGTTGACATGTAGCAAGAATTCCTAATTAATTCATTTCTATAAACATAAACAAGAGGTCTTTCTGATATTAACTTTGTTTGATACAGGAATTTGATGAAATAATTTTTTGTCTTGCATAAATATACATCTACTACTGGATACCAAATCATTGCATCCCATAAAACCAAATATATGAGGAGTTTTGTTTGAAAATAATTAAGTATCATTAAAGAATAAAGGCCTACTAATGGATGTTAAACATTTATTATCCAACAAACACATTATTACTGAAAAACAGGTGTTATATGAATGTATATGTATACAGGTTGATTTACTTACGTAGGATCATTAGCTAAATTCAGAAACAAACACACATTTTCCATAGAACCATTCTCTTCAAAATCTTGTTTGAAGAATCTAGCAATTTCCATATTGACCTGTAACCCAAAAACATGATTTGCAGTTCTGTTTTGAAGCAGATACGAGATGATACTCTTTTCAATTTTGTGTTTAAGGGATGTGGGCATTTTCATGACAGAGTACTGTATGCATGAAGAAAACTCAGTACAAATATCTAATTTGAAGATACTAGAGTGTTCAAATGGAGCACATGAACTGCGTCACCTGCTATATTCTTTTTCTAGAAGTGTGGCTCCTACCAGCCAGAGGCTGGATAAAGTAATCCTATACATTGTGTTGTGACGCAAGCGACACACAGACAAAAAGAAATCTTATGTAATGATTCATACAGCATAATTCTGACCCCGATGCAATAATTAATAATGCTATTATGAATTATAGTAGGAACTTTTAAAGGGTGAGTATCAAAATAAATATTTTACATACAGTAGACTTTCACTCACCCAAATTTCTCTTTAACTTGAACTTATTTAAAAGTTACAGTATATACATGTATATCCTTAACTCAAACTCGCTTAGCTTGCACTGCTTCATATGGACCCTTCAAGTTCAAGATATCAAGAATCGATTGTATATAAATCAGTTTACCTTGAACTACTTCGTATGGACCCTTCAAGTTCAAGATATCAAGAATCGATTGTATATAAATCAGTTTACCTTGAACTACTTCATATGGACCCTCTGATTTCAAGGAATCAAGAATTGATTGTATATAAATCAGTTTAACTTGAACTGCTTCATATAGACCCTCCGAGTTCAAAGTATCAAGAAATGATTGTATATAAACTTCATCAGTTTGATATAACTTTCACACATTTCTGGCTTACAGTTTAATATAGCACCAAGAGTCTTCAACATACACATGTATCATTGTGACCTGCATTCATTGATGGAAGAAACTAAGAGGGTCATGTGTTCATCAAATCATACCTCATAATCATAACTTCTCTGATGATATTTCCTTTACCTAAGTAACTTCGTAATGAGACACAAAATACTGATTGAGGAGAGAATGAGACTTACACCCATAGCAGCAAATACAATAGCAAAATTATCTTCATGATCATCTAGTACACTCTTTCCAGGTAACTTGACTAAACCTCCTTGTCTACAGATCTGAGCAGCAATCTGTAATGGGAACACATGACATGAAGGACAATCTGCACTATACAGAATATACATGCTATTTATTTAAAGTCACAGACTGATAGATTGCATAATCTCATTATATACAACACATGTTTCTCATTTACTGAATATATATAGGAAACTCATCATTATTTAGGATTAAGTCAAACTGATTTTTAAAGTTCCATTACCAATTAGATTGAAGGATCATTAAATCATAAAGTTAAATGCCCTAAAACCAAAAGTTTCGTTTACTAAACGGTTTAGTTCTTTAGAGTCCGACATCTTAGATATGTACAGAAATATCAATAACAAGAATATTAATGCTAAGTGAGGAGGTGGGACAAAGAACAATCGATAAACTTTGTTATGTAAGCACTAGAAGGCCATGATCAACGTTTTACATGGAAGTCACATGTATAGCATATGGCAGGAAGTATGACATAAAATATCTTATTTACCTCATTATGTGGCAAACCAGCTGCTGAAAAGATTGGAATTTTTTGGCCTCTGGCAATACTATTCATTGTGTCTATAGCTGAAATGCCTGTTTGTATCATTTCTTCTGGATAAATACGAGACCATGGGTTGATTGGTTGACCTAATTGTTAAAGCAGAATAACTTCATTATAAAAACTATTACTAATTACAGTGGCAGAATTATCATTTCAATGGAAAACATAAAACAAGGGCTGTCAGAAGACAACAGAGCTTGGCGGAGGCAGTAACGAAAGGTCTTGACACAAGGAATACAAACATGAAATATTAAAGCCTTATCATTTACTGTTCATAACTTATGACCATGGTTAAAGGTTTTGAAAAGTAAGTCAAACTTCAAGGTCAATGTAATAAGTTCAAAACTTTTGGTACTCAATGAAAGGTCTTGGCACAAGGAATACATATGTGAAATATTACAGCTCTGTCTCTATCAGTTCTAAAGACATGATCCAGGTTAAAGTTTTGTCTATGGACAACGACGAAGACAATAACGACGTCAGGGATATGACAATAGCTACCCAGACATTCATCCAAGCGAACTAATTATGAAATATTTATGAATATTAATGAGAATTAAATGATACACTTGTTAAGAGGAAATGTGTATAGAGATGATACATTTTGTTTTGATATCTTGGAAAGAAATGAACTAATCTGGAACATTCAAGTTTTCTTTCAGAAAAGGAAGGCAGTGTGTCCTAGTGGATAAGGTGCTTGACTCATGGTCCAGAGGTCCTGGGTTCAACTCCCACCCTAGGCACACAGGTCTTCTGTCTTTCGGATGAGACAGTAAAAACCGTGTCTTGGTATGCGTGGCATGTAAAAGATCCCTCACTGCTTCGGGTGGGTCCGTTGCAAAGGTCTGAATTTGTAAGTAATGCATCAGACAGATGCCGTCACCATATACGTGAAATAATCGTGGAAAGACGTAAAACAATAATCAATCAATCTATTCAGAAAAGGTATCAAATCAGTTTTTTACCTTGAATATCGAGGAAATCTTCAGCCATCACTGGAGGGCCTTTATCAATAGGTTTACCAGAACCATTAAATACTCGCCCTACAAAAAAACCCCCATAAAATTAGAAAAATTAAAATCATGCACATCATTTGTAACTGATGATTCAAAATTTTTGTCTGTGAAATTTCACATATCATTAATCATTATAACTCTAAAAAAAATCTTCTTGTTAAAATTCTGTTAAACTAAATTGAGTTCACAAGATTTCTTTATTGTAAATCAAATTTACATTTTATATTCAGCAATAGTTGAAAATCATTAGTACATGATATTAACAAGTAATCTCTTTATAGAAAATGTTAAGTAAACTTACCTAACATGTCTTCTGAGACAGGCATCCTTAGAATATCACCTGTAAACTCGCACAGTGTGTGTTTAGCATCAATACCTGCAGTCCCTTCAAAAACCTGCAAAATTGAAAATATGGCTAGAGTTATCTCTCTTTGTAGTTATACCTTATAGTTATACATGTACCTGCGCATTATAATGGATGAAAATGGTTCAATCAATAGATCTGAATACAAAATTATTATCCTTTATACAGTTATTACATTTACTATAGCACAATCAAATACAGTACTTATAGTTGAACCATTCATCCCCTCCTCCCACCTTTTGTATGTAAACAATCAAAACATGTCATCATTGCAAGAGTCAAATCAATGTCATCAAATAGAATAGACAAAATACTATTACATACTTCTATCAAAAAAGAAAAATAAATACATAAAGAAAATTAAAGTAATTGTGCTGAAGGCAATTACAAAATCTTCAAGATAAATATATTATCAGACAAGACTGTGAAGTCAAAGGTAAATTAAACATCAGAGTCAGATATTGCAGCAAGTACAAATTTTATTCATGAGATCAGTGCTTATGACGTTTCCTGCATTACCTAAAATGTATTTGTTAAAATTGAAGCAAAACAATTGACCCCTAAAATAAAAACAAATAAATATTGAATCAAAAGATAAACAATTAAAATCCAGTAATAACAATGATTACTGGTACTATCAATGCTAAGTTAAAATGATAACTGATTGATCAGCAAATATCTACTGAAACAGTGACCTTGAAAGTAGAAAACTAACCCAATTTATAAAATTAAGGTGAATCTGTTGATAAGAATGTAAGATTAAACTGCTAAGTAAACAAAGAGTTGATCTGAACATTAAACTTCTTAGTGAAGTTGACATTTCACCTATAAAGCATTTACTTCTATAAGAATGGATTTAAGCTGAAATGCACACTTTCATACTTTGCTCAGATATGCTGAAGAAATATGTGCATATTTACTGCACTGAATTATGAACCAAGAAACAACAAATGTACAAGTATGTTTGATTGCAAAAAATACTAAGTAAGGTAATTTGTCAAAAGGTTCCAAAAGATACTGATATCCCATTGATAAATAATTCACTATATACTGCATATTTAAAACAGCAGTTACAAGCAAGGTGAGTGGAAATGTGGTGGTTACCTATATATTATATACAATAGTAAAATTAATATGTATATATACATATCTATTAATTTACAAATAAAGAAAAGATAAGAAAGGATAAGATGTAAAGTGGGTCAACTACACAATACAGATGTTTATAAAATGGTTTATAATAAATAAATTAGTGCAATCATTCCCTCACAGGGAATGATTGTTATGTCATTTACACTACAGCTATGTAAAAGAATTACACTCAAAGTCCTCTTTAGAATCAACATTCCATTCCAACAGAGGAAAAGCACTGAATATTTTCTTAGCGTTAAGGCATGTACATGTATAATGAAATGCCCAATCTTGAGTTTCAAAGTTTCAAATTTATACACCTTATTTCAAGTCACACAGCTTCAAATTCAAATGCATGAAAGTGAACACCACCAATATACATGTATATATTTTATATATAGTACATATACCACTAAAACTCACTCGTCAGTGTTTCTGAAGCTCACATGTCCAATTCTCCAGAGATAATGCCAAACATATTATATAAATTTTTGTAATACATGTATATTTTGTTTGAAATTACATATATGAGTGTCAAATAAGTCATAGTCAAAGATAACATGCACACGATTACACCTCATAGAAGCCGATAATACTGTAAATGGGAGTTTTATTCTAACAGCCAAGGAGTAGAGTCATTAGAAAGCCATCATGTGAGGAACATTTAACACCCCTGTCAACACCACCACTAAAACTACCGTGGCGTGACGTTATATGCGGCATGCTTTGTAGGCTAGGCGAAGCCGCTGCACGGTTTAAATTAACAACATATATATTATAAAATCACATCTATCCCTAAACAATAAGTAAAGTAAACAAATGGTTAACATGTGGGTAAAAAACTACAAAATTCAGTGTCCACCCAAAATGTGTTGTGTCTATAGCATGTATCTCTAAATGGTTTGCAAAGCTTTGCGGTGGGGTAGAATGGTGGCAAGTAGTGTAGACACTGTGTAACACCCTCTGAGGAAATGTTGATCATTACATTGGAAGAATTGCCTGTACATATGAGATAATTGCTCTTTTCTGGATACTCTGGTTGGCTCCATTACAAAACACTGGTTGCCATTACATGTATGTCAGTGAAATAGTCCCGGTATAATATTAAACAGATAAAGAAATCAACTAATTACCACACAGTTTAGTTATCTGACTTGCATTTATTTCAAGAACTCTGGTTTAATGAGAACAGAATACACCAAAATTCCAGTGTCTGTAACTGACAAGGAATATTCACTAAATAAATTTATGATCCCAGCTGCCAAAGGTCTCATTATACTAATAACAAATGTCAAAGCAAACATTTCCAATAACAACAGCAGTTTGCATTCTCATACCAGGAGTAATGGCATATGTAAATTATCAGACGTGTACGTGATCAATGACTTTTTCCGGTGGTGTAAAATCTGACATCACACCAATGACTCTAACAGAATATTCAATACAAAAGAAAGGAAAACAGACATCTGACTTTGCTATACGACAGTCACCAAGGACATGCAAAGCGATAAACAAGAACTTCAATAGACCCACAAAAGACATCACTAATATACTGGATTGTATGCAGTTCTGGTACCCACTTAAGATAAGAAAAGAAGTGAAAATCATCAAAACATACAAAGAAGAAGAATCAAGGATTTGCTGTGGAGCAAACAATCTTCTTAACAAGAAGAAGGGGTGTTATAAAATCTGAACATTTCAGTTTGACTCTGAAGGTCATTTTATAATTATAGATAGGAAATTGTTTAGTCTGATTAATATGAAATGGGACAGTTCCAGAAACAGAACCTTAGTTTTATCATTATAAACAGAAGTAAATTAAGTATGTATTTGAATCAGGTTAAGACAGTTTTTAACATATATAATCCTATTATCTAACAAGGGATATCTTTATTTTGGGTTTTCACAAGACATGCATGTGGCACATTATTATGTTTAAACTATAGGGCATATCAATAAAGTAAGTTATCTACCCTTGTTCAGACAGGTATTCTTTAGTTCTCAGAAGAAATGGAGTGGTATAAAAGTTTTTGTGATTCAGTTTACTTGTGTTATTTGTATGGTCAATTGGCAATTGCGAAATCTAGGCAGTCAAATAAAACTCACTCTTATATACCTCACTGTGATATGTAACAAATGATAGAGTTCTTACCAAGGGCAGACAAATCACTTTATTGCAATGGCATATACATACTGATTCCTTGTTTGGCAAGCTTTAATTGAATGATTCCCTCATACCTACATGTATATTGAATTCTTGAGCATATTTTTTTCTATTCTATATCTCCTCATTACATATTATATGAACAGCTTTAGAGCCACTGACTTCTACTATAGTTTGCCTGTATAGCAGCCACTCAATCTGATTAAAACCATATCTTTATTCTGCTTCTCTGTTTGTACCATTGCAGATAAAGATCTGGCGAAACACTGTGAGGGGTCATGTTCTGATGAACTCTGATGACATTCCAGTCACCGAAACCGTTATTTCCCATAGCCATTCAAATGACTCAGCAAGGCACATGCAAGTGACACAGTATGTAAGAAACACTTTTCAAAAACTACCTTGTAGGTCACGCACGCTGGGGATGTTAATTTCATTCCTAGGAATTTGTAGCTGATCCAATGATTGGCTGAAAATCAGAGTTCACCAGAACATGACTTCTTATGCGGTTTCGCCATATCTTTATCCGCAATAGGACAAATAAAGAAGCAGAATAAAGATATGATTTTAATCAGATTGCCTTTCAGTTAATAATTTCCTTTAAATTGCATATACATTGTAGACCAGGCTTGGAATGACTGCATTTCTGTTCTGACTAACCTATACAAAGGTTTCGGAGCCACTGATTTCTGTTTTGACTCACCTGTACACAAGCTTTGGAGCCACTGATTTCTGTTATGACTCATCTGTATGATAGCTTTGGAGCCACTGATTTCTGTTTTGACTCACCTGTACAACAGCTTTGGAGCCACTGATTTCTAACACCTGACCACTTCTTACACTCCCATCAGCAAGTGTTAATTGTACAATTTCAGCAAATTTTGGAAACTGCAAAAAAACAAATTGAATTATTATGGAAATTTCAATCCTTCTGACTAAAAGAGAAACTGTGTTTTATCACACTAAAATCTTAAAAATACATGTAATTGTTTATTATTCCATGTTTCTGGTCACACCTAGATTAACACTGATATAGACTAATAGCATGTGTATGAAGCACAGAAATTTAGACCAATGCATCCCCCTCCTGCCAAGTGAGGATCTTTTACATGCCGACCAACATTTTTCCAGACAAAGAAACTTCATTTTTGACAGTCTCATAAGTAAAACAGAATCCAAGATCTCTCTGCCACCAGCCACCAAGATCTCTCTGCCACCAGCCAACCAAGCTTCAGACTGAACTTCATCTGCTCTCTTATACATGAATGATTTCATGACTGTATCAGAGTAACAATTATCATTGGATAAAATCCATTATAATTAATTCTGAAAAATTACAACCACCTGTAAAACCTTGAAATAATTGTAAAAATACTAGAAGTTAATGTATTAAAGCTAAATGACATAATTCAAAGATTCTCAACAACATTGAGTACAGAACTGGTCACATACTCACAATACATTCACACTAGCTCTTGTATTAAAACATTATATAAAACTGAATTACATCAAAGAGTGTATGGTTTATGAAGTTGAGCTTGTTTTGGTAATTTTTAAGATATTGAATTACTTGCGTTCATCTGACTTCGTAACGATGATGATGACATTAACGTAAAAAACCAATCTATCATCAACATGTAACTTCTCAGATACAGATATACATATAGAGGCAAATGGCAGTATGAGCCCTGTGTAACTTGAGGTAACTTTGTAGGAGGTTAACAACCCCCTGAACTTTGAGGCCCTATCAACAAGCTTGCAGTCAGTGTTGTACAGTATGCAACCCTTGTCCCTGCCGTCATTTGTGTGCTTATTGTTCATCCCTAACTCGAGTTATCATCTGGAAATCCAAAATCGTTTTTAGCATGTGACCTTAATGACTGACCTTTTGATCCAAAAGACAATCCACACTAGAACTGTTAAACTGTTCATAAACTAGTACAATATGAATTATCAATTAAATTGGGCATACCTATGGAATCACTCTTCATAAACTATCATTGTGTGAAGTTTCATTAACATTGGTGTCATTCCTAACTGTGGTTATCATCTGGAAACCCAAAATCTATTTTTATCAAGTGAATTAAATAAATGACCTTTAGACCCCAAACAAAATCTAACACTAGAAGTGTTCATAAACCTATATGAAGTATCAACTAAATTGGACATTCCTAACTCAAGTTATCATCTAGAAACTGAAAAATCTATTTTCCGCAACAGTGACCTACATATTTGACCTTCTGATCCCAAACACAATCCCAAGCAAGTCCTCTTTAAAAGTAATCACTGTGTGAAGTTTCATCAATATTGGTCTTTCCTAACTCAAGTTATCATCTGGAAACCATCCAGATAGACAGACAGACAGACTGACACATGATAAACAATATCGTCCCCTCCGGTTTTACTCCAGGGGACTAATAAAAGAACCTGGAATGTCAAAACTGTAATCTAAAATTTATAAGACAATGCCATCTCAGATCTCTACCCACACACAACTTAAGCAGAAATTAAATGTACATAAGCTTAATATAGTCTGAGTATTTATAACAGCTAATCAATGGAATATTACATGTGTTATACACTTCCAGCATCGGGCCATAAGCTGCAATAATTGGAGATATAGATCATCTATAATCAACAATAATTACCTTAACATCATCCAGAATCACCAATGGACCGTTTACTCCAGACACTGTTTTGTATGCTGTAAATGAAAACCACAAAAACTAGTAAAATGTTGCTAACATTCTTTTTAATACTAAGCTGTTGCATATTTCATTAAATTAAACAAATGTAGGTTTAGGTGCACATGACTACTGTACATGCATATCGTTAAATATAGATTTAATCAGATGTTGTTAGTCTAATATACATGTACATATAGATCTGTAACATATTTTATAGACTAAATTACTGTAAATGCATTTGTGGTAACATTTATGAGTAGATTCAACAGTAAACCTTCTAATTGGATAAATAACCGGTTATAGAAGCAAATCTATGCAACAACTTTGGTTACTGGCTTATAAGGATCTTGAGGAAATGGGACCTTGTGTCAAGGTCATGACACATTGTTGTATCAAGGGAAATAATTGGGACATCCTATGTGACTCATGATTTGGGGACAAGCATCAATGGTCCAGAAATGCTTTTGAAAGAAAAAATTCCAGTGATCTTGACCTTTAAACCCAAAGAAAAACTCCTATGATGACCTTCTTTGGGTTATAGTCATCGTAAGTGTGAAGTATCATGACTTTCGGATGAAAAGTCAATGAGTTAAAGTTTGGAAATGATTTTTTCACTTGTATAGTGAGAATATCTGCCTGAAGAAATGCTAAGAAATTTAGAAATATGCAATGAACCCAGATGAAGCAGTGAGGGATCTTTCACTTGTCAAACCAACCGTAATATGTGACCTCAGATTTTACTATTTCAACCGAAAGATTATTTTGACATTCATCATTTTTGTATTACAACAAGAAAATATCTGAATGTCATTCTTTTTGTTATTATGCAGCTAATTCAGGAAGAAGCTGAAGATATGTACAAAACTATTTCAAGATGACAACACCACTCTCACTGTTTGTCCATAAACATCATAAATAACAACATATTACATCATTATGTCCTAACAGTGTGTCATATCTGAACAGATACATACATTACTAGTATCCTGTAGATGACCTATGACCTCTATGTCTTGCACAATATTTCTATATTACTTCCTCATTCATTGCCTTCTGTATAAATAGTGCATAAAACATGGGTTTACGTTGTAACTTTCATCCTTCCCAACAAAATACTGGATATCATCCCACAAATTTTTTATTCTTTGTGAAAACGTGACTTGTAATAAATTTATCTGTTTATGCCATAACATTCATCCTGACAAGGATGTACTTTAGAGTCAAATTTGTATTTAAAGTTATTTTTATGTTTTAGAACTCAATTCATGAGAAAATGAAAAGTGCAAAATTTAATTTTCCTAATACCTGCACAAAGATATCATCATTTGACATTTGAATATCAAGCAAGTCAAGGAATATATTATTTTGCACCACGTGTTAGTAAAAGGAAATTAAATCTAGTGCTGGTATGGGCAGGTTTTTACATCATGTTCAGTACTTTTTTCCATTATAGCCTTTGAGGCTATATACTGGATGAAGTAATACAGCATGTGTAGTGACATGATCTATGCAAACTGACTTTGACTTGCTGTTAAGTACCTATACTGTGGCTATCTCAGTACAATCTACCATTAAGTATAGCTCTACCTGTACTGTGACCATGTCCAGGATCCAGGTGCTATTTTCCTGTCCTTGTTATCTTACACTGTACATTTAATCACTCTCTGTGACATATGAAATGAGAGATTGGATTAATTTCTCCATTCTGCGTTCATATAAGGTCTGATGAGTACACTTTTACATGTATCATACATAATAACATTACAGATATTAATAATGTCACTATATATCATTATTAGACCAGAGACAAATCTATCATTGTTCAAGGCAGCTAGACCATCATACATATTTGATGACAATCTTAACCAAGTACCAGTGAAATCGCTTTTATGTCTCTTTTTTGTAAAAGTGTCCTATAAAGTATAAACCACAATAAAGACCCTTGCCCCTTTAGTTATGTAACCCTAACTATTATCATGTTTTTTAATCTTGCATACAAAGATGGCAAACCTGCAATCATTACAATATTATAAGGATAATCATTATCTAAGTCATCTTCCTATTTTGTAGTTCAACTAATCTATAGCATATTTAGAATTAGATAACTGCTCTTTAATATATGGAGTATAATTCCTCCTGGGAAGCTGTGATTTGGGGCCTACATACATACAAAGAATGCAGAATTTGTTTAATTGAATAATTCAGCGTGACAGACATGTTTGCCAATAAGCAAGACAAAATACTGCCTGGAACTCAAAGGGAAATCTATAAAATCATGGGAATGGGTACTAGTTAAAATAAGAACCATTGGACTGCAGCAAATTGCTGAGAGCTCTCTTGTAGGCTAGGAAATCTATAATCAATACATAGTACAGCTTAAATCAGCACAAACATCCATGTTGTATACACCGTCAAACCATTATTTGCTTTCTAATGTCTACTATTTATTCAAGGGTTCTTTTTGGGAATATAAGTTTGTACATGTAAGTTAATAATGACACATGATTATGAGATATCAAAGATTGCAGTAAATCAACCAATAATTCCCAAGCACAAGATATCTGTGATGATGTGTTATAGGGCAATAGCTCTAACTGCTGTGCACACACCTTTTTTTCTTGGAGATAGTTAAAGAACTGGTCTCTACTTCACGAGGATGTGTTTGTTGTAAAGTCATAAAATTACCTCATCAATTTATCAAATAGGACTTCATACATGTATATAAAGGCCTATTTCGTTGAAAGTAATTTCAAAATACATGTATTTGGACATTTATCCTTCAATGTTCATCACTATGGTCAAATGTAGATCACAAATGGTAAGATGTACACTAGATAATGGCGTGGATCTTTGGCTCAGGAAAGGTAAAAGTTATGAGATGAATTATGGCTAATGAATACATTTAGTCAATCATTTACATACTTCAAACTAAAAGTAAATATCTTATGAAATTTTTAATACCATCTAATATATATTGATCTCCATAGGCCTATATATTAATATATTAAGGTCCTGATCACAAACTGACAAAGTACCATAAACAAAACAACTAAATCACACAGCAGAGTATCTGCTAGGTGCCTTCATCTTTTGAACTTTTTATCTTGAAAATCTATAGGTTTCTTCTTTACATAATAAAGATTCTAAAAGAACAAGGGCAACGCCAAGCTTGGTCTTCCCTCACACAGCAGTAAAATACATTCCATGGTACAAAATTGACACTGACCTTTAAAGTTTGACCCCAAAATCAATAGGGTTCTTCCTTACATTATAAAATACTAAAGCCATATTACAGTACAGTCCGGGTGGAACTTAATTTGTCCACTGGTCACAGTGGGCATTTTTAGAGTGGGCATTAAAAATGTCCACTGGACACAGTGGACATTCTTGTACGAGTCTGTAGAATTAACATACAGGTAAGGAGACAGCTTGATAGCTCAGGTAAATGTCCACTCCTAATGCCCACTGAAATTTCAGGTGGACTGCCCACTGTGGGCAGTGGGCATTCAAAGTTCCACCCGGACTGTACTGTATATGTGAAGTATAAACCGAATAGCACTATAATTGTGGCTTTTAGAATGTTTACAAGGTTTTTATATGAAGCACTAAACTGACCTTAACCTTTGATCTTTTGACCCCAAAATCAATATTGATCTTTCTCTCCTTATGCTAAAAGTACATGAGAGGTATGAATTCAATAGGGACAAAACTCGACTTCTAGAGTGTCTACAATGTTGCATTACAGACACACAAGCACACACCACACACCTACGTACACAGACACACACCCAAACACGAACAATGCAATTACAATATTGCAAGGGGATAAACCTCCTGCAAACTAAGCCCTCTACACTATCCACAAGGAAAGCAGGATGGATACAAAAATGAATAGATGGATGGAAACAAGAAGGCTCTTTTCTATTCATTTATAGCAATGGACAGACTACACTTCAGACTTAAATCACTTCAAGAACCAAAAATGCTGAAGCAATGCTATGTAACAAAGGCAAGAGAGAGAGAGAGAGAGAGACAGTGGCATAATTGTGAATGTAATGCTGTAGCAATGCTGATGTATAAGAGAGAAGGTGGTGTTATTGTGAAAGTGGAGTTATAGTGAAAGTAATGTTGTAGCAATGCTATGTATAAAAGGTAAAAAAAGGAGGTGTTATTGTGATTGTGTGATAGACTGCTAGTCGGAATGCAGGTACATGTATATGAAGTAATGACAGCAGTATTGGTATATAGTTTAGTATTGATAGATAAAAATGTACAGGAATAAAATGAATAATATGAATTGTAAGGAGTTAGTTTTAATCATTCAATAACTCTTTAGTATAATTGAATTGGAGCTTTGACAGAGGTTAGTTCTACCTTCCATGTTGCTGTACAACTGAACAAGAGCGATGACTAACGATGTGCAAAATATGCCTGTTGCTTTATTTCAAGATAGCAACATTCTACAAAGTATGAAAATAACATTTGCACACAAATTTTGTAAAAAAAGGGTCCACCAATATATATATACATCTGTAAAAGTATTAGTAAGTGCACCTGGATATATGTAAATGTATGCAGACCAATAATTTTACATTTTGAGAAATGGTATTACATGTAAGTACAGTATATACATGTACGATATGTGCTGGTGTCAAATGCTTAAAGTGTCTACAAGCATGAATGAACATGTGAACAGACAGACATATGCACAAGTGGTGTAAGGGAATAGGAATACTTTACAAAAAAATTGAAAATGTTTAGTACCGTATATACATTTTTATCATATGTTACATGCAACAGGTGTCTACGTAGAGTAACTGAGAAGGGCATTTAGTGCTGAAATTCAATATACACTTAATGATTTTAAATGATCTCTGAACCTTATAAATCAAATCAGTAATCTAGAGTTTATCGATAGTCATCATGGTTGTAGGACTCCTTCAAGTTTTCAATTTGTCACCTACTAGAATTTAGGTTATTAATCAGATAAAAGGCAGGCGTCTAAGTTATATATATCTTGTAAGGCTTGTCGTGGTGCTATTACTTTAAGCCAAAATAGAACTGTCCTATCAGGACAAATATCGGTACCTCCGCAGCAGCAAAGTCATGATATACATTTTTGAAATATGAAAGCCCTTGCTTCCATGGCTAAAGAGGTATGGCCATGGATGAATCTTTTTGAAATGTGTAAGTCAATGTGAAGGTCAAGGTCTCAAGTCAAAAATTATGGCACGCTTGAAAAGTTTTGTCCAATGTTAAAGTCGTCTACAGACAATCACACAAACAAACAGACCAGACAAAAACAATATGCTGTTGACCCACTGATCTGAGGGCACAGAAATATATGCTTTTCTCTTTTAACACGCCGTTGAAATCGGAAAGAATATAAGGTACACGTAGCTTGGGTTTTTTTCTTTCTTTTTGTTGAAATAGGTACATCTCCAGAATTGATTTTTAGAATATATATATTATCATATATGCTATGCAGTCAATCTTGATTACTGGTTGAATACCGGTAATTGCCTTTAATATAAATATATTTTTATCCATGTGATGCTTTTTAAAGTTATAGAGAGTTAGATTGGTACATAGGGGAAAAAAATCGAGTTGGCACGACGAGATGGGTTGCTCAGGTTACAGGCCTTCTTTTTTTGCCTTCTGAAAACTTATAAAGACAGTTTTTATTCAAATCAAATTTGTTGCATTTTACAATTTTCCTCCTTGAAATGCAACACAATGTGACACAATTTTAGCCTTTTTTAGGGTTAAATGTATTATGTAGCCTTGTTTAAGTATAATAATTGTGATAATGCTACATGTGTTGATATGAATTTGTTGATGAGAAGAGCAAACTCACTGAACACAGTGGACATTCTTGTAAGAGCCAGTTGGAATTAACATACATGTAAGTGGACAGCTTGATAGCTCAGGTAAATGTCCACTCCTAATGCCCACTGAAATTTCAGGTGGACGGACAGTGGGCATTTAAAGTTCCACCCAGACTGTACTGTATACTGCTTGTACATGCATGTCATTTGCCTGCTGTACAGAAACTGTAGACTCATAACATATGGATTTGCATATCAGTTTGTCCACATTAAATGTCAGACCCCAGCATATGCTTCACTGTTACTTCATGCTACATCAGTACATGTCCTGATATATGCAAGGTAGTAACTTATAGTAAGTTGAAAGTGTGTAATAATATGGGAAGAAAGTTAAAGGCAGGAAGGTGGAAGAAATGGAATTCCCTATTCCAAAGTGTTCCATCTCTTTTCTTTGTACTCACTACTCTTCAAAGCCAAAGGATTTATTTTCACTTGACTACATACTTTCAATTTTTAATTTAGATATTGTAATTATTCATGTATCTGACAACAAATGTTTACCACATTTCAAAATAATAAATAATCTTCACATAATCACCCCCTCCCTTTTCGTTTTCCCCTTCTCATTCATATTCCTATTTACGTAAACATGTTTTCTAAATCACATGTACACGTATATAAAGCACTCGTTCGAGTTTCCTCTGAGTTTGCTGCTCTGAAAGGCGTTACCACATTCGACCATTTATGTAGGTCAATTTATAGTACATTAAAGAACTTGATGTACAGTCCCTATCTCAACAAGTTTCTATTCCTTAGAATCAAAAGTATGTGATTTTCATCCACCGGCTCAGCGGTTGTCAGATTGCAAGTTAATGCAGAGCCTTCTTTAAAGACAATCCTGAATTACAAAATATATATACTTACTTATTCTTGGTTGAGAAATATAATCTCTTGTAATTGCCATTTTGTGAGTATTTCGGGCTGCAACATCATTTAAAGGTCCGTTTAACGAACTCATATTCATTTTGCCTGTGGTCGCCATCTTGTTTGACATAGATCATGTGACAGTTGTAGCAAATGTCACGAGATTAACATGCCTTTAAATTATTCAACGAAAGATAACTCTAGGTTGTTTTGGCCACGTTGCATGTGTTACGCCAACGTCTACTTTCTCAACCGTTACTCTGTTTAGTTAGAGAGGAATGTGCCTTTCCTTTCATTATTATATCCTTTTTTTTTAAAGAATGTAGAAAAATCAAATTCGAAAGTCTAAATAACTGTAAAAAAAATAGATCTAGCTGGGACTTTTATATCTAAAGATATCTTTAGATAGTCTATATAAGTCCCTGGATCTAGATACTAGAAAATCTGTTCCCCTTTTATTTCATCATTTATGCACGTTTTAATTTCCCAAATTACAAATATGTCATAGGAATTATATATATATATATATATATATATATATATATATATATATATATATATATATATATATATATATATATATATATATATATATATATATATATATATTATATAACAGTATTTTTATAATAAAAAGCAAAGTACTTATAAATGTCAATTAAAAATAAAATTGAGGGCAATATGTTATGGGCATTATAATAATTGGGAATAATCTCACTTATTTTCATTCCTCTTCCAACATTGTTATGACCACTTTTAACTATCATTTATCATACCAGTGCGTGTTGCTGCAGAGACATAGGCTACTTATGTCTCTAGATTTTAGTATGTGAAGAAGTTTCTATATATAATGTAGTCTATGTCTCTGGTTGCTGCGGGGAAAACTGTAACGCATTTGTAGATACAAATAACTCCACATTACCTACTTCACAGTTTTCATAATACTTTTGAATATGAATAAAGCGTACACACTTCTTTGTTTTATGCTTTGAATTAGAATGATTGACGATTATTGAAGACCACCTTTATAACAGAAAAACTTGAGTATTACGCACGGAAGTATGGAAGGGACATGTAGAAAAATATATCTCGTACGTACGACAAAGTAAGTTGTGCGTACTGTCATATGTAATATAGATAATTTGTTTGGTCAATTATCATATTCATTATGACTATAAATGAATATGATAATTGACCAAACAAATTATCTATATTACATATGACAGTACGAGATACATGTAAATGTTGTAATGTCGTGTGGAAGAAAGGGGGGGGGGTGTTAAAGACCTGATGTGCACACGACTTTTTTGTCGTGCGAACGACATAACTATCTTATGCCCACGACTTAGTATGTGGTGCGCACGAGATAATTTTTTTCCACATGTGCCTTCCATACTTGAGTAATTACGGATCTTATACTTTGAACAAAATATTCTTCCAAGCAATCTAAGTGCATCGCACTGAAAAAGGATACACATGAAAAGTAGAATGGGCAATTCACCCCCCCCCCCCAAATAAGAAAAATAAAATAAAAACAAAAACAATACAACTACAACAAAATAACACCATCCGAATAGCAGAAAATAAAAAAGATGCCCCCCCCCCCCCAAAAAAAAGACAATCCCCCCAAAAAACAACATCAAAAATAAAAACAAAATAAAACAGAAAAACAAAACAAAACAAAAACTATAAACAAAAAGAAAAATACAACAAACACGATTATAGCATAATATTGATATCTACTTTAAAGAACATTTTCAGAGATAATAATATTTCACTACATTTACAATTATTTGTACATCTTGTTAAAAATGTATGTGATGGACACAGATGAATGAATTCAGGAATGAAGAGTCAAGGTTTTGCTCAGTATTTTTTTTTTTAATATTTCATAACAATTATATATATATATACATTCAAAGCAGTGCTTATCAAAGTTTTCACACTGACTACGTCCTTGGTTAATTCTCCGATAGCCACAAAATCAAAGACATTAAAGACCACTTTGAATGTAGTCTATGTCTCTACACAGAACAGTTTAATATTTAGGGGGTAGAGCATCCATAGATACAACTGCGCCATCTACTGGGGCAATACCACCGGTGGCGCCACCTAACGGTACACTTTGTATAGGTCCTGGTGGAGGGTGGAAATTCGTTGCAGGGTCATTGAAACGGGGTATATCTGTAGGATTAGCACCATGGTAGGCAACTGCAAACAACAAATATAAATATGTGTATATTACAGCATAATTAATTTTTTATCAAGAAATGAAAATAATGACTTTTTGTAATGATGTTAAAACTATCGAGTATACATGTTACTATCGCTGGTGGATTAAGAGGGTCAGGACTCTGGAGATTCTTGAATAGTCGAATGTAAACGACGAACCGAAATAGTTCTAGATTGATTGATTGAATATTGTTTTACGTCACTCCATGCTTATTTCATGTGGTGACGGAATCTGCCTGATGTATTGTAGAACACCGGTGCGCCCAGGGCGGGAGTCGAACCCGTGACCTCTCGATTACGAGCCGAGATCCTTATCCACTAGGCCACACCGACTCAAATAGTTCCAGATACAAATGTACTGTGACATTTAATGATTTATAGATAATGATAGTGTAGATAAGATAAACACCGTGTACACCCAGAGTACTGAGGGCATACCTCCATACACTGTACCCATCCGAAGTACTGAAGGCATACCTTTATAATCTGTACCCTATCGAAGTACTGAAGGCATACCTCCATACACTGTACCCATTCGAAGTACTGAAGGCATGCCTCTACACACCGTGTTAGCCCAAAGTACTGAGGCCTACTTTAACACACCGTGACCACATGAGTTTTACTTGACAACGTTTTTGGTGATCAATTCTGTAAAACTAGTGTCTTCACTTACGACAAATTGGATTTCATAGATCTGTATAAGCATTTTGTTGGCATTGTTATAAATATTCAAACAAACACGATTTTAAGACACACGGGTTTGGAAGTCCAGGCAGAAAGAACACATTTCTAACAACCAAACAAATATGTTATGCAAAAGTTTTAGGCGAGTTTTGCACGTACCCATTGTATTATTGTCCAGCTCTTGTTCTCTAGCCATCTGCTCTTTCTTTGCCCTACCCTTGGCTGCGATCATACAGCAAGCTACGATTGCACATAATATTCCAATGGCCAGTAAACACCCTAACACAGCTCCCACAATCGTCCCGACACTAGAAATACATTAGAACGCAAATTAAAAACTCCGACTCAGCTCTAGGAAATACTAGAAAAATGGAAGGTGTTTTAGTAAACGTCAAACCCGGATTATTTCACCTACATGTATATGGAATCAGCCAGTGTTCAGTGGAGAAGGATACTACGAAGAAAATGTCACTAACCTTCGACATAAACATGGTGAGCCCTCCCACTTGTTCCTACAAAGGTTCGAATCCATACGTAGAAGACGAGAGACTACAGGTAATTTCATCATGGCGCCTATTTCGGATATTTGGTCGTGATCTCGTTGAATGAATGTTAATAACAGTACTGGCCGTTTAGATTATATATTTGTATAATCTAAATACGTATTCTACTTTTCTTGATCAAAAGTGTAAGAAGAAATACGGCGTCAAATTTTCATGTGATGTTGACTAGACAGATAACTATATTGTCCATCGGATTAAATAACGAAATATTATTATCACTTCAGTGTACATGTACATACAAATTACTTCTTTAAATTATGAGGAAAATGAACAAAATATCTCAATATTCATAGGGATTAATTTGTTACTTACGATGTTGGATTTGTTACGGTGCTAGATTTAATTGTTACTTACGGTACTGGATTTAATTGTTACATACGGTGCTAATACCTCTTGTGAATTACTTGTATTTGTCATCAAAACAAGATCTACGCAGACTATATAGTTTATTCATATATGTATAATTTCACTCTCGTCCATTGTGCAACAATGTAAATCAGTCCTTCTGTGATTTTAGTTTGTAAATATTTATGGTAATATCTGTATTACATTGTTTGCATGTTATGTATACGTATATACTTGTAAATATGCTATTTCTATATGCTTTATGGCATTTGAATAAATTGAATTGAATTGATGCTGGATTTAATTGTTACGGTGCTGGATTTAAAATTGTTACTTATGTTGCTGGATTTGTTACTTACGGTTCTGAATTTAATTGTTACTTACGGTGCTGGATTTAATTGTTACTTACTGGATTTAGTTGTTACTTACGGTGCAGGATTTAATTGTTACTTACTGGATTTAGTTGTTACTTACGGTACTGGAATTTCACTGTTACTTACGGTGCTGGATTTAATCGTTACTTACGACACTGGATTTAATTGTAACTAATGGTGCTGGATTTAATTGTTACTTACTGTGTGGGATTTAATTGTACTTATGGTGCTGGATTTAATTGTTACACACGGAGCTGGATTTAATTATTAGGATGCTGGGTTTGATTTTTACTTTCGGTGCTAGTTTTGTTACTTGCGGCACTGGATTTAATTGTTACATACGGTGCTGAATTTAATAGTTACTGGATTTAATTTTTACTCACGGTGCTGGATTTGTTACTGTGACAACCCCAATAATTACAGAGGCATTACTTTAATCAGCTGTCTGGGTAAACCTTTTACGTCTATATTGAACAATAGACTTCTTCAATGGGATAAAGATAATGACATTACCGGTGACGCCCAGTTCGGGTTTAAACAAGGGGTGAGCACAGTGGATGCGATTTTTGTACTACAATCATTGATAAACCGCACATTGAAAAAAGGGGGAAGTTATATTGTTGTTTTATAGACTATCGAAAGGCCTTTGACCTTATTGATAGATGCAAGATGTGGGGTAAACTAATAAATGTTGGTATCCGGGGTAAGATGTTCAATGCTATTAAGTCTCTTTATGATAACGTTAAGCTGTGTGTGAAACACGATGGCTTTTTAACTGACTATTTCGAATCTATTTCCGGTTTATTACAAGGGGAGGTAATGTCACCGATCTTGTACGCCTTATATGTTCATGATTTTGAAATTAACTTTTTGCATGATAATTGCCCGTCTATAGAAATACAGCTATTAAATATATTTTTACTTAAGTATGCTGATGATACAGTTTTGATATCAGAATCAGCTGAGGGATTACAGTCCATGTTGAAATCATTATATTCTTATAATAAGCGTTGGAACTTATCTGTAAATATTGATAAGACGAAAGCGATGGTTTTTAGAAATTGTAAAAAACAAAATAGAGCGAATGATTTTTATTTTAATGACAATAATCTTGAGGTCGTTGACTGTTATAATTATCTTGGCATTGTACTTAATTTCAATGGAAAGTTTTTAACTACACAAAAGTATATAGCTGAACAAGGCAGAAAAGCTCTGTTTGCAATTTCAAGCGCACTCGAATCTTTTAATTTCAATGTTCAAACTAAATGTTCAGTGTTTGATTCTTATGTGAGTAGCATCCTTAATTATGGAGCTGAGATATGGGGATTTCACAAGGCCGTAGATGTTGAAAAAGTGCACACTTTATTTTGTAAAAATATTTTAGGCTTGAAAAAAAGTACTTATAATAATCTTGTATATTGCGAACTTGGGAGATTCCCTCTTTCTATTACTCGAAAAATCAAAATCTTTAAATTCTGGCTCAAGATAAAATCCACAACCAACTGTATACTTAAGGCTTGTTATAATCAAATGGTAGAGAGAAATGACGATTGGACTGTAAATATTCGCCGTGAATTAGAAAACATGGGTCTATCATATATATTCCATGAAGATACTCTAAATAATAACATCATAACTTTGATTGAGAAAAGACTTAAGGATATTTACCAACAATCCATACTTTTAGATATATCAAGGTCATCAAAGGGGCATATATATCAACATCTTACAGATAATTCTACCATGCAATATTATTTATTAAAACCTATCCCTTTGTTATATAAAAAGTTTATTGCCAAATTTAGAGTATCATCACACAATCTTCAGATAGAACGTGGAAGATATGTAAATGAAAAAAGAAATAGCAGATTAGTTTATTGCCAGATTTAGAGTATCATCACACAATCTTCAGATAGAACGTGGAAGATATGTAAATGAAAAAAGAAATAGCAGATTATGTACCAATTGTAACACCAATGATATTGAAGACGAGTTTCATTTTGTGCTTGTTTGTCCTAAGTATACTGACTTACGCCGTCGTTTTATCAAGCCATATTATTACAATAGACCATGTGTTTTTAAACTAATACAATTATTAAGCGTAAATAATGTCAAACAATTATTAAATCATGGCAAATATCTGTATCTTGCCAGAAAATATAGATCATGATATATATACATACTCCCTCTCCACTGTAATTCAAGACTTTAGTCTACCGTCCAATTATGTAACTGTATATATACATGTTTGGTGATGTATATGTGTGTGTGCGTGTGTGTGTGTCTGCTTAAGTGTGTATGAGTATACGAATGTGTCTATATTTGTTTATCTTTGTTTCTTGTATATATTGTATATATCATGTTCTTGTTTGTGTGTTCTATATGCTGTACTGGCATTCGAAAATAAACTGAATTGAATTGAATACTTATAGCACTGGATTTAAATATTACTAACGGTGCTGGATTTAATTGTTATTTACTGGATTTAATTGTTACTTACGGTGCGGGATTTAATTGTTACTTACGGTGCTGAATTTTACTGTTACTTACGGTGCTTCCGAGCAACAGTATTGATCTGTACTGGCTCCACAACATCCGGCGGAGCAATACTGGTAGTAAAACGTCTGACTTCCAGGGGCATAATAAGTAAGACAATAATCAGCAACGCATCCTACAATAAGGAAATTTAAAAGAAATGGATGTAATATAGTTAACGATTGTGATCCAACAAAACAGTATTGTCATAGTAGATACATAACGATTGTCTTTTGTCGATTACTTACATGACCATGTAGCCACACTGACTACAGAATTGTCTTATTTTGGAATTCGAAGGATGATGGCTTTCGTAGCTTTATTGATTGATCAACGTCAATAGTACAAAACTTTCCTACGATAAAAATGTGATATGATATTATGTATAAAAATATTAACAATAACCGGAGATGTTTTTTTTTTCTTTTTTTTGCGGAGAATTTTGCAAGAAATGTATTCTCTGAAAATGCACAATACAAAATCATCTCTGGATTTAACACATTACTCACGCCTACGTTGTCATAGGATTCAAAGAAACAAAAATATAGAAGTTATGTCTAAAGTGTGTTTCCAGTAACTCATTCTGTCATTAAGAAACTTTACTTATTTTATTTATGTGTTTTAGATAATTTTGTTATGATTTTTAAATAATCATTATTCTCTATAGTAAATTGTATTATTTCAAGCATTGTTTTGTAAGTATTGTTTAAAATTGCGGTAGGGATATTGTATAAGTTCTTAGTTATGTACAAAACATTGAAAGTAAAATTTCGCACGCCACCTGTAAATCATGTTACAACTGTTACACTTGGCACCTTTGAATAGTTTAGATTTATTTTTGTACATACATATATATATATATTCTGCCATCTTCTCTGCTACCTGTACTGAAATTTCCAACTAAGGCTTGACGGTTGTAAGAGATTGTAATAATAAAACATTTTGTATTAAAGTTCTTTTGGAACTAGAATAATACGTCACATATTATCCAATCCATCCTACTGACGTTATGATACGTCTAAACCTTCTCAAGAGATCAGTCACACATGGAGTTCGAACTTGCAGCTCTTATAGTAAGCACTCTCAGATCTCTATAAAGGGAAGCGCACTTGTTACAATAAAAGCAAAGAGAGGCTGAGTGTTTGTCTTCACTATAAACTTTGATAATAAACATCTGACAATGAGCAAACTGATTAAGCTGGCTCCGCGTAATATACACTCAAAATACAAGCTGTATTCATCAGTCAGTTTTGATTGTTTGATAAACTACAATAAATATCTTTTCACATCATCTTATACAAAGTCGGAAAACATATTGAGAAAATGAGGAATAATGATGATTTATGAACCGTAAAGATTTGTTACCTGTAAATGTGAGAAGAATTCCAACAAATGCTATGATTTTATTCTCCATTTTGTACCCATGAAACTGTTGACACTGGGATTATTGTGATCATTTAACCTCTATAAAACTTGGCAGTGAAGAATGTACTGGGATTATACCATAATCCCCAGGTATAGGACATGCACGATCACAAGTAAATTCAATCAGAAATATTCTTTTAACTGACCAACTAGGTCTAATATAAGCTCATTTTAAAAGAATTAAATTTAAAGTATGGCATGTTTACATATGTATTTCTGTTAATCCGTTCTAAATGCATACATTTCAATCTAACTTGAATTTCTATTGATTTTAATCGGAAACTGGACTAAATTATATTTAAAAATATAGCACTGTCAATCAATCAATCAATCGACAAACAGACAGACAGACAGACTATCAAACTAAATGACTTGCCTTTCCCTCTGAACGCTCTCCAACCGACAAACACACCAGTCAACAAGCTAACTGTCATATGTAATATAATTGATAAAAAAAATTATCCATATTACATATGACATAACTCAACAATGATCCAACCAAACCTATGTTTACGTTCATCTCTGGTTTTCGAAAGATTCAACAGAGGAAGAGAATGTTTGGACTGGCCCGACAATTAAAATGGCAGTAATATCTGCTATGTTTGCATAGAATTCTGTAGATGTATATAAAATTACTTTTGTTGGTACATTAATAGTTTTCTTTAAGGCGAGATATTAAAACGGAATGTAGGTCCCTAAATGGCATATTATATATACCCACAAATAATGGTCGAAACGAACGTCTGTAGAGTGCAGTCGTTTTATTTATTGATCACCACATTTAGACGTAACGTTGATGCCCATATACTCCCATCATATGGTATATATGTATTTTGCATTTCTCATTTGGATAGATATACTAAAATTTGCATTTACGTACCATAATCATAGGAAGAATTTTGGAAAATTACGCACTTTTTAAACCATATTCGGTGCGCATAGTTTTCAATAATATATGGCCAATAAAATTTCTAATCTTCTACGGTGATCTTATATTCGCAATTTTCGTATTACACAGTTGTTTCCTAACAGGGTAGGTATCTGAAGACACAGCCATTACGACGTCAAACAATTTCTATGGAAGTGTCATTTTTGTCCCTTCATATCTCATATTAATACACAAGTTTCCTTAGAACTGGTTTACGTCACAGTCTTTCAACGTCTCCTGTCAGATATCTACAGAAAGGGTAGACAACTCTTAAAAAAACCCGATACATTAATCATCGACATCTGTACAACTCCGAGATTATCAAAATGACCATAAGTATTTTATTTTTCACTCTACACCCTGTGTAGACTTTTCCGTCAGTGTTGTAGTGTGACTAACAGTGCAATGATGATGATGTTTTCAGGAATAGACTAGTCTTGAAACTCGTCCCCTCTGACTGTTAGTCCATAGCTCGCTTTCAAATGGGCAAAATACAGGGTTTTTTTTATGGTTTTTCTGTATTTCTTATACGTAAGCTTTGTTCCATGATACTGTCTGTGTTTATATTTGCATGAACCTCTCATGTTTAGCATTTTGTTCCATGATAAAACGATGCTTGTGTAGAAAGTGGATAAGAATGGGGATAAACGAGTAATGTTTGATCAGTTGCGAGAGATGTGCCGTGATTTCCAAAGGTATAACTACGGTAAATCTGGCTAATCACAACCAATCAAAATTAAAACTGTACATTTATCTTTCAATTGTATAACTTTCAGCAGCTCTGACAAATGTCTCAAAATATTACGCAGTTTTTTTTTCATGGATATATTACACGTAATTTCTTCACAATTTCTTTCTGAACATAATCGTTTGGTCTGGTACACGTATTTCTGTCTGTTCGTTGTGTCATACATTGAGATTTAATTTGTCCATATTTATGTTTTATCACAGAATTATCTCCGTATTAAAACCAATCGGATAATCTTACACCTTTCTTCGAACACATGGAAAAAAATTTGGGTTAAATACACCAATATTGCCCAATTGGTGCGAATAATTTTCAAATCAATGAGACATAATGTTAAACCTATATAACTTAAAACTACGAGAAAAGATTTATGCAATTTAACGTCTTTATGTTAAGGTAATGAAAATTTCAAGGTTATTAAAATTACTACGAAAAGTCTGTGTGTGTGTGTATGTGTGTGTGTGTGTGAGAGAGAGAGAGAGAGAGAGAGAGAGAGAGAGAGATGCGGTTTTGAAAGGTTGCGGGGGAGGGCGTACATGTATGCTGCCCTCCCCGTCCTACGCCCAGACCCTTACTCGGTAGCTAATTGGACAGACTGGACTTCCGGATAAGGAACGCATCCTAGCTAACCACTAGCCACTTTAGTGAAAAAGCGTACTTACTCAACAGTTTGTGTCCTATTTAATCAATTAATCCGCCTTGTGTCAAAATATTTGGAAGCTATGGACCAATTCATTCCCTGATTTTGTGGTCAATATCTGCCTTGATTTTGCTTGTATATTTCTGTTCATAACAACAACTCGTTTTAACTTGAAACTTTATTTAAATTGCACATTTTTCCTTACCGAGGCGATGTAGGTAAAATACTTAAGCCAGTTTCTACCTGATAGCAACCGACTTTCTTTAGGTCTTCTCAATATAAATGAGTATCAGCTTCTTGATGTAGAACAGAAGGGGTTAACCACCAAAATCGAGGGGCAAAAATATGATTTACGACATTTTAAAAAATTGTATTAACATTTCATAGGAAAAGATGGCGGTCCAGTTCCTCCTTAATTCTCCACTGATGATAGCGTTAATCTAACAAATGTACTCCACATAAATCTGGTATGATTGATATTGTCGTACTGTACTGTATCAACAGCATCTGATGTGTTCACTGAAAGTAAATATGATTTTTAATGATGACTTTCTATAAATGCCTTCCACAACATAACACAGATGTAGTGTAGATATAAATTATTAGTAATAAACACTGGTGAATAATATTTAGACGATAAATTTACAAAATGTTTAAGGGAAAACGAGGTTAAATATAATTGTTAGCATACTCCATCACCTTTTCTAGTCCCTATACCGATATAACTGCAAAGGAAATATTTTCGCATTAGGTTATTCTTTCTCAGTCCTTGCGCATGCTGCATGTTGTTAATGCTTATACGAGGTATGATCAAGAAGTTCTCAGCCTGATAAACTTTGATTCATTAAATAAGTATACAACCCCAAAACAAACCATTATTCAATCATACTGAACGGTTTTTGGTAAAAAGAGAGTACATGTAGTATTTCAAAGCTTTTGATTATACACGGAATTCACTGTTAAAAGCTGAAGGGGGTCCAACCGCCAACATGGAGAAAACTGACCTTAGAGCAGTGTTTTGTGTATCTATGTGAGAAGGAGATGACTCTCAAGGAAATTCATGAGAACTTCATGAAAACCCTTTGGAAGGATTCACCTTAGTATATATATATATATAGTATTGTTTAAAAATGGGTTGCTGAATTAAGCAGGGGGAGGGAGAGCATTTATAAGATGGTGAATGGTCTGGGCATCCCAATGTGGCCACTATGCACAGACGAAAACGTTGATATTGCACACTTGTCAAATGTGACGGAGGGTGACAACTCCGAGATATAGCTAGAGAAGTTGTTATGGCTTTAACCGACATAATAGGCATGTCTAGGATATCGGTTAGATGGGTCTTTAAGATTAAAACGTTGACTGAAAATCAAAAGAGAATCAGATAAATTGTTTCTATGCATTTTTTCTTCTGACTATCAAAATGATCCCTAGGATTTTATGGGTCGAATTGTCACTCAGGATGAAACTTGGTTTCACCATTTCGATCCTGAATCTAAGAAACAAAGCATGTAATGGATTCACCCTAGCTCAACCGCTCCTAAAATTTCAAGAGAGTTTCATCAGCTGGGAAAGTCATGGTCTCTATCTTTGGGGCAATCTGGGAATAATCTAGAATGATTTTCTTGAAGAAGGCCACACGATAAATGGTGAATATTACGCAAATGAATTAAAGAGCTCGAGAAAGAGAAGAGGAAAGCTAACCATAGGCGCTAGGATAATCCGCTCGCTCATACTTCCCAAGTTGCGATGACGGTTGCGACGGAATGCAGCTTGGAGGTCTTTCTTATTACCCATATTCAGATTTAACTTCATCTGACTTCTATCTGTTCCCAAAACTAAAATCTTACTTGCGTGATAGTAATTTTGGAAACAATGATGGTGTCTTGGATGCTGTATATAAGCACCAAGGGGACCAGAATGTAACATTCTATTTTGAAGGGATATAGGAATTGGAGGTCTAAAGAAACAGTAAATTGAGATGAATGAAAATTATATTGAAACATAATGACAGATCTTTCAATCCTGGGTATTCTTAAGTACATGGGAGATGTAACGTTTTGATAAGACTGTCATGGTTCAGAATATTTTTCATGTATACTATAGTGTATGAATAGGTTAATTGGTACATGGTGTTCAAGTTTCAAGTGATTTCGTCTCTTTTGAATAAAATAGTAAATGTGGAAACTGATATTTTAGAATGATTAGTCTTGGTTTAAAGATAATCTGCAAACTTTAAATGAAGCTGCTTTATTCTTTCAGCTCCCCCCTTTCGCCTCTCAAACCGCTTCCTGAATTTCTCCACGAAATCAATATCCTAAATTTCAGTTGATCTTACTTAAGAGTTGGTGATACATCAGTTATTATTATTTTCCCCTGACTTCTCATGATCAACCATTTATGTCTTATCCCTAGCATTTGGTGATCTACTTTCTATCGGAAAGGTTCGGCTCAAACGTCACCACCGTTTCTATTTCACCGCTCATATTTTGTGTGGGAAAATATTGCCGATATAAACTTGATCATTGCATCCAAAACATGGAGTGACAGGCACAAATCATAAATCCATTACTATTAATATTAATCCATTTTCCTGTAAAAAAATCCATGTATACTCGAATAAATCCATCACAATATATTTCATCAATCATGGCTTGCTCCAAGCCATTCTCTACCCAGAGTTATCGCTCCTTACTCTCGCTTATATGTAGTGAATTTACAATCTTCAAAGCTTTACAATCTACACACACACGGGGAGTGCAAGGACCGTAACTCTGCTTTGGAGATTGGTGGCTTTAGCGCACGGAACTCTGGGTAAAGAATGGCTCCAAGCATTGAGTGATTCTTCAGTTCAGACTTACCCCTAGAATTTAATCATACACCAGTGTTTAACACCATTTATAGTCTTCCAGAAAGATCATTACACTCCAAGCATTTAGTGATCCCCCAATTCTGAAATTCCCATGACTTTGATTATTCCACCATTTCGTACCTACCAACTCGCTTTTGACGATCAACCATTTACGACTTGAAACGACACTTATAGATGTTTCCACATACTGCGACGACGACTGTATCTGTGAGAACCTATTTTTTTCACTGTGAAGATGATACCAAAACTGATGCCGATAACACTGATGAATCCTAGTGCACCACCAACAACACCTCCTACTGAAGGAAAGTCGCTTAAAACAAAGGAAAAAAATAACAAGCTTTACATATTTTTACAGTTATAATTAATTTTATTAACAAACACTTTTACATGCTAATATGTAAAGAAAAAAAAAAAAACAAAAAAAAAAAAAAACCAAAAACATACACGAATGAATAGAATAAACCGGTCTAAAATACTATTCGCACTTCTCTGGAAATCCGAGGGTTGATAGAATTAATAAAAAATAAAAGCGAATACTGACAAACAATGCAGTGCGTTACAATTTTAGTTTGTACGCAGTAAGACTGAGGTGAACAAACGGGGCATGTGGAAATGCGAGTAATTTACTACCATCTAGATAGTCCACCATTTGTGATTCCACACTTAAAAGAAATAAGTTCTTTTAACGTCCAGACATGAAATGTTAAAGTAGTATGAATAGATTTTCGTATTGTCATTATTATTATTATTATTATTATTATTATTATTATTATTATTTTCTTTAAATACGTTTTGAGTGTCTGCACTTATTGCTAAGATATTGTTTCCATAAAAATCAAAATACCTCCGTATATCATTGTATAGCTTAGTATACTAGTATAAGTTAAAGTACTTGTTGGATGTGATGGTACATTCTCCAATAGAATGATTGGACTATTCAATATAGTGAAGGTTACAATGGTGGCATTTTCCCCGCCATATACTTATCACTTGCACTTGTCGTATAATTAGGTCAAATTTAACTGGCCACATCTTTTTAACTGGCTCAAATTTTACATTAATAAAGTTTAAACATAATAAATGTTTTAAACTTTGATATAACAGGTTAAAAATGAATTTTACAACACAAGTATTCGTCAACATACTTTGTACATAGCATAAATAACTTAGCATGAAGCCAAAATGTACGGCCTCTATTGAAAGTAGGTCAAAGCTTATCGACCTCTAAGCATTTATCTGTATTATATACTGACAGAGACATATATACATATACAGTTATATACCCCCCCTTCCCCCCCCCCCCCCCCCCCCCCCCCCCCCCCCTGATACTGGTATGTACCTGCAGCAGTTCTGGGCATAGTAGTATCCACAACAACCGGTTTCGCAATACTGGTAGTAAGCCACATACGAGAGATAGGAGTAGCTATAGTATACATATTTGTAGCATGTAGTGGCGGCACCAGCTCCAACATCTGTAATAAAAGATTCTATGGAATTGTCAAGCTTTTTTTACTTATCTAAGTACGACTTACAAAACATTGGAAATAAACGTCTGCATCTTTATATGATTTGCTCCAAAATTTATGTACTAACGAGAGAAACACCTAACGTGGCATAATACGCCCGTCGCTTAGTTCGAAGGGATGAAATTTGAAAGCATAGAAACATTCCCCCTTTGCCTGCTATTCAGGGTACTGTTCAAGATAACACATATTGTGGCCCTGAGCAAAACCGTGTGAAATAATATGAAAATACATTAAGGGAATTCAGAAGTTGTGGCAAAGAGAAGAATTTAACCCCCTTCTTTTTTTTTATGTCAAAAATGTAAGAATGCAGAAGAAATTAAAACCTGTAATATATAACTCTAGCACCAATTTAAACTTGAAAGAGTCGGAGAGAGAAATGAGTTTCTCATCATTTTACAATAAAAACAAAATCAAAAAGCCATTACTCTGTATATCGACAAAAAGGATATTTTCAAAATCGTAAGGCATTTTCTTTTATTTTATTATAGTATTTTGTATAAGTCTTATGAAAATCCATTCACGATTACCAAAGCTTTCGTCTCCTGCAGAAACTGTCATTATTCTATTCATGAATAAAAATCCGTAAAGACAAGACGGAATTTTGTTTTCAAAATTAAGAGGGCTCTTCTTCTTTATTATTTAAACATTCTGTATACATATCATGTAAAATCACTGACGTTTACTAAAGTTATCGTGTCCCATAGAAACTGCTATTATCCCATCAATGTGAAAAATCAAACTCCCTTTACTCCGTAACGACAAGACGGATTTTTTTACAAAGTCGAAACGGCTCTTCCTTTCTGTTATTTCAGCATTCTGTATAAGTTTCATGAAAAACGTCTACCACAGTTACCACGTCCCATAGGGGACGGACAGACAGACAGACATCGCCATACCATAATACATGTACGTTCCGTCTATGACGGGCGTATAAAAATTATTGACCACGAATCTTTAATTTCGGAGGCATAAAACAGCATCCATCTGATTAAAACTAAATTTTTATTCCGCTTATCTATTTGTCCCATTGCGGATAAAGTTCCTGCGAAACCCTGTAAGAGATCATGTTCTGGTGAACTCTGATGACGTTTCAGTCACAGAAATCGTTTTTTCCCATAGCCAATCAATGACTCAGCTAGGCACGTGTAAGTGACGCAATTTGTCACAAACACTGTTCAAAAACTATCTTGTAGGTCATTCCTAGGAATATGAAGCCAATCCAATGATTGGATGAAAATCACAGTTCACTAGAACATGACCCCTTACGGAATTTCCGCAATGACACAATAGAGAAGCGGAATAAAGATATTATTTTAATCAGATTGAAACAGCATATAATGTGGACGTATTGCAGGATAAGATCAAATGAAATCTCTGAAAACTCTGAATATTTGACTTCGTTTGGATAAATCATTGATATGAAATTTAGAGGTCGATACTGCACCTGTACAGTTTAGTCACACTTCCTTATCTTTGTATTTATTTATTCCTAAAGCACGTGCAAGGAAGCACAAAATAAATAAATAAATATATATATATATATATATATATATATATATATATATATATATATATATATATATATATATATATATATATATATATATATACTTCCTCATTCAGTTCATTGAATAATCAATCCATTCTATCGCCGATAACTCGACAAAGCCATATATTGTACTGGCCGTCGTGGGCTCCTAATGTCGATGAACGAGATTTCAGCTTACAAGTGTTTGAAATTAATACTTTACACGTTTTGCCATTTGATCTGTATTGCCAATATCATTATATCACCATTTATGTCTAAAAGACGTTTAAAGGAGCATGGTCGGGAAAAGTATGAAAAAATGTAAACTGATTTCTTAAACGGCAATCGACTGCTAGTATATTATCTAAGATATGTAAAAGTATCGTTACCAAAGTCGATGTCGTTAACGAGATATCCCCGTTTTAAATTTGCAATATAACCACGCCAACTCTTTAAATATTGATGAGGACGGTCAGAGGAAATCACATGACAATGAAACTCGAGCTTTATCCGATTCTAACATTTATTCCACTTTAGGCCTCGGAGTCTGTGAATAGTTGTTTTTTTTTCTACCGCACCTTTGCTTTTCCCGTGTCCGTATTCCTCCATGTGAACCATTGTTGTATTCCTATGATATATGACCTCGACCTCCTTTAAATTTGGTTGATAGGCCAAGGTCATATGGCTATGGGTACATTACCGTTGACGCAGGTTCCTACACGCAGCGAGTGGGGATCGTAACTGCAGAAATTAATGCTTTTAAAAGGGTAGGCATGCACGTTTTTCGACTGTTTGCAATAAAAAAACATTATTCTATTGTTCTCTAACCTCTTTCCTCTGATAAAAGATATTTAACGTTGCAAACAGCAAGTAAACATGATCACCCGTGTATAGGCAGCTCCATTCTTATGAACACTCCAGATACACACACTCGAAACACTTATTTACAGATTGAGTTGTCCAAAACGAACTAACAAAAGAATGAAGGATTATTTACACACTAAATGAGACTCATGAAATTCATCATGTCTCCTAATACATTTACTCTTTTAAACTGCATCGATATATTGCTTTTCCCATATTAAAACGAAGTTAGTATCGGTTATTCGTTTTGTTAGATTCTTGACCTCAATCTTACTTTTTGACAATCTCATTCAAAATGGACAATAGCCGACATCAGCTGATCGACTGCAGAAGAAAACTGCAGGCAACTACAGTTTATGCGTGATATGCGAGCGCCTTAGCGATATTACCAAGTAAGTTTTTGTTTTGGAATAAAATTCCAGGTGACAATTTTGAGAAATTACACAACTCTAAACCCGATATATCTGCTAAAGGGTGTTTAATCCATAGCCATCTGACCTCGGCCTATCAACCAAATATAAAGAAGGTCAAGGTCATATATTATAGGACTACCATTGTTGTTGTTTCCTACAGTGAATTTCCGCGCACGCACATGATTATGGACAGAACATCGCCTTATTCGAAGAATTGAAACCAACCGAATTTAATTCGACTTGAAATTACCTTTATTCTACGAAAATATTGGTGGATTTTAGTTTTAAATTTTCCAATTAACACAAAGTTTATAATTTATGCAATACAGGGAAAATAAGATATTGTCGTAATTTATCCTTTTCATGCAATAATTTACCAGTCTCGGACCAGATCCGTTTAAAGTTACTTTCAAAATCTGGATTCTCACATTTGTCATATAATCTGGTAGTGAATATTTGATCATAGTTGTTCTCGAGCAAAAGGTCTATGGATGAAGCGGAGATATGCGAATAGGCGGTATCTCCGTAGAAAAATCTAAGAGAGTTTATGTCCTTGAAAAGCTCTCGGGAAAATCCCCCCTTTAGCTGGACCATCCTCCACTGACGGTCACCGCCATTCTTCGACTCGCCACTCTTGTCTGAAATAAACTAATTGAAAAGACTGCCTTTTCGTGTTGCGCCCCAGCCCCTATTTGAATTCTAATTCGACGGGCATAATACCAGGCCATCTGTGTCGTGTCAATATCGCATAAAGCGTTTTTATTCGACTCTTGTGGTATCGTAATAGAATGGCATATTATCATGCATTTTCATTTAAATTCTTAATTACAGACAACCGATACATAAAAGCATGTCACTGCCTGTGCCGAAGATGTCCCGCTTTGAAATGACATTTTATAATAGTAATAATATATTGTAAGGACATTACGTATTACGTGTGTTTTAAAAGTGAAAAAGCATCTTACTGATAAAAGTATTGATAAGTTTCAAAGACTAAAATTAGAGAGACCAATCGATGTGGTTTTTGTTTTGTTTTGTTTCGTTTTTTATGACAAAGTTACAAATATATCGGATTAATGGGATTATATACTCAAAGACAATGAAATTCACTACTTAACAAACGGACTAAGATTTAAACCGGACAGGACAAAGGTTGATATTGACTAAACTTTTGGCGGATTTATGGGAGTTAGAACGGCGGAATAGACTTCGCGAGTATTTCCATAAAGAAAATGATAAGGAAAACACATCTTCACTAGAGGATCAGAGATAGATAGGGAGAGAGAGAGAGGGAAAAAACCTTTGCGGAAATCAATGGTTAGATACTTATATCAATCTAGTGAATAGTCGGAGATTCTCCATTTCGTCATTTGTGTATACAGTATGACGTCAAATCTTGCCGAATGGGACTTGGTATTTGTGACAAATGACAAAGAAGCCCAATTCGAGGTTGCCTCGTGTTTTTGGTTGCAAAAATGTATCAGCTGCTGAAGTGTCACGATTGCAAAGGCGCATTCTGCGAGATCTGACATCATACTGTATACACAAATGGAAAATGAGAATATTTGTAATATTTTCAGATAAAACGGCAGCTAGCAGAAGTTATAAATTTAATTTGGAAAAGATATCACTATGATCGAGTACACCGACATAAAAATTTGAGGAACCTCTGAGTTAATGAATATGTTGTAAACTCATCATCGTATAGTACAGACGCTGTAGATTTTATTTCTTAATTTAAATCAATAGATACACCCTTAAGTGCCGAGAATAAAAGAATTAGACACAAAAAGAAGCATTAGAATGTATGACGAATCTGCTTCCGCCGACAATTAATGTTATCGATATGGCTGAAGCGGATTAAAATTTTAACGGATTCAAAGCCGACAAAAAACAGTATACACACGTTGAAGGTATAGCGGTAGGATCTAGATTAGGTAGAAACTTTGCGTGTGCATATATGCCATTGATTCATTGATTGATTATTGTTTTACGTCACTCCACGATTATTTCACGTATATGGTGACGGCATCTGCTCGATGCATTGCACACAAATTTAGACCTTTGCAACGGACCCACCCGAAGCAGTGAGGGATCTTTTACGTGCCACGCCTACCGTGACACGGGACCTCGGTTTTTAATATCTCATCCGAAAGGCAGAACACCGGTGTGTCCGGGGCGGGAGTCGAACCAGGGACCTCTCGATCGCCAACGGAGCACCTTGTCCACTAGGCCACACCAGCTTATATACGAAGAGAGGACGAGAAACTTCTGAAATATGAAAATGATGGGGGATTTAGGCTCGCTGTTAGACTTTCGCGAACTATGCAAATAAGTGACACAATGACACAAGAATCGAACTAAGATATAGTAAAGAAAGCATAGAGTTCTTAGAGACTATAGTTAAACTAGAGAGCAGCCATGTTTTCACAGATCAATAAACTAAACCGACTGACAAACATATTTAATACAAAATTCGTGCATCCCTCCTCATACAAAAAGAGCACGGACATATGGATTTGGCTTGAGAATAAGAAGGATATGCGAGAGAGAAAGACTATGTGATACTCTGAGAAGAATTGAAAATACAGTTGTGGGAAATGGGATACAGACTTATGTTACAGTAAACTACTACTGGATATAATAGGCATACCAAGGAAACACCAAACAACTCTGTTCAACTCTATACTCATGCATAAGATTTTTCCAAAATATAACTTTTGGCTTACAGATGTGAACACTGCGAGGCACGCTAGTACATGGAAAATCCGAAAAAAAAAAATCAAAGTACTAATAGTACAGAAAGACAGGGACATTAACCAATATTGGTGTAAGTTTGAAAAATAAATGTTTTAAACTGTTACTGTATCACATACCATCATGTCTATAGTAAAATAAAAGGATCACCGGTGATTTAATTGTTGACTACACTGTCAAAGTCTCAAATAGAAATGTACCTCAGACATGTAAGTCTGCAAACAAAACATTATTGCGCAACTTGACAACAGACTGAGAGAACTAAACCATATCAATAAGTATTGAAATGAGCATACACTATCTACATGTATCAGAATTTCATTATTTGTAGCTGCCCTAATCTAAAACATATCACAGACGATTAAATAAAGCTGACCCTATCTAAATAAAACACCATCGCTATTATCTTATTTGTGTACGGAATTCGTCCCCGTCCAAAAAAAGGTATACGCAGAGAGACCGAAGTGCAGCTGATAATTATGTAAAATGATAAGGAAATTAGGGACTTAAAGAATCAACAATCGTTTTTAGTAAAGTAGGAAGAGAAATGTACCGACAAGAACTTAATCTCAGCGCTTATTTAAAAAAAAAAAAAACAGAACAAAAATCCCAACAAAAATTAAAACAAAACTGTGTGTGTAGATGAAAGTTGTGCTTTTCAGATTATGCCTGGACCTCTTCTAGAATTTATGGGGCTTTGTATAATATAACGTTCAGGTGCGCGGAAAAGACAAATCAATAAATGAATATTAATAAATGCACTTATGAAATGAAATTAAGATTTAACATAAAAGGATATAAAAGAAAATATATACCTTTGAATAATGTGAAATATATTCCAACGATGAAAAAGATGCGAATTTGTGAAGCCATTCAATCTGTAATGCATGGAGCCTTAAAACGTTTGAAGTTAACTCCACATTTATTTATAATTCTGAAGACAATGCTCCCGTTGAGTCCTGTTGAAGCATGTGTATTTGTAAATTACAGAGGCAATAACCTACATGGATGTGACTGTTATCCAATCCTGCTCAGTGGATAGAAATGATTTGTTACCTTGTAAATCTATACGTAACGGATGAAACTTACCCTATTTTAAAGATTATTTGAAAAGATTCGGATTTAAAGGTAACTTATCTTTGTGTTCTCGAATAATTAAATTCACCGAAATATGTCTCGATTCTTAAAATAAGTTAAATTGAATTTAGATTAAACATATATATTTTCAATACAATGGCGGATTTAGAGGGGAGGGGGGTGTACCGGGGCGCCCCTATCTATTCGCCACATATTTACATGTAAAACTCCAGATTTGGCACCAAAATGGCCGAGTAGTTTGGCCAATACTTGTCTTTCACATGTGGACCCCACCTTCTCGGAAATCCTGGATCCGCTATTGCAATATATGAATACATTGAAAAGGATTAGGCTACAAGTTTGACATTAGATAATGCCCTCTCTTTAGTACGGAAGCCTATACGTGCCACATAAAAGAAAAATAATTATGTCATTATAACGACTTATATGTTGTTATTACGACTTGATATCTCGTGATTACGACATACGACAGATGTCGTTATTACGACTCACTATCTCGTTATGACGACTTATCTCGTTATTATGACTTGTATCTCTTTATTATAACATACGACGAATGTTGTTATAACGGCGTATTATCTACGGAAACGTTTTGGTACCTGGTGCAGTGGCGGATCCAGAAGGCAGAGTGTCAGGGGGCGTAGACCTAACGAGGCGCGCCGAATGGGGGGTAGGTGTGGGAGGGGGTGTCCGGCCTCCCCCGGGGAATTTTTTTTGAAATAGGATGAAAATGGTACAATTTGATACCATTTTTGGACCAGTTTGTTCGTTCTCCTTGGTCAGCTTGAAGGCCGATCAATGGATACAGTATTGCATTGGCGGATACTGTTGATCATATTGATCGAATAATTGTAAAAATGTTACTTTCCAGGTGAATATCCAGCAGAAATTCTAACAAACGATGACACTGTATATGACGTAAAAATTTATTTAAAAATATTAAGTTATTTGCACTGTGATGATGTTTTTCAAAGGTACATGCATACAATGAGCGACTATTGGAATATTTTACTAAATTATCAAAACCATATGTGCAAAGCGACTATTGGAATATTTTATTACCAAAACCGTATGAGTAGAGCGATTATTGGACAAAAAATTAAAATATCACCGACAATGTATGACTAAATATTTTAGCAGTGAATGGCATAATGTGCGAAGAAAAGTTAATATTAGACTGTAACAGCATTTTCAAATATTTGTGTTTTGAGTGTTGATTATACTAATATAATGAGTTACATAAAAATAAACTCTAGGCAATAATTTAAATCAATTTTGTATGGTTTTAGATTTGTATGTTGCATTCTTGGGTGAATTGTCAAAATGTTCTTTTAACTCCTCGTCACCGCCATTGATTCTATACTGGAGGAAGGCCCGAAAATTTCCTGTGTTGCCATCTTCTGCTATTTCGTATCTCTCGTCATCTCGGGGTCTACGCAACGCACAGTTTTGTTGTCCACGCAAGAGAACACTATTGTCTGAAGGACACGTATGTTCTTCTGTTTTGCTTTTCCAAGTTGTTGTCCATCTGTATGTTTATGGGTTCCTGTGTGTTCTCTTCCACGCGTGTAAAATCCTTTGCAGTGGCAGCACATATTTGATGATGCTGGTAGCCGGTGCCAGGCTTCTTGTGCGACGACGCGCTGGAGTCTCCCGAGTTGTGTCGCTTGTTTATAAAATGTTCATCGAACCTCTCGGTGGCCTTTTTCCAATTTCGGAACGGTTCACTGATAAGTTGGCTTCGTTTCCCGTCACCACAGAACAGAACACAGTAGAGACAGTGCGCTCCATCCTCGGCAGGGGAATATACAAGTCCATCGTACTGTGACAACCAGCGATGTTGGAATGACCTCATGTCCGTACCGCACTTCGTCTTGGGGAATGTCGATGCCGCATCTGGTACATGGACATTCTTCAGAATGGCATACTTTTCCTCTGATGATAGGCTCTGGCCAACGAATTTGCTGATGTCCCAGCTGGTGGACAGGTCCGAACAGCACGTGGAAATTGCTGGAGGGTTATCTTGACTGCATGGTCTCCCCGCCCCCCTTGAATCCGCCACTGTCAGGTGTTGTGTTGTAAGAATGTATCATGACAAAAATAAAATTTACTTGCCGAGATTAATAAAGCTTGATGACGTATTGAAATCGAAAAGTTGCCGTAAACTGTCCTTAAACGAGTTCTTTTGGCCAACTTGTTATCTATAAAACACTTAGTTGATTTTCTTTAAGTCAAGATAAATATATGCGATTTCCCTTATGTCAATTTTAAACTAAATCGTCGTAGTGAAGTCGCATTTCCATGAAAATCAAGAATTATTGACATCATTTTTGTTGATATGTTGCAATAAACATGCTACTAACGAGAATTTCATGTCGATTTATTGTTTTAAAGATACCATTTCGAGATTTCGTAAGTCAATTTCTCTTCGAAATCGAGTTATCAAACTCGCATTTGTATGAAAATCTCGAAATATTGACTTTGTTGAAGTCGTTATGATACGATAAAGTAATAGTTACTGATATTCTTTTCGACGACCATTTAATTATTTATATGCTGAATATCCTGTATAAATGAATTTTTAAAATAGATATAATTATAATATATATATAATATAATAATTTATTTCTTCATGATTTCTTATATTAACAGTAAAAAAATGAAAGGGGGGGGGGGAGGGCATGTGGTAGTCAAGTATTAACCAGAATACTTAAGTTAGCCATTTTGGTGCAAAGTCTGGAGTTTTGCTCTTATAATTTGAGTATTTTCAGTCTTATCTGTATGAGCCATGCAAATCTGTAACGAAAAAGGGAATCTCTCCTCTATATCCTCTTCCAAAACATCGATCTCTCTTGACAAATTTTTGGGAAAAATCAACGTCGACAATGACATTTTCATTAGGAAGGATCTTAAAACGGACCTAATTTGAAAAAAATAACACCCCCCCCAAAAAAAAAAGAAGAAGAAGAAGAAACCCCCAAAACCACTGGATACTTAGTATATACAGTGGCTTTGGACCATAATGTCTAAGTATTCTGGTTAATACTTGACTATCACATATGTTTCCTCCACCCCCCCCCCCACCCCCTTTTTCGGAAATCCTGGAACCGCTTGATACAAAGTACTGTTTATATAAGAAATTATGAAGAAATAAATACAAAACACTAGGCACCTAAACGTTTCCGTACACTTCAGCAGCTGACTACGGAAACGTTTTAGTACCTGGTGTTGTTGTGTGGTAAGTAGGTATCATGACAAAAATAAAATTAACTTGCCAAGATTAATAAAAACTTGACGACGTAATGAAATCCAAAAGTTGACGTAAACTGTCCTTAAACGAGTTCTTTTGGATAGTGGAAGAGGTGCTAGGCTCGTCACCTAGAGGTCCCGGGTTCGATACCCGTCCTTGGCACACCGTTGTTCTGTCTTTCGGACGAGACATTTAAAACAGAGATCCCATGTCACGGTTGGCGTGGCACGTAAAAGATCCCTCACTGCTTCGGGTGGGTCTGTTGCAAAGGTAGAAATTTTCAATGCAATGTATTGGGCATATGCCGTCACCATTTACGTGCAATAACCGTGGGGTGTCGTAAAACAATAATCAGTCAATCAACAAATACTATTAATATTATTGGACCATTTACTATCAGAATTGAGTGTAACTCCGAGTTGTAAGTGACTCTGCGTAATATTAAGTGGGTTGTCACCAAATCGAAGGTTTGATGTTTTTTTCTGGGATCATGGTCTTATGCCTTTTGGGATAAATTTTTTCTTCATATTTTGTGTTCGCTTTTTGATAATGATGTAACGCTACTACATACTTAGAAGGAAATGGAAATAAACGATTATGAAAAATAAGAAGAAAGGGCATAATTAATAAAGGGATCTGGTCCGAGACTAGAAAATTATAGCATGAAAAGAATAAATTACGACAATATCTTACTTTTCCTGTATTGCATAAATTATAAACTTGGTGTTAACTGCAAATGTTAAAAATGAAATCCCTCAATGTTTTCGTAGAATAAAGGTAATTGAGTCGAATTATATTCAGTTGGTGTCAATTCTCCAAATAAGGCGATGTTCCGCCCATAATCATGCGCATGCGCGGATATTCACTGTAGAAAACAGCACTAATGTCACACATTGTCGAATAAGACCACGGAAAAAAGCAACTGTGCTGTAGAACAAAAAACTGTACTCACACTCAGAGACCAACAAAGAAAAGTCGAACAAATGTTAGAATCGGGTAAAGCTCGAGTTTCATTTTCACGTAATTTCCTGTGACCGTCCTCATCAATATTTAAAGATTTGGCGTGGTTATATTGCAATTTAAAACGGATAAATCTCGTCAACGACATCGACTTTGGTAACGATACTTTTTATATTGTTACTAACAATCGATTTCCGTTTAAGAAATCCGTTTACATTTTTTATTCTTTTCCCGATTTCAATCGAACCAGGCTCCTTTAACATTTTAAAATTTATGAAATTTAAAAATTGTTAGTGCAAAATATTTCTAAGCATTTTATGTTTTTATAAACGTAATGCCTTCGCCCCTCAAGTTATCGCACGTTATGATTATTTCAGAATTTATTGTATTCAGTCGTCCTTCTTTAATAAGCAGTCAGTTGAGTTCTCCTTCTTGTTGTTGCTACATATATGTATCTCTGATTTTGTTTATTCTTTTGCCTGCATTAGGAAAACATTTGTGCATTATAGACACTGATTTGCTTCTCTTACGTTATTGTTATGTTGGTTCAGATGATGATCATCAAAATGGGTTTCTATCACGGGAAGCGAAAAGTTTCACGAGTACTCGGTTCTGTAAGCGAATCGATGCCAAATATGAATGTTTTTCCTTGTTATTAACTACGATAGATTATTCACGCTTAGCTACATAATTTTACCCAAAACTAATACAGAACCAACAATCCCGTATGATAGTAACTTCTTTTTCAATCCCGATGCCAAACTTTATCGAAAACTTTTGATATATCGAAAAATACTAAGCTCAAATTGAATATTTGCTCTGTTGTCAGTGTTTTGTTTCAGCTCACTTCCGTGTAGTTGTAATGATCGTCTGCTATACCCCGGGGTCTCATCCGTCCGCCTCTGGTTCAGTTATTTGGAGTAACTGAGTTATGGAAAGAGTACAAGTGTTTCATTTACCAAACTGACCCCAATGTTTCATCTTGAGATGCTGACGTCAGGTCATACATGCACTTTATGTGTTGTATCTGACCTATTTGTTCTGCTTGAATGACTATGATGATTTATTGACAAAGTACATAATTATGATTCACTGACTAAACTTATTCATCTTTCATCTTACCTCTAGTATTGCTGCAGTATAGTCTGTGGTTAGTGGTATTTAATTGGTTGATATCTGTTTATATGCATGGATATTTACTTCCCTGGAATAGGGCATTTCATACACATATTTGCAATGACATTTGAAACCTTAATATTCTTATTGTGACCTTAAACAACCCTTTTACTCTTACCTTGGTTGAGATTCCTGTGTTTGAATGACAAACATCCCATGGCTGTGAGCTGGATTATCTTGATTACACTATGGTTTTTATTGATTTTTTCCAGTTATGAGTGACTTAGGCAAGTCCTTGACATTAAAATCACTGTCAAATTAGTCTCTGACATTAAAGTCACTGTCAAGTACATTCTTGACACTAAGTAACTCTCAAGTTAGTTTTTGACTTTAAAGTCATTACCAAGTAAGTCCATCACATTGATGTCATTGTCAATTTAGTCTTTGACATTAAAGTCATTGCCAAATTACAGTCTTTTGCATTAAAGTCACTTTCAAGAGCGGAAGCACTCGACCATGCAGATTTGAACCCCGACATCGCATTAACAATTAAGTAGCTATCTACTCTATATGACATAAATATAACGAAATGCATTATTATACAATAGTTTTACTTTAATAGAATATAAAAAAGAAATAAAGAAAATAAAGAAATAAATAGGCTGGCCTTTGTCTCTTTAAGTAATACTTGACACTGTTCATACAATACTCTCCATTTCATTAAAGTATAAAGAAACAGTATTTAAACAATAATTTAAAGCACTTCAGTTACATTGTATTTTATAATCGTCGAAAACATATAATGCAGTGAAGGAATCTGAAGCTCATACGACAGAAAACAGAAAAAGACACACTCCTGTACATGGTACAGACTCAGTACTTCTGTCCATACGCTGGAGGTGGCCCATAATTAGCTGGCGGGGGTGGGTAGGCCGGATTTGATGGTTGAGCATATCCCATTGGTTGTGGAGCTGGCGGATATCCCTGGGATGCTGCAGGGTAAGGTTGCATGCCACCCTGGGGTGCTGCAGGGTAAGGTTGCATGCCACCCATTTGTTGCTGATTTGTATTGACTGCATCAAAGAAAGCACATAATAGCTAGTGTGTTAATTTCATTTTTACAAAAAATGTGCATGATGGGATTGCTTGGTTCCTTGACAGTATAAAAGTTGTTATATTTTATATTTCAAAACTAACAAACAATTTTAAAATCAATGTTCGAAGAGACCTTGCAAATGAGTACCGCACAACGTCACTACAATAATATATCCAACTCGTTGCTAGATTAACGTTTTCAGTTGTCGGATTAGAGCTACAAGACCGCCCCATTCCTACAAGATTTGAAATTATCATCTTCCGCCATTTACTACGTTACCATATTTAGAACGTTGTGCCCTTACATGGAAAAACGAGTGTGAAATCTTACATGCACATAGAAAACCCATGTGTATGGAATAGCAAGCATTGGAACCATCGAAATGGAATCCGATAAATGTTATAACTGTAGTATAGAATTTGAGACAAACTATACAGTTTCACACTTGTTTTTCCACATTAGGAGCGTCGTTCAAAACTGGAAAACATACAGTAAGGATTATAACGGGAAATTTTCACGGTCAGCTGACAAAATAAAGGAGGACGGTAATTTCAAATCGCCTGATAATACTGAATGTGAATTATGCAAGATTCCATGGGATTTATAAAAGCATTAATCACAGAAAACGGTAAGAGTTAACATACGAAAACATTAAAAAAAAATACACAGCCCATTTCCGATCGAACGAAGCAAATAAAAAGTTCCAACCTGATATATATATATATGTGTGTGTGTGTGTGTGTGTGTGTGTGTGTGTGTGTGTGTGTGTGTACAAGTCTATGAACTTACCAACAGGGGCAGCAGGTGTCCTCGACACTGTCACACGTGCTCTACTTTGTTGGTTCTTTTTAATAATTATGATGACGACAACAATAATGGCTACGACTACTATTACTCCCACCACCACGCCTGCAATCCATCCATAACTGGAATCACTGTTAACATACAAATTCAAAGTCAATCACGATACTTTCAAAGAAATAGATCAGCACGAGTTGACTGGATTGCAAAGAAGAAATAGTCCGATCTACAATTGGCGAAGTCCGCCTGTTTGCCCGGTCTCAACAATTTGCGTTTAGGTTGATCTCTTGTATATTATTATTGTTACTTATATAAAAATTGATGGGTTTCAGGCATTATAGTCATTGATGAGTTACTCCCGACTAATGTCTTTGACCTAGAATGCAGGCTGTAAATCTTTAGATTGATTTCTTGTGCTCCGTTAATGATACTTGTTATTTCAAACTTTGTGATATTTTAAAATGTTGATAGGTTTTTTCCGGCTGAGCATAATGTTGTAAACTTGGCATTAATTTAACAGACAGATTAACAGAACCATCCCCCCCCCCCCGACTAATGCGAAATTTGGTGATCTTGTGATTCTTGTTTTATATGTGCATTGCTTACGGTGTTTTCAATGTGTACAATAGTTTATTATGTTACTTGTTACTTATATACATATATAATTTTCTTGAAATCCTCCACCAGGGAAGTCGATGACGTATAATAGCAAAAAGACTCTTTTCCACAAATTTTCGGCACATGACATTTGCTTAGATTAAATGGTTCACAAAACTTACAATATTTTATATATAATCCATACTTGCTATTATAAAGGTGTATCATAATTAACAAAGAATAACAGGTATGAATTATACATAAAATATTGTCTTTGAGCTACTAGATAAGGGCCAGGTGGTCGAAAATTTGTGGAAAAAGGGTTTTTTGTTGTTATATAAATAGAAATGCATATAGATTGCCAATATAATTATCACGTTTTGTGAATAGTGAGTCATGATTTCCATTGTTTTCCGTGTGTTTTAACCATGATGTAGCATTTCGTATTCTATTGCTGTTAACCTTTTCCAGTTAACTTTGATATACTTGTAACAAAATTTATATCTATACAAAATTAAAAGTTTAAAATTACAGCATCATACTCTTATTGTAGTTACTCTATACAGAAGGCGAATGAAATATACTAGAAATTTACTTGCAGCAGTGCCTTGTAATCTATTACCCACAGCACCCGAATGAGGGTAACCGACAGTAGTGGTAATAGTGTAAAAACATTCTTAATTTTTGGATGACATTTTCTGAGGTACTGTTTCCAACAGTATAAATTCACTGAAGCGATATCCATAGTGCCCGTATGTTTACCTGAGATGCGTTCAATAACTTGAGCGCCGATGCGTAGCTGAGTGTACTCACTGGAGCGCTAGAGTGCGCTCGCAATACAACATCCAAGGTGTTTCACAAAGATGTTCAAGACGGCGACTAATGTACTAAAATGACCATGCTGCAGTTGGACAAACCTAACTTTTTTATTGTTAATTATTTTAATTAATTAAATATCTATTATTATTATCATTATAATAGCTATATTTATCATTATCATTATTGAAAAGTAATTTCATACTCGTGAGCGCTCACGTACGTTCATTTCCGAATGTTAGAATTCCAGCGCGTGTGTGCAGTAGGGCGCTCACTTTAGGGAGCAACCATTTGATTTTTATGGGGAGGGGGTCTTTGCAAAAAAAAGTCCGGCTCAAATTTTGGGGGAAAAAATAATCCGACCCGAAGGCCCGGCAAATAAAATAACAATAAATAAGTAAAAAAATAATCCGGCTCTGAAATGTGGCAAAAAAATATTCAGGCCGATTAAAGCCCCCCCCCCCCCCCCCCCCACTTAAAAATCAAAATGGTTGCTCCCTCAAATAATTTATACAAATATCTTTCCAGAAATAGTATTATGTAATAATGTCCACAGTGCTTAGATGAGCTGTACTAATATCTTTCCAGAAATAGTACTGTGTAATAATGTCCACAGTGCTTAGATGAGCTATACTAATATCTTACCAGAAATAGTACTGTGTAAAAATGTCCTCAGTGCTTAGAAGAGCTATACTAATATCTTTCCAGAAATAGTACTGTGTAATAATGTCCACAGTGCTTAGATGAGCTAGTATACTAATATTTTACCAGAAATAGTACTGTGTAATAATGTCCACAGTGCTTAGATGAGCTATACTAATATCTTACCAGAAATAGTACTATGTAATAATGTCCACAGTGCTTATATGAGCTATACTAATATCTTTCCAGGGACAGTACTATGTAAAAATGTCCACAGTACTTAGATGAGCTATACTAATATCTTACCAGAAATAGTACTGTGTAATAATGTCCACAGTGCTTATATGAGCTATACTAATATCTTTCCAGGGACAGTACTATGTAATAATGTCCACAGTGCTTATATGAGCTATACTAATATCTTTCCAGGGACAGTACTATGTAAAAATGTCCACAGTACTTAGATGAGCTATACTAATATCTTACCAGAAATTGGTACTGTGTAATAATGTCCACAGTGCTTAGATGAGCTATACTAATATCTTACCAGAAATAGTACTATGTAATAATGTCCACAGTGCTTATATGAGCTATACTAATATCTTTCCAGGGACAGTACTATGTAAAAATGTCCACAGTACTTAGATGAGCTATACTAATATCTTACCAGAAATTGGTACTGTGTATTCTAACATGACTTGAGAATTTCCCCCTATATGTCCCAAAGAGTCCCACTGTGCATTATTCTCCGATATATTCACGGTAAGAATCACCACGCCTTACTAGCAGTCACGACGTTTTAAAGCCCCGCCCATCGGTATTTTGACCGTGTCAATAAAATCAATATGTAGATTTCCAGAAAACCAATTTAGGTCATGTCATTTAGGTTTTCTGAAAATCAAATTCTTGATTTTTACATCACATGCATGGTCTTAAATTATTGTTTTTGACATAAGATATTAATATTTACGGTAGGTACTTATCTAGTTCATGTCAGAATAGAAATAATGACGCCCTAGTCGTTATCTAATATCCAGTAACCGCCCCTCGTCGCATCAGGGACGTATATATCTATATATATACGTCCCTGGTCGCATTAACCAATCAAATTATCACATCGCCGCGCAACATCCAGATGTTCTGTACTGTTCACCTACCTACAGCGGTGCTGTGTGTAGTAATATCCATAGCATTCAGATGTACTGTACTGTTCACCTACCTACAGCACAGGGGTGACCTTACATTGAGAAATTCCCAAGACCTAATCCATAATAGACTAGAGAAATTCCCAAGACCTAATCCATTATAGACTAGTTATACGTCAATAGGTAAAAGGGATGACTCGTATCACAGGGGTGACCAACATCAAACTTCGATCAATTTGCCTCCAAACGGACGGTTAATGAATACATCGTGCTATAAATAAAGCCGCAATGACCTTTAACCGGAGTCCGCGACAAATATCCTAGCAATGCATCGTTCGTGTTCTCTCTGGACATACCATTAAGAAAGTAATCGAGTCAGAAGACATACGTTTTTCCCGTCCCTGGCAGACCAGTAATCAATAAAGTAAGACCCTCGTCTGCTCTTCTCAAGATCGCTGTCATTTTTCCTGCAGATTTTACTGTATATCTTCTGACTCGATTACTTTCTTAATGGTAAGTCCCGAGAGAACACGAACGATGCATTGTTAGGAGATTTGCTGCGGACTCAAGGTCATTGCGGCTTTATTTATAGCACGTTGTATCCATTAACCGCCCGTTTGAAGGCAAAGTGAAATAATCGTGCCAAAAAAAAAAAAAAAAAAAAAAACCGGTGGATTATAATTATGGGTAAACAGTAACAAAGTGTATATATACAAAAAGAAGAGACTCTCCCGGATCGATCGGTGCCTGGCTTTTGTGAAAGCGTGCAAAATTAGCGGAGATATCGAGGTTTGATGTTGGTCACCCCTGTGATACGAGTAATCCCTTTTACCTATTGACATATTACTAGTCTATTATGGATTAGGTCTTGGGAATTTATCAATGTAAGGTCACCCCTGTGCCTACAGCAGTACTATGTGTGGTAATATCCACAACATCCAGATGTACTGTACTGTTCACCTACCTACAGCAGTACTGTGTATAGTAATATCCACAGCTTCCAGATGTTCTGTACTATTCACCTACTTACAGCTGTACTGTGTGTAGTAATATCCACATCATCCAGATGTTCTGTACTGTTCACCTACCTACAGCAGTACTGTGTATAGTAATATCCACAGCTTCCAGATGTTCTGTACTATTCACCTACTTACAGGAGTACTGTGTGTAGTAATATCCACATCATCCAGATTTTCTGTACTGTTCACCAACCTACAGCAGTATTGTGTATAGTAATATCTACATCATCCAGATGTTCTGTACTGTTCACCTAATTACAACAGTCAGTATTGTGTGTAGTAATATCCACAACATCCAGATGTACTGTACTGTTAACCTACCTACAGCAGTACTGTGTGTAGTAATATCCACACTATCCAGATGTTCTGTACTGTTCACCTACCTACAGCAGTATTGTGTGTAGTAATATCCACAGCATCAAGATGTACTGTACTGTTCACCTACCTACAGCAGTATTGTGTGTAGTAATATCCACAGCATCAAGATGTACTGTACTGTTCACCTACCTACAGTAGTACTGTGTGTAGTAATATCCACATCATCCAGATGTACTGTGCTGTTCACTTACCTACAGCAGTACTGTGTGTAGTAATATCCACATCATCCAGATGTTCTGTACTGTTCACCTACCTAAAGCAGTACTGTGTGTAGTAATATCCACATCCTCCAGATGTACTGTACTATTCACCTACCTACCTACAGCGGTGCTGTGTGTAGTAATATCCACAGCATCCAGATGTTCTGTACTGTTCACCTACCTACAGCAGTACTGTGTGTATAAATATCCACATCATCCAGATGTTCTGTACTGTTCACCTACCTACAGCGGTGCTGTGTGTAGTAATATCCACATCATCCAGATGTTCTGTACTGTTCACCTACCTACAGCAGTACTGTGTGTAGTAATATCCACAGCATCCAGATGTTCAGTACTGTTCACCTACCTACAGTAGTACTGTGTGTAATAATATCCACAGCATCCAGATGTACTGTACTGCTCACCTACCTACCTAGAGCAGTACTGTGTGTAGTAATATCCACATCATCTAGATGTACTGTACTGTTCACCTACCTACCTACAGTGGTGCTGTGTGTAGTAATATCCACAGCATCCAGATGTACTGTACTGTTCACCTACCTACCTACAAGGGTGCTGTGTGTAGTAATATCTACAGCATCCATATGTACTGTGCTGTTCACTTACCTACAGCAGTACTGTGTGTAGTAATATCCACATCATCCAGATGTTCTGTACTGTTCACCTACCTAAAGCAGTACTGTGTGTAGTAATATCCACATCCTCCAGATGTACTGTACTATTCACCTACCTACCTACAGCGGTGCTGTGTGTAGTAATATCCACAGCATAAAGATGTTCTGTACTGTTCACCTACCTACAGCAGTACTGTGTGTAGTAATATCCACATCATCCAGATGTTCTGTACTGTTCACCTACCTACAGCGGTGCTGTGTGGAGTAATATCCACATCATCCAGATGTTCTGTACTGTTCACCTACCTACAGCAGTACTGTGTGTAGTAATATCCACAGCATCCAGATGTTCAGTACTGTTCACCTACCTACAGTAGTACTGTGTGTAATAATATCCACAGCATCCAGATGTACTGTACTGCTCACCTACCTACCTAGAGCAGTACTGTGTGTAGTAATATCCACATCATCTAGATGTACTGTTCTGTTCACCTACCTACCTACAGTGGTGCTGTGTGTAGTAATATCCACAGTATCCAGATGTACTGTACTGTTCACCTACCTACCTACAAGGGTGCTGTGTGTAGTAATATCTACAGCATCCATATGTACTGTACTGTTCACCTACCTACAGCAGTACTGTGTGTAGTAATATCCACAGCATCCAGATGTTCAGTACTGTTCACCTACCTACAGTAGTACTGTGTGTAATAATATCCACAGCATCCAGATGTACTGTACTGCTCACCTACCTACCTAGAGCAGTACTGTGTGTAGTAATATCCACATCATCCAGATGTACTGTACTGTTCACCTACCTACAGCAGTACTGTGTGTAGTAATATCCACAGCATCCAGATGTACTGTACTGTTCACCTACCTACAGCGGTGCTGTGTGTAGTAATATCCACATCATCCAGATGTTCTGTACTGTTCAACTACCTACAGCAGTACTGTGTGTAGTAATATCCACAGCATCCAGATGTTCAGTACTGTTCACCTACCTACAGTAGTACTGTGTGTAATAATATCCACAGCATCCAGATGTACTGTACTGCTCACCTACCTACCTAGAGCAGTACTGTGTGTAGTAATATCCACATCATGTAGATGTACTGTACTGTTCACCTACCTACCTACAGTGGTGCTGTGTGTAGTAATATCCACAGTATCCAGATGTACTGTACTGTTCACCTACCTACCTACAAGGGTGCTGTGTGTAGTAATATCTACAGCATCCATATGTACTGTACTGTTCACCTACCTACAGTAGTACTGTGTGTAGTAATATCCACATCATCCAGATATAATGTACTGTTCAACAACCTACAGTAGTGCTGTGTGTAGTAATATCCACATCATCCAGATGTTCTGTACTGTTCACCTACCTACAGCAATACTGTGTGTAATAATATCCACAGCACCCAGATGTACTGTACTGTTCACCTACCTACAGTAGTACTGTGTGTAATAATATCCACAGCATCCAGATGTTCAGTACTGTTCACCTACCTACAGAAGTATTGTGTGTAGTAATATCCACATCATCCAGATGTACTGTACTGTTCACCTACCTACAGCAGTACTGTGTGTAGTAATATCCACAGCATCCAGATGTACTGTACTGTTCACCTACCGACAGTAGTACCGTGTGTACCGGTAATAATATCCACAGCATCCAGATGTTCAGTACTGTTCACCTACCTACAGAAGTATTGTGTATAGTAATATCCACATCATCCAGATGTTCAGTACTGTTCACCTACCTACAGCAGTACTGTGTGTAGTAATATCCACAGCATCGAGATGTTCAGTACTGTTCACCTACCTACAGTAGTACTGTGTGTAATAATATCCACAGCATCCAGATGTACTGTACTGCTCACCTACCTACCTAGAGCAGTACTGTGTGTAGTAATATCCACATCATCTAGATGTACTGTACTGTTCACCTACCTACCTACAGTGGTGCTGTGTGTAGTAATATCCACAGTATCCAGATGTACTGTACTGTTCACCTACCTACCTACAAGGGTGCTGTGTGTAGTAATATCTACAGCATCCATATGTACTCTGCTGTTCACTTACCTACAGCAGTACTGTGTGTAGTAATATCCACATCATCCAGATGTTCTGTACTGTTCACCTACCTAAAGCAGTACTGTGTGTAGTAATATCCACATCCTCCAGATGTACTGTACTATTCACCTACCTACCTACAGCGGTGCTGTGTGTAGTAATATCCACAGCATCCAGATGTTCTGTACTGTTCACCTACCTACAGCAGTACTGTGTGTAGTAATATCCACATCATCCAGATGTTCTGTACTGTTCACCTACCTACAGCGGTGCTGTGTGGAGTAATATCCACATCATCCAGATGTTCTGTACTGTTCACCTACCTACAGCAGTACTGTGTGTAGTAATATCCACAGCATCCAGATGTTCAGTACTGTTCACCTACCTACAGTAGTACTGTGTGTAATAATATCCACAGCATCCAGATGTACTGTACTGCTCACCTACCTACCTAGAGCAGTACTGTGTGTAGTAATATCCACATCATCTAGATGTACTGTTCTGTTCACCTACCTACCTACAGTGGTGCTGTGTGTAGTAATATCCACAGTATCCAGATGTACTGTACTGTTCACCTACCTACCTACAAGGGTGCTGTGTGTAGTAATATCTACAGCATCCATATGTACTGTACTGTTCACCTACCTACAGCAGTACTGTGTGTAGTAATATCCACAGCATCCAGATGTTCAGTACTGTTCACCTACCTACAGTAGTACTGTGTGTAATAATATCCACAGCATCCAGATGTACTGTACTGCTCACCTACCTACCTAGAGCAGTACTGTGTGTAGTAATATCCACATCATCCAGATGTTCTGTACTGTTCACCTACCTACAGCAGTACTGTGTGTAGTAATATCCACAGCATCCAGATGTACTGTACTGTTCACCTACCTACAGCGGTGCTGTGTGTAGTAATATCCACATCATCCAGATGTTCTGTACTGTTCAACTACCTACAGCAGTACTGTGTGTAGTAATATCCACAGCATCCAGATGTTCAGTACTGTTCACCTACCTACAGTAGTACTGTGTGTAATAATATCCACAGCATCCAGATGTACTGTACTGCTCACCTACCTACCTAGAGCAGTACTGTGTGTAGTAATATCCACATCATCTAGATGTACTGTACTGTTCACCTACCTACCTACAGTGGTGCTGTGTGTAGTAATATCCACAGCATCCAGATGTACTGTACTGTTCACCTACCTACCTACAAGGGTGCTGTGTGTAGTAATATCTACAGCATCCATATGTACTGTACTGTTCACCTACCTACAGTAGTACTGTGTGTAGTAATATCCACAGCATCCAGATATAATGTACTGTTCAACAACCTACAGTAGTGCTGTGTGTAGTAATATCCACATCATCCAGATGTACTGTACTGTTCACCTACCTACAGCAGTACTGTGTGTAGTAATATCCACATCATCCAGATGTTCTGTACTGTTCACCTACCTACAGCAATACTGTGTGTAATAATATCCACAGCACCCAGATGTACTGTACTGTTCACCTAGCTACAGTAGTACTGTGTGTAATAATATCCACAGCATCCAGATGTTCAGTACTGTTCACCTACCTACAGAAGTATTGTGTGTAGTAATATCCACATCATCCAGATGTTCTGTACTGTTCACCTACCTACAGCAGTACTGTGTGTAGTAATATCCACAGCATCCAGATGTACTGTACTGTTCACCTACCTACAGTAGTACCGTGTGTACCGGTAATAATATCCACAGCATCCAGATGTTCAGTACTGTTCACCTACCTACAGAAGTATTGTGTGTAGTAATATCCACATCATCCAAATGTTCTGTACTGTTCACCTAGCTACAGCAGTATTGTGTGTAGTAATATCCACATCATCCAGATGTTCTGTACTGTTCACCTACCTACAGTAGTACTGTGTATAGTAATATCCACATTATCCAGATGTACTGTACTGTTTACCTACCTACAGCAGTATTGTGTGTAGTAATATCCACAGCATCCAGATGTTCTGTACTGTTCACCTACCTGCAGTATTACTGTGTGTAGTAATATCCACATCATCCAGATGTTCTGTACTGTTCACCTACCTACAGCAGTGTAGTAATATCCACATCATCCAGATGTTCAGTACTGTTCACCTACCTACAGCAGTATTGTGTGTAGTAATACCCACAGCATCCAGATGAGCAGTATTGATAATTGTAATAGTAAGTGTAATAGTAGCTGTAACAGTAAGCTGCATGGGAATCTGCAAGGAATAAATACAAACTCATGATTCATCAGTTTTTATTTTATTCTATACAGTTTCAAAGATGTAAGGAAAAATAGAGAGAAAAATAAATAATATGAGAAATAAATAATGATTATATAGGTAGGTAAGTAAGTGGGTATGTAGGTTAGTTAGTTTGCTGATTGATTGATTGATTGATTAATTGATTTATTTATTTAGGAAATGCCACTCGCCATATGCCGTTGTCCAGATGCGGGATAGTGCATGCCGAATTGCGCTTTTCTAAGAGATGGTTTAACTCTTAGGTTTAATACATCTATATAGAAATCAAAGTAAAGAACGAAAATCTTGATCCATATCGTAACATTCTCGATAATAAAACTTTTTCACAATGTGAGAGAAAGAGGGAAAAGGTGAAATCTCGCAGGGAATCAATCTTGATCAAGAACTTTAACCATTGTAGTAGTTTACACAATATAGTCAAGACAACATACGCAATTCAATTAATTACAATGAATTAATTAAAACCCTTGCCAAGGAAATCTTTAAAGCTTTGATATTTTCAATAACATAAAGTCTAACCGAACACAGGAATTTGAGATCCAGGATAGATTCATCTATAAGTTATCATTATAGTAATTACTAGTATTAAAAATGAATATTTTTATCGCCTTCTTATCATTTCAGACAAGCAACATCGAACCTGTGACTGGTGATCAGGGGAAATCGATTTACTAATTAAGAACGAATTACTTCTTAGTTAAGAAAATAAAATCATGTTTCTCAATGAAAAAAATATGGGAATTTAAAAGGACGCCTCGTGTGATACTTGCCAAGAATATTGGATAGCATTGTGGTTAACTAAACACTCTTTGCAGTATCAGAAATGTATATTACAACATCTAGAATACTTTGGCATCATAATTTTATTGCTTATCAAATAAACTTCCTTAATTTCTTCTTCTTCTTCTTCTCATTATTATTATTATTATTATTGTAAAACATAAATTGAGATAATGATTTTGTTGATGATGAGGAGGATGAAGATGATAGCTATCCTAACGGGACAAATACCCCTGCGGCAACGAAGTTGAAACATGCAATAATCCAAGATCCAAGATACATAACTGGAATAAGTGTAATGGATGTTCCACTTGTATATTCTTAGGTATAATTAATGAAAAGAAGAATTGCGATATATGTGCACTGTGACCTTGGCCTTGTAGATATGACCTAGTTTCAAGATCATGAGTCATCCTTTGGTCGCGGACAACAATTATGTAAAGTATAACCTCCCTCCAACATAACAGGAAGAAGATATGGCCGGGACAAGAATTCTGGCTGTGTGTGCACTGTGACCTTGACCTTGTAGATATAACACTAGTTCAAGGTCATGACACACCCTTGGGTCACGGGACAACAATTATGTAAAATAAAATCTCCCTACAACATGACAGAGAGAAGTTATGCCTAGGAAAAGAATTCTGGCTGTGTGTGCATTGTGACCTTGACCTTGTAGATATAACTATGGTTCAAGGTCATGATATACCCTTTGGTCATGGACAACAGTTGTGTGAAATACGATCTCCCTGCAACGAAACAGAAGAAAGTTATGGTCCGGAAAAGAATTCTGGTTATGTGTACACTGTGACCTTGACTTCGTAGGTATGTCCTTGATTCAAAGTCCTGATACACTTTTGGATCATATACAACAATTGTGTAAAATATAATATCCCTCCAACGTAACAGAAAGAATAGATGGCCCGGAGAAAAATTCTGGCTTTGTGTGCACTGTGACCTTGACCTTGTAGTTATGACTTTGGTTCAAAGTCACGACACACCCTTTGGTCATGAACAACAATAGTGTGATATATTATCTAAATCCAATCTGGCTGTAAGAAGTTATGGCCCGGACAAGGATTTTGACTTTGTGTGCACTGTGACCTTGACCTTACAGATATGACCTTGGGTTGAGATCATGACACATTCTTTGGTTATGGATAACAATGGTGTAAAATATCATTCAGACACAACTTGGAAGTAAGAAGTTCTGGTTATGTGTGCACTGTGACCTTGACTTTAAAGATATGACCCTGAGTCTAAACCATACCACATCCTTGGGTCATGGACAATAATTGTGTGAAATATTAAAATCACATCGAAAATGGCAGAAGTTAAGGACCGAACATGGTTTTGTTGCTATGTGTGCATTGTGACCTTCACCTTGAAGATATGACCTTGGGTCAAGGTCATGACATACCTTTGAGTCATGGACAATATTTTTATAAAATATCATCCAAATCCGACAAGGGAGTAAGAAGTAAAAAGTGAACAGACGGACAGGCAGGGTGATTACATATAACCCCCAAACTTTGTTTGCGGGGGTGTTATAATAATAACAACTAATACTACTATTATTTTTTTTTCAGTTTGATAATATTATTAGTATTATTTTACTCTTAAAGCTGTATACCCTATGTTCGCTGGTACAGTGCATATTGTAGGTAAATTTATTCTAAATTGTAGGGTATACAACTTTAATACTTTGAGTCCATCAATATAGATTTTACTTTACTCAAATACCAGTGGCGGATTTGGAGGAGGGCCTGTGGCCGTCCCTCCCTTTTGGTCACATATTTACTAGTAAAAATCCAGATTTTGCACCAAGAATGGTTGAAAAGTTTGACTAATACCCATTCCCCCACCCCCTTTCTGAATTCCTGGATTCCCGGTGACCTGTCCTGCCTTTTGGAGGAGACAATAAAAACCGAAATCTCGTACCACGGTAGATATCGAAACTTAAATGATTCGTTTCTGTTCCGGAGGATCCAATGCGGAAATTTGAAATTTCTACATATAAAGCCTCGGGTAGACATGGTCATCATTTAAGTAAATAATCTTGGTGACCTTTCTTATGATACAAATATAAATAGGTTAGCGCGGATAGTGGAATATAAGTAGTAGTGGAAGTAATAGTAGTAGAAAATCTCCTATAATGATTGTTTATATACACAATGTATGTATGGGTCCGGGGTCCGATTTTTCAAGTGATAGAATATTAAAAAGTATGTTGAATAAAAGCAAAATGTATTTTTTTTTTCTATGAAAATCTCCGACAGCTCAAAGAATAGCCCGACCATGATATGTAGACCTATTTACGACTGTTTCGTTAAGAGCAGTGGCATTATATATTTGGTGAAGACATGTACAGTGTATGTAAATATTGACACCAGAATTTAAATTTCGTCATTTTTAAATTGACACATACGGTATGAAATAAACTTATCAAAACCTTAAGTACTAAGTGCCAGTGGCATGTAGTGTATTTGTAAAGTCGTGATCCTGCGTATTAGACTAGTTATGGGACATTTAATTTCGTGTATTTCTAAATACTGTCTCGCTATTTAAAGAAACCGTTAACCTCAGGATAGTATCAATGTTTTCATTTTACTATGGTTGCAGTACAAAAAAAACAAATAAAAAACCGCACATACACACACACAAAAAAAAAAAAAAAAAAAAAAAAAAAAAAAAAACAAAAAAAAGAGAGAGAGAGAAAATTACCTAAACTTAATACATATGTAGTATAGTTTATTCAGCGAAAGCACCGCTGCTTATAGCTAGGATATACAAATTCTAGTACATGTATATGAATGGTTCATACTACCGTAGTACGTGTTATAACAGTATAAACACAGGGACAAAGCTCGCTTGAACCCGGGATCGATTGGGGTATGTATATATGGCGATCCCGGGTTCAAGCGAGCTTTGTCCCTGTGAGAATAACACTGTATTTCTTACATGGAAGTTATGTTTTATATATTTTGCAATATAACACATTTCTTTTGTATTAATACAATTATTTGAGCAAAGCTACTACACTAATTCAATAGACATAAGGTCTTCGAAAATAATAAGGTGTCAGAAATGTCAAATGGCGGTTTTTTGGTGACGTCATAGACATTCCATCAAAAGGAAGGGTTAGGGGAAATATAACTTTGTTGATTTGTCTTCGCAAACAGTACCATGTATTATCATAGTAGTAAAATGTAGGTCTTAAACATACTAACATACCAAATCATATAGGTTATTTGCATCAATTTTGTGTCAAAATAAAAGGGGGGGGGGTGTTCTTCGGCTTAGTTTTAGATATAACACGGTTTTATATGATGCCAGTCAGCCTTTTCTGTCATAACGCATATAAAGGATTCTAAAATTGAAACTGAACTCGAAGGAAAGATATAATACTACAAATAAAAAGTGTTTATAATCTGCTGATTTACATAAAATTGACAATGCAATCTTGTAGAGTCAAACATAGCATCTTTTAGATGCTATGTTTGACTCCGGAATTAGTTACTAAATTGGAATGAAGCATATTTTAAAAGACTCCATAATTTTGATTTCTTGATCAAACGAAAACAAATATGGGTAGGTAGTGATTTAATGCCATCGATTTATTTGTGTCTTACATGTATATGTTCCTAAAATGAAAAAGATTTTTTAAAAAAGCCCATATTTTTCACTTGAATTTTCTTAGAGATGGTAACCCTTAAGTTATGATAGTCGGGGACATTTCGACATAATATGGAATTCATCCTCCAAGTCTGGTTTATATAGAGGACACATTCATCTTTCTATAGGTACATTTTATACCAGTCTGTCCCAATACACAAAGGATGAGATGAAAGAGACAATTTAAAGACATAATTTACTTATGAACTTCTTATATCAATCATAGATCAGCTTTGACAAATATGATTGAAAATTAGCATGGTCAACTAAGTGTCGATACATGTGACATTTTGATGATGTATTTATTCATTTGTGTATTTATGTTTATAACTAACATGTAATCACAATTTCATTTCTTCTTTAAAAGAAGAAGATATTTGTTGTCTGATGAACGACACACAGATATATATGTATAGCTCATTATCTATTTCCTCAAGTTCATCTGGTTCTGAAAATGTTTTATCATTTTTTTTTATCTCAGTGACAAACTTACCTTTGATAAAAGCAAGACTTATTATTCCAAACAAAAGCGCAGACATATATTCCACCGCCATGTTCCTTTCTACTTAAACTGTACCGCTCGCTTGATCTTATACCTATATCACGGGCAATTTGAAAAATTAAAAGGACGCCGAGGTAAGTATTCTTAAAATCGTTGACGTATTTAACTTTTATTTATACTTACATATAACTAACAATACAGATCTAATGTTTTTATCATCAGCGGTGAATTTATCGAATTTTTTTCTTTCTTTGAATTTTGTTTTGTTTTTGTTTGTTTGTTAGTTTCTTTGATGTTGTTGTTGTTTTGTTTTGGTTGTTTTTTATGCTTTATTTCTTTTTTCTACATTATTCAAATTTTAATCAAGGGACTTAAAGGTTTTATCACGCAAAATTAAGAGTTATGACAAAAAAACCTGGCGATATAACTCACTTTCAAACCAGCATTTCTTTTCGGGACGGAAATAAGTCCGAGAAAAGATAGCGCAAATTTTTCTCTGCCAACCTTAATTATTTTAGTAGACATTGGATTTATGTATAAAAAGTTTCCTGGCACATTTTAAGTAGAAGTTACTGTTATATTGTTTTAATGATATTGACTTGACTCCTCCTGGAGTATTCTTGATGCTCCAGGATTTGGCGTGTAGACGATAATTGTCCCATCCTTTATCTCTATTGTTTGGCATATTGATGACGATTTCATATCTCGGCATGCAGTTGATGCTTATCGTATCCTTTATCTACAGGATTTGGCATGAAGATGATGCTTGTCGCATCCTTTATCTACAGATTTGGCATGAATATGATGATAGTCCCATCCTTTATCTACAGGATTTGGCATGTAGATGATGATAGTCCTATCCTTTATCTACAGGATTTGGCATGTAGATGATCATAGTCCCATCCTTTATCTACAGGATTTGGCATGTAGATGATGATTGCCCCATCCCGTAACTACAGGATTTGGCATATAGAAGATGGTCCCATCCTATGTCTACAGGATTTGGCATGTAGATGATGCTTGTCCCATCCAATATCTCTATGGTGTGGGATATTGATTGTCCCATCCTATATCTATAGGATTTGGCATGTAGGTTATGCATGTCCCATCTTTTTTGTACAGGATTTGGCATGTAGATAACGATAGTCCCATCCTTTATCTACAGGAATTGGCATGTAGATGATGATAGTCCCATCCTTTATCTACAGGATTTGGCATGTAGATGATGATAGTCCTATCCTTTATCTACAGGATTAGGCATGTAGATGATCTTGTCCCATCCTTTATCTACAGGATTTGGCATGTAGTTGATGTTTGTCCGATCCTTTAACTATAGGATTTGGCATTTAGCTGATATTTGTCCCTTCCTTTATCTACAGGATTTGGCATGTAGAAAATGCTTGTCCCATCCTTTATCTACAGGATTTGGCATGTAGGTGAAGATAGTGTCATCTTTTATCTACAGGATTTGGCATGTAGATGATGCTTGTCTAATCCTTTATCAACAGGATTTGGCATGTAGATGATGCTTGTTTAATCCTTTATCAACAGGATTTGGCATGTAGAGGATGCTTGTCGCATCATTTATCTACAGGATTTGGCATGTAGATGATGCTTGTCCCATCATTTATCAACAGGATTTGGCATGTAGATGATGCCAGTCCGATCCTTTATCTATAGGATTTGGCATGTAGATGATGCTTGTCCCATCCAATATCTCTATGGTGTGGGATATTGATTGTCCCATCCTATATCTATAGGATTTGGCATGTAGGTTATGCATGTCCCATCTTTTTTGTACAGGATTTGGCATGTAGATAACGATAGTCCCATCCTTTAACTACAGGATTTGGCATTTAGTTGATGCTTGTCCCTTCCTTTATCTACAGGATTTGGCATATAGATGATGCTTGTCCCTTCCTATATCTATAGAATAAGGTATGTAGATTATGCATGTCCTATCCTTTATGTATAGGATTTGGCATGTAGACGACGATAGTCCGATCCTTTATCTACAGGAATTGGCATGTAGATAATGCTTGTCCTATCCTTAATCTACAGGACTTGGCATGTATGTGACGATAGTTCCATCCTTTATTTACAGGATTTGGCATGTAGATGATGTTTTCCCCATCCTTTATCTACAGAATTTGGCATTTAGATGATGCGTGTCGCATCCTTTATCTACAGGATTTGGCATGTAGATGATGTTTGTCCCATCCTTTATCTACAGGATTTAGCATTTAAATGATGCTTGTCGCATCCTTTATCTACAGGATTTGGCATGTAGATGACGTTTGTCCCATCCTTTTTTTACAGGATTTGGCATGTAGATAATGCTTGTCCCATCCTTTATCTACAGGATTTGGCATGAGATGATGCTTGTCCCATCCTTTTGCTACAGGATTTGGCATGAGATGATGCTTCTCCCTTCTTTATCTACAGGATTCGGGATGTAAATGATGCTTGTACCATCCTTTATCTACAGGAGTTGGCATGAAGATGATGCTTGTTATTTTTGTGAGAAATATTTCCTTGCTCTACCTTTCTTGAAAAACATATCTTGTTTAAGTTGAAAAAAAACTCAAAGAAAAAAAAACCCACCAGGTCTGGTTCTTTCTGCCTGTTAGTGCTTGGAATGAATAGGACTGCTACCTACTTATAACCAAATTAACAAATTATTGTGTCCCCTTATAATAGGCCAGCTTTTGTATTGCTGTTAGGATTTCATGCAACTTCTGAAAATACATTCAAGGGCTTTTTACATGTTCAATGACAATTCATGATATAAACATGACCTCTTAACAGCAACACGTTACATTCATGATATTTGTCCCCTTCAGTTTCAGTTAACCAGTCACACTAAATGTACTCAGGAAGCGCCTCCACTGGATATGAATATTAAAATCAAAGATACGAAGAATAAAAGAGATGATAATGATAACTGAAGACAGTTTCAGTAAGACATTTTATATAATATCGTTTTGAGGCAATCTTAGTAAAGCTGGGACCCTCGTGGATGATGGCAGAAGCATTGATAACAGGAATTTTCATTGTTGATTGCTATTAAGGAGATGATATATGTATGAAACCAGTTGAATGTTCTATAATTGAACTAAACCCTTTTAGGTATGCCCGTACATAAATTCTGACTCCAGATTTAAATTTGTAGAAATCCATTACGAAATACACTTTAAGATATACACAATGTATTTTCTTGCTGTCAGTAAAAGCTATCAAAACTTCCCTATCACTGTTCTCTATTACTTTTCATAGATCTACTTGAAATTCCAGTATTCAAAATAGTTGTTTGGACAGTAATATATACGGAAGGATACGTCCTCAATTTTTAAGATTCTCCTTTATCACGGAGTAGCTTGCTGTTATCGTGCTAAAGGTTCAAAAGTCAGATTTACGTCCACCCAACTGCAACCTTTGAAGAAATAGTGCAATGTCTGTGTCAATGTTTGTCTATTCTAGCGAGGACAGCTGTGATGATTTAATCGATTCATTGTAAGAGTCTTTTCATAAAGATAAGTTTTGACCACAGTCGTGTGAATTCTTTAAGATAACTTCCCCTCCCTCGCCAAGGCGAAACCGACGGTGTATGAATTTATGTTCACGATCAACACTCGTGTTGATCCATTCGGAACAAACTCGCCCTTTACTTGTACCTACGTAAAGGTCGAGGATGTCCGAATGATGTTGACCAACATTCGTACGTGTAACTGCCGACTTCCTCGTCTCTTCTCTTTTCTCTTAATTTTCACATTTTCAAATGTTTTTCGCATATTTCATATAATAATAAAGATAACACTTTTCAAACTACAAATGTATAAAGACGTGTCTTATGAAATGATGTTTTTACTTGAACTATAGTCAAATCGACTGTCTAGGGACTACTTCACAGTTTGAATTGTAGTCCGAGATTCTCTGCTCTTCTCCCACTTTTGATATCGGTGATTTGTGAGAGATGGTCAGAAAGACTTTGTTCATCAAGCGTTGGAATTTCCGCAAACCGCGGATATTGAAAGTGGAAGTAGAGCAGAGAATCTCGGGCTATTTTCATTGCAATACACTGCCGTTACTGAGAATTAAGGACGTATGTGGATCACATGGAACACTGTTGCTTTTAGTTCATCAATCTCATCGCAGAATTTGAATAACCAATCTAGCCTTTAAATATACAAATCAGTATAAATAAAAATTAAAAACACCTAACTGGAAAAGATGGACACTGCACACTCCATGCAGCGACGGATCCAGGATTTCCTTAAAAGGGGGGGGGGGGCACATGTGTATTTGTTAAAGTACACGGCCATTTTTGTGTCAAATCTGGATTTGTACTTGTAAATATGTGGCGGAAGGGGGGGAAGAGCCCCCCCCCCCCCCCCCCCCCCCAACTGAACCCACCACTGCCATTGAATCAACATGATGGCCCAGGATAACCTTATGAACAGGTTTCTCTCTGCAGTACCTTATTTTCATTAACATAACTCATTTCAATCAAAATGAGATCGGGGTGTCGATCTAGATCTCTTCTCACAACAAGATGTGAGTAAGAGTATCTTTCAGGACTTTCAGGTCATTTGATTTTAGAAAGGGGGGGGGGGAGTTGTAGCACACACACACACACACACACACACACACACTGTTTGTCGTAAAGCTTAATGATTTATTGTCGGTATGACAACTGAATAATTAGCTACAAAGACTGGGGTTATGATGATTCACAAACGCTTAGATGATTTATCTTCAATTTCTAAGTAAAATCTTATTTTTTTAATCTTTTGTTTTACCATGATTATTATCTTAAATGAGAAAATAATGAAATATATATAATCTATGTATACTTCTTCATTCAATTCAAATGAGGATTTCAAAATATTTATAAAAGGATTTGTAAAAAATTACTGAAAATCGCATTATGGCCTAGGATAAAACCAAAGAGGTACCCTCTCATGCATTCGGGATCTCTCCCGCCTTTACTCATAAAAGAATGCTGCAATATGTAGAACTCAAAACGGAAACGTACAGTGAAATAGTCCCATTCAAATAAATCCTTTAATTTTAATACATGTATAGACTAACAGTAATGTGGGTTCTTGCTATTAACACTAAATGAGAAGATAATCCTCAAATACGTACATATGCACAACCATTGTAATTGCCCGAGATAAAGCTGTCAAGACCTATGTATTTTATTTCTGTACAAGTTACATTGATTGGTGACGTCATAACGCCCCATATTTGACCCACTTTTCAACACAGAAGGCGATGTTTGGCTGGATTACACTCCTATATTCCGACGGTCCGATAGTCCGACGATCCAATAGTCCGACGGTCCGATAGTCCGACGGTCCGTTACACCTATATTCCGACGGTCCGATAGTCCGACGATCCAATAGTCCGACGGTCCGATAGTCCGACGGTCCGTTACACCTACATTTCGACGGTCCGATAGTCCGACGGTCAGTTAGTCCGACAGTCCAACGATTCAATAGTCCGACGGTCAAAACTTGAATGTTGATATTATCTGACGTCTAAAGAAAAAACAAGAGGCCAGACCGAGCCTACATCCCGCAAAGACGCACCAATGTAAGGAAGCGTCCACGTGCCACGGTCTGATTTTTTTTATCTCCAAATGAGGAGATACTAACACCTAATTAGTAGATAGTAAGTCCTAATTAGGATTAAGCTATCATCTAATTAAGTGATAGTAAGTCCTAATTAGGTCTTAACTATCTCCTAATTAGGAGATATGTTTAAGTCCTTATTCGGATATAGTCCTAATTATGAGGTTATTTTACTTAATTAGGAGATAACTATCACCTAATTAGGAGATACTAACCCTTGTACTTAGGAGTTATTATCTCCTAATTAGGACTTTGTTGTCACCTATTTAGGAAATAGTAAGTTCTAATTAGGAGATAGTTAGTCCTTAGTTAGGACTTAGCTGTCATCTAATTTGGAAATAGTAAGTCCTAATTAGGACTTAGCTATCACCTAATTAGGAAATAGTAAGTCCTCATTAGGACTAAGTTATCACTTAATAAGGAGATATAAATCGCTCCTATTTAGGAGATAGCAAGTGTAAATTAGGACTTAGCTATCACCTAATTAGAAGATAGTATCAGTTGTAACTTTAATATGTAAGACAGAAGCCATTGGTAAAAAGTATTTTAACACAGCACTCTCTTGCTTGATATTTAGTTGCGTAGCTGGAAGGTAGTATCAGTTGTAACTTTAATATATAAGACAGAAGCCATTGGTAAAAAATATTTTAACACAGCACTCCCTTGCTTGATATTTAGTTGCGTAGCTAGACTTAATTAAATGTGTATGCTTTAAAATTGGACGCGACATTTATATATGCAAGGGCCGTATGTAAAGATGATGGATAAATCCAAAGCACAAGTCCAAAAATCATAAAACCAGAGGACATACAAAATCAGTGAAAATGAAAAACAAATGGAAAATAACAAAATATGTCTACTTGAAGAGCATATGTGAACCCCTGTGATGGAGTGAGATCAGGTGCCCGGGGAGAGTGAGCATCTCCTGCTTGCTAGCAACACCCGTCACATATACCCAGTAGAAAGAGTCAGATCGTGTAAATTCCATATGTATTTATATATGGAGAAGTCGAAGTAGGTAACCTTCTAGTATAGAAGGTGTCAAATCTGTGTAAAATGATCGGAATCGGTCTCAGTCCAGAATATCATTTAAAAGTCTGGATAACGAGATATCATATGGAGTAATAAGAGTCTCGTAACGACCATAGAATTTCCTCAGTGACGTTGCTAGTCTAGCACATATATAACCCTGGTTGAGCAGCTTAACTGAAAGTCGCCTAGCCCCCAGAACAAAGTCACTGTAATTTGAACATGCTCTGGAATAACGTATTAACTGAGATATGAATACGCCGTATGCGGGCGATAATGGAATGTTGCTACTTATGAAAGGAAAGTTTGTGATAGCGAAATTGAAATCGTCACGTTTGTCATAGAGTGAGGTGTTCAATTGACCATTAATGTCGAAAGACAACATAATATCTAAATACGAAGTAGAATTACTACTTTCTGTGGTTTCTTTGACCTCAAGTTCACTTGGATAGATGATGCTAAGGTAATCCGCGAATGAAGGGTTATTAATTGAAAGCAAGTCATCTATTTATCTGTAAGTAAAATTGAAGCCAAGAGCCAATTGTTTTTTTCCTTGCGAAAGCAAAGACTGAATGAATTCAGCTTCGTATGAGTAAAGGAATATGTCAGCCAGAAGCGGAGCACAGTTAGTGCCCATTGGAATGCCGACAATTTGTTGAAAAACCTTACCTCCAAACACCACATGCTAGGGGATCCTGTGGGGCATGCCCCCCCCCCCCCCTAACCCTTTCACAATGACACTTTGATGCCATGTTTTAACATTTGACGGTATCAAACCTTTGTGGAATTAATTTATGTGGAAGTGTGTGTATATATATATATATATATATATATATATATATATAATATATATATATATATATATATATATATATATATATATATATATTATATATATATATGTGTGTGTGTGTGTATGTATGTATGTATATATAACTATAACGGGCTTTGAGATGTTTTGATGCATGAGGATGACATTAGCACATGTTTAGGGCTCTCTTGTGAGCAGGACCCTGACTTCATTTGTTATCCAATTTCAATGAAACTTGGGGTCTTTTACGTGCTGAGTCTATCCGCGACAAGAGTCTTGGCGCCCAAAGACATCTTTAACCTCTTTACCATAACAGGTACACCCGCGTATGGTTTGCCGGTGTGACGTACATAAAAAAATGACCCACGTTGAGAAATGACTCCAGCGTCATTTTTCAACGGATTGAGGGTCGATTTTCAACGTTAAAAAGTGATTCCCCTGATAATTGGCCACTTTCCAATTCCGCGCCCCTACCGAATTTCCCGCAATTCCAAAACAAAATGGCAGTATAAGCGGACATACGCTACGGGTCAGGTATAATGTCAATAAGTAGTATACGATCCGGCAGTAGAAAATATGAGACATGCGCTTTAAGCAGTTTTAAATATAGAACAATACTGTTTTATAAACCGCGGGAAATTGAAAATATAATGAACATGGAAGCCGACAACGCCACGGATGAAGACGAAATATCTCCATATTCACTGATTATTATGGCTATATTCAAAACAACGACCAGGCCGCAGAGATTGTAGAGGAGTATACAACAAACATCTCTACATATTATGTTGAAACTAGATGCACCAAAGGTTTCGGTGCTTTTGACATATATCATGGCAATTTATCTAATATAATTTAACCAAAAAAAAAAATCTTTAAAAATGACGTAAAAATAGTCTGTATATCATTTTCTCTCCAAAAAATGACTCAGTGGTGGATTCAAGGGGCGGAGGGGGCGCTCGCAGCCCCCCCCCCCCTTCCTCCCATCAAAAGACTTTGTTTTCATGATCTGTCATGCAGAATATGATTAACATGCGCCATTTATGAAAATATTAATCATTTCATTGATTACAAATTATGGACCATAATACAAAAATACAAAAAAGCATCAAATGTTGTCTTCTTTATCAAGTAAATAGACAAAGGATTCACCTGATTTTAAGTGTAACATGTCATCACTTTCTTGTTTCTTGATCCTCAACCATTTGATATATACCAAATTCAATGAGTGTAATTGTATATATCTTGTATCATATTTTACTCAGTGTTATTGAAGGATTACAACAGGTAGAGTATGATGTATCATGTATACAGGACAGACCTGTTAGAACATAGCATACTTACGTGCCAATCAACAAGGAGATAGAAGAATTTTATGAAAGATGAGGGAATGCTAGATTGATTTATAATGTAAATAAAGAATAATAATGAAGACAATTTAAGACACTCAAAATAAATGTCTACGCTAAAAATATGTTTCCTTACGATCTATTTCAATAACAGTAATTGCGCTTCCGGTCGTATACTACTCATTGAAATTAATATCCCCGACCCATACGGGGTACTCATTGACATTGTCGCCGAGCCATACGCTACTATGGGTGCATCTCATCAGTCATAACGGGAGTGGGGATTTCTTAATGAATAAATGACTGTTTAGCTCAGATCTGTTAAAATTACATTATTCATACGACTGTGTCTTCATGCTTTTATGAATTGTAGCTTGTAGTACTAAGAGAAATTAGTCAAATTTGGTCATATTTTGTAACAGGTATTAAGCCGGTTTATCACCTGTATCCCCAAGTTCCCCTAGCAAAAGTCAAATGCGACATTCCTTGATTTTGTGACGGCATTGGGTTTTACTCTACTTGTAAGTCATGAGATTATGTGTATGATTTTGGAAAACTTTGTGAAAACGTTTTGATATCGTGTTGTGATTCGAAATTGTTGTCGTGAAAATCGTGCTTTTTTAACATTATAAAGAAGTCTGAGAATGATAAGTAATCAGGTATACAGTCTATTTTTATTTTGGGGCATTAAAATCATAGCAGTTATGCTTTGAAAGTGACAATGGCGTCATGACCTTAGCAACGCTACCTAGTAACGTCATGAAACTGTTTTCAAAATGCATGAATTAGATTAGGGATAACATATTTCTAATTGAACGATTTGCAGGTATAAATTGTATCATTTACTGTCGCAAATACACGTTTTACCACTCCGCTGACGCGTTGCGGTAAATAAAAAACGCCAATAAAAGTGTTGTTTTAGATACATGTAAATGATACAAACAACATTACATGGTAAATGTGATCTCAGCCGGTATTGACCCGAGCCGTAGGGCGAGGGCTGATGCCGGACTGAGGGCTGAGATCACGTGAACTAGACTACACTACTTTGACGTCAGCGCAAATAACTGACAGCGTCATTTTACCGTGTACGTCTATGACGTTAAAATAACCTGAGACCAGGGCCGAGACAAGGGCATTCGGACATCCTCGTCCTTTTCCTGCGTAAAAAAACTCACTCGTAGCCATTATTGAAAAATAGTTCCTGTAGTTATGGACGCTTGCATGTGTACCAGACAAATAGGTCAGTGCTTGGCATGTAATGAAGACAGTAGAAGACTTTCACGATTCAAAGGACATGAGTTAAACAGTAATCCCGAACTACTGCAGCTTTAATTACTTTCCTTGACATACATTGTGTTCTGGATTACATTTTACATCGCTGAATTATTACTGAGTACAATGCAAGAAACCGACTGATGCATGGAATCGATGTAAGCCATTCCGCCGAGTGGCGTCCGAGTCTTTTTACGTAGGTACAAGTAAAGGGCGAGGTTGTTCCGAATGGAGACAAGGGCTGAGATCACAGAAAGTTTTGGGTGATCTCAGCCCTGCTCTGTGGGACAGGCAACACTGCCAGTGCTTGTTCCACACAGTAGTAAAACAGTGTTTTCGGGGCAAATACAGTACTAAGTATATAATACATAAACAGCATTACATGGTAAATGTGATCTCAGCTACATGTATGGTTTCAGCCCTCAGTCAGGTATCAGCCCTCGCCGAGATTAACTTCCTGTGGTCTCAGCCCTGGCCCCTCGGGCTCTATCATACCATCGTCATCAGCTGCCTTCTACATGTATTTTAAGGCGCCTGTACATTTGTCCTTGTAACATGAATTTAGATGAAAGTATTGATCGTGTGATGGAAGGAAGAGGTAGATAATCTCGCCATCGCCATTGCGTCATTATCATTTGCATTTGCGTCATCGTCATCGCGCAACCACCCTTCAATTCGAGGATACGGTGGCGCGATCGTGGGCTACATGAAAACCTCTTTAGACTATTGGACAGTCGGACTATCGTGTTTTGCGCTTAAGTGCTTGACATTCGACGAAAGTATGTCATTCTGGATAAACGTTACGTTGTCATGGGACACCGGCTGTTTCTTTCAATTTATAACTTCCCTCCGGAGTGATTTAATGACGTAGTTTATAAATAGGAAATGGAAGTTTCCAGTATGATATTTTGGCGTTAAAAGCGAATAAGTGTCTTATTTTGTATTTTCATGCAGGAATAAAGTACAATGGCTGATGCATTTATTAGATATAATGCGCTTTATATCTAATAAATGCATCAGCCATTGTACTTTATTCCTGCATGAAAACACCAAATAAGACACTTATTCTATATCAAATCTATATTACTCTTATGATATATTAGTATTTCTGGTCAAACCAATTTCATAAATTGGATAAATTAGTGAAATTCATTTCGTTGCAAGTTACTCTTATGATTTCAATATGTTTACATATTATTGAAAACATATTTACGCATTTGAATGATTATCTCTCAAATGTGAGGTTGTCCCCAACCTGATTAAAGAAGAAAAATAGAAATATATATCACAAAATTCAATGCACATCTTATATATTTATATGTATTAATCCATTGAAAATAATAATAGATAATAAGAAAAAACAGAAAAAAGTCCGACATGATAATGAAAACCTCGCCTTTCGCATTGATAAAACAGGTATTACTCGGACAAAACTTCATCTTGTATGTATTGGTAATTTTCGTAATATATAGAGTCAGTTATTTTCCGATATTGGTAGGTATCTGGCGCCATAACCACTGTGACGTCAAATAGTTCTTATATAACCATCAACTTTATTCCTCATTTTCCGTACATCGCTTTCCATAGAGTTGGATTACGTCACATTTATCTAGTCAGAGGAGAGATAACCGTATTTCATACAGACGCAACAGTTCGACAAAAATAAACGACACATCCGAGTCATGTCAAAATAAAATAATCTATTGATAAATAAAAACATCATTGAGGTTGAAATGTTTTCTTGGATTCCGTGCCTAAAACTGGTATCAGTAATTGATCTGCCAGCCTATCAGCTTGGCTAGTCCTCTTCATAACATATTGGTTGGTGACATGACACGGAAAAGTTCGCTTGAACCCGGGATCGATTTTCGTATGTATATTCATCCATATATTCTCTACCCAGAGTTATCGCTCCTTACTCTGGCTAGAATGGTATCTATCTATCTATCTAACTATTTATCTATATATATATATATAATATATATATATATATATATATTTATATATATATATATATATTATATATATATATATATATATATATATATATATATATACATACATACATACGAAAATCGATCCCGGGTTCAAGGAGTTGGTGAATATACAGCCTTGCACCCTTGACACTAGAACTTGGAATAGGTCTATAGTTTCTCTATAGTCACACAACAATTAAGCTGCACATCACAAAACTAAGATTTACTATAATAGGGGTGTGTCAGGTTATACAAGGACTTATATAAGATACAACTCTTATAGATCGGTTAATCAATACTTCACATCTGATTATATCTTTAACTGTCTAATTTGGATTTTAATTTTGGAGGTCACAAAACCCGGATGTAAAACTTTATCTTTATGGAACTTTATACAAGTACAGGTATCACGTGATAATACCAAAACATGATTTTATATTCTCTCAGTAATGAATAATATATAAATTGCGCACACGGACGCTTTGTTTTAAAATTCTGCAATCATTTTACAGAGTGTATATTATCAAAACTATAATAACTTATAAAGAATACAGCGTCAATCCTGTAAAACATAATAAGAAATCAGTTCTGAATGCAGAATTGTACTGATAAATGTATTGGAGTGTTCAGTATTTGGCTGGTGGAGGTGGGTAGGCAGGTCCACCATAGCCAGGCTGGGGAGCTCCATATCCTGGTTGTGGTGCGCCATATCCTGGTTGTGGTGCGCCATATCCTGGTTGGGGAGCGCCATATCCATATCCTGGTTGAGGGGCGGTTGCTCCTCCCATTTGTTGCTGGTTACTTGTGTTCACTAAAATAAAAAAAAACCATGTAAATGTGGTTATGGAGTGCTATAGGAATTGCGTCTACAAGTTTGTCTGTACGTCTGTTTGCTCATCTGTCTATCTGTCGTTTTCTGTTTTCCGAAACTCTTGAATACAACCTGAGAATTAGGAACACTGGTATGTTAGGGGATAAATTAATATAAATTAATTTATATTTAATATAAATTAATAATTAAAACATATGAGTATAGACCAAGATTTTCTCAAATATTTCACTTATGAAGCTATGTAGACCTTACCGCTGAACCCGACCAAGGAATCATGGATTTCAAAAATATGATACGGGTAATCTGCTATTCAAAACCATTATACAACTTATTGTCACAAAGCACAATTTTTTGTTTGTTGTTGTTGGGGTTTTTTGTTTTTTAAAGTATTTTGTATTTTTCTTTTTTTTTTGGGGGGGGGGGGTGTTGTTTTTCCCGGTTTCTTTTTGTTGCTGTGTGTGTGTGGGGGGGGGGGGGAGGGGGGGGGGTGTAAACTGTTTTATTGTTAAGCGACGACATACTACACACGACGACAAATGTCAGTAAGATACAAGAGTTACTCAACTGACATTAAGAAATGAATTGAAAATTTTGCCTAAAAAGGGACAAAAAGTCAATTTAATATTTTAATAAAATGCTTTAATTTTGCTTTTGTGCTTTTTTTTACTGTTTTGTAGTAAATGTAATTAGTATACTGTGCAAAAAGGAATAATTATTTAGTTAAGTTATACAACTTTCACCTATTTTGTTCCAGTATTGAATAAACCGTCAGCTTTTCCGATGGATAAAGTTTTAGCAATCAGAAACCACTTATTCAAAACTGGTTAAGCTAATCAATGGTTAAAGTTTGAGAGACAATTGATTTGATTTGTGAGATTTCTGTATATCTTAATTACTTTACAGTGCTGGTTTCATTTGTTACAAATCAATACAATGACAATGACTGAAAGTCTACTAATTTCAAAGATATAGGTAGATGAAATTTACCCAATGGTTTGCTTAAAATGTTAATTTTGATACATATCTGCATGCATAATTACCAAACTTGATATCTTATTTAAAACATATGAGGAGTATCTTACTCATAACATGATATATTATCTAAGACCGTGATGGTTGGCAACAACTTTTAGATCGACTTAAAGAATGATATATCAATGAGTAGGATATATTTGTGATTGTGTATATTGACGAGTCGTAGATTGTGGTTTTTAGAAATTGCAAGGAATTTTAAAAATCTTGACAAATGGTTGTTTGGTGAATCTGTTACTGAAATAGTCCCCTCCTTTGGTTATTACCATTTCAATGGGAACGTTACTGAAACGCAGAATGTTGCTAGAATGAGCAGACAATGCATTTTTAATAATAACAAGCATAATGTTAAAACAATACAAGTCCCCCACCGGCCCCAACAAATTCATAAGGGGCTGAGAAGTAGGTCAGTGGCAGACAAAGGGTAACAGGCATTCTGAGAGTCTCAATATGTGTTTAATAGCTAGAGTTGCTAACTTTTTTCTTTTCTTTTTCTTTCGTTTTGACGTTTGAATAAAGGGCAACAACTTTGGAAAAACTGAATCATCCGTGAATAAAGTCGAACTTGATCTGTAACTCCTCGTGGGGAAGTTTGCTACCACGTTTCATATTGATATCTGTAAGCATGACCAAGAAAAGTGCGGAAAACTGATCTTGAACAAAGGGCAATAACTCTGGAAAAAGTAGGTCAAATGTGACCAAAGTCAAACTTGATTTGTAACTCATGCTTTCACCGGTTTCACCGGTTGGGGACTAAACTCTGTCATGAAATTTTAAATGTACAAACAAACTTTAAGGTGTTTGATACATATGTGTCTTGTGTTTTGAATAATAGATGGTAAGTATGGGAATTCCACAATGGAAGAAATGTAAAAAATGTCCTTATGAACTTTTGTGAAAAAGTTTTACACGTAATACATAATGCACCTAATTCTATGGTCTATTATCAGGTGGTCTGATTTCCGGTAAATATTATTCACAAAATCAGAATAATGAAATACTAACTTAAACGTTAAAAAAACCCCACCAATCGTAATATACATGTATTTGGAAAAAACAAGGTATTTGTAATGAATGTGTTTTGCTTGTTTGTTTGTTTGTTTTTGTTTTTTCTTTGCAGTTGTATCCGAATTTCATTTTGCCGTTGTGCGACGGATTTAGTTAATTCTTTTGCACCCACTCTGGATTTTGTCTCTAGTCTTATACGTGAATCTTCCATTATTAGTCTGCACTTCTTATTTTCTCTGTTTTTAGCTCACCTGAGCGTAGCTCAAGTGAGCTATTGTCATAGTGCAGCGTCCGTCGTCCGTCGTTAACTTTTCTACATTTTCGACTTCTCCAGAACCGCTGCACAGAATTTCACCAAACTCCATAGGAAGTAAGTACTAAAGATCCTCTACAAAGTTTGTGTTTTTTCTGCCGATCCGTGATCCAAGATGGCCGCCATTGGCTCTGATTGGTTGACACATTTTCGACTTCTCCTCCAGAACTGCAGCACAGAATTTCACCAAACTTCATAGGAAGTAAGTACTCAAGGTCCTCTACCACGTTTGTGTTTTTCTTTTTGCCGATCCGTAATCCAAGATGGCCGCCATTGGCTCTGATTGGTTGACACATTTTTGACTTTTTCTCCAGAACTGCTGCACAGAATTTCACCAAACTTCATAGGAAGTAAGTACTTAAAGTCCTCTACCAAGTTTGTGTTTTTATGCCGATCCGTTATCCAAGATGGCCGTCATTGGCTCTGATTGGTTGACACATTTTCGACTTCTTCTCCAGAACCGCTACACAGAATTTCACCAAACTTCATAAGAAGTAAGTACTCAAGGTCTTCTACCCAGTTTGTGTTTTTTATGCCTATCCGTGATCCAAGATGGCCGCCATTGGTTCTGATTGGTTGACACATTTTCGACTTCTTCTCCAGAAAAGCTGCACAGAATTTCACCAAACTTCACAGGAAGTTGGTACTCAAGGTCCTCTACCAAGTTTGTGTTTTTTATGCCGATCCGGGATACAAGATGGCCGCCATTGACTCTGATTGGTTGACACATTTTTGACTTCTTCTCCAGAACCGCTGCACAGAATTTCACCAAACTTCATAGAAAGTAAGTACTCAAGGTCCTCTACCAAGTTTGTGTTTTTTATGCCAGTCCGTGATCCAAGATGGCCGCCATTGGCTCTGATTGGTTGAAACATTTTCAACTTCTTCTCCAGATCGGCTGCACAGAATTTCATCAAACCTCATAGGAAGTAAGTACTCAAGGTCCTCTACCAAGTTTGTGTTTTTAATTCCGATCCGTGATCCAAGATAACCGCCATTGACTCTGATTGGTTGACACATTTTCGACTTCTTCTCCAGAACAGCTGCATAGAATTTCATCAAACATCATGGAAAGTAAGTACTCAACATCCTCTACCACATTTTTGTTTTTTATGCCGATCCGTGATCCAAGATGGCCGCCATTGACTCTGATTGGTTGACACATTTTCGACTTCTTCTCCAGAACCACTGCACAGAAATTCATCAAACTGCATAGAAAGTAAGTACTCAAGGTCCTCAACCAAGTTTGGTGTTTTTTATGCCGATCCGTGATCCAAGATGGCCGCCATGGACTCTGATTGGTTGACACATTTTCAACTTCTTCTCCAGAACCACTGCACAAAATTTCACCAAACTGCATAGAAAGTAAGTACTCAAGGTCCTCTACCAAGTATAGGTTTTTCATGCCGATCCGTAATCCAAGATGGCCGCCATTGGCTCTGTTTGATTGACACATTTTCATCTTCCTCTCCAGAACCCCTACACAGAATTTCTTGCTTGCTTCTAAATATGCACTTTGTGCTCAGGTGAGCTATATAGGCCCACTTGGGCCTCTGGTTCTTTTTTTATTCTTTTTTTTTTTTTTGATGGGATGTTTTTTTTTTTTTGTTTTGTTTCGTTTTTTGTTTTCCTTTTGTTTTTTGTTTGATTGTTTGTTTGTTTGTTATTTGCAACGACTGCCACCTGAAGATGGCGCTTGTCACGATTAAAAAAATGTTTCATAATTAGTTTGGCTGTTTGATCTTCAATATCGAATTTATGTCTCAGTGTCCTTTCTTGTATTTTTTCATTTATTTTTTTTGGGGGGGGGTGGGTGTTGGATGACATGTATTTCCCCACAAGTGTCCCGTTTTCTGACTTTACTTAATGTATCAATAATTAGATGCAATTTCTGCTCTAACCTAATTCAATTGTTATGACGTCATATATTCCGTAAGCATATTCCTTAAATAATGTGCAACATGCAGTCCTGCATTAATGTGACATAGAAGTATGGCAGACTTGGCTGATTGCGAGCAAAGGATGTTACTACGGGAAATGTTTAAAGGAGGATCATGACGAAACTGAAAAAAAAAATCGATGACATTGTATAACTGGAAAAAGGCTAAGTGTTGGAACACATTTGGGGAGAGTGTCTCTTTCTTATCACAAATGAATTGATTAACTGTTTTATCGATGAGAGACTTCATATTTGAGTTATTTGTCCAAAGCAAAAGTATTAGTATACTGCATAATACACCTGCAGTTGACTCATTATGTTTATAGGTATTCGTCATCGTCTGATTAGTTAGATATAAAGTATACATTCTCACCCACAGTGACACCAGCTCCTCCGTCTGATGTCATCGTCTGATTAGTTAGATATAAAGTATACATTCTCACCCACAGTGACACCAGCTCCTCCGCCTGATGTCATCGTCTGATTAGTTAGATATAAAGTATACATTCTCACCCACAGTGACACCAGCTCCTCCGTCTGATGTCATCGTCTGATTAGTTAGATATAAAGTATACATTCTCACCCACAGTGACACCAGCTCCTCCGTCTGATGACATCGTCAGATTAGTTAGACATAAAGCATACATTCTCACCCACACTGACACCAGCTCCTCCGCCTGTTGTCACAGCAGTGACACGTTTTCTCTGTTGCTTTTTGATAACGATTATAACGACAACTACGATGACACAGAAGATGATGAATGATACAATTCCTCCTGCAATTGCAGCCCACGAAATCTCACTGTATAAAAAATCATATACAGTTCTTAAATGCTATGTTCAATTGCATTTTTTTCTATATCGTGCCCCGTGTCGAGGTATGCACGGCACGTTAAAGATCCCTCACTGCTTCTGGTGGGTCCGTGGCAAATGTTAAAATCAGGCAGATGCCGTCACCATGTACGTGAAATATTCGTGGTGTGACGTTAAACAAAACTCTATCTATCAATCAATCAATCCTATATCGTGTATGCAAAATGTCTGGTATTTTGATATACACATTCATGTTTATAAACTTTACTTAAGATATTAACCGCTGTAGCCGTACTTTTCAAAGTAACGGTTCTATCCAAAGAAAGTGAAAATGTAGTCATACTGTGAAAAATAATGCTTAGAACTGTGATGTTGACCTTCAGGGGCCAGTTGTATGAAACTTTAACCACAGGGCTTTCGGCTCGTCCCCCACCCTTTAATTACACCAATATAATAATGTACACCAATATTTCATTATATTGGTGTAATAAAGGGGGTGGGCAACGAACCGAAAGCCCTGTGCTTTAAAAATAGGATCACGAATGTCGACATCCACGTCAACTGATCTTGACTGAAGCGGTACTGTGATCAATGATGTCGACATCCACATCGAATGATCCTACCTGCAGCAGTAATGCGATCAGAAATGTCGACATCCACGTCGGCTGATCTTACCTGCAGCAGTGCTGTAATCAGTGATGTCAACATCCACGTTAACTGATCTTACCTACAGCAGTATTCTGAGTACTGATATCCACAACATCCACCTGAACAGTACTGGTAATTGCTGCGATAATAATAGTAATAGGTGTAGCATGTTGCGCTGCTCACTTCTGTAAAAAGAAAATAATGTGATGTTTTAAATATGATATGTCCATGTACGCAAGCCCTGGGGTAACATGTAAAAATTCACTAAAATCTCGTGCGGTCTAGTTAGTAACATGCACGCACGAGTTACACAACTTATGCCCACAAGTTATACAACTTACGCGCACGAGTTACACAACTTGTGCCCACAAGTTACACAACTTGAGCGCACGAGTTACACAACTTATACCCACAAGTTACACAACCTATGCGCACGAGTTACACAACTTGTGCCTACAAGTTACACAACTTGTGCCCACAGGCTACACAACTTGCGTGCACAAGTTACACAACTTATGCCAAATGTATCAAACTTGCGTTTGAGTTTGTAATTTGCTCCCATGAGTTCCTAACTTGCACGCATGATTTATACCTTCATATCATGATTTTCCATAGCTGAGATTTTAAAACATTTAAACACTAAGTACTAAATTGCGAAAACCACAACACCAAAAATGCACTGGAGTTGCTTTGCAATGGGGCCAAAAAGAATTCCGAAAGTCTTGTAGATGCATGTTCAAAAACTTATCATAATTAATATGAAATTTTTATGTATCCGGATTCAAAGAGAGGGGAGAATTTGTTTAATGCCTCGAAATCGAAAATATGGGTCATACAGATTGTGTAATGTCGGCCCGCCCCAAAGTGTTTTCTGTGGCCAAAACACTTTAACCGTGACTATAATTTTTGAATCATCTTCAAAGTTGATGTCTTTATATTCAAAGAAAGACCTTTAGGAATTTGTTGCCGCCAGGGACATCAGTGTTTCCCAACCACATCTTGTTATGCTTTTGTCTTTGACGGGCCGAGTTATGTGAATGCTTCGTCCATCTTTTCGTCAGGCTTTCCATCATTAACACTTTACGATCTGTAATTTTTACATTAATGGCCCTTTAAACTGTACACGTGATAGAGATGTTCATTGATAGTAAATAATATGTGTCACGATTTCGATTTAAGGCAATACCTCAAAGGTCAAGGTCACTGTGAACTTCGATGGTTTTTTCCAACCTGTACTTATTCATACTTGGTAGAAGTATCCCATATGAAAAGACAATACGTCATGATTTCGACTTCAAGGTTATGAACATTTATGAATGGGGATTTCTAGCTCGATAACTCGGATCTGAATTAGTTCATGCTTGTTTGAAATATTCCCTGTGAAATCATATTGTCTGGCCTTGGATCAATGTCACACCTAAAAGGTCATTGTCAGTGTGAATTTTCGGATTTGTTCTATGATTTATGTATGTGCGTTCTTAGTTAATTCATCTTGAGCAGAATTGTTCCTTATGTCATACGTTATGGCAAGACGATATGTCATGACTTTGACTCATTGTCATAGAACTACAGCCCAGGTTAAATACATTGTAGTCGACATTAGGGTTTTTGTACACCTGATCTGAATTAATTCATACCTGGTTGGCATGTTCTCTATACAGGTACACGGGATTTGAGAACGTTAATAATAGGGACATGCATATTCTTTGTGATAAGACATTCTGTGAGTACAAAAATCTAGAAATGGTGACCTTTGACCTCCTTTCCGATTAGATAAGCTCTTGAAAACACATCTAGCTTTTGCACTACTGTAATTACAATTCAAACGCATTTTTATAATTGAAAATGTGAATATATAAGGAGGTCTAATCAATTATCCAATCTCAGTTGTTCATGTGCAATCTAAGATAAACTAGAGCTGTCCTAACGGGACAAATACCCTCACCCCCTTGCGGTAACAAAGTTGAAACATGCAATAATTCATCCCAAGATACATCACTGGTATAAGAGTAATGGATGTCCTACTTGTTGAGGTATAATCAATGAAAACAACTTGGCTATGTGTGCACTCTGATCTTGACCTTGTAGATATTACCTTGGTTCAATGTCATTACACATCCTTGGATCATGGACAACAAATGTGTAAAATATTATCTCCTTCCAAATTAAAAGGAAATTGAAAGGAAAAAGTTACGACTCGGACATAAATTCTGACTATAAATGCACTGTGACTTTGATCTTGTAGATATGATCTTGGTTCAAGGTCATGACACATCCTTGGATCATGAACAGCAATTGTGTAAAATAGCGTCTCCCTCCAAAATAAAAGGAAGAAGTAATGGCCCGGACAGTTTTCATGGACAGACAGTCGGACAGACACACAGACGAACAACATGTTCCGTGCAGTGTGATACACGCCTTTGGATCATGGAAAACAATGGTGTGAAATATTATCTAGATCCTACATAGCAAGAAGGAGCTTTGACCCGTACAAGAAATTTGACAATGCGTTTACTGTGACCTTGACTTTTGATATACAATGTATGACCTTGAATGACCTTGAGTCTAGGTTATGACACACCCTTGGGTCATGAACAAAAATTGTGTGAAATATTATCGGGATCCAATATAGCAGTAAGGAGTTATGATTCGGAAAAGGATTTTAACCATGCATGCACTTTGACCTTGACCTTGGAGATACGATCTTCAGTCAAAGTCACGACTGTGTGATATATTATGCAAATCCATCTTGGCAGTAAGAAGTTATGGTCCGGACAAATATTTTAGCTATGTGTGCACTGTGACCTTGACCTTGAAGATATGACCTTGGGTCAGGTCATGACACACTCTTGAGTCATGTACAACATTGCGTGAAATTTTATACAGATCAAACATAGCAGTAAGGAGTTATGGCCCAGACAAAGACAAGATATGATCTTGAGTCAAGGTCATGACACACCCTGGATCATGGACAACAATTGTGTGAAATATTATCTTGAATAATAATCCAACTTGGCAGTAAGATTTTTTGGCCCGGACAAGGATTTTGGCTATGTATGCACTGTGAACTTGACCCTGAAGATATGGCCTTGAGTTAAGATCATGGCATACCCTTGGGTCATGTACAACAATTGTGTGAAATATTATCCAGATCCGACAAGGGGGTAATAAGTTATGGCACGGACAATGTGAACAGACGGACAGACTGACAGAGAGGATGATTCCTATATCCCCCATTTGAAACATATATATGTATTCAAAGTTTGTTTTGTGGGTGTTTGAAGGGCGTATTCAGCAATTTTGAAGAAAGGGGGTTCCGAACTTGTATAATCGCATTGTTCTTTATTTTTCGATGTTTCATCTGTGCTTTTTCATCCGTATCTAATACATATTCAAAATGAAAATGTGTGTTTAGCTGTCCGCACGCGAAGGAAAAGCAAGTGGTGTCAAGGGTAATTATGGGTACCAAATCATTCCACACTCTGTTTCATGACAGATTTCAAAAGGCTCTCAAATAAGGTGTAAATAAACTTTACCCCAATGTTTGGAGCCAAAAGTTGTTCAAAAGAGGTAGTTTAAGGGATATCGATAGTAAGGCTGTCAACAAGATGCTAGTAGCTGCGAATTACCGTTAAAACTTTGTATGATATAAGATTAAGCGTGACCAGGTGCAAGGGTGGAGTAAGCATCTTCTGTTTGGACGACAAAAACTGCCATCGTTGTTTGTTATACATGATATCCCCTGCATAACGTAAAACGTGTTTCCTTAAGTCGAAATTATTCTGTAGATAGTGAAATTATATGCTCTATGTGGTAATATCAAACCCACCCGAATTCCAATCTCATATGGACTCTCTCTTAAAAATAAAGTAACTACACAAAAATGTCTTTTTAGAATATTGTATGAATTGCCCTTTGGTCTTTAGACGGTGTCATCCCTGTCAGACTGTTCAAAGGGATACTGTCTTATCGGTATCTACCCTCAAATTTACGCAGAGAACATGCTCCAAGTTTTGGCTATAAATGTCGGAATTCCGCCAGTTGTCGTATGCTCATTTCAATATTTCAGGAAATGGTCTAGCTCTACCAATCTTTTATTTAGTTGTGCAAGAATGTTTTGTTTGCAGGTTGGTGGGGTCGGAGCACATTATTTATGCCTGGCAATGTGGTCTTGAAGCTTGATATTTTACATTTATAGATATGATGATTTATACACTAGAACTCAGTTGTATAACGAGCAACAACTCTATGTTTTGTAATGATCAAACTACCAATATAAGCAGAATAGCCCGTTCTTCCTAGATCATCACTACTTTGGTTAATATCCGTACAAGTGTTCGTTTGTTGTCCAAATTAACATGAATATAGAACATGTGTTATTGAATTAAAATGGACAGTATTGTGTTATTAACATAAGTTATTGGTGGATTTATAGGGTTGGGGGTTTCAGGGGTTGCAATACCACCACCCCACCCACCCCCTTTTGGTCGGAAATTTTTACCAATTAAGGTCATTTTCGTCCATTTTTAGGGCTGCAATTGCAACGCCTCCTTTCCAGACCGAAAGTCCAAAACATAAGTCATGGGAGACTGCAAACACCCCCTTCCCTTTTCAAAAATTTCTAGATCCGCAAGATCTATGTAAGTAATCACGTGTGTAACTCGTGCGTGCAAGTTGTGAAACTCCTGATCACAAGTTGACTCTTGTGCACACCTGTTGACAACTACTGCCCACAGGTTAATAAGTTTTACGCGCAAGTTGTTTGACTCATATCAAGAAGTTGATAACTAGTGCGCTGAAATTAATAAGTTGTACGCAGGAGTTACAAATCATAATGTGGCAATCCAGGACTCTTTAGATACGTATTTAAATGATAAGATATTGTCGGTTTTGTTGTCTCTATAACTAATTATTGTATGATGACAATCGTGATCACACAGGTTAAAATCGTATGGGTATATTTCTAAATCTTATACATAAACCAATTGGAATTATCCCAACAATTAATTTGTCATAATTCGATCCGATCTATATCAGTGTTGTACTGTTCGATCTGAAATTGTTTATACCTACTTACCTCCCTTCCACACTCCCTACCTACCTCCCTTCCTCCCTCCTTACTTTCCTCCCTTCCTCCCTCCATAATTACCTCCCTTCCTCCCTCCATACTAACCTCCCTCCCTCCCTACCTACTTATCTCCCTCCCTTACTCCCTACCTACTTACCTTCCTCCCTACCTACTTACCTCCTTCCTTTCCTCCCTACCTACTTACCTTCCTCCCTACCTACTTACCTTCCTCCCTACCTACTAACCTCCCTTTCTCCCTCCCTACCGTGGTCATTTCAGAATCGGATTGGTTATACAAAACTCCAAATAAACCAGGCAGATGTTCCAATATTTCCAGAGATGAGTGCAAATATTATCTATGTGACTAAATCCCGTTACATTTCTATTATATTTATTCTTCTTACTTTATATCAACAATTTATTTAAGTATTATTATTTATTCCGTCATCAATGAATAGAAAAATACTGGTAACGCGTTTCGGAATTATTTCTGAGAAGTTTACTTCTTCTGGAATTTACTTCTTGCCGTTCTGGGTATGTTTATAGCAAAAGAGATGAATAGTTAAATGCAAAACCTTTTTGATTTTAAAACAGGTTTGAGGTTTAGAACGCTCAATTACAGTGACAACAGTAACTCAATGGGCGTGGTGAGCCTGTTAACCGTAGACAACAGTAACTCAGTAAGCGTGGTGAGTCTGTTAACTGTAGACAACAGTAACTCAATGGGCGTGGTGAGTCTGTTAACCGTTGACAATAGTAACCGTGTAAGCGTGGTGAGTCTGTTAACCGTGGACAACAGTAACTCAATGGGCGTGGTGAGTCTGTTAACCGTTGACAACAGAAACTCAGTAGGCGTGGTAAGTCTGCTAACCGTAGACAACAGTAACTCTGTAGGCGTGGTAAGTCTGTTAACCGTAGACAACAGTAACTCAATGGGCGTGGTGAGCCTGTTAACCGTAGACAACAGTAACTCAGTAGGCGTGGTGAGCCTGTTAACCGTAGACAACAGTAACTCAGTAGGCGTGGTGAGTCTGCTAACCGTAGACAACAGTAACTCAGTAGGCGGGGTGAGTCTCTTAATCGTAGACAACAGTAACTCAATGGGCGTGGTGAGCATGTTAACCGTAGACAACAGTAACTCAATGGGCGTGGTGAGCCTGTTAACCGTAGACAACAGTAACTCAGTAGGCGTGGTGAGCCTGTTAACCGTAGACAACAGTAACTCAATGGGCGTGGTGAGCCTCTTAACCATGGACAACAGTAACTCAATAGGCGTGGTGAGTCTGCTAACCGTAGACAACAGTAACTCAGTAGGCGTGGTGAGTCTCTTAATCGTAGACAACAGTAACTCAATGGGCGTGGTGAGCCTGTTAACCGTAGACAACAGTAACTCAATAGGCGTGGTGAGCCTGTTAACCGTAGACAACAGTAACTCAATAGGCGTGGTGAGCCTGTTAACCGTAGACAACAGTAACTCAATAGGCGTGGTGAGCCTGTTAACCGTAGACAACAGTAACTCAGTAGGCGTGGTGAGTCTGCTAACCGTAGACAACAGTAACTTAGTAGGCGTGGTGAGTCTCTTAATCGTAGAGAACAGTAACTCAATAGGCGTGATGAGCCTGTTAACCGTAGACAACAGTAACTCAAAAGGCGTGGTGAGCCTGTTAACCGTAATATTACTTACTGTCCGCGCCACTCACTCCGAAAACTGGAAAATCTGGATTTTCAATTATTTATCTTCAGAATAATTTCAAAAAGGCAAAACCATTCGATAGATCTTGTTTAGTCGTAACTTTTGGTGTATGCTATATGTTTGTAAAATGGATTTCCCTATAAAATACGAATGCTTCTTCTTAGAAACATATAACATACACCAAAAGTTACGACTAAACAAGATCTGTTGATTGGTATTAATTTTGTAAAATTATTTTAAAGATAAATAAGTGAAAATTCAGATTTTTCGGTTTACAAAGTGAGTGGCGCGGACAGTAGAACATTATCGGCTGTGCAGGGAAAGTAATGAGAGAAAGCAGATGTATTTTTCTATATATACTGAAACGGAAAAAAAAACCGCAACTTGGAAAATTGTTATTAATTTTGTATTAAATATACATAGCTGTATGAAAATCGCGGAAATAAAAGTGCACCCTGCCTATCACCCTATCCAATGTTCAAAATCAACCAGGTGTGACGAGAAACCTATGCACATCCGGCGCGGTAAAAACATTAAAACCCGTGCCTGTACAAACACGTGCGTTCTTTTTCATTCAAACAAGTATCAATTTATCAATAACATCGGGACACATCATCGCCAATACTTTTGCAAAAAATAATTCCTTTTACAATTATGCCACGGTTATCACAGGTTGATAGAGGACGTGCTATCGCGATGCTTATGGCAGGGAGCACGCAACTTCACGTCGCGCAACACTTTAGAGTTCACTAGTCGATTAGTTTCACGTCTTAACGCCACAGGAGGAGTCGATGACCGGCAGAGATCAGGACGTCCACGTGTAACGTCGCGACGTCAAGACCGGGTTGTTAGGCTGGCACACCTGCGTAACAGGGGGTTAACGGCTGCTGAAACGGCAAGGAATACGATTGGTAATCATAACCATCGGATTCATCCCCAAACAGTGATCAACAGACTGCGTGAGGCTAATTTGCGTGCAAGGCGACAGTACGTTGGTTTACCACTAACACTGCAACGTCGAGCACGTCGTATGCAATGGTTGATGGTTCATATGCCCAGACGTTTTCCTATGAGACGTTGGAGGTCCATGCTCTTCACCGATGAATCTCGATTCACGTTATTTCGATCAGATGACCGTCAACGTGTGTACCGGCGTCGAGGCGAACGTTTTGCTGACGCATGTGTTTTGGAGCATGACCGATTTGGGGGTGGGTCAGTTATGGTTTGGGCGGGAATCTCCCATGGTTTGAAGACACCTTTGGTGATAGTCAATGGGAATTTAACGGCCGTACGCTATCGGGATGAGATCCTTAGACCCCATGTTGTGCCGTTTGTTAGACAGCATAATCTAACCTTGCAGCAAGATAACGCGAGACCACACGTTGCAAGAGTCTGTAAAGACTTTCTTGCGACACAGAACATCGTTCCTATAGATTGGCCTCCATACAGCCCCGATTTGTCCCCAATCGAGCATTTGTGGGATGAACTAGACAGAAGAATTCGCAATCGCCGTTATCCCCCAAATACCCTCCCCCAGTTAGCAAATGCACTCGTCCAAGAATGGAATAACATTCCAATACGGACAGTCAATGCCCTGATGAACTCGATGCAACGACGAATTAGAGATGCTATAGCTGTTTGAGGAGGACACACACGATATTAGGGCACGGTTTCAAAACTGCTGCCATTTCAACTTGGATACACGTAGGGTACTACCAATCATGACCTTCTAGCGAAGTGACCTATTCTGAAAAATCTCCAAACATTTACAAGGATGTTACATCAATATTCAATATTAACTATTACATATTAAATTTAGACATTATGCTCGCAAGTAGTATTTTATAAAACCTACAATTTGAAGTTGCGTTTCTTATTCGTTTCAGTATATTAGGTCTTCACTTTCGGATTTCATTGTTTTGATTATTATCCTCACAGTTTGGAGGGATCAATACAATGAATACTCCTCAACCCCACCCTCGTGCCAATGTCAAGAAAAGACTAGTAAACTTGTTACGACTGAGTGAAATTCAGTGATTCATATATCACACTAAATGAAGAAAGGTGGGGCCACACACTGCAAGTGCTGTCAGTCTTGCAGTCGTAACTATGTCAATCTCTAACGACGACATGTCACTCTCGACGTATCAAAATCTTTTTTTCCGAAGAGAGGGGACGAAATTCCACATCAATACTTACATGGTCAGTGTTTTTACTCTTAGGATTCGTCGTATCATCCGCATAATAGCAAAGCGTATTCTTAATTATTACACAGATCACACCTCAAATTTATATTTAAAAAATAGGAGGAATAATAAATATAGAACGTACATGTATATATTTTGTAATTTTGTTCACCATATGCGCATTTCAACAACTTATGATGGGAATTCTCATAATATATAAATATTTGAAGAACAGTGTTGAAACTGAAATGACCGAAAAAGTGAACCAAAGATCCAATCTAAGGACAGAGCTATGCAAGAAGGAGATACTCCTTAGTTTTATAGTGAATTACAAAATTTCATGAATGGAAATTTTTTAAGTAAATACATATATTTCATTTCAGTATAAAAGCACTGAAAAGTAGACCGTCAGTACAAAGCACGGAAAACTAGACTTATGACGCCCTCGGGACTACCAGTCCACTAGTAGTGACACCAGCCTAGTGTTTAATATAAATACAGAACATATATACATTTTAATTTTGTGCACCAGATGCGCATTTCGGTAACTTATGTCTCTTCAGTGATGCTCGTGGCCGAATAATTGGAATTCTCATATTATATATAAATATTTGAAGAAAGTTGAAACCAAAATGACCAAAAAAGTGAACCAAAGAATCAAAGGAACTAATTTATAGATTTATTTCATATTTTTCTAAGTTTTGAATAGCCATGTTTTTATTTGTACCTGCGCGTATAAAATCATATTTATATTGTTAATATAAGTATAATTTTCTACACTTTTCTGTTTATTTTTCAATCCCACAATGTTCTAATATAGATTTACGATAAGTCATATTTACCTTTCACGATCTGCAAAGAATTCCAAAGGAAGAAAGGAGCATCAGGTAGGGCGACATGTTAGGTATAAGTTACTTAAACGTATAAACTGGAGCTAGTAATAAAATGTATATTTTTGATTGCTATGGTTTCTTACTGATAGGATAAACCTGTAGCATTTTAATTGAATATTGCGACACAATGATATATCGTGCGTTTCCATCATGTGATTGCTCGTCTTTCATGATTTAAAGGGCTTTTGACTCTGAGACCATGAATACATATACAAAGGTTAATCATAAATAAAGTACAGACATTTATAAAGGACGAACATATATGTAAATAGAAACGCGAGTTTATCCTTGAACGGTACCAATACACCCCTTCCGGCAACACATTTGGAATAGAATCAATTCATTATCAGTGGCATAGAAAAGCAAAAATTATGTAGACGCTTTTCTGAAAGCAGGTGGTTTGGGGGCAGCTTTGAGCCCCCAGTCGGTATACTAAATGTGACGCTCATACTGATAAGATTTAAAAGCGATTCGTCTCTCTCTCTCATTTTTTCTTTACTCATTTTTGTTTGGAAAAATGTGTATGCTTTGGCATGCAAGCTACGCCACTGATTATCAACTAATATATAAAGTAAGGTTTTACGAATAGGTCCTTAACTGGAAGAACAGACACTGGGTAGTTCCTGTATACACAACAAACTACATTTGCGGGGGTGGGGTGAGGAGGTGTTATAAAGAGTTCTAAAGTCTAATTTTAATACATTTTCATTCACGAAGTAGTGCTGAAAATGGAGCATTGGTCGAATATGTGGGTCAATGATATTTAAAAAGGGAAAGCAGAGAGAAGTCTTGCAAACTGGGAAATAAATTCTGTAAAAAGGATGAGGATGAGGCAGAAACAGGCAGGTTTCATGCTATATTGAAGTGTGAACACGATATGACACATCAGAAATTGTGTAATACTGTTTAGCGCAAGTAGTAGTTTTACAGATGTATACACATTTTGACACTTAATCTGACGCTTACACTCCACTAAACTGGCAAAAAGTAGTAGTGGATTCTGGTAATCACTAACATTTATAATACATCATAACCCCATAACCAATAACTTAATAAACGGTCGTATGTGCAAAAAGGGAGCAACGATTTGATTTTTATGGGGAAAGGGGGGGGGGGGCCGGAAGACTTCGCAAAAAAAAGTCCGGCTCAAATTTTGGGGGAAAAATAATCCGGCAAAAAATAACAATAAATAAATAAAAAAATTAATCCGGTTCTGAAATTGGGCAAAAAATATATTCAGGCCGGTACAAGTCTTCCTGCCCCCTCCATAAAAATCAAATGGTTGCTCCCTAAAGAATGATATTGTAAAAAGTTGTTCCACTTGTTGCAAAGCATAACATCTCCATTTCAAGACCAGGGTATCGCCATCACATGGTTTTACAAATTTGCCTTTTTGTTTCTTGTTGCGTCAGTAAATTTAATTTCACGAGTGTCAAGTAGAATTGTTTTGATGCATCCGTGACCATTACTAAGTACACAGGGAGAGCGCTGCAGGTATCATTCGGACTTGCCATGAACATCAACCGTTGAGCACCCGCCAGTTACTCCCCACTGAGGGATCTTTACCCATACCGATATGCCTTTGGGAGGTTACCAAGAAATCGCCAGTTATGATATTAAATTTTGCAGTAAATTCCATATTTGTTAAAATTTTAGTACAGTCTTCGATATTTTGTAAGTTGGTGTGACCTAGTGGATAAGGTGCTCGACTCATGATCGAGAGGTCCCGGGTTAGACTCCCGCCCTGGGCACACCGGTGTTCTGTCTTTCGGATGAGACAGTAAAAACCGAGGTTCCGTGTCACGGTAGGCGTGACACGTAAAAGATCCCTCACTTCTTTGGGTGGGTGCGTTGCAAAGGTCAAAATGTGTATGCCCCGCATCAGGCAGATGCCGTCACCATATACGTGAAATAATCGTGGAGTGACTAAAACAATAATCAATCAATTGATAGTTTGTTTCCGGTGTGAAGACAAATCGATTTGAATTACATAACTCGTATGGAACAAAAACATTTCAAACATATTCCTTTCGCGATCTGTCAATTTTATGATGTTTTAGAATAAAGAAAGCCTTTCGCATATGGTATTCGGTATTTATTTGAGTTATCTGAAATTTTATTTACACTAAAAGCTATTAACAGCCGTAAAGAATTTTACGTAAGTGATTGTATATTTTCTTAAAATCACGTAAAAAGTCCTGATGGCCGCATAATTACGGATACGAAGTGATTTAGTATTGTAAATGTATTATTGGCCTCCGAAATGGAAGATTTGAAGGATTGTATAAATATATTTCAAAGGTCTGTATATCTCTGAATACTTTAAAACAGTTAAGATTAAATTATCTGCTTGATAAAGAATCTCAGAAATGCAGCTTTAAAGTCAGGATTTTCCAAGATCTCTGTCGTTTTAGAAAAGGTAATTCTAAACTTCATAATAAAACAAGAAGATATCAAATATTCCCAGAGATAGGCATAGACATTATTGATGTGACTTAATTTCATTACATTTTTTTTGTGGGCAACCATTTAATTTTTATTTATTGGGAAGGGGAGGCCAGAGGCCTATTTTAAGAACCGGATTTTTGTCTATTTTGCCAATATTCAGAACCATATTATTTATTCATTCATTTATTTATCTATCTATTTATTTATTTATCTATTTATTTATTTATTTTGGCCACCTATCCATGAAGTTTACCGTTCGTGGATGGGGAAAGGGGGGTGGGTTAGTGGGTTTAGAAGTACGAAAAAATTTCGTTGGCCTTCGCCACCAAACACACCCTTCGGGCTACTACCATATATAATACACTTATATATACACATACCGATATACACATATATAATCCAATTTTTACTGATTCCCTGTCCGGTTCATTTATTTTTCCTATATTTCAAGCTAGAATTTTTTTTTTTTTGCAATGTCCCCCCCCTCCTTCCCACAAAAATCGAATAGTTGCTCCCTTACGCGCACATTGTATTACATTTATGTTCTTAAAGTCCTTTTAATTTTTTTTACTCATGTGTTATGACTTTCAACAGCGAAATTATGATAATTATTTCTTTATGAATATTGATGGAAAAAGCAGACGTATTTCTATATATGAAAGGTTCTTACATTTAGATTGTATCTTCTTATATAGGGGGCAGGCGTGGTGTAGTGGTTAAGCGCTTGGCTTGCGGTGCCGACGATCCGGGTTCGATTCCCGGGTTGCGCCACTATGTTTAAGAGGTTGGTAACATCCTGCTTCCATGTCGTGATATAACTGAAATATTGTTGAAAGCGACGTAAAACACCAATCAACCAACCAACCAACTTCTTATATAGGACTTCCTTTTGTTATAAAATCTACCCGGTTTTATCGATAGAATGAAATATTTTGAATTATTTTTATGCTTATAAGTGGACAGAATCCTATGTCAACACTAGCTGGGTTTTGCAATTATCACCCAAAATCATTAGTAACAAGGCCAAAACGCCCCATAAATCAGTTACGGACACACAACAAAACTTTATAACTTAGATTACTCTTTCCGCATAACATTACCAGTGAAACGTATAAACACTTTATTTATAGACTTCATATCTCTAAATCTGTGAAGGTGTTTGTTTATAAAGTTTACATGTTTTTATTTGTACTTGCGCAAATCAAAATTCGTAGTTTTACTATACATAATGACTAAAGCTTTATACTTTATACCTATTCTGCTTATTTTAGCCTTCAGCATTTCTCTAATCTATTTTTCAATAAATCCTTTTTACCTTGCACAATTTCCAGAAATATTCCGATGGCAATGCAGAAAACGAGAATTCCAGAAGGCGACATGATATACGTAAATAATTTCAGTGTTTATGTTGAAGCTATTGTGATTTAAATAATAATTGCTTTGCTTTATTTACTACCTACATGTACATAATAAAACCTATAGTATTTCAAATCAAGTTTGTGGAAACAATAACACTTCGTGCTTTATGGTCATGTGACCAAACGATTTGTAGATTTCACGAGCGTCTAAATAAAATGGTTGCGATGTATGGTACTATGTATTACATTCAAGATCATTACCCACTACTCAGGTACAAAGTGGCAGGTAAATGTAAGATCATGTTAAACAGCCGTGGTTTATTTTCCGATTGTAAAGAATGACAATGATATTCTATGTGTTTGAATTGTTTGTCTCTTTTATTATTTAAAGATATTTTGAAGAATGACAAAGAATGCATATACAATGGTCCAACATAATTAAAGTATATACACGGAACTGCTGTGGCTTTTATTTGAAACAATATTCACCGTTTAAAAAACATGAAACTCGCAAGTACATTATTTCTGCCATGTTATCTAGCACTTGAAACCTTTTTGGCAGCATAGTATTTACAATCAATATTCAACAAACAATATCAGAGTTAGGGGGGCCTACAGACAATAATTTTCCTTAGCAGTTGGGTATCTGCCACAAATCACAGGTACCTGGGTCAGTGAGGTTCCTACGCTGCTGATTTGTTCCGGCGATCGACGGATATGTCAGCCATAGTGATTGGTTGGTAAAGAAGGAAAGGTCAGAAGCTTTCCGCCATTTTGGATTGTATTTTTATCGCCTACATGTACCTGGAAATCTCTCCCCTTTCCTCACGAATAAAATTCCTTCCCAGCAAACCATAGCTCAGTTCTCTTCTTCACAACACTAGTCACTCGATTTTTATGTAATTCAGTGCATATACAGGCAAAACATAGACATTTTTCGCATTTTCTTCCTCAGAGGACGGAAGTCACCCGGAATCGGCGACTTATTTCTAAAGACGGGCCGGGTCGGATTCACATGATCGACATGTGATCTTCCGAATGAGTTCCGAATATCGTTGTAACCTATGAAAAACCTAGTAACTATGCGGTATTTTGACATCTTGGCTGGAAATATTATCATTCTTGACATTTTGGCTCCAAATTTGAATTGCTTTTCGCGTGTTTTGGAGCAGAAAAGAAAACTAATGATGACTGCTGCTGAAAAGGAGAATTTCAGCCTACGAAAATGGTATTACAATAGTATAATACATTTTAATAAGGAACTTAAAATGAAAATATATATTAAAGGAGCATGGTCCGATTGAAGTCGGGAAAAGTATGAAAAAAATGTAAACGGAGTTTTAAACGGCAATCGATTGTTAGTATATTATCTAAGACGTGTAAAAAGTATCGTTACAAAATTCGATGTCGTTAACGAGATATGCCCGTTTTAAATTTGCAACATAACCAGGCCAACTTCTTGAATATTGATGAGATCGGTCAGAGGAAATCACGTGATAATTTTTTTTTTTTTTTTGGTCCTTGAGACTGTGTATAGTTATTTTCTACCACACTTTTGCTTTTCTCGTGCTCGTTTTCCTCCATGTGAACAATTTTTGTTGTTTTCTTTAGTGAATATCCGCGCACGCGTATGATTATGGGCGGAGCATCGCCTTATGTGGGGAATAGATACCAGCCGAATTTAACTCCACTCAATTAGCTTTATTCTACGAAAACATTGAGGGATTTTAGTTTTAAATTTTGCAATTATCACAAAGTTTATAATTTATGTAATACAGGAAAAATAAGATATTGTCGTAATTTATCCTTTTCATGCTAAAATTTTCCAATCTCGGACCAGGTCCCTTTAACTAAATATTTCTTGTCTATCATCTCCCAAATTTGAATAATATTTAATAAATACATGTGTGAATGGGGGGTCTGAGGAGGGCATGTCAATATTTAAAATTTCCCATTTTTTTCTGTAAGGGTGGGTTGACATTTTGGCAAGTATGAATTTTTAGTGAAGCAGAGAAGAGGAGATAGCTGTCAAATACTGTAAACATGTAAAAAGATGGGTAATGTGTGGGTGACTTCCGTCCTCGGAGGAAGTAAATGCGAAAAATGTCTATGTTTTGCTTGTATATGGACTGAATTACATAAGCATCGAGTCACTAGTGTTGTGAGGAAGGGAACTGGGCTATGGTTTGCTGGGAAGGAATTTTATTCGTGAGGAAAGTTGAGAGATTCCCAGATAGGCGATAAAAATACAATTCAAGATGGCGGAAAGCTTCTTACCTTCCCTTCTTTACCAACCAATCACTAAGGCTGACATATCCGTCGATCGCCGGAATAAATCAGCAGCGTAGGAACCTCACTGACCCAGGTACCTGTGCCACAAATGTGTAACACTTTAATAGTGAAAAGTGCTTATTCATATTCATTGGGCCAAATGAAATCCTAATACTCCAAATACCATGACGGTTTCTGGAAAAGAAAGAAAATTCACGGAAGAAAACGAGTTTTCTGTTTTTTTCTGTTCCATTGGGTAACATAAAAACTAGGTACGTCCCTGAAAAAACCAAACCTATTTCTCTACATAAGGGAGAAAGAGTGGGGATTTCGTCTGCACTCGAAAAAGCTGGAGAGCGCATTCTCACGAATAACTAAACCTAGAGTCATAAGCCGATTCCGTAATTCCGAAAAAAAACACCCAACGTCACGGATCTAGGAAAAGATGCAGGATTTGAGTTTAAGGGGTGTCATGTAAAAGAGAGAGACAAGGGTTTGGAGACTGCCATCAATTCCCACATGGGTCTAGGACGAAGCCATGCTAGAGACCCTGGTGATATATCCATTGGAAGCTCAAGAGTTTTCATGCATTTTGATAACTTGAATCAACTAAGGTATAAAACCAATCGCATTTCTAATCCACATGAGTGATCTATATTCAGTTGAAATACTCATTTGTAAGGATATACCACAAATAAATCATTTACCATAATTGATAAATATAAGAAGACCTAAATAGCTGTGTTTAAAGACAAGGTCAGACCCAACGAAATTGAGTACCCAAAGGTTACATTTTGTTCAGAAATATCAAATAATGTACACTAGAGCGAAAACTTCCTGTATAATAGAATACATAAACCAAGTCTGAATTTACGGTTCTATTCCTCTTTTCACTTTATTTTTGTAATTTCATGTTATTGTCAATTAACTTGGGAGAAGTAATATTTTAATTTATTTATTTTTTAATCTACTTTGGGTTGTAAAGACAAACGTTTTGTTATGAATAATCTGATAAAAGTAATGACAGCTTATGTGTTTGACTACACTCTGTCGCTCATTACAGTAGAGACATATTTGACCATACATAAGGGCAGTAATTACAATTTTCATGATAAATCAATGCCAATGTGTTACTCTACGAGATAATCTTTTTTTTTTCACTGGGGCCAGTAGATGTAAATTGGGGGGGGGGGGGGGGGGGTCCTCGCTCTCCTGAGAGTGATAAGGTCTAAAGCTCTCCGATGCTCTCCGAAATGCTCTGGAGCGCTTCTAAAGCGTTACGGAGCTCCTCAGAGAGCGCTATGGGGTACAGCTCTCCGAAGTCATCCAGAGCACTCCGGTGATAAATGAGCATGGTTGAACTATAAAAATTACTTTTTCTTGACACAAACGTGCTATTATTTATAAAGAAACACAGGTAAAAACGTGAAAGTCATTTTGCAACATTCTTTCATTTCCCTACTGATACATGACAGTGAGAGTATTATTTGAAAGAGTTTAAACATACTTCAAAAAAAATAATATGAAGTATGTGGATTGCAATGTTTACATCACCGTAATATACACAACATATCGAATAAATCCCATTAAAGTCGAACGTTGCAAAATATAAATATAACTGTACCTTTCAACAACTGATAAAAACGTCCTTTACCGACTCTTCCCTGTAATCTTATTTTGAGAAGATTTCATTTGAGATAGAATTCATAATAATAGATTTCATGTAATATACTCTTGGTAATACATTAATTGATTGGCACGATATACGTTAAACAATATCGATATTCAAGCAAACGTAACTGAATAGGTGTAAAGTCAAGGTAAGTCATTGTACATTTAACACATTCAATAAATCGGATAATATCTGTATAAGAACGTTGAAATACATGTATGCATAGTATCTAAAAGATTTTATTCACATCGTTTTGTATATATGCTATGCATGTGTTGTGAAAATTACATCATCATCATCATCATCATCATCATCATCATCATCATCATCATCATCATCATCATCATCATCATCATCATCATCATCATCATCATCAAAGTCATAATTTTGAAAATGTTTCAGTCTAATATTACCATTCCAATCAATGTATTCATCGTCACTTTCGTGATCCTCAAATATATCTTCTTTTTCTTCTTCCTCAATTTCGTATGTATCTTCTTCCTCATTTTCGTATGTATCTTCTATCTCATGGGTTTCCGTAGTCTCCATTGGCTCGGTTTCCTGTTTACTTTCATTTTTTGTCGATGTATAGTTTTCTGATTCTAAGATGTCATCGAGATATGTTTTATTCCATGCCACTTCTTTCTGACTTGCAATAGCTTTTCGACGCTCACCCTCTTCCTCCTTTTCCTTTCTTTTTTTTTTTTTTTTTTTGTACAGAGTATGATAAATCTAGAGACTTCTCTCGACTCATTTTCAATACACGTCTGTTCAAAACAAATGTGAATGTTTAAATAACCTAAAAACTTTTCGTGTTTTTTTTCATAGTTTAATAGGAGCAGGCGTGGTGTAGTGGTTAAGCGCTTGGCTTGCGGCGCCGACGATCCGGGTTCGATTCCCGGGTTGCGCCACTATGTTTAAGAGGTTGGTAACCTCCTGCTTCCATGTCGCGATATAACTGAAATATTGTTGAAAGCGACGTAAAACACCAATCAACCAACCAACCAACATTCATAGTTTAATAGTAGCAACGACTTAGACAGACTAATTATACAAGGAAAGCATTCCAAAGTATATAAGGACTGGAATATGTACTATATATTCATTTGAGAATTTGTTGTTATGAAAATAGTTATCGTCCTTTATAATGTTTAAATTGATACTATTAAATATGGTAAGTTGTTTTAATGTACATTTGTTCTACATATTCCTTAGACAAACCATTCTAAACTATATCAATGATTATTTCAGGCTTGTGTATATTTGATTAATAAAAGAGGTAACGACATGCACAACTTATTAAAATGCATCAATTTAAAAAGTTACAAAATATACTCTATCACTAGTTAGAAAATCCCCCCTTCCCTTCCCCTTTCCTCACACTTCCCACTTCAAGTTATTTAACCACACGGATCTACTGATAAAAAAGTTATGGTGAAACAAACAAAAGGCGCATTAATAGGTAGATGAATAAAACTGAGTGACGCGTGACAAATGATGGGAGCTGTACTTTAATATGAGAAAGTCGTGGGTTGACCAAGTGAATAAGTTGTCATCGTGTCATAATTCCAAAGTATACTCTGAGGTAAATATGTATTGTATAGAATACAGTGGATGTTGTTTTTGTATAACGGATTTTTGTACTGGTATTCATAATTATATAGCCAAAAGAATTCTTTCTATTGAAAGACAGAATGATAAGTTACTTATTACAATAAAATTAGACTATTTCGTAGACAAAAACAAAAACAAAAACAAATAAAAAAAATAAACAAATAAAAAAAACAAAAACAAAACAAAAAAAAAAAAACAAAACAAAACAAAAAAAAAAAAAAAGACCAAAAAAAAAAAAACCAAAAAACAGAAAAAAAAACCCCAAAAACTAAAAAGAAAAAACACTCCTCCCCCCGAAAACAACAACAACAACTAAAATATATAAATAAAAAAAATTGAGCATGATATCAGTGCTACAGACTCTACAGGACTTTTTTTTCACAATTCAAGTATTGTAAAAGTTGAGCTGCAGGAGTTTGAATTACAAATATAAGGTAAGTAATTTACTTATTTCTCTCACAATAATGTAAATGTAATATAATGTAAAGAAAGACATCTCATAAGCATTTGTTTCTTAATTAGGTATGAAGATATTTGATAGGTTAAACTTTATTCATTCTTTAAAAAAGGTTTATATTAATATTATCTACTAGAAATGAATATTGATATATATATGAGATATTATCTATTTTAATTTAGAAAATTTTATACCAAAGTTGACTCGTATCACAATTCTTTCGATAAAAGTAACTTCGTATAGCTTGTTTAATAAAGTTGACTTGTATTACTATTATTTCGGTAAAATTAATAATGTATAGTTTGTTAAAAAAATGACTCGTATCACTATTCTTTCGATAAAAATAACTTCGTATAATTTGTTTAATACAGTTGACTCGTATCACTATTATTTCGGTAAAAGTAATTTCGTATAGTTTGTTTAATAAAATTGACCCGTATCACTATTCTTTCGATAAAAGTAACTTCGTATAATTTGTTTAATAAATTTGACTCGTATTACTATTATTTTGGTAAAAGTAATTTCGTATAATTTGTTTAATAAAATTGATTCGTATCACCATTCTTTCGATAAAAGTAATTTCGTATAGTTTGTTTAATAAAATTGACTCGTATCACCATTCTTTCGATAAAAGTAACTTCGTATAGTTGTATATATGTTCTAATATTTATTAATAAAGTTGACTCGTATCACCGATTACTTCTGTAAGAGTAATTTTGTATAGGGAGGAGAATCTTTGGATAAATTAAAAGACTATTTGTTCAATATCAGGATATGTATCTTAATTTTAGGCTAGTTTAACAATATAGCTAGAAAAGATTATTTCAGTAAATTAGTAAAGAGAGGGTAGCAAATGTTTGAGTTTTGTCACAAAATTCAAGAAAACCTGTAGTATATATGTAAGATCAATGTAAAGCGTTATATCTAAATTTATGTATAACGATCTCTTTAGAAATGTATGGATAGGAAATGTGTGTGCATTTAGAGGTGACATAAAATTTAAATTTAATCAGTATTTGAATGCAGGTGTGTTTTTATGATTAAAGGGCCTCATTAGAATTAATGTATCACGATCTCTTTAGAAATGTATGGACAGGAAATACCACATAATTTTAGGTGACAGAAAGTCTGAAATTTAAAAAAAACAAGTGAATGTATGTAACGTTAGACGTATTCTCATGAAAAATACACCTCATTTGAATTACTGTCATCGCTACCAGTTCCGTGCACCGGAAAAATGCTTTTATCTCATCATATTCACTTTTATTCACATATAAACAACATCTTTGTGTCAAATTAGCCGAGTCGTAAGTCGAACCGTGTAAAACTTGCAGAAATATACCTTGTTGAGCCCCAGAACACACTAATACGTTTGGGGATAGGGAATTCCCATGTAACGTCACGGCATCCATCTTGGATGGATTTTGGAAGTGTCCAAGGTGATAGTGGTGTCAAGGTCTGTTGAGAATGTAAAGATGATGGATAAATCCAAACCACAAGTCCAAACATCATGAAACCAAAGGACATACAAAATCAGTGAAAATGAAAAACGAATGGAAAATAACAAAATATGTCTACTTGAAGAGCATATGTGAACCCCTGTGATGGAGTGAGATCAGGTGCCCGGGCAGAGTGTGCATCTCCTGCTTGCTAGCAACACCCGTCACATATACCAGTAGAAAGAGTCAAAGAGTGTAAATTCCATATGTATTTATATACTATCTATGCCTAGATTAAAATTGCTTACAAAAATATTTAATATCATTGAAAAGCCGATGTTATAAATATCACAGCCATATACCGGTACAACTATTTCGGGGGAAATGAAAAGGAAACTTTTTAAAAAGTCATATTTACAATGAGCCGAATTACAAGCTAAGATGCCAGTGATGAGTTATATGTATATAGTGTGTTTTAAAGGGGAATCTGCCTGTTGTTTGTACTATTACAATTATTATGAACATTTATCTCTTATTTCATCCATCCATTCTTATATATACGTTTTATTTAAAGTAATCAACAAAACGTTGGATCACCACAAAAAAAAGTAATAATAATAATACCTATAAAAATTAATAAGATAATAGATAAATAAAATAATAATGTTCTCAGAGCGCAACGATTACGCAAGAGAAATGCGCGGTATGTGTCGTAAACTACTGATCATAAGCACATACAGATGGATGGACCGACCAAACGCTTTTTATACAATATCTCTTAGACCGATGCATAAAAAGGGGGAGGGGTAAAGAGAAAACGAAAATCAGATATCAATTAGAAATAATTAAAATGCTATTCGTTGGTAAACCGTGTGGAACTTCCAACACATCCATCACTCCTAGCCGAAAAAAAGCCGCAAAGAATAGATGTAAAGACTAGAGCTTACGTGTTGCTGACGCAACATAGCGGGTCTTCCTCTTTCGGTTAAAAGAAAGAAAGAAAGAGAGAGAGAAAAAGAAAAGCTAATTAAAAACGGCTTTAGAAAGTGTGTGAATTACGGACATAGCTGGACAGTATTTAAAATGCCCTTCATACGACTTCACTCCCGTATTTTGGTTTTTTTTTTCGAAACATATGGGCTTTTTATGGTACGGTGAAAGGCCACTTTAAAGTAAATCCTCTAGATCTAAGAAAATAATTCTTACATTGATATCATCATGTGTAACTAAATTTTAGGTGTCCTTGCCTGTCATCATTTGTCGTAGTTTTGAACTTGTACGTGTATAATACACACTTTATTCATGCCGCGTGTGTATGATGTTGAAATAAAAGCGCGTTAAGAATCATTGAAGTATCTCGGATCGACCCAGTTGTGTCCATGGATTTATGAATATCTAGTATATTTACTATGAAAATTCTTTATCTATCTTTTGCTTATTTCTTTACGCCTGTGTTCTTTTTTACGCCTACATAGCAAGCTTTCTTTACGCCTGTGGTTTGGTTTGGTTTATTTATTCACTTTTAAAGTTCATTTAATTTTTCATTTATATTTCATTTGGGGGGGGGGGGTGGGGGGGGGGCTGGGGGGTTAAGGGTAGGATTCGGATATTGTTACGACATTGTCATCCCGCTATTCGTTGGAGAGAATATGAGAAAGACCCTCCATGTTGCGTCAGCAACAAGTAAACTTTAGATCTAGTTATTATTATTATTATTATTATTATTATTATTATAAATACTTTTACGGGGTTTTTCTTTTTTTGTTTATTTATTTATTTTTTTTTTCATTTTTATTTATTTATATTATATATTTTGTCACATACTTTTACCTTATCGTTGCTAGTCTATGACATTTTTATAGTACTTTTTACTAATTTTAACGTTGCCGCATTTTTTAGATTAATTTTCTTAAAGGCAAATTCCAGACTGACTACCCTTTTTTCCTTCTCGTTTAATTAAATGCATATGCCTTACACACTATTTTACCTCTGTAATCTTCATGTTTAATGACCCTCTTTCGATTTTGGAATGATCCGTTACGTGACGTCATAGCGCGCGACATAAGAACTAGGTCGCTGTCATGTAGTATATTTACTATGGGAATAGACCTTTATTCCAATTTCAAATGATGTAAGGGGTCTTACACCGGACAAACCACTTTTTTGCCGGAATTTTCACTATGAGGTTAATGCTTGGCATGTGACGTCATAATAATTTGACGCAAATCTAAGCGATGATTTTGCATTTGTCCGGTATTGCCCCTTACATCATGTAAAATTGGCAAAACGGTTATTGGCCCACCAAAACATATTCTGCAAAATATGTCTTAATTATGACTATTAAATGAGGTAGGAATGTTATTTTGTGTTACGACTCGACTAAATTGATATGTTTGTCATTATTTTGATCGATATATTAACAGATATGATAATAAATGAATTTTTTCCCGGTGCACGGAGCTGGTGGCGAGGACAGTAGTGTATCACGATCACGAAATGTATGAATTTACAGGAAAAACCTGTAGGGAATTTTTTTTTTGTTACAAAAGATATTTTTTCATGACTTAACTTGATTCACTATGACATCTTTGTTTTCATTGGTCACATATATACACACACAGAAAATGAATAACATTAAAATAACATTCAAGAGGAACCTCCTACTTTGTGGTGAACCAATGAGAGAATATCATAGTTTATCCTAGTGTTATGAGTTTCTCTATAAATTGGTACCATCTGTCAGAATACTGTACACTTGACATTTTGCCGGGAAAAGTGTTAAGAGAATAAGAATGGCTTTACCAAGCTATAATTTGGAAGTGCGCTACCTTAATGGCATCCCTAGATTGTACATTGATGTAACAAAGAAGTTTAATGTAACCGTTAATACATTTAACGGAAATGGGGTAATTTACGCACATGTCCACAGGAAAGGGAAGAATCTTAGCTTTACTATAGAGGAACTTGAAGAATCAGTGTGACTTTTACCGACTATGAAAGCTAAACTTTATCTCCTTGATGCTGTAAGTAAACTTTTTATATCTTTATTTTGTAGTGTTTAGAATATTATGATTATTTCTTTTTCTCTATTTATTGTTTATTCATTTTCCACAGGTGGAGCCTCCTCACCAGTAAATTATACATCAACCTGTGAGTAAACTTTTAAAGTCTTTGTTTTGCAGTGTTTGAAAAATTATAATTTTTTTTCTCTATGTCATGTTTATTTCAACAGGTGAAACCTTCTCACCAAAAAATCTACAACAAGAACTGCATCAACATCAGCAACCACAACATCAACAATGACTTTTGTAGATAACTCAGCTATTAACCCTGGCTATAGAACTGATCATTCTATTGTTGAATTTAGTGTTTTACTATCAGATTTTGAAAAAGCCAAAGGATTTTGGAAATTGAATAATTCTTTATTAAAAGACCAAGAATATATTGAAGGTGTAAAAAATATAATTCTGTTATTAAAAAAACAGCAGTATGCAGTCACACCCTATGGACGTAATAAAATAAATGAAATTGATACTACAGATCTTGTACCATGTATTGACAATCAATCATTCTTTGAGCAAATCCTTTTACAAATACGAGGATATACCATCGAATTTAGCTCAAGAAAGAAAAATGAAAAACGTAACCGAGAAAAGTTATTAGAACAACAAATATCTGAACTCGAAAAATCAACATTAAATATCGATCAAGAACATCTTAAACGTCTAAAATTGGAACATGAAAGTATTCGTAAAGAATATATCAACGGTTTATTTATAAGAACACATGCTAAATGGATCAAAGAAGGTGAAAAGCCAACTAAATATTTTCTCAGCTTAGAGAAAAGAAATTACATAAATAAAACTGTCAACAGACTCATAGATGACAAAGGTCATATCATCACTGGTCAAAAAGCTATTCTCTCTGAACATTTTTATCAATCTCTATATTCTAATAAAGACTCTGATTTAGAAGATATTGATTTAAACACCATCATAGATAGGACGAATATTAACACTCTGAGTGAAGAAATGTCTTTATCTATAGAGGGTTATATTACTAATGAGGAGGCCAAGCTTGCTTTAAAAATATGAAAAATGGAAAATCGCCTGGCCCTGATGGGTTTACTACTGAATCTTTCAAGTTTTTTTGGTCCGATATTGGCAATTTTTGGTTACGATCTGTCAATACAACCCGTACGAAGTGAGTAGACGTAATCCGGCTGGTTTTGAGGCGTAAACCAGCTGTAAACTAGACGGATGTGGTCATTACGCCTCTCTGACCAGGCGGAATTGAGCAGGACACGTAATTTTGTAAAGATTCCGTGTCTCATACAGAGACGGAATTTCATGAAACCAGGCGTAATGATAACGACCAAGCGTAATATCAATCTTAGAATTTTCGCTACAGACGGAAATTTGGACTTAGAAATTTTTGTATTGGGAAATGCTGTACCGAGGCGGAATAAAAACTTAGAGAAATCAACATCAACAGGCATTATTTTGATGCGTGAGAATGAAGTGTTATTTATGAAACATATACCTATATATATATATCAAACGTCTCTATATAAAATTTGAATAAATTGTATAACTCTTTCTTTTTACATATTTTCCCATGATTGTAATATTTTCGAAGTTAAAAGACAAAAATATTGTAATCAATGCAAAGTTGATAACTTCGGCAAAATCGGAAAATGTTAAAAAAAAGTTTTACATGCTTTTTCATTCATTCAATTAATTGAGTAGATTTTAGAGTTTACAACTTTAATCAGCTTCCTCAACTATCAGGTTATGGTTATGAAATTTAAGGTGAATAATGATTCATAAATAACGATCCATTCACGTACCGATTCGTTGCACTTTGATTCTGAGACAGAATGTGTACCAGGTGATCGTCATTTTCTTCATTCTCATTATTCACTTCAATCATGCTTAGATCAACTAAATCACTTTTCTAAAATACACATTCCAAATCATCGTTAGCAGAGACAAAATCTAAATCTTCTATTTCATTATCCTTTTTCGAATCAGAATTATACCTTTTTTCTCAGTTTTGGTGTATTCATCGTGTGTCGTAAACTGACAACTAAATCTCTTCGAAACTTCAGAGAAATATAGATAGGGCACAAATAGGTCAGTTCCCGATTAATCGATCTGTTTATTCCTCATTAATTTGTAGTTCTCGTGATCAAGCAATCATGACCCGAAATTTTCTTTAACTTAATATTGATATTGTTCAATTAACTCAGTATAAACATACTAAACTTTTTTCGATGAAAAATATCAATACCATTATATTAACATATGCGTAATCAAATCTCCTTGTTGGCCTCATCATTAGCAGCATGGAGAGTTGAAACATGATATGAAAATCTGGGATTCCCGGCAGAGGTTACGCTTGCATTAGGCGCGCAGTCTTATAACGTAAGTTCTTCTGTTACTCGTTTGAATTTTTGCTTTGAGTTCGTCAAAACTCGGACATTGAGAAGCACCATGTTTGCTGGCTTGCAATTATTTCATGGAAGATGCAACTTAAGTGTTGTTGGACAAAACAACAAGGGATTGGTGTTAAACAGCAGCTTCGAAGTAAAGGAAACCGTGTCAGTGATATCATGGGGAAAGAACTGAGATATATAATGGGGTCATTGTTCGTTCAGGGTAAGTTGTTTTTAGAAATGTATACTTTAGTTTAAAAATTCCATTTAAACTATGGTAACAATCCAGGTGTCTTCCGACATTTTACATTTTTGTTCTAACTAACTTGACAGAAACTTTCTGTACTTGTGAATTCATTAACGCCTACAATAATGTATATCCGAATCAGCGACGTATATAACACAATATACGTCCCTGTCCGAATCAATTCCATACTTGTACTAGTAATGCTGTTAAATTGATTTTGATAAATTCATAAACTAAGCCGTTTCTTCTTACAAATTATAATTATGAAATTAATTTACAAATAGATATTTCATATATTGTATATTTTATTTTATCTAGTCTTGCAATTTGAATTTTTATCACGTGACAAACGTACACTCGACTTTTACGAGACTTCGCGATAAACATGATGGCTGCGCCCATGGGATTGTAAACATTTCGTTTCCACGACCTTCCATTATTTAATCTATCAAGTAAGGAATCGACTTTGATTTATTAATGAATTATATTCAGTTTCAATTACTGATACAGTTTGTGGTTTGATAATATTAACGCCATGATGTGCGTTACCTGGCACCAGTGCACCACCTGACTTAGCCAATGGCTGGCTATGGTTACTGCATATACTGTATCATGGCGCACTGGCGGATCCAGGATTATCCGAAAAGGGGGCCCTGCATGGGTATTAGCCAAACTTCATGGCCATTTCTGCCCCCCCCCCCTCTAAATCCGCCACTTTTGACAGTATCAGATGGTTATTTAACCGAAGCCCTGTGTCATGGTCGGTGTGGTACATAAAAGATCCCTTACTGCTTCGGGTGGGTCCTTTGTAAAGTTCAATATTTGTATGCAGTTCATCAGTCGGATGCCGTCACCAAATAGTCACATTAATTAATCATAAGTGTGAAGTTGAACAATAATCAATCAATCAATCACAGTCCCTAACTGCTTCTGATTGGTCTGACTTTCAGTTATAAAATTTATGTGCACTACAGTTCAGACTGATGATGTCTCCAAATATGATAAATAATGACTAGCAGTAATGTTTTTACAAAAATTGACATTGATGCAAGCAATTTATTTGTTTATTTGCAGATTCAAAAAGAGCCACTTCTGAAAACATATGAGATGTCTTCATTAGTCTGGACAAAATTAGAAGTTCAACTGCTGCTGCAAGGAAATCTAGCAAACCAGGATATATCTTATGCTATAATTTATTAGTAGGGGTATTCAGCATTAAAGAAATGGCAAATACTAAGGTAGAGGCCAGGGACTGACTAAACAGAAAGGAGATAATCTCCCAATTTTGTCAAAAAACTAAAACTGCATCTGTAAAAGGTAAGAAAACTGTTACATTAAAAAAGCTTTTTATGAAAAATCTAAATTTTTGAAATAAATTCTTAATATTCAAGCTCTGAAAGCAATTGTTTTGGGAGAAAATCATTATGTACATTTATATGGTCTATTTATATTATATCTGCAGGCTTCTGTGTCCGCTCAGGTGTAAACAGAATGAGAAGCCCATTGCCGGAGAAAGTGAAATGAACAATGCTATTACTGAACAAGTGTCACATGCAAGGAAGAAGTTGAAAAAAAATGAGAAACTTTTCACATTAATTAATCAAAGTGTTTCTTAGTTTAAGACAAAATGCATTTTATGACTTTTACATCTACTCTTAACTATTATCAGAAATTCTTTTATAAAATTCAAAACAGGAAATGTGGTTGTTTTTTCTTTTCAACCTTTTATGCAAGATTACAGACTGTTTCTTCAAATTACGCCTGGTTTCTAATACGCCTGGTCACTAATATGCCTCTTATTGTACAAATTACGCTTGGTCATTGAACAAGAATAATTTCTATATACGCCTGGTGTTTTCTAGCCAGGCGGACTAATTTGCATATTTGGGACAAAATTACGCCTGGATTCCGCCTAATTTTCCGCTTGGTTCTTGTATTGGGTGTAATAGAGTAAGTTCCACCTGGTTTACGCTAGCCTGACGCCTGGTTATCCGTTTCATTTACAGGCGTAACATTTCGTACAGGAAGTTTCGATAAAGGTGAATTAACTTTAACTCAAAAACAAGGTATAATAACAATACTTCCAAAGGGGGATAAACCAAGAGAATTTCTGAAGAACTGGAGGCCTATCTCATTACTGAATATATCCTATAAAATTTTATCTACCTGTATTGCAAACAGATTAAAATCAGTTTTATCTTTTATCATGCATGAAAACCAACGAGGTTTCATGAAGGGGAGATACATTGGTGAAAATACCCGTCTTATCTATGATGTCTTACAATATACTAAAACAGCAAATATACTTGGAATTTTGCTTCTTATCGATTTCGAAAAAGCTTTTGATTCTGTGTCCTGGTCATTTATGTATAAATCTTTACAATTTTTCAATTTTGGTTCAGATATTATTAAATGGATCAAGACCCTATATCATGATGCAAAATTATGCGTAATTCAAAATAGATATTTCTCAAAATTTTTTATTATAGGACGTGGCTGTTGTCAGGGTGATCCCGTGTCATCACATATTTTTAATATCTGTGTAGAAATTATGGGTATAATGATCCGCCAAAATATAAATATCAAAGGTATTCATATTGGTGAAGAAATATGCTTACTACAGTATGCAGATGATACTGTTTTATTTCTAGATGGAAGTGAAAAATGTTTAAAATCTGCGCTTGATTTATTATTTCAGTTTTCAAAATATTCTGGCTTAAAGCCAAATATTACAAAAACAAGAGCCATTTGGATTGGCTCAAAGGTACACTGTGAGGACATTCTGTGTAAAACACACAATTTAGAATGGTCTGAGACGCCATTCAACATACTGGGAATAAATTTCACATCTGATTTAAAAAATATTGAAAAATTAAATTTTGATAAAAACTAATCCAAATTGAAAAAAATATACATTCCTGGAATAAACGTACATTATCTCCTCTTGGTAAAATAACTGTTATCAAGTCTTTACTTATCCCAAAATTAATACATTTATTCATAACACTTCCCAGTCCATCAGAAATTTGGATTAGTAATTTGGAAAAAATTCTATTCAAATTCATTTGGCATGGCAAACCAGACAAAGTATCTAGAAAGTTACTACAACAAGACTTCCATCTGGGTGGGTGCCGTATGACTCACATCAATTCTTTTATAAAATCACTTAAGCTAACATGGTTTAGAAGACTTGCATCTGAAACAAGTGATACACTAAAATCAATATTTAATTTCATATGTAAATGTAATTTCACATTTCTATGTCAGTTTGGATCAGATTATCCAAAATACTTATCTGAATACATTGAAAATCAATTCTGGAAAGAATTTTTAATAGTCTTACATGAATTCATCTTTCTAAGCTCTATTAAATTAACTTTAAATGTATCACAAAATCCCCTTTGGTATAATCCTAGTATCCACATTGATGGTAAATCTGTTATGTTTAAACCATTACAGCAAAAGGGGTTCCATATTGTTTCAGATGTTCTTCAAGAAAATGGAAACTTCATACCATATGAAGAGTTAAAACAAAAACATAATAATAATTTACACTTTACCTGTTATTTTGGAATAAAAAAATCTATACTAAAGGCATGGCCTCACCTAGATGGAAGTTTTGAACACACAGAATGTCCTCATAAACCAAGTTTCATATACATTATTCTGAAAACAAAGAACGGGTCAAAACATATATATGACTTGTTTTTAGAAAATATTCAACATAAATCAAAGCATGAAAATAAATGGAAATCTGTACTGGATCTAGACAATACATTTGATTTTAAAATATACTACAATCTTTTACACCATTGTACCAGAGATTCCAAATTAAAATGGTTTCAATATAGAATATTTTACAGAATTCTTGGTACAAATAAGATCCTTAATGATTGTAAGATCAAATCAAATAGTATATGTAGTTTGTGTGGGTCCAATACAGAAACAATAGCACATTTGTTTTTTCATTGCTACTATACACAGCAACTTTGGATACAACTAAAACAGTGGCTGGAACTACAGTATACATATAATATAAACTTGAATTTTACTATCAATCATATTCTATTTGGAATTCCTGGTCAAAACAATAAAGCAATTAATACTGTTTTGTTATTAGTAAAATACTATATATTTACTAAGTCTAGACAAAATGTTCATCTCAGTTTCAATGAATTAAAACATAATATCTTAACATATTATAAAGCAGAAAAAATGTCATACGTTCTTAATATGAAACTGAAAGAATTCACCAATAAATGGAATGCTATTGAAAACATTATAACTAACATAAATTAAATTACATTATTATTATTGATATCTTTATAACTTATATCATGTATCTCTACTATATTTCACCATAATAGTATATGTTTCATAGTGCGCTGCAGGTATATGTATGTTTAAGCACCTATATGTATATATGTTTGTACATGTATGTGTGTGTGTGTGTGTGTGTGTGTGTGTGTGTGTGTGTGTATGTATGTAATGGTATATGTATATGTGTATGTATGTGTATATGTAGGTATATGTGTATGTGTATGCGTACATGGATACAAAAATAAAACCTGTGTATTATGCGTATGTGCATTGGATTTACATTTAAGATATATATTATTGGTGCCTATCAAAATTGTACAAATGGATGGACATTATATGCTTCAACCACTTATTTTTGTAATGATATATATTTATATATATAAAGTTATTTAAACATATCATGTTCTGTGAGTTGTGAGTGTAAGTTGTGAGTGCTGTGAATGTATTTTGTTTTATATATGTTGTGCTGTTATGTATGTTTATATTGAAAATCAAAAAACAAAACAAAACAAAACAAAACAAAAAACAAAAAAACAAAACAAAAAAAAAACATCAACAATTACAGCAGCATCAACAACTATCGCAAAATCCACCACAAATTATTACTATCCACTCGCCCGTTTTTGAAAATCTGTAAAAATACAACATGTTTTCTAAGGTAAGGGAAGCTTTGTCTGAAATTTCTCAATCTATATATGAAGCATCTGAAACTTTAAAAATGCTTCATAGACGTGATGAGAATATAGTTGATTTAGATGAAATTGGTATAGATAATTTAGATTGTATATTACAAACTATGAAAAATAAGACACAATTTCAAATTAATGATTTAGGCAATTTTATTTTACTGATGAATTTTCTTATTGTTGTTGAAGACTTTTTAAATGACTTTATTGTGAAATCAACCATTTTTAAAGTTTTTAATCCTCAAACTCTAAATTTTGAAACATTTAATAAACAAGAAGCTATGAAGTATTGCTATTTTTATATCAGCTCAACAAGTCAATGTATTCTAAAACCTATGAATCTATAATGGAAAGAATCAGAATTAAACTTACAAGAATAGACTCTTATCATAAATTTAAAAACATCTTTAGAAGTGAAATGCACAAAAAAGAAAAAAATATATATATTTATCTGGAAAGGATTTTTTTTATCAAAGTGTGGTCTTCTATCATTTCCTGAAATTTATTCTGCGAAACATTGAAAGTGAGTCTTCCTACAGGGTCTTGTTGAGAATTTCTTCAGGATTGCATAATGATGCTTGTTAGAAATAGTATTTTTGTTCATGATGTCAACATCTGACAATGACTACTTCATTTTCACGTATTATTATGCGATTCTGAACACAACTTCCTTTATCAAATTAAACATAGAAGAAAGAATTTCAATTGTTTTATTATTTGTATCATCATTAGAGAATTTCTTCAAGATTGCATAATGATGCTTGTTAGAAATAGTATTTTTGTTCATGATGTCAACATCTGACAATGACTATTTCATTTTCACGTATTATTATACGATTCTGAATACAACTTGCTTTATCAAATTAAACACACTACTCTCCGACACCAGGCCTCACCTCTGAATTTAAAGGGTTTGTGAATGACCACTGTGGTACTTTGTTCTTAATGTCATAGTCATGTAACACCAGATACTTTCGTATTTTTTATATTATTTGTAATATCATTAGAGAATTTCTTCAGGATTGTATAATGATATCTGTTTGAAATAGTATATTGTTCACGGTGTCAACATCTGACAATGACTATTTACTTTTTCACGTATCATTATACTATTTTTGAATACACCTTCCCTCATGAAATTAAACACAGAAGAAGGAATTTTAATTGTTTTATTATCATAACATATAGAGCATAACCTTTGTTACAAAAAGTAAAATAATACGATTACATTGTAATCCTTGTTATACAGATGTACATTACACTGCAATGACATAACAAAATATGATTACATATTTAGATACTAAATATAAAAAATTCTAACATATTCTTTATTACAACATGTAGAATATCATGGTTACATTATGGAAATGTAGAACGATAATCTATGTAATACAAATGTACATTATTCTATTGTGACGTTACAAATATGATTAGATGTTCATATGAAATCTAATTGAATATTGGATACTAACTATGAGTAATTCTCTTTATACTCATGATGATTATTACAAGATGTAAAATAACATAGTTACATCATAGAAATGATAATCCTTTTACACAGATGTATATTATTATATTATGACTTTCCAAATATGATAAGATTTTCATACGAAATTATAAATCAATTGAATATTAGGTACTAATAGTGAGTAAATAGATACACCACAGTAGTATATGGGATAGCATGATACTGCAAAGAAATAAAAAATTACACGTATGATTCATTGTTCAAGTAATCTATCATATAATGACCAAAGGCAAGTGTGTGATAACCATTATCAAGAATGTATCGCTTGTCATCAAAAGCTGTAAGTCCTAATTTGTTTATTGTTTTTACTTGCATGTTATGATTTTCACTTCTTATGGAATTTATTTGACACATTTGAACCGTTTCATCAAATAGACACTTTTCATATATGTGATGACGTAAATCATTCTTTATAGTGGTTCTAGCAATTCCTTTGGCTGCCTGTTTTTCTTTGTCTTCACAAGTGAAAGAATACATTTTATTTCTTAAAACTATGAAAGACTTTATGGGTTTGCCACCGGTTTCATATTTAAAACAACCTGGTATCTTTTTATTTGTTATGTCATATACAGGGTGTATGTATAATTTTTATGTCAACTCTACCACTTAGATTCTCGAGAGTTTTACCAAATACTGCATTATTCATCAACTTAAAAAATCTTTTTCAAATTCATTTTTAGCTTGTTTCCGTTTTCACTATTGTAATCAATGTATGTTTTTAACCAAGATGATTGATGAAATTCCACTATTCTATGAATTGTAGTTAATTTCATACCTAAATCTAAAGATAACTGTAAATTTCTATAATGTAGAATGTATTTGGTTTTATTTCTTAGATTTGGAATCAACTTCTTGGTTTTTACACGTCCATGTAATTTGTCTTTTGATGAACCCTCTTTCTGTGAATGTTGTTTCGTTTTAGAGGTACACAGTTTATTCCACAAAATTTGACTATATGGTGACAATTCTTCATCAACAATTGATATGTTTTCTGGGGCAAGAGGATAATCTGAATGCAAATCGTGAAGTTCCTCTGGGTATTCTAACATCTAAGACATGCCCCTCATCGCCATATTTTGGTATTTGTGAACATCAAAGCTTTCAACACCTGAAACCCATGAAAACAATCCAGTAGGTAAAGGTTCCATCATAGCTTTACCGTAAAGATTCTTACAATCTGTATAAATGATATATTAATTGTGTTGGTTAGGATAATAGATATTTGGAATATGAGGGTTGTTTGCCTTTGCATATTTATTAGATGTCATTAACACCCCACCCCTAATCGCAATTTCAAAGAATAAATTCATATCGGGATCTGTGAACAGGTCAAAAGAAACTTTAGTCATTTTCAATGCAGCGTTAAAGGCTAAACCTGGACTTGTATAAAAATAGAGACAATCTAAACCATGATAATTTAGACATATGTTTCTGAAATTTTCAAAAACGTCTGCCAAAAGTAAAACGTCTGTTTTGAGATACAGATCGTGATATTCGCCCATGTTTTTATATTAAATGTTTTCCATACATTTTGTGCATGTTGATAATCTTTCTCTGAAATATGTGATTGACTCAACTGACTGTAAAATTGATCTGTAGATGGTAGCGTTTTATCTTCAAATTTAGTACTATTATCTACGTATTTTTATGGATAAACTCCCTTTCTCAACAGAAGCTTGGCTTCATGTGGATCGGATAATTCTTTCGAAAAATGTTTAAATTTACTTAAACCATCTTTGGCTAAATTTGCAGTCAAAATCCCTAAACTTTGTGAAAAGAATTGAAACGAATCTATAAATCTTAAATTGCCTAAAGAAAAGCCAATATACTTTTCCATTGTTTGTGGAATGCAATTGATTCTTTGTTCTTTGAACAAGCCTAAACTCTGTGCTATCAAATGACTATCTAAATAATACTCAATAAAGATAGGTAACACTGAAGCAATCCTCTGCAACCTTTTCCTCATTCTTTTATGACTGATATTTAGTGACAACGCTAGTCGAATGCCATGTTTGAATTTTTTCAAATGCTTTATATCTTTATCTGATACCGGAAACAATTCCATCACTGCATTATAGATTATTTCAGTTACAAGTCGAAGCTGTTCAGTCGAACTGCTTTTATTAGCCACAATTGTTGAGATTTTGAAGCATCTTTTAAAAGGTTTAGACAGGAAGTCATTTCTTAGGCTCGGATATGATGGTATCCTCTCCCGGCAAGATCTTAGTGCGAAGTGGTGAAATTTTAGTTGATGTATTTATTATATTAACTTCCGGTTCGTGTGGACTGACATCAATCAGTAAATATCCATATCTTTCTGAGTTTACCTCCATATATGCATCTCTAAAAATACACCTTGATGTGGGAAAATTTGTCTTCCTAATGTTTCAATCTGGGATTGATCTCGTCTTATTTTAAAGGCGATGAGGTAGTGACTATTCATGTTTATCGTACGCATCACTTTACCTTTTTGAAATACATTCTGTACCATAAAAATCACACTGATGTTTTTATGATGTGAACTAACACATTTTCATGAGCTCTGGTGAATTGGTACCACCAGCCATACAATCATCAAGACAGAGCAATTTATGTCCTGGTAGATCATTCTTGAAATCTTTCTTCATTAGGTAAACCTTGATGAAAAATTATTTTTCTAATACTTTATTTCAAATCCTCAAACATAGGTTGCCATGTATCATAATATACTATGATCGTAGTTGCTGGTACATTAAACGTCCCCTCGTGATTCTCAATGTTTTTTGTAAGAAAAGTCTTTCCAGATCCTGAGCTTCTAATGACCATGATCCTACAAGGACTGGAATTTTACCAGAGATTCCTTCAACCACCACCTTTCATTCATTTTGAAAATATGAAAACAGATTGAAAAGAAATTACTTTTATTTAGATTCAGGACAGCAATTTGCATATTTACAAATGATGTTGAAAAGCAAGTAGGAAATACATTTTCTATATATTCAGATACAAACTGATCATTTTCATAAAAATTTTCATTGAAAGTTTTGATAATATCTGTCATTGATACATTTCTACATCTGTTTAATAGATAATATAAGCAATAATGTCCACATACACTAGAAGAACTACTTTGCAATCTTATGGGATTATAATTCATTTTAAAAGGTAAATGATAAAATTGTGGTGAATGCCCATAACTGTCGAAGAATTCTACATGTGTTTCATTAACGTAAACTGCCAACCAATGCGTTCCTCTTTCACTGCTTTTATCTGTATTCATGATAAATCCGTTAGGTCTTTCAGAAACTGACTTGGAATTTTATCCCGAGCATAAACTCCTATGACAGTTTATTTCATAACCTCATCACAATTATTGACACATTGTAATTGTTCTGTATTCATGTTTGAACGATTTCTAGGAGAATTTATTTCGAAATATCCAGGATATTCAGCATAAATAATGCATGTTATAGTTTTGTTCAATGCCGTGCCAAATGTGGCTTCTAATCGTACATTCCCTTGCTTTAGTAAGGTGAGGTAGTGGTTATCTTGGAAAATCGGTTCCAAGTTGAAAGTATACAAGGCTTATCCTTGAGAAAATATCACTACGATCAATATCCAAACCAGAATCACATAACCACTTCCCAGTCCTGGTAAACATTTTACTGATGATGGGAATAATATTGACACCCTCAGTCTCACTATAATTAGGTTTTAAACTGTTAGCATTAACAGGGATGCCATCGACATATAAACCTATGTTTTTTATATTGAAATGTTGAAAGTACCATGGATTTTGTTTATATGATCCACTTGCAGCTTCAGATAATACGAATCCAGTGCATATAAAATTTGGTCTTATACCTTGAAAAATATTGTCATAAGTGAAGTTGGTTCACCTAGTTGGAATAGTCATCTGTTTTACGATGGTTTGTGTAAATGGATATTTAGCATTAGTCATAGACAATGCCTGACTTTGAGCATAGATTACTGCAGGATTCACTTTAACCTTAGCGACTTGCATTCTTATGTCTTCCAAAACAATCTTGTATTTAGCATCAGCTGCATTGATTACTAAACAAAATTCAGGTTTAGATCTATATAGTTTGACGTTAACATTGACTTGATTTTTGAGAATTCCAATCATTCGGCCACGGGCATCACTGAAGAAACATAAGTTGTCGAAATGCGCATATGGTGCACAAAATTAAAAGGTAAACTATATACATGTATGTTCTATATTCATTAATAGATATCGGTTCATCTTGAATAAATCGTGGAAAATGGGTCCCTGCATGTCGACTCCTTTACCTCCCATGAAGAAAGCTGTACGAAGCGCGAGATTTAAATTGCTTCTACTCTGTGTATCCACATCATCCATATTTCCTTCAGTATGTTTATACCATAATTGTGTTGTTAATTGTGATGATGGCATCATATCCATATTAAAGTAAAGTTTGAATATATGCTTTATAAGCATAATGGGTTGTAGTTGAAACATCTGGTTTTCCTTGTAAAAACATCAACTTGAGAAAACTGTGCTGGTAAAAATAAATTCACAGGACTAATATTTTCATCAGCTGCTATGGCGCTTCCATCTCCGGTTTTGATTTTAGCTTTTACATAGATTAACGTGTTTTCATATCAACGTATTCCATTCCATTTTGACCAGATATAATAAATTCTATGAGAGAATCATTGGTGACCTGAGACAACGGTAAAATGTCCTGATAATAAATATTTTCTACAGCAGTCTGTGTTGGAGGTAAATCAAATAATGCCAGTTCCGACGGTTGTGCCTCATGAAAAAAATCCTTGTTCACTGTAGCCATGATGATTTGTATGACTTCTGATTAGTTTTACGTTTTATTGTTTTCTTTCTTTTACCTTTTATCGCTTTCTTCTTGGAGAGTCTTTTGTGTGAGTTTTTAATGGTTTGGTTTCCTTTTCTTTGATTAGCTTTCTTTCTACCTTTCAAACCTCTCTTCTTCGACGATGTCAGCTTTAGACCTTTAGAACTTTTCTTCTTCGAAGAGGTCTGCTTTCGACGATGTTTACAGATGAAGTGAGAATTATTTTGCAATTTTCTCTTTAAATATGTTCGTTGCATTTCACTTTCTGACTGGTCTACAGTTCGTTGCACTGGTAATACTAAATTGAAATCTATCTCTGATTTTGAAAGTTTGTTATGCATATTAGATTTCCCTGATCTAATGTCATCATAAAATTTCATTCAATCATCGACATTAGGTATGTACAGTTTAGAAACATCCATTCTATTGCAAGAAAGGACAAGAACGAAAGTGAAGTGTAAGCGTGACCGGTTTAGTTAGAAATGATGCTAAATTTCCTTTTTGGTCTTTTATATAAAAAGTTCTACATCTCTGATTTCAGATCGATTGACATCAACGTACTTAGGGGTTACAAATTCTTGAGACCATTTTCCTACTCTGTAAGCCTTCACCACGCGTAGAATATTTTCCTTTTCGCCATCAAGAATTGATTCACCACATCACTGTGTATGTATAGATTATAATATTTTCTGGTAGGGTCACTTAAACTGATATCTATTAGAGCTACCTTCCATTTCCCGTTTAGATTAAGAAATGACTGTAAGTGCGTTCGAAAATGATATCCTTTATTATTTGGAAAATATTCAACGTTATGATCACTGTTGACGGTAAGATAAACGACATCTTAAGATGTTTGAGTTTCTTTGATTTCTTTGTCTTCCATACACTGATTATATTTGTTTGGCCAACCTTCAGATTTAACCAACCATTCAGTTTTTCCAACTCTTTTACGTTTACGAGTTATTCTTTCAATAAACCAAAGAATGTTTTCATCCTTTCCAACCCATTGTAATTCTGATTGATAAAAATTCCCTATTAATGGTTCGTTAAAAATCAATTAGATTATAAAGAGGGATATTTTTGTTTTAAAAATCTTCTTGGCACTTTGAATATTTCTGACGACCATTGTTGATTATATGAACGGATAAAGATTCCTTTCAAATGTCAAATTCTGACTAAACTTCCTATTTGAATTTGAATTTACTTTTGACATTCTGTTTTTCTTTCTTTCCTGACGTTTTGTTCCTTAAGTACATATAAGCAAACAAATCACTTACATTGACTTCATTTACATCCTTTGGTGAAATTCCGTTCAGAGAAGAATGAGGAGTAGAATTATATGAATTAATGAATTTTTGTAAAACATCGATGTCTTTAAGTTTTCCTTGTTAAAATAACGATACATCATCGTTCCGCATAGTTGGCTTTGGGTTCATTTTGTGAAGTGAAATAAAAGATGTCTTTTTTACACCAAAATTTAAACCATCGGTTGGTAAATCCTGATCCTTTGTCGCTTCGTTTTTTTTTTTTTTGGGGGGGGGGGATAGGCAATTCATTTTGAATGAGATATTCAAATGTTTCTATAATACTTCTTCCTGTTTTCTGTCTTACAGGCTGTAACCCCCCCCCCCTTCACACACACACACACACACACACACACACACACACACACACACAAAGAAAAAAAGAGAGACTAAAGACATCAATGACGATTAATAAGAACGCCACTCTATCGTTATACTGTGCTATGTTGGAAACATCTGCAAGATCTATGTCGAGTTGAATATTGAAACTTTCCACTTGAACCTGTGCTCGTTTAAATGAACGTTAATCTGGTTGTTGTAAACTATAATCATCTAAATCTCTGTAAATACCTTTTGATTTTATGCAATCCAATATTCTTTATACCTTGTGATTTTAATACGGATAAAACTTTTGAAGGACTCATGTAAGCACTACCATTATCAAAATTATAATAGACATTGTCAAGCTTTTGTTTCTCCTCTACAGTCAACAATGTAAATGAAATAAATAATGAACATTATATTAAATATATTTAATTTATTGACAATAAACTTTTTTTTTCGATTTAACTTGCTTAGCTGTTCAGCTCTGAAAATGGTATGATCTATATTAGTTTCTGTCCACTTGAGGTACAACCATTGATGTTTACTTAGCCGTATTCTCTCTGTGACTTTACATATTATACCATCTTGAGTGTGAGAAGAAAGCAACCATCTCATTCAGATGCTTGTAATGAAATGATTTCTAAAACATGATATTACAACTTTTAGACGCATATTCCTTCGAGATATCTATTTCTATAAATCATTTATCAAAACAACAACAATTTTGAAAATATATACAACTTTATTCACTATATACATAAATAATCAGATGTTGAAAAGACATCAAAGTGAACCTGTAAATAGTTTGCTTCCACATGTCATTTGAAAATCGATTTTGTATACAACACATACACTGGAGTTGACGTAAACAACATGGATAAATACAATTAAAATTGGATTTTATAGTAATTAATGTTTTCAAAAACTCTTCTAATAAAATCGTGTCGGTAATTTGTGAAGCTAGATAGTCTTCTTGTATGAGATTTTTAATGTCATATTTCTGCATGAGACGTTTCTTAACATTGTTGGAAAGAAGAACTGTAATTATTCCTTCCAAAGATCTATGACATGACACACAAGGTTCCATCTGAAAGGGCATTAAAGTAGAATTAAATCGGTTGTAATAAGGTGTTCACAGTATTTTTGTATTTTTGCCATATATTTTCTTTTTATTTATTCGTCATTCTTTAATTGTTGATCTGGCAAAACGGCTACGATATCTCGAGTGGGAATGGCAGATCGAATGAGGAGATCACGCCATTTTGTTTCCACGTCTGCATGCTTGATAACTTGAAGGGCAAGATCAAAGAAAACATGTACCTTTTGTACTAGTATTTTCGACATCATGACACATTCATGACCCAATTGATTTCCTTGTCCTTCTTCACATCAAGTGCATTTGAAAAGGTCATTTATTTTATCGTTCACCAATGAAGCGTAAGCAAAACATAGAAGATTAATGATCTTTTTCCTGTTTGCTTTAGATTCAATAATTTCCATAACATGTGTTTCCACTCGTCTTTCCATATTCAGAATGCTACAACTTGGTCATTCTAACGTATGTACAATTAGGTGACCATTTCCTATGTTCAAACCATATGTTATCGGAAATCGTCCAATTCTTTAATGTTACACCACAACCAAAACAGGTTACTCTATCACAATGTCCTTCATAAAAAGTCACTTTGACTGAATTCCGATAGTTTCTGTTGTATTTGTTTTGGACAATCCTTAAATGACTTTAAACGTTCTTCACAAGACATATAGGAAGGATATCTTGGTATAAATTTTTTAACATAATGAATACCATTGGTTTCAATATGTTGAATACTGTCTGTTTCAATATCATACGACATGTTTATTTCCCTTCAAGAAAGAAGATATTAACTGGATACTTTCCCCCAGATTGTATAGTTTGTTAAAAGTTTCTTCTGATATAGTGGTCTTCTTTACTTGATATTTATAACTTATTTGAATCTCAACTTTAGACTTTGTGATGATGACTTCCTCCGTTAAACTTACAAAAACTAACCACTTTCTTTGGCGTAGATCACAATTATACATCATATGTAGCACAATATATTTACACTTAAATGTTTCAATTTATTTTATTTTTCGAATCTTTGAAATACGTGTAAAACGTTGAGCTATCGCGTTTTCATAATTTTCGTTCCGTTGCGTAAACATGGAATGTGTTCCTCATCCTTTATTAACACAGCTATACGAGGCCGAGTTAATGATGAAAAGATTTTACGAGGAACTAATTAAATTATCAGTTCAAGGCATCAATGCACCAGTTGACCCTGATAGGAGTCACGTAAACTTTTGGCTAATCCCAGGCTTCTGAGTGGATATATTTACCAGATATATCTATTTGATGAAAATGCTATTTATGGACTATCTGTTGCCAAGTAAAAAACGAAAAGGTACCACAGGGTAAACCATGGAATAAAGGGAACAATATCGTGTTAAGTGCCATATTCAGACAAATGCAAACCAAAGTAAAATCGAGATGAGACCAGGTGCCCGGGAGGAGTAGCGTCCCCTGGTTGCATGCAATACCCGTCGCAAAAGTCCTGCAACAACCTTTTCAGTCGAGGAGGTAAATACATAAATATACACGCATGAAAATACAAAGGAGACAGGAACACGAAGTCAAATTTTCCCATTCAAGGCAAGAAATGCTGCCTGCCTGAAATTCCGGTGTCGGAAACGCAGGTGAACAAATATCTGTATATATATCCGTATTATGTCAAATCAAGTATAGTAAAAAAGTTAAGATGGCTATTTGAATGGTCAGGTCCCAAACCATCGGTTAACATTCTTGAAAGAGGAATCTGAAATTGCAATAGAACTTCCTCGTTGACAATTTCAAACGTTCCTCAAAATATCTGTGAGAGTAGTTTCGTGGCAACAAGCCTCGCTCTCAGGACGAAATTTCCGTATTTAGAGCATGCCCCTGGCATAGGGTATAAGTTGTGATATGAAGACGCCCTTTGCGGGAGAGGGAGGTATGTTGCTACTGAGAAAAGGGAAGTTGGAAATAATGAAATTGAAATCGTCACGTTTGTCATAGAGAGAGGTTACTAATGAACCATTGTCACTAATTGATAGGGTGATATAGAGGTTTGAAGCAGAAGATGCGCTCTCTGTATTATCTGTTATCTCGAGTTCCTTTGGATATATGATGTTGAGGTGATCCTCAAACACAGGGTTGTTAATCGACCAAACATCATCGATGTATCTGTATGTAAAGTTGAACCGAGATGCTAATTGTTTATTACTTTTGGAGTGCAGAGACTGTATGAATTCTGCTTCGTAGGAGTACAAAAATATGTCGACCAGAAGAGGCGCGCAATTAGTACCCATAGGAATGCCAACAATCTGTTGGAACACTTTCCCACCAAATGTCACAAAAATATTATCTATAAGAAATTCTAACATTTGGATGATCTCTTTTTCTGCATACTTACTGCTGGAATTAAACTGTTCCTTAAAAAATGTGTCATTGTGGCCTATAACAAGGTATTTATACCTGCGATTTAATTTTTTGTTAAAGAAGGCATTTTGAATAATTGCTGTTATTCTTTTCTTTAGTTTTTGATGAGGAATGATTGTATAAAGAGTCGAAAAGTCAAAAGATTTGATGCTAGTGACATTATTGAAAATGGGAGATTTTATGTACTCTAGAGGTTCCTTGGAATTCCTCAGGATCCACATCTGATTGATTCCGCTTCTCGAATAAGTAGTGGAGCAGTATTTCTGAAGACCATACTTGATTTCTGTTAGAATTTTGGTGAGTAACATGGAAAGAGGCTTGGTAGAACACTTGGAAGATCCAGCTATGAATCGATGCTTATATGGAGTTTCATGCATCTTTGGAATTCAAAACAGGTATGGTAGCTCGAAATCAGATTCATTTGTAGTAATACCAAATGAACTGAGAACTGACTAGTGATTATCCAATACTTTTGACGGAGACAGATTTGTAACTGATTAAGTTAGATTACCAGGCGTTGAATGAAGACCAAGCTCTTCTATAAGACATTTAATATAATATGCCTTACATACGAATGTGTAATTGTTAGCTGCCTTGTCAGCAGGAACAATAATGAAATTTTCGTGAAGTCGAGAAAGTTCTCTAACGACACTGGAGTCACGAAATATAGAATTGTGTTTGTTCTTGAATACCCGACAAAGGCTTCGAACTCTCTTCTTTAGCAGACTTCTGATTGACTTCAGTCATTCAGAAAGAGTGTTCAATTCAACGTACTCGGTTTATTCAACAAAAGCCAGAGGAGGCATCGAAGTCATGATACACGCAAATACAACAAACCTGAAATACATAATATTTCCTTTGATGCTCTTTTGCCGTTTATAAATAAACCTTTCATCACATTCGTACAAAACTTTATTCTATTTCACTGAGAAAATTACACGAGTTGTACGTATCGTCCAGACACCGTATATTTACTGATATAAGCTCTGCAGAGTTTAGACTAGATGGCATTATTATGGACATATCGACCGCTAGACTTTTTCGTCCCGTCAAGTCAGATATTTCTATGGAAAAATCTAAACGCCCTTTCATCAAAATTAAATTTGCAAATAAAGGCATTGATTATGTAAATTTTGGCCAAATTTTAAATCATAAGTCTGTCTTAGAGAAAATACCTCCATATTTCAAAAACAAAGATCCGCCATGTATTTCCTATAGCTACACGCCATCAGTTGCATCCATCTTTCATCGACGCTTATCCCTGACTATATGAATGAGTATACTTGCCTGTTGTAATGCAGAATTAAATTCATTACCACGAGCTCCTAAGCTTTCTTTATACTTCTGCATTACATGTATCATTTCTTTGACTTTGACAAAACATATTCATCGCTTAAATTTTGATAAAATGGAAATGGGTTTACTGTTTTATCCAGTGTTCCCACATAGTAAAATTCCGTTTCAATAGTAGTTTTCGATTAAAACATTTATTTCCTATACCACTTTTGCTGATATTTTTTCGAACCTTCTTCATAACATGATAATAATCCGTAATGATACTTATATTTCGGATTGTTTGATCAAAACAAATTTTTACCTTCAATGTAGACTTTTTTTTATTTATTTTTCAACACAAGTATCTTTATGAAGTTTCCGATTACCTAGCTCCCATCCAGATTTATATCAAGTACAATAAATCTTTAAATTGCAAGCAGTTTAAAACAGTTGAAGCTGTTGGAAATTTAGCAATTGGAAATCTGAAACCATTTGTTCCTAGAAATACTAGTTGTAAAACATGATTAGGTAACGTGACTTCCTTCTTGTTTGTTGTCATTATATTCATAATATCTGATTTTTTGTGCAATCTACAAACCCTGCTAACTCAAAACCATCCCCTAAGGCACAAATGAATGAATGGAATTACAACGCCTCTTGTGAGGAGATGTGTTTTAATGTTAATCAAATGAGATCTTACAAGAACTTGGTTCTTTTTCCTGATTTGGGTGGCTGTAGCACTTTCTACACAGTGTTTGTTCACATTCATGTATATATACAAAGCTGAATTATATTTGTTTCGTCTGCATTTAGGACATTCACGGCGGGTGTATCTAATAAACTGGAGACGCCCACTCCTCCCGGGCACCTGGTCTCATCTCAAATTCAGGGGTCTGTGAATGTCCACTGTGTTGCATTGTTGTTATTGCCATAGTCGTGTGACACCAGTTACTTTCGTATATTACATTAACGTCTTACTTATTCCCTTTGCAGTGTGGAAAAAATGTTTCCGCGGAGAGTTTGACTTCAGTGCTATTATACTCTTTTTCCTGATGTTGTGTGGCTGTGTCACTTTCTACAAAGTGTTTGTTCACAATCGTGTATACATACATTGCTGGATTATATTTGTTTCTTCTGTATTTAAGGGCATTCACAGTGGATGTGGCTAGCCAACCAGAAGACGCTCACTCCTCCCGGGTACCTGGTCTCACCTCTCAATTTCAGGGGTCAGTGAATGTCCACTGTGGTACATTGTTATTAGTGCCATAGTCGTGTGACACCAGTTACTTTCGTATATTATTTTAAGGGATAATGCGAAGGAACGTTGTCCAGTAAAATACTTATGTCATGATCATTATTTTTGCCACTGAGATAGATTTCTCATCTGAACCACTTGATATTCCATCATTGTCTTTCATTTGTTCATTAGGATTTTTCAAAATAGATGGAAATTTTCGACAATGCAGTGTATGCGTCATGATTTGCAAAAAATCCATAACTTGTTCATATTTGCACGAACGAATCTGCACCACGGGACATTTTATCATTATTTTATTATATTATTTATTTTAATTTGGAATTTAACATATTTGTCGTCCCACACCCTTTTTGACCTTCTATATGGGTTAAACTTGCATCTGTTTGCCTTAAGCCATGACATAAGAGAAGTTGTTTCACAATATCTAAAACTGTATATATTCCTTCACTATCAGTATTGTATCCCTTTCTGATTCATAGTTTTCTTAGGTTTATAACTTTCCCAAGAAGAAAGATTTTGGAATTTCCAGACGAGTACAGTGATATTTCGGTCAACAGTTTAATGTTATTTACATGAAGCCCATTAAAATATCCTATAAAATATCCATATAACTCTGGGCTGGACTTGCTGATTTGAAAAAGAATCATCCAGTCCCAGGTTCGCATTTGAATCTAGGAATTTGCGCTGTTTTCTTGGTATTCATGTGTCCTTTGTTTTAACACAATACCTAAAAATTGAAAGATATACATGTTCTATATTCACTATATATAACGGAATACGCATGGTTTTGATACATTTACTTTTTTGACAGAACTTTGCAGAAAACATGCAGAATTGCCCTTCCAACATAATGAATTGAATACTGTTGATCATTTAGACAGTGGACAGTTTGTATTAATTCCTGTTTTTCACCCTCTTTGTACTTTATGTTCTCCATAATAGTAAAATCCAATAATGACAGTTAGTTCCTTTTTGACAAAACAATATCTTTAATAGTGATAGTGCAGATATTTTCAATAAAATCTGATAATTCAGTTATTTTGTCAAAGGAGGGCAACCTCGGTAGCTTATCGCGGCCTGCTTTGGATTCCCATTTGACGGATCTCGTCGGTCAATAAACTACTACACTTATAGGGGATCTTGATTATGTTATCCATACTAAGATTCATTCAGCACTGTAGAACAGTAAACAAATCATAACCACGTGGTTTTGTTCGGTAACATCCCAGTCTATTGAATGATGGTTTAGGTGTTCTTAGTAGTACCAGAGCAAGAATTAGTTTCTGTTCTGTTTTATTCAGCACTTTATACATGTAATATGTACAATGTGTATAGCAGTATTCTGCCTTGTATCCTGGTGTGGGGAGTGATCCATTTTTTTGCACAAACCCATCCCAGCTGTGTTCTACACATTTAGTCCATAATACTGATGCCATATTTCTTCCACGGACGAGATGACATGAGAGTGAGACAAAGAGCGGGAGTTGGAGGAAAGGGGGTAAGAGGTTGTAGGGATGTGAGGGAGGGGCTCCCTCCTGTTCGCCCCTCTTGATCTGTTTTGGCGATATATTCAGTAGAACCATTACACTACTCAAAAGGAAATATAAATGCATCTGACTTCAGTCGTATGACAGAAGTTACTACAGAAATGCACTATTAATTACGTAATAATTTGAGAAAAACATACATAACATCACAAAAACTTTGAATTAATGTGCAGTTGCAATAGCATCTTAGGACACTAAATTGATATGACAATTGGTAATCAATTGGTGTAGTTAAACGGGCCTTCCTTCCCGCTCACAACAAAAGCAGTATAATCAAAGGCCACATATTTAAACTCTATAAATAATCCTCCATGTAGAGAGCAAGGATCAATAAGTTTCTTAAGTTGAGAGGTCATAAAAATACAAACACATATAGTAATATAGAGTAAGACCAAGATATCAATAATATATATATTGACATCAACATGAGTAAACCTTGCTCTGCCGATCTGGAAGACCCTTGATCTGTAGTAGTTCCACTTAACTGTTGGAGGGAACGAGGTTCAGGATCATTTCTACTTTGAAAAAGGTTTCCGAATTTTGATAGAAGTTCTGAATAGGACTTTGCTAGAGCTGTCCTAATGGGACAAAAACAATGGCAACATAGTTGAAACATGTGATAATTTATCCCAAGATACATCACTGATATAAGTGTAATGGATGTCCAACTTGGTCATTTTGAGGTATAATCTTCTGGTATGTGTGCATGACTTTGACCTTGTAGATATGACCTTAGTTCAAGGTCATGACACACCTTGGGGTCATGAAAAACGATTGTGTGTAATGTAATCCTCCAACGTACAATGAAGAATGTAAAGATGATGGATAAATCCAAACCACAAGTCCAAAAATCATGAATCCATAGGACATACAAAATCAGTGAAAATGAAAAACAAATGGAAAATAACAAAATATGTCTACTTGAAGAGCATATGTGAACCCCTGTGATGGAGTGAGATCAGGTGCCCGGGGAGAGTGAGCATCTCCTGCTTGCTAGCAACACCCGTCACATATACCCCGTAGAAAGAGTCAAATCGTGTGAATTCCATATGTATAAACTATGGCCCGAACAGGAATTCTGGTTGTTTGTGCACTTTAACCTTGATCCTGAAGATATGACCTTGGTTCAAGGCCTTGATACACTTTTGGGTCATGGACAAGAATCGTTTGAAATATAATCTTCCTCCAATTCATAAAGAAAAAGCTATGGTCCGAACATGAATTCTTGCTTTCTTTTTACGTTGTGACCTTCACCTTGAAGATATGATCTTGCTCAAGGTCACGACACACCCTTGGGTCATGGACAACACTTGGCTGTTGTATAATTTCCCTCCAACGTAACACGAAGAAGTTCTGGTCCGGACAATAGTTCTTGCTGTGTGTGCACTGTGACATTGACCTCGAGGATATGAACTTGGTTCAAGGTCATGACACACCCTTGGGACATGGACAACAATACAGGAAAAAGTTATGACCCGGACGAGAATTCCGGTTAAGTGTGCACTGTGACCTTGTAGATATGACATTGGTTCAAGATTATAACACAACCTTGGCTCATGGACAATACTACTGTGAAATATAACCTCTCTGCAACGAAACAGAAGGAAGGTATGGCCAGGACAAGAAATCTGGCTAAATGTGCACTTTGACCTTGGCCTTGGTGCAATGTCATGACACATCCTTGGTTCATGGACAACAATTGTGTAAAATATAATATCCGTCCAACGTAACAGAAATAATTTATGGCCCGGACAAGAATTCTGGCTGTGTGTACACTATGACCTTTATCTTAAAGATATGACCTAGGGCCAAGATCAAGACACATTTGTGGGTCATGGACAATAATTGTGTGAAATATTATCCAGATCCGACAAGGGGTTAAGAAGGTATGGCCTGGACAATTTCACAGACGAACAGAGCGATTCCTATACCCCCCCCCCCCCCTTTCCCCCCTAATTTTGCGGGGGTATGAAACTTTTCAGAAAGTTATTCTAAGTTTACGATACCTGTAACCCTGACCTGAAAGTTCTAATCTTAATTTCTTTTATTTATTTGTGTGTGTGTGTGTGTGTGTGTGTGTGTGTGTGTGTGTGTGTGTGTGTGTGTGTGTGTGTGTGTGTGTGTGTGTGTGTGTGTGTGTGTGTTTGAAAGTCCAAAACGTTAGTGCAGGCTCTGGCAAATCAAACCAACTGAATTATATAAATACCATATGATGGGAGTCTAAGAACATCTGTGACCATCTGAACAAGGGAAATTATAAAAGGAAATCTAAAATCGCCCCGTCTATCGTAAATATTTGTATGAATTTTATTGTTAGTTATCTTAATGTATAGGTTCAAGAAAGGTGTTCCTGTGTCGTCTTTATTTAATTGAAGTTTAGGTGGCTAGGTGTCAGCTATGTATCTTTTATATATTTATAACTAAGATGTCAAGATACATGTAAATGTGGCTAGAGGTATCATTGAACATCTCAGTAAGATCGAAAGTTTTAGATTTTTTTTAAAATAGAATGCATGAAATCCTTCACACAACAATGTAAAATCATATGTTAGAAAAGGTGCACAGTTAGCACCCATAGAAAATTCCAATTAGTTGTTGATAATTCTTGCCATTAATTTAAGTAACAAATATGGTAGTTTTGCCTTTGCCTTGCATTGCTGATGAAAGAAAAAAAAGGAGTTACTGGCTCAGTTATGTGGCAGAATTCACAATGGAGCTATACAATACATGAATATCAATAATATACTAGCACATATAACACATTACAAAAATATTTGATGGTAGTGCAATTACGATACCGACTTAGGACGGTCATTTAATTTGACATGAGCCAAACAGATGGTGTGGTTAATCGGTTTACGGACCCACCTTCCCACTCACCGTAACAGCAGAACAATCAAAGGACGTACATTTAAAAATTTATAAATAATCCTCCATGTAAAGAACAAGGGTCAATAAAATATAATTACATAAATTGTGTTATGTATAATTCAGGAAAAAGTATAATTTTAGATTACACTAGTCTATTGCAGACAGAATATTTTTTTCACTGTGTCACTGGGCAAAATTATTTTTATAGTCAAAATCAGAGAATGATTTTTTTTCAAAAAATCCCAGAATTCTTCCCTTCCAGAATATCGAACTGACGGTGTCTAAGCATCGACTTTGTGTTTTACATCACAGTGGCCTATTACAAAAATCTTCCCCTTCCAAACAAAGGCGGACTTTACGAGACTTATTTGAACCATGTGTCTGGCTTCAAACGCGAGTTTGCTTGTTTAGGTGTGTTCCTTCGTTGACAGCTATGTTACATATATCTGGGACTTTACGAAGATTTTTACTGTTTTTAACGAGCGATTTAGCAAGTTGTAGTTGGTAATTGTCGCTATAATTGGTCTGGACTTGTCATTATTCTTGGGTCCTATACGATGAGGCACCATTATCTCAGAGTCTTGGAGGGGGACATCTAGATTTTTTTGGCAGTTTCCATCGCCACTTTGTCAGTGTTGACGTGATCTTCAGAAACCCTGAATATTCCTACACAGTCCCGTCTGCTATACATCTGTTGATTGTCGAGTCTCTGACGAAAATCAGTAATTTCAGCAGCCAATTTAGACCATTAACATTTTCCGTAACATTTCATTTTTAAGTCATCAAGATAAATTGAAAATAAAAGAGGTGATAACTTCTCACCCTGACGTATTCTCTTTTGGCATCATATAAATTATTGTTACAACATATTCTACATTTACAATTACTATATACAATTTCACACAAAAATACCCCCCCCCCCCCCAACAAACATTCAAACATTTTCCGTTATGTGATTATTCAACAATTGTCTTCCTATACATAAATCATGTACTTTATCAAATGCAGTTTTACATTTTGTTATTTACAAATGACAATTCAAACAAAGCGTAAAATACAATTGTATTATCTATATTATATATTATACATATTATCTACTGTTAGCCCAGGGCAGAAATAAAAACTTTACGAAGGTAACTGTACAAAATTGAAGGACGTTTAACTATCTTAATTCATATAAATTAGTTTTATATCAATAAATGTCCAATCAACCATGCTTCTGAAACAATGCCGTCTAAAGTCCAGTAAAATAAATCGATAAATTTCAGGATTTTTCAAATAAAGACTTTCTTATTGTGAATAATATGTTTTTAATTAGTTCATAATTTTAAAGATGTAAAATGTTATAAATTTTCAAAATTATGCGAACAAGGCCGTTGCACGACATGACACCCATACCATTCCTGATTGAGGAGGTGGTGTTTCATCATCCCTACAGCACGACTTAAAGTTGGGAAGTTTGTTATCGAACTGGAAGAACAAGCCATTGAATCCGTCATCATTTCATTAAATATACTAGCGTTACTACTCACTTACATATGTATTTTTTTTCTGTACTTTCTTCGATTTTTCGTAGAATTTCGCTGCATATTTTGAATTCATACGAACTTATGTTTTGATTAATAGCAAAATTTAATCCACATTTGGCGTAAATACAAAAGTTGATAGTTGTAACTTCAGGAAATTTTTCTCCTATCTATGCCCCCGTTTGTCATTGTTATCTACTGCAATGAGAACAAGAGATAAGATACATCCATGATCGCACAGTTCAAAACGATACACTAATTTACTGCTTGAACTGGGCCTATACTTGACGTCATGTAGCACCCAAAGAGATACCGTGTGTTACTCCAAGATTAGCAGCTACATTTTTCGTCCCCGATAGTCGTTTGGTCTTTAAAAATATTTTGTGATATGATGATGGATTTAGAATGGATCTGAATGTTTGCCAGCCAGTGCGTGGAGGTCCATGTCTTAAAGGCGTTGTTTGTTCGGATTCATTTTGTTCTATATCATTTGAGGGTCATGCGCCTGAATGTGCAACCGTATGTGCTCCATCAAAGCATCCGAGTTTTATTCAGAGGCGTTTGACACGTCTACACTTTGGTAATAATTTCTCCTGCATTAAATATCACTCTTGTTACATTCTTATACGACCCAGTTCCATCTGCTTGTTGGACAGAGTAAACATTGTTTCTCAGAGCAGCAAATTATTTTGTATGATGTAGGATTCTGGCCATCTTATATTCTATTACGTTACTGTACCCGGTTACGTGATCCAGTCGCAACAGGCTTCTCCTTTGCGCTTTGGTTATACTGTTCCCGACGTAGCATTAAGACATGCAAATCCACTTTATGTTTCTCAGATTACATTTAATCTTCTTACTCAGGGTTATAGTTATCATAAACTTCGAAAAACTTTACAGATCTTATTCAGACATTTTATCTAAATTTGGAAAAGTGACTTTTCAACAATACGTATCCAGCGGAATAACCCATTCCAGTTTTACGGTGATCTAGTGTAAAAATTAAGGAGGGTCAAAGGTTCCGATAATTTCATATCGGTGGGTTGTAAAATAATTAAACTCCTTCGAAATCGACAGTATGACCCCGAGATCATCACTAAGACCATTGTTCTTGTATTGGATCCCTCTTTTGTTTGAGCGTTGCACACTGACTAACAGGGCGGTAGGGACTCTATGAGGGGCCTTGTCCAAACTTTTTCAGAGGAGACAAGGTCCTGATCCCCTCTGACTGTTAGTCGGGACCCCTATTGATCAAGGATCTGAGCTCGCTTACAGTCGGGCAGAGCACCGTTTACTTATGTTGCTGTCGCCTTACATATTTTTGATAGCCACATATTATTCTATAAACATTTCCTGTGTAAATGTTTTTTTACCTTTCTTCTTGGGTAACCTGTTGATCCTTGTTCTCCATATGGAGGATTATTTATAAATTTTTAAATGTGCGCCCTTTGATTATGCTGTTTTTGGGTGAGTGGGTAGATGGAGTTATCGTTTTCATGTTGAGATGATTTCATACTCCTCTTGTTCTCGTAATCACCAACGTGCTGTAAAATGTTGCATACCAGTATTCAAGTTCAGTGATCGAAGGTAGAGCCTTTCAATATTAAAAACGCAGTATTTCCAGTATTATCCAATTTAGCTTTTGTGTATCCTAGGTATGGCATTTGTGGGTGAAAACTCCACCAATCAATCAACTAATTCGGCAGAGGACTTTCTTTTGGGACACAGACCTTTAGTATCTCATAACTAAAAAGGAGCCGTGGTCTTTCTTATGCCTGACTTTAGACTTTCAAGTTAGTCGAAGAGGACAATATGCAACACTAATAAGAGAAATCAATGTGTGTTAAATGTCAATGAAATTAGTCATTGATTCTCCAGCACTCGTCACTATACCACAGCTAAGTATTCCTTTACCAAATTATATTCGTCCTTGTACCTTATCCCCTTTTCTGACACCATTGAAATATTTTGGCTGGCATGGAAATTATCCTTTATTATTAATAGCAAACAAAATGGTGCCTTCCTACATAAAGATGAGTAATATGGAGATCAAATATCCAAAATTTCGTTTTACATAGTGAAGCAATAGATGATGCCGTCATATGCAAATTTAATATGAACTATGAAACGGCATTGAAAATCCAATCAAAGCAATGCATAGAATTCAGGAACACGATCCGCTCATACAAATGGCAATCTCGGTTAATGTTTAAGGAAGTAATTATGTTAAATCTATAATTAAAAACTTCATTCTTTATTGTATAATATTTCGTATAACTGTGTCAAACATACATATAAATAAACAATAAAATACATCAAATAATCAGATAAAAACATAAAGATATCAAACTACATGTACATTTCTATTAGTTATATAATTATTGGTTAGTTTAAAGGTAATAACAATTCAAATGTAAACATTTTACATAGTCAAACGGATGAATACACAGTCTCACAATCCAAATGTCCAAGGTTTAGATTTTGTCGGACGTCCACTATTATCATCACTTTAATTATTATGAAATATTTTTCATAAAAGATCACATCACGTCAAAGATATCACGTCTAAGTTAAAAACTCATCGAACCACCCGTACTGCGCATTAATACATGTGCAAATATCAAACTTGCGGCGTATGGTTGGTTTATTTTGCCTTTAGCCTTTTGGTTAATCAGCTTTAGAAACATTACAACATGTCATATATAGTACTTTCATGCCTCAAATTTACTCTCATTAATTAATCAGAATTCATATTACCTGTATGTTTGCATTAGTATGACATAATTCGTTTATTAATTCAATTCATCAACATATTTACGTATCCATTCAGAGTATCTCTCGATTTATGCATTTGCATTATGTTATTTTAATGTAAAATTGAATCCCTTTTTCCAATGTCTCTTCCCTCGTATACATTCACAAGACAGTCTGCACCACACACAAAACATGTGAGACACCTTTATTCTCGTAATTCTTTAATACACTCTTTACTAAATATTTTAAAATGAGTTGTCAGGAAGTATTGATTCGGTTGGTCGGTTGATTGGTGTTTATGTCGCATTCAACAATTCTTCCGTTATATCGAGACATTGAAGCAGATTGATAACCAACATCTTAAACATAGTGGAGTTACCCGGGAATCAAACCCGAATCGTCAGCGCCGCAAGTCAAGCGCTTAACCAGTACACCATGCCTGCCCTCAGGAGTTATTGAAACTTACAAACATGTAGGACAGTATTTTATAAAATCAAGAAACCCCTTAAACAAACCGTTAAAACATATTGTGTTTGATATGAGGTGGAAGATATGAAGTAAGAATTCGGGCAATCTGATTAAAACCATGTCTTTATTCCGCTTCTCTGTTTGTCCCATTGCAGATAAAGATCTGGCGAAACTCCGTAAGGGGTCATGTACTGGTGAACTCTGATAACGTTTCAGTCACCGAAACCGTTCTTTCCCATAGCCAATAAAATGACTCGCCTAGGCATGTGATAGTGACGCAATATGTAACAAACACTGTTCAAAAACTACCTTGTGGGTCACCCACGCTGTGGATGTTAATTTCATTTCTAGGAATTTGTAGGCGATACACTGATTGTTCACCAGAACATGACCCCTTACGGAGTTTCGCCAAATCTTTATCCGTAATGGGACAAATAGAGAAGTGGAATAAAGATATGGTTTTAATCAAACTGGAGTTAGGGATAACATGCTTGTATTTGAATCATTTGCAGGTATAAATTGTATTGTTTTATAATCGCAAATTTAGTAATACAGCGACAGCTATGATGTCTAGGACATATCTGTTGACAATTTGATAATTTTCAATATAAAGTACAAAAATTAATATGAATACACATGAATTTGGTGTATTCTTTGTGGGGCCAAGGTGATAAAATATGACGAGTCCTTGTGTAAATCTTATATATTACATTAATAGACATTCTGTTTTATAGAGTAATCTGGCTTTGTTTAGGAACATTAACAAAATTTGGGTCGAAAGGGGATTAATTCCCCCACCCTGTTTTTTGCTTTCTCTTTCCATTACCCATGTAATTTTGGGACCTGTTTTTAGATATTTCTCCAGAAATTAAAAGTGTAAGGGAATTAGTGTCTGTTCTTGTATTTGTTGATATATGATTGACATTGACATCATGTTTAGACGGTGAAACACACAATCTTAACAAATAAAAGGAGTATAACCTAAGCAAATAAAAATAATGGCAACCGAACAGAATAGACAAAACTCAAAAGTAAAAAAAAAAACAGAAAAAAAAAACAAAAACAAAACAAAAAACAAACAAACAAAAAACCCCAAACAAACCAAAAAAAAAAAAAAAACCAAAACAAAACAAAACAAACAAAAAAAATCAACAAAAAACCTAGGAAGTTTTGTAACCTCATTCTTTTTCTTTGTGACGCTGTAGCATTGAAAGCAAAAAAAAACTGATTTGTCAAATTAGGTTAAAAAATAGTAAAGATCATTATATCTCAACCGAAAATGTACAAAAATAACAAACACACACCACACACAAATGCGCATACCAAATGAATCAAAACGAGAAAACATAAATAAATAAATAAACAATTCGGAAATAAAGTAGTCCTACAGAGCCAACATTTATGCATTGGACATGAGCTTTAGAGACATGTCTAGATCGATGCGTCCTTATATATTCAGTAATTTGCTGGCGGGGGTGGGTAGGCAGGATTCACTGGGGCGCCATATGAAGGTTGCGGTCCAGGAATGTATCCAGGCTGTGTGGCATACCCTGGATGAGGAGCGGTATACCCTGGATGAGGAGCAGCATAGCCTGGTTGGGGAGCGACATACCCTGGTTGGGGAGCGACATACCCTGGTTGGGGAGCGACATACCCTGGTTGGGGAGCACTTCCCATTTGTTGCTGATTACTGGTACTGACTGAAAGGGTAATGAAGTTTATAAATTCACTTCAGCATGGTAATTTTTGTCGGTTCATTTTACACAGCATCATTCTCATTTATATTGCATGTATTATTTACAATCCATGAACTAATATCTTCATTAACACAATTCATTTCATAAATAAATAAAAAATGTGCCAGACAAAGACGTTTCATACATTCGCCATTTTCAACTATTTTCGTACTATTGCCATACTTATTCCCGTGTGGAGATGGTTTACAGTATCCTTCAGATGCTTTAACTGTTGCATTATAATTATACGTTTATTTTGATGTGTACATGTGATACTTTCTGTATAGTTCTATTCCACACCCATCTCATTTATGCTGTGTTGAAATACTTTTGTGTCGTCCGTACGTTTATGAGGTACTACTGGTGATTGCAGCTTGCCGGACAGGAGACTCCTGGATATTTATTGTCTTACCTCTGACCTTCAGGAGTTCATACATGTACATTCGTTTTTGTGATTTATATAACGTCATTTATTATCATTGTTTACATTCCCTGTCCTTTGTCCTGTACCTAATGAATGAAGTCTTTCCAAATTTTTTTTTTCTTCCAATTTTTAATTTTCCAGAATTAAATGTACATGTATCTGACCTTCAGGAGTTCATACATGTACATTCGTTTTTGTGATTTATATAACGTCATTTATTATCATTGTTTACATTCCCTGTCCTTTGTCCTGTACCTAATGAATGAAGTCTTTCCAAATTTTTTTTTTCTTCCAATTTTTAATTTTCCAGAATTAAATGTACATGTATCGAGACGAAACGATACATATTTTTCCAGTAAAAATATACATAAAGCAGCTCAGTTCGTTTGATTTTTCGAGGGAGGGAATCGGGATTTTGAAATAACAAGAGGCCCAAATGGGCCTATATAGCTCACCTGAGCACAAATTGCTTATTTACGATAAAATGACAGCTAATGTCAGTAGAAAATTTTACTTTTTTTCTACAAGACTTTCTATAAGGTTTGGTGATATTTTGTGTAGTCGATTTGAAGAAGTCCAAAATGTGTCAACGAATCAGAGCCAATGGCAGCCATCTTGGATTACGGATCGGTACGAAAAACTCAAACTTTGTAGAGGAACTCAAGTAATTACTACCTATGACGTTTGGTGAAATTCTGTGCCGCGCTTCTGGAGAAGAAGTCCAAAATGTGTCAACCATTCAGAGCCAATGACGGCCATCTTGGATTACAGATGGGTACGAAAAAGGTCATTGTTTCTCAAAATCCTGAGTACGACGACGACGATGATGATGATGGCGATGATGATGATTATCATGATGATCATCATCATAGCTGTCATATGAAGTTATTCCAAACATGAAATCTTCTATAAATGATGAAGAGTTTATACCAGTTTCCAAGTTTATGGCACTGGAAACCTTTTTTAACAATAATCTGTATTCTGCCTTTTTGTATGAAAACTTAAACATTAGTGCATCGCTTCTGGAGGAGAAGTCCAAAATGTGTCAACCAATCAGAGCCAATGACGGCCATCTTGGATTACAGATGGGTACGAAAAAGGTCATTGTTTCTCAAAATTCTGAGTACGACGACGACGATGATGATGAAGGCGATGATGATGATTATCATGATATCATCATCATAGCTGTCATATGAAGTTATTCCAAACATGAAATCTTCTATAAATGATGAAGAGTTTATACCATTTTCCAAGTTTATGGCACTGGAAACCTTTTTTTAACAATAATCTGTATTCTGCCTTTTTGTATGAAAACTTAAACATTAGTGCAGGGTTTAACAGACTGAATCAAATGAGAAATGTAGATACCATATGAAGGGAGTCCACGGATATTACAATTCAACAAGGGGAGATTAGAACAAGTTATCTTGAAGTATCATTTATGGGTTTACAGGATTTTTCCAAGTGGCGCTAACCCGGGCACGCCGCATTGTACATCTGGCACAGTCTTGGAACCTTAAACAAATTTCTTGATACACACACAAACACACACACACACCTACACACACAAATGTGTATTGTGTCGTGCATAGGAGTTATATTTTCTTAGTCAAGAGGAAGGACTATGAAAATTTTACGTGCATATTGCTCCAATTTATACTGGAATATACTGAATCTTGCCGGTCGTATTGGTTTACCAAGTTGCAAGTAATAGACCATATTCCGGTTTTGATAATACACCGTTCCACTTTCGTCAAAAGTCAAGCACTTTAGCGCAAAATCTGACTATGATGACGTCATGCAAGGTTGGACACGTCCGACATTTGATTATGACGTCATAAGTATAACAATCAAAAATCCGCTAATCATCGCTTTCTATGCTGAAAAGTGGAACGGTGTATTGCTGTCTTTTTGTCCGAGCTAATACATTTTGGCGTTGTTTTTCAAAGTGACGTCATAACGCATGACATAGATTCATTATAACTTCACTATGAAAAACAACGCCAAAAGGTATTAACTCGGACAAAAAGTCGTCTTTTATCAAAACCGGAAAATGGTCTATTGAAATATAAGTAATTGTGATCATATTTTCCAACAATGCTCGCATTGTCCGGAAATAGGGTCACGAATGGAACTTATTGTAAGATAGTCATCTAATACCGCTACCTGGATCCGCCTCCTAACGTGGATGTGATTGATGACGGACACATTGTTTTCCTATAATTTAATGGTTGTACTATTGTGGTACTATTGTAGTAATAGCAAATGTCACTTCAAATTAAGTACCGTAGATTTTTACTATCGAGGTAATAACAAATGTCGCTTCAGATTATGTACCGCAGGTGTGTACTGCTGTGGTAATAGCAAATGTCAATTCAACTTATAATTTAATGGATTTGTTAGTATTGTGGTGATAGAAAATGTCATTTCAAATTTAGTACTGCAGGTGTGTACTTCCAAAGTAATAGTAAATGCCATTTAAAGTACCGCGCGTCAATAGAGGAGATTTCATATAAAAGACCCAGCGGTCGATAGGCCGGTTAAATCCCGACTTAGACCCAAACTGCGGCACTCGACCATCACGTAAAAAACTTTGACTTGGGGATCTCGCTCTCTATTGGCTCTATTTATTATCACATCTCTACAGATAAAACTTATTGTTGAAATTTGTAAATTTAATGATTTCTTTAATTATAAGTTGTAACTGTATAATTGATATTTGTTTAGATTATTAAAAGTTAATCTATGAGATTCGTTGTTATTAATTGATAGTTAGCTTCACTTTTAGTTGTTTCTTTTAACTAATGTTTAATCATCAGACTCTTTAAAGAACCGTGTGTTATCTAACATTATGTCGATGTGATATCAGTGCTGTACTTACTCATTGTTACACCTGTTCTACCAGTCTAAGTATCTGGTGGACCCGACAGTGTCACGATGGAAGCTTATGTTTTACTGACTGATATGAGATCACGGCGTTACTTACCGACTGTTAAAACAGTTCCTTCAGCCTTAAGTTATTGTTCCGATACTATAACGAATAAAGCTTATGTTGAAGTGAGACCAAAGCGCTACTCATTCACCGTTACACATATTCCACCTAAGCTCATGTTGATGTAAGGTGATGACGCTACTTACCCACTGCTACCAGATCCACCAGTCTGAGTAACTGACCTGACACTGTCACGAATGAAGCTCATGTTGATGTAAGGTGATGACGCTACTTACCCACTGCTACCAGATCCACCAGTCTGAGTAACTGCCCTGACACTGTCACGAATGAAGCTCATGTTGATGTAAGGTGATGACGCTACTTACCCACTGCTACCAGTTCCGCCAGTCTGAGTAACTGCCCTGACACTGTCACGAATGAAGCTCATGTTGATGTAAGGTGATGACGCTACTTACCCACTGCTACCAGATCCGCCAGTCTGAGTAACTGCCCTGACACTGTCACGAACGAAGCTCATGTTGATGCGAGTTGGTGCTACTTACCCACTGCTACACCAGTTCCGCCAGTCTGAGTAACTGACCTGACACTGTCACGAATGAAGCTCATGTTGATGTAAGGTGATGACGCTACTTACCCACTGCTACACCAGTTCGAGTTATTATCCCGACACTGTCACGAACGAAGCTCAAGTTGGTGTGAAATGCTGCTACACCATTTTCACCAATCTGAGTAACTGTCCCGACACTGTCACGAATGAAGCTTATATTAATGTTAGGTGACGGCGCTTCTTACTCACTGATATACCAGTTCCACCAGTCTGCTTGATTGCCGTGACGCGGTTTTTCTGGTGTTTCTTGATGAGTATTATAACGATAACGACAATGGCAATGACTACGACTGATCCAGAAAGTCCTCCAGCTAAGCCACCTATGTCTATTTCGTCACTGAAATAAGAAAATTAAGATATTATTATACCCCTATAATCAGCATGTTCAACTGAATTTTGAGACACCAAACCTTTTTTCTCGGACCGAAATTAAAATTTTCTGATTCAAATCTACATATAAGATTCGTTTTTAAGTTTTGATACGTTTCCAATATCTGATTAAATACATGGCTACAAAGCAAATTCTATTAGCTCGCCGGGACGAATGTCCGGAGAACATATCCCTAGTTATGCGTCCGTGTCAGACAAAACGTTAACCTTTGTCATACCTTCAAAACTATTTAACTTAGGGCTTTCGTATTTCACATGTACATTTCTTGTGACAAGATTTTGCCATTGGTACCATAATTTTTTTACCTCATGACTTTGAAGTTTAACCCACTTTTCAAAAACATTAAACTTGCCCATAACTTGTTAACTGCTAATGATTTGGACTTTCATGTTTCACACGTGTCTTCATTAACGATAGACGTATTATACCACACCACCGTCTCAGATTATTTTGTCTTTCTCATTCTTTCTGAAGAGTAAGTACTCTGTTTCTTTTCTACAACTAGAATGGGTGTTCAAGTGAACACATGTGTCCACTGTGGAGCTTTTTTTTGTATTACCGCAAAACATCTATTCTTAGCAATGAGGTCACGGTCAAGGTCACAAGGTCATCGACCTTGGTTTCCTTTGAAATGGCATAATTTTTTTTCTATTGCATTCACAAGCATAGACTTATAAACAAAACACTTGACATTAATACCTTCACAATGCTAAAGCATCAGTATGGATTGAAAGATAGAAATATAATCTGACTACTGGACAATCCTAGCAGTAGTTCAATCTTCGAAGTGAAGGTCATAGGTCTAGGTCACAAGGTAAAAATTGTGTCAACAGAAAGGTATTGTCATAAGGAATACACATGTAAAATATGAAAGCCCTATCATTTGTCATTTGAAAATTATGGCCAATGTTAATTTGTTTTTAAAAGTAGGTCAAACTCCAAGGTCAAGGTTACAACGTAAAAATTCTGGTGTTAACAAAAAGGACTTGTCACTACAAATAAACGTGAGATATCAAAGCGCTATTACTTGCCTTTCAAAAGTTATGGCCAAGGCTAAATTTATTGAAATGAAGACCAAACATCAAGTCATAAAGTCAAAAATTTTGGTGCCAACTAATAAAGGTCTTTGTTATTCATCGCAAGTTTTGTCAACTTACCATATTAGATAACAAAGATATAGCCAATAATGTGACAGTGTGACTACCGAACAGACGGACGGCGAACAAAGTGGTCCCTATGTGCCGCTATGCTTCGCAGGCGACATAAAAATGAAAAAGAATTTGATCTGCCAGTCAAAATTTGTTAGAACAGATTCTTGAGAGTCACCTACCCATTAATACATGTAGTTAATGATGTTTATGAAAAGCCTTAGTGCGGATATATGTCACTGAAAATAGCCTAATTAATATTTGTTATTCATCTTATTAATCAACCTCAAAGTAAGTTTTACATAAATAGCAGCTGTAATGTAAGACTGTGTGAAAATTAAATTTATCATGTAGAAGGTAAAGTTCAGGCATACATGTAAAGACAAAATAAATACAGATGACTTACATTATTGTGAAGTTTTAAGAAGGCGATAGTGTAAATTAATGAAGAATTTGTTTGCTTACTTGAAATGGGAGGGTTTAATTGTCATTTGTTTGTTAATTATGAATTCTAAAATTTGTTTGTATGTCCTTTAATATAACGTTTATCATCTTCGCAAGCCAAGGCTCCGTTTCGTTCTAACGAAACGGAGCCTTGGCTTGCGAAGATGAACGTTCATATAACTATGTTATGTAAAAAAACCAAAACAAAAAACAAAACAAAACAAAACAAAAAAAAAAACAAAACAAAACAAAACAAAACAAAAAACAAACAAACAAACAAAAGAACAAACAAACAAAACCCCCCATAATAATAATAATAATAATAATAATAATAATAATAATAATAATAATAATAATCGGCCATAAATGACTCAGAATCTTACTTGGCGAATATGTTCTTAAATGGAGACATGCGAATGGTCGTATCTTCCTATTTTTTTTATTCCAGTACTACAAATGTAATATTCAACAATGGTCTTATGTTGTGTATGGATGCCTGTTTCAGTCTGTGTATGACACTGTGACCTTGACCTTGCATAAATGACCTTGGTTCAATGTCACATTTAGGTCCTGGGCAACAAGTCAGAGAAATGTTATTCAAATCCGTGAAAGCTGCAAAAAGTTATGACCCGGACGAGAATGCCCTTGATCTTACAGATATGACCTTCATTTAAAGTCGTTACACACCTTTGAATCCTGGGGAACAATTCTGTGAAATATGATTTCAATCAATGCAAGGGGTAAAAAGATACGTCAAGGACAACAATTTACTCATCATATCGTTTGCCTTCAGACATGACCTATGTTCAAAGTCATGGTACACCCTTGGACAATTATTCTGTGAAATATTATTCAAATCCAAGCAAACATAAAAAGGTATGGCCCGTATAAAGATTTACCAATCATTTGCATTGTGACATTGACCTTGCAGATATGACTTATGTTTAAAATATGACACACTCTTGAGTCCTGGCCAAAAATTCTTGTGAAATATTCAGATCATTGCAAGGCTTATAAAGTTAAGGACCGGACAATTATTTACCCTCATGTGCATTGTGATCTTGACCTTACATATATAACCTTGGTACAAGGTAATTACACTTCCAGGTCCTGTTCAACAATTCTGTGCTATTCATTCCATGCATGTATCAAAAAGTTGTGGTCGGGACGAGAATTTAAGTGAGATAAGTACTGCGACCTTGACCTTGTATGTATTACCTCGGTTCTAGGTCATGACACACCCTCGACTCCTGGGCAAGAAATCTGTGAAAAATTCAAATCCATGCACAAAGTAAAAATTATAGCCCTGGTTTTACCCATCATATGCGCTATGACCTTGAAGATATGACCCTCGTTCAAAATTATGACACAACGCTTTTCCCTATTGACGATTTCTACCAAGTATGATGAGACTGTGCTTGGGATAAAGTGTTACGGAAGGATGAACAGACATCACTGTGATATAACACGTCCCGTCGAAGGACGGGCGTATGAAAACTTCAACAACACTATATAGTTGTATGACATTTAACTTCTCTCTCCGTTATCATTACAAAATTATCATACTAAACATGGAGTTGTTTATTTTTTCTTGCATTATCTTTGTTTACATTGGTGACGAATATATGCCAGCAGTGGTAACAAGTCCAATATACGGAGATGGGAATATGAATATCATAATTGCGGTAAATCATACATATACATGCGCGGATACAGAGGGGGGTCTGAAACCCCCCTGGAATCCGAAAATTTTACCCCAAAAAAGGTAATATTTGGGCATTTTTGGGTTTGGACCATCCCCCCCCTCGTCTAAGAGAAAAATTTACCTTTTTTGGTTGGTCCCCCTCTGACAAAAATTTCTGGATCCGCGCATGCATATACACACACGCGCGCAGACATGCACACAAACAGACGCAATGTAAATAATATTCTAGTGAATAGAAGTAAACAGAATGTGTTTTATAACATTTATTTATATTTTTGCAAGATCCGTGCAATATAGACCCCTACAAGCGTTCATAAAGATGTAAATGAGAGCAAAGAACAGCTCTGGATAAAGAATCATATTCCCATATACATCTTTTTTTCATCGTAGCATAATGTCGTTATAATTTGACGAGAATATCATTGAGCATTCCTGTTCCAAGGTATAATTTCATGGGATACCCGTTTTTGCTCTGATGTTAAGTGGTTCTGGAAAGGCTGTAGACCATCAATCCATTTTCCTCCCTTGATTTGTCTGTAGATACGTGAAACACATTTAAAGTATTATATACATACAATAATATTCGTAGTAATGAAATAGTACTAACCTCTCGCAGCAAGTGTAGCCGCAGCACGAGGCAGAACAGTATTGGTAAGAACCAGAGGAAGTTGAGCATTGTGCTGCCTGCCCACCTGTAAATGATTGATTGTTGATTGATTGATTTTTGTTTTACGTCACACCACGAATATTTCACGCATATGGTGACGGCATCTGCCTGATGCGGGGCATACAAATTTTGACCTTTGCAACGGACCCACCCGAAGCAGTGAGGGATCTTTAACGTGCCATGCATACCACAACACGGGGCCTGGGTTTTTACTGTCCCATCCGAAAGACGTCACACCGGCATGACCAGAGCGGGATTCGAACCCCGGCCTCCCGATCAGGAGTCCGACGCGATACCACTAGGCCACGTCGGCTTCCCACCTGTAAATAAATCATTGATATCACTGTTCATAACACCAATGGTTTTCTGTTCTAACCCGAATCAAACCTTTATTAGATTACAATGAATCACAGCATGCACCTATCTCTCATTCGAGAACCGCATTATGCATGGCATATGATTACAATAAGCATGGTTGTATAATAATAATAATAATAATAATAATAATAATAATAATAATAATAATAATAATAATAATGCTTTATTTCAAGAAGGATGTCCAGTTAGCCACAGCTATTCTCCCCTGGGAACTTCTATGAGAACGAAATACATTTATGAGATAAAATATACACAATGAACATTCTTTCACAAGTTTTCACATACACAATCATAAAAATAGTGCTAAATACAAACAGGGTTCTGTAAAGTGACTACGTGAATTCTTAATAATTACGATATCGCAGCTTACTCTCATAATTATAGTAGTGTCTGCTAATAACAAAGATAATCATAGCAGTAACAGATATAATAAATAAAAACAAGGGAAAAGTGAAATCGGAACATGTATGACTATACATCCACAGTATATAAAAAAAAAGCTGTTGATGGAGATAAAGATATGAATATTTCTTAACGTATTGAAATGATAGGTAAATACAGCAAGCGTTCCAAATATGTACTCCCGTGTATCGCAAGGATCTTTCAAAAAGTTTTGTTTGGTGTATAGGTATACACTTATTATTACTTGAGATTGATCTTAAGTTGTAATTTTCAGAAGATTGAAAAGTTAATAATTGTGATATATAGGATAGGGTCATACCGTGTACGGATTTATATGTAAGTAAGGCTCTGTTATATTCAATTTTCTCATAAATAGTAAGCCAATTTAATTCATGAAAAAGTGGCATAGATGGATAATCAAAGGGCATATCCATTATTAATCTTGCCGCCCGTTTTTGAAGTTTGTAAATTCTCTCTAATTGTGTCTTCGAAGCAGTCCCCCACACTGTAAGGCAGTAATCGATTACTGGAAGAATGTATGCATTATGATATAATTTTCTTGTGGGAAGTGGCAGATATTTCTTAATTCTCCATAATAAAGCTATTTTTGAAGAAATATTACTACAGACATAATCAATGTGTTTATTATAGTTTAAAGCGCTGTCGATATGAACACCCGATAATTTGTCATGTTTCATATTTTCTAAGTGTTCATTATTTATTGTCAGTTTGAAATCATCTTTACATGACGCTGCTTTTTTATTTGTTCCAATTAACATTGTTTTTGTTTTGTTTTCGTTTATAACCATTTTATTTTGCAAACACCACTCATTTATGTTATTTAAATCAACTTGGAGATTATTTCGAATCAAGATAATATTACCCTGTGAATTGTGTATTGTTGTGTCGTCTGCAAATATGTCTATGTTTGAATGCTCAATACGAAGAGATAAATCATTTATTAAAATAATGAATTATAGAGGGACAAGCACTGAGCCTTGGGAAACACCTGATGTAATCCAGGGGTTGGAACACTTGCTTCCTATTACTACACATTGATAACGGTTATTTAAGTATGTTTTTATAAAATTTAGAGACGCGTTGTCAAATCTATATAATTCTAATTTCCGGAGGAGTATTTGATGATCGACCACATCAAAAGCTTGACTAAAATCAAGGAAGACGGTGCCAATTAGGTTTCCTTTGTCTATTTCCTCTAACCATTTTACAGTTAATTTAGTGACGGTCGTTAAACATGAATGATTTGATCTAAACCCGGATTGTTCTTTCTGTAAGAGATCAAAGTCCTCGAGAAAGTGTCTAATTTGGTGCGCTACATGCTTTTCAAACAGTTTTGATAGAGTTGGTAATATGCTAATAAGACGATAGTTACCCGGACAAGTCTTGTCTCCTTGTTTATATATAGGTGTTATTCTTGCCAGTTTTAGATCATCGGAATAAATTCCTTGATCAATACACATGTTTATCAGATCTGTAATAGGTTTATATAATACAGGGGCTGCTAGTTTGAGTATTTTTGGACCTAACGAGTCTATCCCTGCTGATTGGACCTAACGAGTCTATTCCTGCTGATTTCGCTGTATTTAATGTATATAACATACTGAATACACATTCTTCGGAGACATGTTGCAGTTTAAACACACGTTCTGCTTTGAGTTTTGTATCAATATATTGAGAGAGTTTTTCTAATGACAGAGTTTACTCGCGACCGGTAGGTATTAAATGTTTCGACAAATTCGAGAAAAAATCATTAAACATATTTGAAATTTAAAGCGGATCGTCTGATATTTTGCCATCGTATGATAAAGTAGTTGCCATTTGAGAGTTTGATTGATTATTTAGCTCCTTCATCATTTTCCAGATATCTTTACTATTTTTATTTCTTTCGATATTGGATTTGTAAGTTTTCCTTAATCCTTAAATCGTGCTATAAATAACGCCGCAATGTCCTTTAATCCGAGCCGCAGCAAATCTCCTAGCAACGCATCGTTCGTGTTCTCTCAGGATATGCCATTAAGAAAGTAATCGAGTTAGAAGATATACAGTAAAATCTGCGGGAAAAATGACAGCGATCTTGAGAAGAGCAGACGAGGGCCATAATTTATTGATCGCTGTCATTTTTCCCGCAGAGTTTGTTTTTTTTTTATCTTTCCGAAAACAGTTTTGACACTATATAATGATTATGCGATTGGTGTAATCGGTGCCAACGCACTGTAGAAATCTATCCGATCACCTTCTTTGGTTTCTATCTTTTCATAACGAATACCAATTTCGTTTTGAGAGGCTGGAATTTTGGTTATAGTCTTTACGCGATTTTTACAATTCTGAAACGTCGAGATCCTTGGTAAGCCCAATGGATCCGATCGATGATTGTAAGAAAGTGGGACGTTATTTAAAGTTGTTAATCAGGTGGGACAACCCCGGTCAACACATCTCCTGTAGCATCGTTATTCACGTAAAACTTAAATGGTGCATGAAGCAAATAGTACCTTCCTCTTCATCTCTCAAAAATTAACATCGACTCGAGAATGATAAGCACATATGAGGTAGGAAAATGGAAGAAATAAATATAAGATACATATCTTTTTATAGTACATTATATTTTCCATTACTGCGACTGAAAACTCAATTAAATACATGTAAAACAGACATTGGATTGACTTTAAAATGTTTATTATTCATGTGAGGGGCAGGCATGGTGTAGTAGTTAAGCGCTTGGCTTGCGGCGCCAACGATCCGGGTTCGATTCCTAGGTTGCACCACTATGTTTAAGAGGTTGGTTACCTCCTGCTTCCATGTCGCGATATAACTGAAAAATTGTTGAAAGCGACATAAAACATCAATTAACCATGATTATTCATGTGAAAAATCTTAATATTGGCTAGGTGGGAATTGAAAATATCAGAATGTTAGATTGGTGGGAATAAACCGGTGTATACATGTGAGAAACTTTGATGTGGAATATAGTTTTGGTACTAATTAATGCCTATTGTTCTGCAGTGTACATATATTCCCACTTACCCACCATCCTTTATACATAGTATCAAAATGTTGGCGAAGTGGGAGGCAAAGGATGTTAGGTGCTAATGTCATGGTCCGAAAAATTGGTTCTTAAGGAATTTGCACTTGACATGCTGCCTTACAGATATGCTTGTGATTTAAACAATCGTTCACGTATGACTACTTCAAAATCTTGCAGGTATTTCTAATTTGAAAAAAGTCATAACTTGTATTCTGAAATACATTACTTGGAACTGCAAATTCGTCAATTTAAATTAACTTAGCTTTTAAAATATTAATTCTTATCTGAACACTGATTTTATATCTATTGACACCAGACCATGCGTATGTATTCACATATCATATTACGGAACTGTTTGCGACTATTCAACCAATCTACACGGTGATGAACATAAAAGATAAAGACAGAGGACGGAGGTTGTATAACAATAGTGTCATGTATATGTGCATTTAAACAAATAGTGTTTTATCAGAAATGCTGAAGAATTATACATACGTAATATTCTTATACAGCACATTATTACATATACTGTATATACAGCACATTATTACATATACTGTATATACAGCACATTATTACATATACTGTATATACAGCACATTATTACATATACTGTATATACAGCACATTATTATATATACTGTATATACAGCACATTATTACATATACTGTATATACAGCACATTATTACATATACTGTATATACAGCACATTATTACATATACTGTATATACAGCACATTATTACATATACTGTATATACAGCACATTATTACATATACTGTATCTACAGCACATTATTACATATACTGTATATACAGTACATTATTACTTATACTGTATATACAGCACATTATTACATATACTGTATATACAGCACATTATTTCATATACTGTATATACAAGTATATATGTATGACGCTGGACAGTGTGGTGGGTAATGAATTTGTGTATATTGCGGTGCGTATTGTACTTATACATATGTATGGCGGTGGGTATTGTACTTATACACATGTATGGCGGTGGGTATTGTACTTATACATATGGCGGTGGGTATTGTACTTATACACATGTATGGCGGTGGGTATTGTACTTATACATATGGCGGTGGGTATTGTACTTATACACATGTATGACGGTGGGTATTGTACTTATACACATGTATGACGGTGGGTATTGTACTTATACACATGTATGGCTGTGGGTATTGTACTTATACATATGGCGGTGGGTATTGTACTTATACATGTATATGTATGGCGGTGGACAACGCAGTGGGTATTGTACATGTACATTTATATGACGATGGGCAGTGCTGTGGATATTGTGCTTGTACATACGTATGACGTTAGACAGCGCGCTTAGTATTGAATTTGTAGATTTATAATGTATTTGTCCAGATTTATGACGATGGACTGCGGGGTTTATAATGTACTTGTTCCAACGTATGACGGAGTACTGGTCAAACAAAAAGAAAATTTCAACCTCGTTTGTGCAGATATTTATGAGACTTCGTACACGCTGAAGCAGACACTGAAGGATGATAACGTTCTGAAAGAGTAAGCGCTTGTAGATTGTCATCAACCCAACTATCTCCCCTTCTTTTTTTTGGGGGGGGGGGGCGATGTTTTATAGAATCTACGCTATGATCTGGTGGTTATGGAAAAATCCATAAAACGCAATGTCAAACTAACTTCTACCATGTCTAGTTTTGCCGAGACATAGCAAGTTAAATGATAGTCCGTTGGGCGGCGATTGCGTACTATCAGTTAGTAACATCGATTGGTTTTAGCAACCTTATGATGTCACAATTACGTATCATTGTTCTTTGCGTCATTTTTGTGGGAATATGTTTTATTTCCTCCATAAATATTAGGACTGCAGTTAATGGCGGTATCTCTTTTTGGCAGGATTGTTATTGGATTTCTCTTGTCATTTATTATTTCTATTAAATTTCCGTTTAACATTTAATTTTCAGCTTCCATTTTTTATTTAGTCAGTAGACATTCTTTTTTAATGTATTTTTGCGATCCCAATGTTAAGGGAGGAAATAAAAAGTTTTCCCACAAAAATGACGTAAAGACAATAAAACGTTCTTATGACGTCATAAGGTTGCTAACGTTCAAAGTCGTTTCTAACTCATAGTACACAAACGCCGCCTAACAGATGATAGCGGACGGCGAAGCTAATTGTACATAATCTAAGCGGTTAAGTGTCGAACAAACTATTTTTTGTTTAAATTTTCATTAAATAATGCCTGGATTGTGACGTCATAATAATATGACGCAAATCTGAACAGTAAAACTAAATTTAACAGTTATAAACCTCTTCCACAACCATAAAAAATAGATTTAAAAAATCATAACTATTCCCGGGAAATGACACCACAAACATTTTTTAATTATGAAGTCAAACATTTTGATGGAAACTTTATATTTTGCCAAATCGTTAGTGCTAGAGTAATATAGTAATAATAGTGAAAAGTCTATTGCTTTTTACATCATGTAAACAGACGATCCTCATATTTTACATGATATAATCGGCCCAAGACCCTACATGCAACTCTTTGCCGGGATTTTTATTTTGACGTTATTGCTTAAATTGTGACGTCACTATCTAGTACTTCACGTCAAAATGAAAACCCCGGCAAAAAGTAACATGTCGGGTGTTGGGCCGCTTATATCATGTAAAATATGAAGATCGTCTATTATATTTCATTTTTTCATTTTTTTTTTTTTGAAATATGGGTCTCCTGCCCAGTAAACTACGTTTTGTCGGAATTTTCATTATCAAGCTAGTGATTGGATTGCTACGCCACAACAGAATGGCACAACTTCAGCAGCAAAACATCGTACCCGACATGCAACTCTTTGCCGCGGTTTTTTATTTTGACATTATTGCTAAAATTGTGACGTCACTATCTAGTTATTTACGTCAAAATGAAAACCCCGGCGAAAAGTAACATGTCTGGTCTTGGACCGCATATATCATGTAAAATATGAAGATCGTCTATTGAACCCTCGCTTTCGCGGAATGTTTATTGAATTTCGTGACGTCAATGTTTGTCCGAGGTATGACCGAGGTGCAAAGTATTGTGACGTCATCTAATTTCACATTTTCTAGAGCAAAAATAGAAGGGCCATTTGGAGATGAATTTTTTTAAAAATATGAAAAAGGTCTGTGCGAGGGTACATTTAAAGTGCTATTAGAATGATCACAATTTTTCTATATTATGTGCCTAAGTACATAAAAGAGTCGCTCACAAAACATTATGCTCATGCGTGACGCCGATATATAAATAATAAGCAGTAAAAAGTTCGATAGCTTTTTTCAGTAGTTAATCGCCATAATATGTGACGTCAGAAGTTGTACAGGTGCTACCTTTCCCTGATTTTTCATTATTACGTTAAACTTTGAATTGTGACGTCATACTAAATGACGTTAAAAGTTGTACAAAGGTCATGTAATAAGTTAAACCGGAAGTCTATTATTTTGTTCGTGATACCAGGCAAATTGGTATTTTAAAACATCTCCCAGAGAAATACTGAAGCAGGAAAAGTTGTAATTTCTATCAATGAAGGAATAATTCAATTAGTATTATATGAAAACGCAAAATTCTCCAGCATTCTAATAGCACTTTAAAACTCGACGGCACCGATGTTTATGTGACGTCATAAACACGGAAGAATAATGACATCATGAAACAATAAGCGCGTATAGCTTATCACTGGCTCCATATTACTATATCTCTGTTAAGATTTCGGGATTCTGATTGGTTAATACGGAGTATCGCAACTACTAAAATCCGTCACGGTTTGCATTTAGTCACCTACAAAATCGATTGTTCTCGATGTGGACACTTTTATGTGGGCAACTTATGTCATAATTGTATGACGTCATAACAATCACAAATTGCGCGTGTATGTTGACGTTATTGTAGTTGCGATATTCCGTATTAAAATGACTTATTACTCAACAATACATTATGTGATAACTATTGGCCGGAAGATGATATAATGACGGGATCATTATTTTCCAATGACTGCATAATATACGACCCACGCAAAAGTCCAGTATGGCGACGATCATACGCGGCAACTAGAATGGGATTTGTAAACTGAATATAGATGTTCACCAATTGTTCTTTACCTACTTCTAATCATAAGCAGGAGATCACAGATAACTTTAGTGCTCTCAGGCCCGTGTGTAATCGGTTTAATTTCAAAATTGGCGACTTGCCTTCACACGACAGAACTGCAATGTGACATGCATGTTTTACTAAATACTCTTGATGTACATCTATTATAAAACAATACTCCATGTGAGGTCAATATGTTAAATAGACCACTTGCCGATCTTGATAATGGCAGTCTTTTTGTCCGATCTAACATCTTTTGGCGTTGTTTTTAGTTGTGACGTTACAATGAATTTATGTCACGTATTATGACGTCACTGTGAAAAACAACGCCAAAAGGTGTTAGCTCGGACAAAAAGACAGCCATTAACAAGATCGGCAAGTGGTCTATTGGCCCCACTATTCGGGTCATCAGTTTGACTAGAGACGTCATAGGGAGTAATTAACTGTAAACCAATGACTAATATAATTTATCTCTGTTGGCTGATGCCTGAAAAATCCTTTAATCGAAAAAAGTTCCGTCATTTCCGGTAAAACGCGTAGGTTACTTTCCACTCCCGGTGGATGATAGGCTGATCATTTTGAACAAATTATAGAAAAAGAAATCACTCCTTGTCAAAACTCAGTGAATATGGAAGAAACTATGTCTGTATCTTAGAAATGCCCAATTCCTTCAAACAAAGAGACAATGCATCGAATAGCCATGGTTCTGAGATTGGATAATATGTCAAGAAAGAAAGGTTTAGCATTGCTTAGCGTCTGGCTATACAGATGATCGCGGGCGTAGTGTACACCATAGTGTCAACCTTCATGCACAAGACATATATTATCACATTAATCTAGGTATATGAGCATATTGATTACGTGACGTAATTTGAGGAAATTCTACCGATGATTACGTGACGGAATTTGAGGAAATTCTACCGATGCAGAAGTGACATAAAAACTTTAATCCTGTGCTGTTAAGTTTTGTTTTACTTTCGATATTAAAAGACGATTGGTTGGTTGTTTGATTGGAGTTTTACGTAGCTTTCAACAATTTTTATACGCCTGTCCAATAGACAGGACGTATTATGTTATGGCGCTGTCCGTCCGTCCGTGCGTCCGTGTGTCCGTCTGTCTGTCCGGGGTCATGTTTTCCGGACTTTTTTTGGACGTCTTTCAAGATATTGCGATGAAATTTAGTATATAGCTTTATTTCAAGCGGCGTCAGCACCAGTTTGAGTTTCGTTAAGGTTGACCTACTTTTGACAGAGTTATGGTCCTTGGACTTATAAATTTCAAGATTTTTTTCAGAAATCCATTAAAAATCTATTTTTTGTCAAAACATTATGAAATTGATTATGAAACAAGTAAAATGTACCAACTATCACATGTGTTACGGGTTTTAATATCTTTTTCTTCAATTTTGAGAAATTTATAATTTTAGGGGGGGGGGGGTAACCATATGTCCTAGGTCATGTTTTCCGGACTTTTTTTGCCGTCTTTCAAGATATTGAGTTGAAATTTAGTATATAGCTTTATTCCAAGCGGCGTCAGTACCAGTTCGAGTTTTGTTACAATTGACCTACTTTTGACGGATTTATGGCCCTTGGACTTAGAAATTTCAAGATTTTGTTTTGAAAATTCATTAAAAATCTAATTTTTGTAAGAACATTATGAAATTTACCATGAAACAAGTAAAATGTACCAACTTCCACATATTTTACAGGTATTGATATCTTTTTTTTTCATTTTTGAGAAATTTATAGTTTTAGGAGGGGTGGGGGGCTAGTTCTAAATAATTTCAAGTTTTTTTTGCAGGTCAAGTTCCAAGCTGGGTTGGATAGGACCATTCTGCAGGAGTTATTGCCCTTGGACTTATTCCTATCTTAAAATGCTATGAACCGCAATTAACTTCAGTAAACGTCAGATGTTTTTCATGAAAATCATGCCAAATGCGAATTGATCCTGTCCGAATTAAGCGACGGGCGTATTATGCCACGCTAGGCGTTGCTCTTGTTCAGTTATATCGCGACATGGAATCAGGAGGTTACCAAACTCTTAAACATAGTGGCGCAATCCGGAAATCGATCCCGGGTCGTCGGCGCTATCAAAACGGTCATTTATCAAATTATATATGATACTGCGGTATGATTTTAAAAAGAATTAAAATTATGTAAAAATTAGCTTCTGTTCTTGTTTCGGTTGTTTTGCTCGGTATATAATCATGGAAGAGAAATAAAATACGAGATATTCATTTACACAGTTATAAACATTAAATATATCACACAATGAGAAATTTCCGGCAACGTAGAAAGGTCATGAAGAAAATTTGTTTAAGTCGTACAAACGAGATACTAAGTCGTACAAACGAGATACTAAGTCGTACAAACGAGTTACTAAGTCGTACAAACGAGATACTAAGTCGTACAAACGCGTTACTTAGTCGTACAAACGAGATACTAAGTCGTACAATCGACTTACTAAGTCGTACAAACATGATACTAAGTCGTAAAAACGAGATACTAGGTCGTACAAACGAGATACTAAGTCGTACAAACGACTTACTAAGTCGTACAAACGAGATACTAAGTCGTACAAACGAGATACTAAGTCGTACAAACGGTTGTTTTGCTCGGTATATAATCATGGAAGAGAAATAAAATACGAGATATTCATTTACACAGTTATAAACATTAAATATATCACACAATGAGAAATTTCCGGCAACGTAGAAAGGTCATGAAGAAAATTTGTTTAAGTCGTACAAACGAGATACTAAGTCGTACAAACGAGATACTAAGTCGTACAAACGAGTTACTAAGTCGTACAAACGAGATACTAAGTCGTACAAACGCGTTACTTAGTCGTACAAACGAGATACTAAGTCGTACAATCGACTTACTAAGTCGTACAAACATGATACTAAGTCGTAAAAACGAGATACTAGGTCGTACAAACGAGATACTAAGTCGTACAAACGACTTACTAAGTCGTACAAACGAGATACTAAGTCGTACAAACGAGATACTAAGTCGTACAAACGAATTACTAAGTCGTACAAACGAGATACTTAGTCGTACAAACGAATTACTAAGTCGTACAAACGAGATACTTAGTCGTACAAACGAGATACTAAATCCTACAAACGAGATACTAAGTCGTACAAACGAGATACTAATTATAAGTCGCATAACTGTATAAAAAGGATGGACTTGTAAAACCTGTTGACTATAGCTACTTCCGTACGAAGTACCCCGAAGGGAAGTATGAATAATATAAATAACAAAAACACTCTGTATCCACAACTTTTCGGCCGTTTGGCCTTATTCGCTGCGTTGATTTAACCAGCAGTTATGGATTTTACGTAGAAACACATAGAAAATGACAAGAAAGCTTTGATTTCTCAGTATTCGTGGTAACGATTTAACCGGACAAGCAATTCCTTTGCGGAAGCCCATCTGTTAGATTGGTTAACTGATCTCTGGACCATAGCAAGCATCTGATATCATAAATTTAAATTGGAAGTTCAAATTATAGTTGTGGAGGTTAAAAACAACAATGATAAGAGGAAATTCCTCCATCTTCTTTTACTTATATAACATATACATATATTGTGTGTATTTCAGCAGTCACGTTATTGTTAAGTACGAAACACCGAAACACCAGGTCGAGTTATACCCAAGACTGTGTATGACTACTTCAATCCCATTCTTCTTCTTCTTCTTCTTCTTCTTCTTTTGCGAAAATTATGTGGACATTTTTGCGTACAAATGTACTTTTGGCTACGCCCCTGGCTAGTAGGAACGTAGTGCATTTTACACTATGTACATCGGTTGTATCTGATATACCTCAGTCTCTCAATTACATGTGTTAGAATAGAAAATTAAAAGTATAGGTATACAATTGGCAAAATACTAATCACTATAGGCCACGATTTACCTTAAATGATTTAAGAGATTATACGAGCACCCGAGGCTTCGTCCCCAGGTTCTACTACTAGGGTTTTTTTTTTCTCTGGATTCACTAGACACCACAAAGCAATCCCAGACGCATTGCCTTCACATGTGTATCTTTGCTTAAAAATTGCGCTCCGCCACATTATCATCACTTCCTGAATTCGCCCCTGGTACTTAGTATCTCGTACGTACAACTTAGTATCTCGTACGTACGACTTAGTGTCTCGTTTGTACAACTTAGAAAGTCGTTTGTACGACTAAGTAAGTCGTTTGTACGACTAAGTAAGTCGTTTGTACGACTTAGTATCTCGTTTGTACGACTTAGTAACTCGTTTGTACGACTTAGTAAGTCGTTTGTACGACTTAGTTACTCGTTTGTACGACTTAGTTACTCGTTTGTACGACTTAGTAACTCGTTTGTACGACTTAGTAAGTCGTTTGTACGACTTAGTAACTCGTTTGTACGACTTAGTAACTCGTTTGTACGACTTAGTATTTCGTTTGTACGACTTAATAACTCGTATGTACGACTTAGTATCTCGTTTGTACGACTTAGTATCTCGTTTGTACGACTTAGTATCTCGTTTGTACGACTAGGTAAGTCGTTTGTACGACTAAGTAAGTCGTTTGTACGACTTAGTATCTCGTTTGTACGACTTAGTAACTCGTTTGTACGACTTAGTAAGTCGTTTGTACGACTTAATAACTCGTATGTACGACTTAGTAACTCGTTTGTACGACTTAGTATCTCGTTTGTACGACTTAGTAACTCGTTTGGACGACTTAGTATCTCGTTTGTACGACTTAGTATCTCGTTTGTACGACTTAGTATCTCGTTTGTACGACTTAGTAACTCGTTTGGACGACTTAGTATCTCATTTGTACGACTTAGTATCTCGTTTGTACGACTAGGTAAGTCGTTTGTACGACTTAGTAACTCGTTTGTACGACTTAGTAACTCGTTTGTACGACTTAGTATCTCGTTTGTACGACTTCTTAAGTATAATTTTCTACGACTTCTTATAATAATTTTCTTCATGACCTTTCTACGTTGCTGTAGAAATTCATAGGAGTCGCAGAAAAAATTATATAAAATCTTATCTAAATTTTTATTGAAAATCTTACGAACAAAATGTAAACATCAAGTAGAAAAATCATTCAATCAATCTTATCTTCAGGTAGACAAACTTTAGTATCTATAGAAAAGGTTTTGATTTTACCTTTTGCAAAAAGAGAAATGATAATCCAAAAACAGTACAAAATAACGGATTGTGGATACATTTTGTTGTTGGTTGATCAAAAATCACTAATGACAACTTTATATCAAATTGATATATTTAAATGCCTAAATATGCTTGATAGAAGATAAAGTCACATTACTAATGCACATGATTCACAGAGACGTTGGTGAACAATGTTAAAATACACACTCGGTAATCTAACTAGGGTACTGAAGTGATGAGTTTTACTCATAACATATATCGAATGTTGGAAATTTTGTTGTGTCCAGACCAAACTGAGGGAGTCTAGGATTAAAAACCTTGAGTTTGTGAGAGCACTAACACTACAGAAAACAACGGCACACCAGACTTAATTGTGTCTGATAAAGGTTAGGAAACCGACAGATCAAGAACTGCTGTGGTGGTTTTTTCCCCTCAGAACAGTGATTAGATAGCAGTTACCCTATAAAAATGTGATGATTATGTTGTGATACACCATGAACGGTTGCTTAAGTTCAATCCGGGTTGCCTCCCGTGTAATTATACACCAATCCATGATGCACCTTAACATAATCAATATTTTTCTAAGACGTTACTGTACTATTTTAGTAGAAAGGAGCATTTAAAAAAAATAAACAAAGAATTGTAAAATATAACTTTATTTAGATAAACAAAAATCAACATCATACATGCAGGGAACGCTTTTTCCTCCTGGGCACCTGGTCTTGCCTGAATTTAACTGGGCTTCGCATTTGTCTGAATATGACATTGTGTACGATATTGTCCTTTTATTCCAAGGACTTTGAGATGTGGTCAACTCTTCGGTAGTTCTTCATTGTTTACTTATGTACATGCATATTCAATGAGAGTGGTAACCAAGTAGGTTCAGACGTCTCACAGGGATTCCTAGCAATCTCCCAAGTCTGTTATGTCTGTGATCAACCACTTGGGGTGAAGTAGGTTACTAGGAACTCAAAGAGGTCTCCCACTTCGGATTGATCACCAGATGGGGTATGGGATGTTTACAATAACTCGTAGTAGCTTCCCTTGTCTGTCATCTCTGGGATTGATCAGTAGACAGGGTATGGGAGGATTACCAAGAATTCACAGTAGCTTCCCACTTTTTTCACGTCTGGGATTAATTACCCCCTGGGAATTAAGGAGGTTGATCAGGAACTCGCAGTAGATTCCCACGTCTAGGATTGATGTCCACTCGGGGTATGGGAGGTTTAGCAGGAACACACCAGTCTCTCATGTCAGTCATGCCTGTGACAGATCACCAGAAAAGGTAAGGGAGGTTTACCAGGAACACACCGTAGGAAACCACGTCTTCGATTTATCATCCGCTTGTGATAAGGGCTGTTTATATGGAGCTAATAGTAGCTATCACCAGCTGTGGTATAGGAAGTTTACTTGGAACTCACTTTAACCTCCAGTGTCTTAATCTGGGATTAACAACAGACTGGGTGAAAAACTCACATTACCGTCCACCGTCTGGGATTGATCACAAGACTGGGTAAGAGAGGTATAGCAGTAACTCACATTGCCCTCAAAAGTCTGGGATTGATCACCAGGCTGGGTAAGAGGGGTATGTTAGTAATTCACATTACCGTCCAACGTCTGGGATTGATCACCAGACTGGGTAAGAGGGGTATACCAGTAACTCACATTGATCTCCAACGTCTGGGATTGATCACCAGACTGGGTAAGAGAGGTATACCAGAAACTCACATTACCCTCCAGCGTCTGTGATTGATCACCAGATTGGATAAGAGAGGTATACCAGTAACTCACATTACCATTGATCACCAGCCTGGGTAGGAGAGGTATAGCAGTAACTCACATTGATCTCCAACGTCTGGGATTGATCACCAGACTGGGTAAGAGAGGTATACCAGTAACTCACATTACCCTCCAAAGTCTGGGATTGATCACCAGACTGGGTAGGAGAGGTATACCAGTAACTCACATTACCCTCCAAAGTCTGGGATTGATCACCAGACTGGGTAGGAGAGGTATACCAGTAACTCACATTACCCTCCAATGTGTGGGATTAATCGCCAGTCGGAATAAGAGAAGTTTACACTAACACATTAGCTTTCCATGTCTGGTAGTGATCTCCAGTCAGAGTTAGAAAAGTTGACACTAACACATTAGCTTCCCATGTCTGGAAGTGATCTCCAGTTGGAGTGAAGGAGATGTCATTTGAACTCACAGTAGCCTTTCTCATGTCTGGAAATGACACCCAGTTTGGGTGAGAGAGGATACCAATAGACTCCAGTAACCCCCCCCCCCCAACACCACCCCACCCCTACTTCTGTGAAAGCAGGGATTGATCACTTATTGACACAATGTCTACCAGTGGACCTGAGAAGGACAGTGCTTTTATCTGATATGCATATTCGAGGTTAGCTTAGTGATTGAGAATTCAGTGGTACAAGGTAATAACAAATATATCTTTACTATTGAAATGACTGAAAAAATCCTTAAAAAGAGAATGGCATCGATTACCAATGCTTAAACTGGGTGCATTGAATTAAAATTAGAATGTATTATACTTCCCTTTCTTGAGACAACACACTGGGTGAGAGTAAAGTACATTCCTTGACAGATATCTTTGACGTTCTCAGCTCTTTCGTTGTCACTGAGGACATCAATACACTATTTGAAACACTTTGAAATGGTGAAGATCATAGATAAAGAGCATTCTTATGTCAAACATGTATGTTAAAAACTTAAATTTGTAAATATCAATAAATCAAATAATATTCATCTTATTTTACTTTACTTTCTAAAATTTGATTATATTTAATTAAATCGGGGAAGTGGGTTGGGGGGGGGGGCCTTGTTATGTATTAAATTTTAAGATTAAATTTATTTCATTCCGTTTGCTTCTTTGTTTACATGTAATTAAGTTTTTAATTTTTATATTCTATTATTTATATTTGATAATAGCTTCATCAATCAATGAACACTACTATGGCACAATGTTTCTATTTACTTTTTCAAATCTTACTTAAATATAAACGTATTTTGCAATAAAATCAATGAATAACTTATAAACTAAAACGGATCAAAATTTAAATACATGTATGTGTAAAATAGATAGCCAAGTTCCTGACTACTTTAAAATTGACAAATTTTTCTGATAATCCGCTTTTTCTCTCAAACCTAAAGTTGTGTCAAAGATTTGGAGAAACAGAAGTAGTAAAATATCGTTCTAAAATATTGAAATAAATATTCAAAGTATTTGTTTATCATGTAATTTTACATGTAACACGCATTTTGATTGGTTTAAATATTTGTGGTATATCTCATCCACGAATGTTTCCTTTCAACTGTTTACAGTAAATGGACGTATTTACCTGAAAAACCTCACTTCAACGGATTAAATACAACCGTTAACACCGGTCAACGCCAGTGAACATATCGCTTTTATATGCTGATTGATTCTAAGTGCGCTGTCAATTACAAGGCAAAATAAACACCTCGCTGTACCGCCGCACTATTGTTAAATTTATTAATAATTTTAGCAATTTTCAAATTGCCGTAATTATTTCTACTCCAAATGAGATGAAATTTTAAAAACCGAGAAGAAAACAAAATGAATATTCCAATGATATGATTATGACTTACATGTTAAAAATATTTCTCGATAAATTATTGATGTGAAAATTGCAAACAACGCATTTTGATCAATTCGAACTTGACATTTAATCATGTTACAAATCACGTTAGTCAATGAAGATAATATGCAACTCTAATAAGAAATATTATATCAATGTTTGTTAGATGTTAATGAAATTAGTCAATGATTATCCAGCACTCGGTACCATACCACAGCTAGGTATTCCTTTACCAAATTATATTCGTCCTTGTACCTCAATCCCTTGTCTGACATCATTGAGACATTAAGGCTGGTATGAATCTTATGCTTTATTATAATTAGTAAAACATAATGGTACCTTCCTATATAAAGCGGGATACTATGGAAAACGAAAATCCAAAATTTCGTTTCACATAGTGAAACAATACATGATGCCGTCATATGCAAATTTAACATGAACTATGAAACGACATTGGAAATCCAATCAAATCAAAGCATAAAATTCAGGAACACGATCCACTCATGCAAATGGGAATGTCAGTAAATTTTTGAGGAATCTATTGTCTTAAATCTATAATTAAAAACTTCATTTTTCATTGAATACTATTTCGTTTAACTTTGTCAGACATAGATAAAGATAAACAATAATACATCAGATAATCAGAGAAAAAAATCAAACTACATTCCTTATAGTTATATAATTATTGGTTAGTTTATTATCATCACTTAAATTATCATATATTATAGAATTTTTTTTTATAAAAGATCACATCACGTCGAAGATATCACGTCTAAGTTAAAAACTCATCGTACCACCTATATATCCATATACATGTATTAAAATCAAACTCACAACGGCATAGTAACTACACTGTACTGGATCCACAAGACCTCGAACCTTCGTGTTCACGAAAACCGCCATACTGCTTACATTCACAGGTATCCGTACTCCGCATTAATACATGTGCAAATATCAAATGTTCGGCGTATATCATCAAATTTGCGGCGTATAATATAATACTTACATGCCTCAAATTTACTCTCATTAATCGATCAGAATTAGTATTACCTATACCTTTGCATTCGAATGACATAATTCCTCCATAAATTCAATTTATTAACATATGTATGAGAATATCTCCGGATTTATGCATTTGCATTTATGATATCTTAATGTAAAATTGAATCCCATTTCCCGATTTGTCGTCCCTGGTTTACATTCACAAAATACTCTTTGCATCACACACAAAACGTATGTGACACCTTTAGTCACGTAATTCTTAAATACACTCTTTAGTAAAACTCTAAATGGAGTTTTCAGGAAGTGTTAAAACTTATGAACGTGAAGATTATTATTTTACAAAAACCAGAAAACCCTTAAACATATTGTTGTGTTTGATTTGAGGGGAGGGGGGGGGGGGCATGAAGTAGAATTAGAGATAACATGTTTATTTTAGAATCATTTGCAGACATAAATTGTGTCAGTTTGTAATTGCAAATTTAGTGTTACAGCGACGTGAATTAGCGTTTCCTGATCCACAGGGATTCGTGAGTATACAGTGTGGTACATTGTTAGTCTTACCTGACAAAAGTTACTTTTCTATTTCACCTGCTGAATAGTTCAGTATGTAATATAGGGCTCTAGTAGACTGAATACATGATATCTAAGTCCATTTTGGTTATGGTGTGTAGGAAATATCTGTTGATAATTTTCACAGTTAATACAAAAATCAATATGAATACACATGAATTTGGTATTTTCTGTGGAGCCAAGGTGATAAACTTTGTATAAATCTTATATATTACATTCAGGAAAATTAAAGATATTTGTGTGGGAACGGGATTAAGATCCCCACCTGTCTTTTTTTTCTTTCTTACCATTACCCATGTGATTTTGGAACCTGTTTTTGATATTTCTCCAGAAATTCTAAGTGCAAGGGAATAAGAATCTGTTTTTGTATTTGTTGATATATGATCGTGCCATTGACATCATGTTTAGACGGTGAATTACACAATCAGATTTTAATGATACGTCAACTAAGGAACCTCGTACTACTTAACAAATGAAAGGAGTATAACCTAAGCAAAAAAAAAAAAAAAAATAAATAAATAAAAAAATAAATAAATAAAAATAAAAATCAAATAGAAAAGATAAAGGCAACCGAAGAGAATAGTCAAAAAGTAAAAAAAAACTATATAGAAATTAAACGGGAGAAAAATGATGGAACACTTGTAACCTTAGCCATTTCTTTGTGACGCTGTAACATTGAAAGCAAAAACTGATTTGTCAAAATACGTAATTTAGATATAAAGATTATTATACCACGACCGAAAATGTACAAAAATAACAAACACACATACAAAAGCGCATACCAAAAGAATCAAAACGATAAAAGGAAAAATATTATTAAATAAACACTTCGGAAATAAAATAGTCCTACAGTGCAAACATTTACGCAATGGGCATAAACTTCAGAGACATCTCTAGATTGTGCGTCCCTATATGTTCAGTACTTTGCTGGCGCGGGTGGATAGGCAGGATTCACTGGGGCGCCATATGAAGTTTGCGGTCCAGGAATGTATCCAGACTGTGTGGCATACCCTGGATGGGGAGCAGCATAGCCTGGTTGAGGGGCACCTCCCATTTGTTGCTGATTACTGGTACTGACTGAAAGGGTGATGAAGTTTATAAATTCACTTCAGCATGGTAATTATTTCGGTTCATTTTACACAGCATCATTCTCATTTATATTGCATGTATTATTTACAATCCATGAACTAATATCTTCATTAACACAATTCATTTCATAAATAAATAAAAAATGTGCCTGACAGAGAAAGTTTCATACATTCGCCATTTTCAACTATTTTCGTACTATTGCCATACTTATTCCCTTGTGGAGATGATTTACAATGCCCCTCAGATGGTTTAACTGATGCATTATAATTATACGTTTATTTTGATGTGTACATGTGATACTTTCTGTATGCTTCTATTTCACACTCATCTCATTTATGCAGTGTTGAAATACTTTTGTGTCGTCCGTGCGAATTAAGTACTACTGGTGACAGGAGACGCTTACTCCTCCTGGACATCTATTGTCTTACCTCTGACCTTCAGGAGTTCATAAATGTACATTCGTGGTACGCTGTTGTGATTTATATAACATCATTTATTATCCTAGTTGAAATCTTTCCAATTATTCGCCAGAATTAAATATACATATATCGAGACGAAATATTTTTCCAGTAAAAACATAAATAAAGCTCAGTCCATTGATTTTTCGAAGGAAGGAGCCAGGATTTTGAAATAAAAATGTTTTTGTCTCTCAAAAACCTGAGTACGACGAGGATATTGATGGCGATGATGATGATGATCATTATCATCATCATCATCATCATCATTATCATCATAGCTGTCATCTGAAGTTATTCCAAACATAAAGTTTTCAAGTTTATAACAATTGAATCCCATAGTCAAGTTTTTCACAATAATTTGTATTCTGCCTTTTTGTATGAAAACTTAAACATTAGTCCAGGGTTTAACAAACTGAACCAAATGAGAAATGTAGATACCATATGAAGGGAGTCCAGGGATATTGCAATCCAAGTAGGGGAGATTACAACAAGTTCCACCAGTCTGAGTAATTGCCCTGACACTGTCACGATTGAGGCTCAAGTTGATAAGAGGTGATGACGCTACTTACCCACTTTTACATTACTTCCACCAGTTTGAGTAACTGTCATGACACTGTCATGAATGATGCTCATATTGATGTGAGGTTATGGCGCTACTTACCCACTGATACACCAGTACCACCAGTCTGTCTGATTGCCGTGACACGGTTTCCCTGGTGTTTCTTGATGACTATTATAACGATACTGACAATGACGATGAATGCGATTGTTCCAATAACTCCTCCAACTATGGCACCTACGTTTACTTCATAAGTACTGAAATAAGAAAATTAAGATATTATTATACCCCTATAATCAACATCGTCATCTAAATTTTGAGATTCCAAACATTTTTCCCGGACCGAAATTAAAATTTTCTGATTCAAACATGCTTATAAAATTCCTTTTTACGAATTGATACATTTACACTATCTGATTTAATACATGGCTACAAAGCAAATACTATTAGTGCGCCGGGACGAATGTCCGGAGAACTGAAGTCATAGCATTAGTTACGGCGTCCATGTCGGACAAAACGTTAACCTCGGTCATACCTTCAAAACTTATTAACATAGGATTTTCATATTTCACAAGAACATTCCATGTGACAAGATCTTGCCATTGGTACCATCATTTTTGACCTCATGATTTTGACCCATTTTTCAAAAACATTAGCCTTGCCCATAACTTGTTAACTGCTAAGGGTTGGGCTTTCATATTTCATACGTGTCTTCATTAATGATAGACGTATTACATCACACCACCGTCTCAAATTATTTTGTCTTTGTCATTTCTTCTGAAGAGTAAGGTCTGTGTTTCTTTTCTACAACTAGAATGGATGTTCAACTGAACACATGTGTTGCCTTCTGGGCTTTTTGTATTACAGCAACACAGTCCAAAACAGCTATTCTTAGAAAGGAGGTAGCGGTCAAGATCACAAGGTCATCGACCTTGGTTTCATTTGAAATGGCTGAATGTTTCTATTGATATCACAAACACAGACTTATAAACAAACGCTCTTAAGATAAATACCTTCACAATGCTAAAGCATCAGTATGGACTAAAAGATAGAAATGTAATCTGTTTATGTGAAAAAAGTGTGACTACTGGAAATCCTAACAGTAGTTCAATCTTCGAGAACAAATTCCTAGGTCAATGTCACAAATCCTTGTCATAACGAATATACAAATGAATTTTCAAAGGCCTATCACTTTCCAAAGATAATGGCCAACATTAAATTGTAGGTCAAATTTCAAAGTATAGGTCACAAGGTTAAATACTGTGTCAACAGAAAGGTATTGTCATAAGGAATACACATATGAAATATGAAAGCCCTATCATTTGTCATTTGAAAATTATGGCCAATGTTATTTTTTTTATTCAAAAAGTGGATCAAACTCCAAGCTCATGGTTACATGGTCTTTGTTATTCAGTGCAAGTTTTGTCAATTCACCAAATTAAATAATAAGGATATAGCCAATAATGTGACAGTGTGACAGGCAATTCTGTGATATTTAAATCCATGCAAGGGATAAAAAGAAACGACCAGGACAAAGTTTACCCATCATATGCACTGTGACATTGGCCTTCAGATATGACTAATGGACAATGACATGGCACACCGTTGGGTCCTTATGCAACAATTCTGTGGAATATTATTCAAATTCATGGAAACATGACAAAGGTATTTCCCGTTCAAAGATTTACCGATCATTGGCATTGTGACCTTGACCTTGCAGATAATGACCTAGGCTTAAATTATGACACACTCTTGAGTCCTGGCCAACAGTTCTGTGATATATTCAAATTATTGCAAGGGATATAATGTTAAGGCCCGGACAATTATTTACCATCATCTGCGTTCTGACCTTGAGCTTGTAGATATAACATTGGTACAAGGTAATGGCACTTCTAGGTCCTGTTCAACAGTTCTGTGATATTAAATTTTTGCATGTAACAAAAAGCTGTGGTCGGGACGAGAATTTTATGTGACATAAGTACTGTGACCTTGACCTTGCAGGTATAACCTCGGTCCTAGGTCATGGCACACCCTTGAGCCCTGGCCAAGAATTCTGTGAAAATTTCAAATCCATACACATAGGAAAAGTTATGACTCATCATATAATATGCCCTGTGATATTGAAGATATGACCGTGGTTCAAGGTCATGACACACCGTATTTCGCTAATGACAACTTCTAACAAGTGTGACGAAACTCTGCTTAGGACAAAGTGGTACGGACGGACGGACAGACATAGCTGTGATATAATACGTCCCATCGAAGGACAGGCGTATGAATACTTCATCAACACTATGCAGTTATATGACATATAACTTCTCTTTCTTTTATTATTATAAAATTATCTTACTAAACTATGTTTATTTTTTCTTGCATTATCTTTGTTTGCATTGATGATGGATATACGCCAACAGTGGTAACAAGTCTAATATATGGAGATGGGAATATGAATATCATAATTGCGGTAAATCATATACATGTATATATAAACAGGCGCATATACAGACATGCACGCACAGACGCAATTTAGATAATATTCTAGTGAATGAAGTAAACGGAGTGTATTTTATGATATTAATTTACAGTTTTGCAAGATCCGTGCAAATTAGACCCTACAGGCGTTGAAGATGTAATGAGAGCAAGGAACAGCTCTGGATAATGAAGCATGTACCCATATACATCTTCTTTTATTGTAGCATAATGTCGTTATTGTCTCATTTGACGACAATATCGACCGTTCCTGTTCCAAGGTAACATTTCATAGGACATCCGTTTTTTGCTCTGATGTATTTTGATTCTAGAAAAAAGCCGGCGTGGCCTAGTGGTATCGGGTCGGACTCCTGATCGGGAGGCCGGGGTTCGAGTCCCGCTCTGGTCATGCCAGTGTCATGTCTTTCGGATGAGACAGCAAAAACCGAGGCCCCGTGTCGTGGTATGCATGGCACGTTAAAGATCCCTCACTGCTTCGGGTGGGTCCGTTGCAAAGGTCAAAATTTGTATGCCCCGCATCAGGCAGATGCCGTCACCATATACGTGAAATATTCGTGGTGTGACGTAAAACAAAAATCAATCAATCAATTGATTCTGGAAAAGCAATATCTAGACCATCCATCCATTTCCCTCCCCTGATTCGTCTGTAGAGACGTGCAATTTTCCTAGTGTAACACATTTACAGTAGTCAATACATACAAGAGTATGTGTAGTAATGAAATAATACTAACCTAGTATAGTAGTAGTAGTAGTAAGAATTATAATAATAGGAGGAGCAGCAATATCTGTTGGAACTGTAGCCGCAGCACGAAGTAGAACAGTAGGAGTAGTAGTAGTTATAGTAGACGTAGGAGAAAGTTAAACATGATGCCGCCTGTCCACCTGTAAATAAATCATTGATATCACTGTTCACAACACTAATGATTTTCTGTTCTAACCCGAATCAAACCTTTCTCAGATTACAATGAATCACAGCAAGCACCTATCTCTCATTAGATAACCGCATTATGCATGACATTACAAGGCCAGGTTGTATATATATATATGGTAAGATATAGTGCAAAATATGATACATGTATCTTTTGAAAGTGTTTGTTTTCTGTATAATATATTGATCGTGCTAATCCCGTCATCTTTTTATGTCTGGATGGTGTAGTTTAGGACTATAACAATCACATTTATTTACTTGCCCTCGAAAGACAAACTATGGTAAGGGTTTGTATTTTGAGGACAAAGTAACTACAATCCGGTCCTTCTATACTGTCGAAACATGCAATATTTGAAAAATGTAATATAAGAAACATGGTCACTATATAATGACTTTACGTGACGTTTCATGAAACAATATTATTGAAAATAAATCATTTATGTACGAATTGTTTGTACTTTGTTTGTACCAATATATTCACTACTGTAACTGTTTTTCTTTATCGCGACTCCAGTGTGTGCTTATCTCTATTGATAACTGTCCAATGAGATACATTGCTTGACCCCTCATTTGCATATGTAATGACCTAATCAGACACGTGTTGTTTACACTTTGTATGAACCAAATTATTTCACTGCTGTAACTGCCTTTTTTATCACGACTCGAGGGCGGGCTTATCTATATTGATATCTGTCCAGTGAGAGCCATTTCTTGATCCCTCATTTGCATATGTAATGAATTAATCTGAGATATAGCTCCATTCGTTTTGTTTCAGCGTCATTCGATCGCTATTCACCATATTGATTAGTCGCATGATTTTTTAAGCAACCCATCGCCACCCCTGTCATCCACTTTTTTCGTCTGTTCTGTTCAGTTAATTCATTTTTATTTTAGTTTTAAATCTCAATCTTGTTTATTTTTAAACGTTGCATTCTATGTAATGTGTTATTTGATTTGTATGTTAGTTTGAAATGTCAATCTTAATTTACTATTAGCTGTTGTATTCTAGGTATTATGTAGTTATTTTATGGGTATATTTGATATCTCAATCTCTGTTTACTATAAACTGTTGCATTCAATGTATTGCTCATTCTTTGGTCCACCACCCACATATTTTATAAGATTTATCCATCTTTGTTAAATGTTAAGATGATAGTCACTAGTCATTAGTTTTTAGTAGTCATGGCGATCGACATTTTGTATTTTATATTATAATTTAATTTTGCGTCATTTATAATCAATGAATAAATGAAAAATGAAAATATTCGTTCATTGAATTTTGATACGCCCGTCATTAGACGGGACGTATTATGTTATGGCGCTGTCCGTACGTCCGTAAAAGTTTAATACCCCTTTATGGTGAATTTTACATTGCAAAGTGCAAATTTGGATAAATGTGTAGTTGAATTAGGGGTTACCATGCGAGTGTTTTACAAAAACTAACAGGGTATCGGCGAATACCCTGTCAGAAATTGACTTTCACTGCGAGGCGTTATCCGAGCTGTGAAACGGAAATTTCTGACAGGGTATTCGCCGATACCTTGTCAGTTTTTGTAAAACACAAGCATGGTAACCCCATTCTAATGTATTTGGCAAAATAATTACAACTAGAAGCACAGAGTTATGGTTTTCTAAGCCAATTCGCTAATCACAGTCATATCAAAAACTGCAGGGTATCGTGACGTCACAAATCAGAAACTGCAGGGTATCGTGACGTCATATCAAAAACTGCAGAGGTATCGTGAATACCCTCTCAGTTTTTAAATCGGACAGCCAATGAGATCGCGTGTTACAAACAAAGTGCATTAGAATTAATTTTATTCGGTTCCAATCTGAAATGAAGTTTAATTATTTATATTTTTCTATAAAGAGTGATACAAGTATATTTGTTTCACAGATTTGTTAACTTTACCCGATCTTCTTATGACAAGACTTACAAAACTGATTTTGAAAATGTTAAAAAATGTTTCTAAATATTGAAGCAAACAATCCCTAGTTCTATTTTTGGATAGATGCAAACAATCCCTAGTTCTATTTTTGGACACAACTTTAAAAAGAATCGACACTAAAGAAGAGAAAAACTTTGGGAATACTAAATTCCGTCGAAGTTGGAATGGATGGTGTAAAGCCTTATTAAGAATGCTGAACATGAATGAAGTGTTTCATTACTGCTAAACAATTTTGGCGGCATACCATGACCAAAGATCACTGTCTGTTGCATTCTGTGAGTGTGAGGCCCCGAATACTTGTGGGTTCGAATATGTTGCACCACATGCCGATAAAAGTAAGAAATCTCTAAAATACAATGACACGCGTACGAAGTAAACACACTTTCAACAATGAACTACAGTACAACGCTAAAAGTCATGTCACTGGCTTATTTATGATCTTCCGATCCTGAAAACAGTCATCTCATCCTTCTCCTTAAGTCTAAGTATCGCCTCGGGAGTCTCGTTTTGCGGCATGAACAAATAAATGTATTGGCGTATAACTCTTCAATCGAGAATCTGGATGCTTCAGCCGACGCAACACCTGGTAGAGATGCCGTCAGGTGATGATCTACATTTGCTTGGCACGTGATTTCCTCTGCATCCACCATTTCCTCTTTAGCGTTATCTTCCTTTGTATCTGACGTAATGAAGGTTTTTGCCAGTTACATAATGATTCGGATCCTTCTGTACTGCATACAATGCATCGGATCTGCACTCGTGCCTGGAGTTGTCTCGTTGGGTGTCTGCTCAGTGGGAGCACCATAAATCTGCCCAATGTCGTTCTCCTCAGTGATAACGTTCTCATCGGTTTTGGCGATTGTGGGACACTGTGTTCACACATTTCCTTTGAACTTCTTCAGTGTGTCGGAATCTGTTGATCCGTAACAGCTGTATCCATTAACATGGTTTTATTCTATTATGGTGCAGGATTTGTGTTTTCTTCTTATCCCGTTCCTAGTATAAAACGTGTGAAATTTTTGTCCATCGGCATTCCGATGATCTTTTAAGATTCTCCCTCCCCAGCAAAGGTTGTAATCTTGCGACGTAGTCAGTCATTAGTACTCGAATCTGAAACTTGGTGCATGCCGAACCACACTTCTTCCGGCAGATGAACTTCCGTACCAAACATCAATCGAAGAGGGTATGTATGGTGTTGCGCGTATTTTTACCCATCCATACAGTTTCGAACGCGCTTCATGAGGTCAGTGTCAAAATTCGTGGACCCTGATCGGTTTAGAATTCTAATGGGATTCCAGATCGGGCTATAAACTCCTTAACGAGTACTTCTGTAACGGACCCTGCAATATTGGTTTGGAAAAACGTAACGCTCTGTTCATTTTGAAAACTTGTCAAGTAATACCACCAGTATGGACTTATTTCCTTTAGCCGACTTTATATCCAATTGAATTCTAGTGGCAATCCAGGATGGTACCCTTGCATCTCGTACCGTGTGCGTTGGCTTCTTACTGACGGCACATTTTGCACAAATGGTGGAAACTGTATCAGTCAGACAGTTTGTTAGAGTCTTTGTAGTGTTCGTTTAATACCTGGTTGTCTTGCTAAAAGCGATTTGTGGACAACCCTAAGCGGTTCTCTTAAAAGTCTCTAGGACAAAGAAAAGATCCCTAGTATCCTATCCATTTATACTATAGTGGATCGTTATTGAGCAGAAGCTGTTCTCTGCACAACCAGTAATGTCGCAGAGCTGGACTTGATGTAAACAACGACTTTTTTATTCTTGGAAGCCATTATTGCAGCATTTGCTACTCATACTCCTCAAGGTGTTTCTCTATGAGGACATCTTGCTGATAACACTCGTCCAGTCATAGTATGTCCGATTTGGGGCACTGTGCCTACAAAATTCCAGTCCTGGTGTCATTACGGAATCGCTTTATCAACGAATAGCGTCTGCAGTGTTGGAGTTGGAGGCACACTGTGCCCGCCAACTTTGTCATCCTATGTTTCTTTATATACTGAAAGGTATCACGTCATCAACATCGGATTCGAATCTCTTCCATTTATTGTGTACTTGCAAACAATAGTCACATCTTCAACATGGTAGATCAGTCGGTATTTTGTCTGCATAATAGCATTCGCATCCCTCTTCTAACAGATAACTAGAGTACATCCGCGTTTCCATGAAACTGCATGAAAAATCGAACTGACTCAGCTGCTCTAAGTAAAAAACAAAGAAGTACCGAAGGGTTAACCGTATCTTCATGGAATAAAAGGACAATATCTTGTATACTGTCATATTCAGACAAATGCAAACCCCAATTAAATCGAGGTGACCCAGTGCCCGGGAGAAAGCATCCCCGGTGTGCATGCAGCACCGTCGCAAAAGTCATGCAACAACTTTTTAAGTAGGGGAAATAACTACGTAAATATATACATATGAGCACATGAAGGAGGCAAGAACACTAAGTCACAGTATGAAATGCTTTTGAAATGAAATTTCGGCGTAGGAAATTCCCGTCAAAAATACATATATATAGAAAATATATACCTTAGAATTTAGTGCACCATATGCGCATTTCGACAACTTATGTCTCTTTAGTGATGCTCGTGGCCAAATGATTGGAATTCTCAAAATATACATGTATAAATATTTGGAGAGCAGTTTTGAAACCAAAATGACCGGAAAGTGAACCAAAGAATCTATCTAAGGACAGAGCTATGCATCCTTAGTTTTAGAGTGATTTAGTTAATTTGATATTATGTTAACTCAAGTATGGTCAAACGTTGAGATGGTTAGTTTGTATGGTCAGATACCAATTTTCCGGTTAACATTCTTGAGAGAGGGATCTCAAATTGTGTCATTTCCCTATATATCATAGAACTTCCTTATTGTCAATTTCAACGTTTCGCTTTCAGGACGAAATATTTGTATTCAGAGCATGCCCCGACATAGCATATAGATTGTGAAATAAAGATGCCATATGCAGGAGAGGAGGGTAATTTGCTACTCTGGAAAGTTGGTAATAATGAAATTGAAACCGTCATAAAGAGAGATCACTAATGAACCATCGTCACTAATTGATAGGAGTATATCGGGGAATGAAGCGGAAAATGCGCTCTCATTTTAATGTTTTATCTCGATTTTTTTTTTTTTTTTGGATATATGATGTTGAGGTGATCTTTAAATACAGGATTAAAAATTGACAAAACATCATCGATGTACCTGTATGTAAAGTTGAACCGAGATGCTTATAGTTTATTGCCTTTAGAGAGCAGATACTGTATGAATTCTCCTTCGAATGGGTACAGAAATGTCGCAGTTTGTACCCATCGGAATGCAAACAATTTGCTGGAGCACTGTCCAACCAAAAATCACAAAAATATTATCTATGAGAAATTCTAATATTTGGATATCATTTTCTGTATACTTGCAGCTAGAATTAGAATGTTCCTTTACAGAATATGTGCCATTGTGACCTAAAACGAGATGCTTATACTTGAAATATTTTTGTTAAAGTGTTAAAGAACCACAAAGCCAGTATGTCTTGGGGAACCTGGAACTGGAACAACCATGTCAAAGACCCGTGTGCTACGCGTATTATAAAGCGTCTTCTAACAAAACAATACTTAAACTTCTTAGTAAAGTTGACTATAGCAAGCAACTCTCGACGGGTAACACAGTACCTTTCTTGTCTCGGTTCTAGCTGCTTTCTGACAAAGCTAATAACCCGTTCCTTTCTCACTCCACAGTGTAGGCGACATTCTTGTTTACTAACGTGTATAGGGGCTCTGCAATTTTGGGCATATTCTTTTACAAAACGCCTTTAGTATTTCATCAGTTCTAAAAAACGACTAGACATCCTTGACTGGTGGGGTGAGCCACTCTTTGACAACGTTAGGTAGGTCGGAGTTTGTCTCGACTCCCTCTTTACTGATGATATGGCCAAGGAACAGAATTTTCTCTTTTAAAAAATTGCATTTGGACGGCTTGTGCTTTAAATCGATTTCGCGGAATCTTATGAACACTTCTGTGAGATGTGCAAAATGTTCTTCAACGCCTTTACTTGCAACAATAACATAATCCATGGTAGATTATTACTTTTCCATTGTAAACCTCAACGAACAAATTCCATAGCCTGCTAGAAAATTCCTGGGGTTCCACATAACCCGAAGGGCATCGTTGACAATAATGTGTGCCCGTGTCGCTCATCGTTTTCGCTTCTGCGATCAGCTGTGTACAGGTACGTATTTACCTGTAGAACCTCACTTCATTGGATTAAATACAAACATGACCCCGGTCAACGCCAATGAACATATCGTTTTATGCTCATTAATTCTAGGCGCACCATCGATAACAAGGCAAAATAAACATCTCGACATACCGCCACGCAGTCATGAAATATTTTAATGCTTTTAATTATTTTCAAATTGTCGTAATTTCTTTATTTTTACTTTAAATGAGACGATATTTAAGAAGCTGGAAGAAACCAAAATGAATATTCTAATGATATGATTTTGATTTACATGTTAAAAATAATTTTCGATAAATTATTGATGTGAAAATTGCAAACAACGCATTTTGATAAATTTTGAACTTAGATATTTACGATGGGCCTCACTATACATGACGAATATTCATTTCCTGTCATACACATTATGTTTGTGGTTGCACATCCGCACGTGGACAAACATAGGATAAGAACTAGAACACTAATCACTGATAGTATTGCCATTGTATTCCTGTTAATATGGAAATGAATATTATAACCACACTGTGATAAAACTTCCTTGTGGTCTATTCGTGTGTGTGTCACTGTGTACTATCTCAACTCAACAGGGAAAGTTTGATTGTCGAAAAAGAAGTAAGTGGATATTTAAACACTTCCATGGCAAACTTTACTATTGTAGCTGTGATATCTAGTTAATAATAATAATAATAAGTTAACGTCTGGCATAAAGATGTCATTAAAACGTTCTCGGTCGGAGTGTTACCAAAAATAAGTATCAAACCCCTTACAAATCATTGTTCAATCAAATTGAAAGTTTTTGTTGACGAGAGTAGCATTTCAAGGCTTTTGTTTGTATGATTTTAGATTATACTAGTATATTGGAGACAGATTTTTTCACTCTCTGACTGAACAAGATTATTTTAGTCAATATCAGGTCAGGAAATTTTTTTCCAAAAATTCCCAGGGCCTTCCCCAGACTATCAAAGGTACGGTGCCTTAATGAAATTGGGAAAAAGTCATTCATTCAATGTTAATTTCTTCCCGTAGGAGATCATTGCAACGAAATATGCACACAATAATTATGAGAAATATATATAGATAAGGAAAATATGAGAAAATTTACTGTGAGTCATATACAGTTATATAAATGCTTATCTTAATCGAAACGTATGTACAATACGTCTGCATACACGTATGCACTATGGGAATTCGTTGGGCTAAGGAAGGCATGGCATGCGAAAGAAATGTTCTACTGTAAATAGCAACTGCGATACGATCAAAAGTTTGTCATTTTGAAAGTATGGAAATCTGTCGGGGTAACTGGTTGACGGCAAGTACAATCGAGAAGAATTTGTCATTCGTTATGTTCCTGGGTTCGGCTCAAAGATTGAGATCTGTATTTGCGGTATATACCCACCATTGCTCCTTTATATCTGATGTTGATACACATGCACTTGATGCATGAAAAAACACATTAGAAAATGTAATGTTAAACAGCGACTTCGTTTTTAGTCCATTAAGAGTGATGAATGCGGTCTTTTTCCAATCATCAGGTCTACCTCTGTTGGTGGTCTTCCTGCATATATTGTTGAAAAAGATGTTGCTCAAGCTAGAGTATCAATACATTCTTCAATGTTTGGGAGCGGATTAAAATCTTTCGTTATTATACTACTAACCGATAATCAATATACCAACATACTTCTCCGTCTTTTGTCTTACCAACATCACTGGCGATGCCCATTTAGACTGCGATAGTAGGACCACCGTTTTTGATCAGCGGGTCCAGATTATCTATTTCTTCGTATTTGAATTCAATAGGTGTTCTTCGGACTGGTTGTATCGGTACAGGATCTCCTGCATTGAATTTGTGTTTCACTGGCGAAAAACATTTCAAGCCCTGGATATTTTTTTACAAAAATATCCTGGAACTGAACGAAGAGAGATCTCGCTTTTGTCGATTCAGAGCATTGTTTCGAGAATTACTCCGTCAAGGTCTACAAATAGTCTGTAATCTAAAAGGACGGTTCCTCGTGTACTACTAAATCCGTTCGTCTTTTTCTTCAACTTCAACTAGTTTCCCCAGATACCCGATTATAATTTCAGTATCTTCCCATTTGTATTAAGCATTCTGTTGGGGATCTTTTCCTTCCTTTGGACAAGTACAGATACAGTACCTGTCCCGATATATGATGTACGATCTAAACAGGGGTTATATTTCTGGTAGTTCATCTACTTTTCCGGGGATAATTCTCTCACTAAATGGCTTCAGCATAGTGTCTTGTGCTACTTGTACTCTTGCAATAATATGATCACTGCAGTCTTTTCCCTTCCCTCCATCAGCATTGCCATTGATAACTAAATCAATTTGGCATGCAAGAACTACAGTATCTTACGTTTCCAAAGATCCATGCCAATCAGAACATTGTCTCTAATGGAATTAAATCCGCTTCAATCTCATTGACTGTAATTGGGACTGAAATGTGGTGTCAAGCTCTTTCTCAAATTAAAAGATGTCAGAATGTTTTATTGGTGGGAATAAACCGGTGTATACCTGTGAGAAACTTTGACGTGGAATATACATGTAGTTTTGGTACCAATAAATGCCTATTGTTCTGCAGTGTACATATATTCCCACTTATCCACCATCCTTTATACATAGTTTCAAAATGTTGGCGAAGTGGGAGGCAAAGGATGTTGGGTGCAAATGTCATGGTCCGAAAAGTAGTTCTTAAGGAATTTGCACTTGACATGCTGCCTTAAAAATATGCTTGTGATTTAAACAATCGTTCAAGTATGGCTACTACAAAATCTTGCAAGCATCTCTAATTTGAAAGAAGTCATAATTTGTACTTTGAAATACATTACGTGGAACTGCAAATTCGTCGATTTAACTTAGCTTTTAAATTCTAAATTCTTTTCTGATCACTGATTTTATTTCTATTGAGACGAGACCATGTGTATGTATACACATATCGTATTACGGAATATTACGTAATTCATTTAAATTCTGCCTTTAAGTGGTAAAAAGTTATCTAATATTCATATCAAATGTCTTCTTACAATTTAAGTAATGTTTGCGACTATTCAGTGGATCTACACGGTGCTGAACATAAAAGATAAAGACTGAACACGGAGATTGCATAACCAAAAAATCATATTTTTTGTGCATTTAGACAAATAGTGTTTTATCAGAAATGCTGAAGAATTATACATACGTAATATTCTTATACAGCACATTATTACATATACTGTATATACAGCACATTATTACATATACTGTATATACAGCACATTATTACATATACTGTATATACAGCACATTATTACATATACTGTATATACAGCACATTATTACATATACTGTATATACAGTACATTATTACATATACTGTATATACAGCACATTATTACATATACTGTATATACAGCACATTATTACATATACTGTATATACAGTACATTATTACATATACTGTATATACAGCACATTATTACATATACTGTATATACAACACATTATTACATATACTGTATATACAGCACATTATTACATATACTGTATATACAGCACATTATTACATATACTGTATATACAGCACATTATTACATATACTGTATATACAGCACATTATTACATATACTGTATATACAAGTATATATGTATGACGCTGGACAGTGCGGTGGGTAATGAATTTCTGTATATTGCGGTGCGTATTGTACTTATACATATGTACGGCGGTGGGTATTGTACTTATACATATGTATGGCGATGGGTATTGTACTTGTACATATGTATGGCGGTGGTCAACGCAATAGGTATTGTACATGTACATTTATATGACGATGGGCATTGCGGTGGATATTATGTTGTTTGTACATACGTATGACGTTAGACAGCGCGCTTAGTATTGAATTTGTAAATTTATAATGTACTTGTCCAGATATATGACGATGAACTGCGCGGTTTATAATGTACTTTCTCCTATGTATGACGGAGTATTGGTCAAACAAGAACATTTCTACGCCAATATTTATGAGATTTCGTAGACGCTGAAGCAGACAGTGAAGGGTGATAACGTTCTAAAACAGTAAGCTTCTTTTGCAATGAACTTCTTCGCCATTAACAGCGGTCCCAATGTTAAGGGAGGAAATAAAACTTATTCCCACAAAAATGACGTAACGAACAATGAAATTTTCTTATGACGTCATAAGGTTGCGAACATTCAACATCGTTTCTGACTCATAGTATACAATCGCCGCCTAACGGATGATAACGGACGGTGAAGCTCATTGTACATATCAAAGGTAAAATATCAAACAAACCATTTTTGTTTAAATTTTTATTATGACATTAATGCCTGGATTGTGATGTCATGAATAAATGGCGCAAATCCGAACGGTAAAAATAAATTTCACAGATAAAGACCTCTTCCACTATAACTGCGGGACTGACCTTTTGCTTTGCAAAATCATAATTGTTCCCGATACCAGAAAGAATTTATTATGACGTCAAAAATTTTGAGGAGAACGTTATATTTTGCCAATCAAACCGTTAGTCCTGCAGTAATAGTGAAAGGTCTATTGCCTTTTACATCATGTAAATTATATTTCATATTGTCATGAAATATGGGTCTCCTGCCCTATAAACTACGATTTGTCGGAATTTTCATTATCAAGCTGTGATTGTATTGCTACGTCACAACAGAATGGCACAACATCAGCGGTAAAACATCGTATGTCAGACATTCAATTGAACATCGCTTTCGCAGAATATTTATTGAATTTCGTGACGTCGCAATACATTTTTTGTGTTTATCCGAGGTATGACCCAGGTGTAAAGTATTGTGACGTCATCTGATTTATCATTTTCTAGTGCATAAATGGAAGGGTCAGTTGGAGATGAAATTTTAAAATATGAAAAAGGTCTGTGCGAGGGAACATTTCAAAGTCGACGGCACCGATGTTTATGTGACGTCATAAACACAGAAGAATAATGACATCATGAAACAATAAGCGCGTATAGCGTATCACTGGCCCCATATTACTATATCTCTGTTAAGATTCTGGGATTCTGATTGGTTGATTAAAAATGACTTATCACTCAACAATACTTTATGTGATATCTATTGACCCGAAGATGATATAATGACGGGATCATTATTTTTCAATGACTGCATAATACGACCGACGCAAAACTCTGGCGACGATCATACGCCGCAACTACAATGGGATTTGTTTTACTAAATACTATTGATATACATCAGGAACCATGTATAGGGAAAACGTTTAGCATTGCTTAGCGTCTGGCTGTACAGGTGATCGCGGGCGTAGTGTAAACCATAGGGTAAACCTTCAAGACATATATTATCACATTGACCTATGTATATGAGTATATTGACTACTTGACGGTATTCTGAGGTAGTTGAGTATCCTGTGCTGTTAATTTTTGTTTTACTTTTGAAATATCGATATTAAAATATCAAAAGACGGTCATTTAGTTTAATCAAATTTATATATGATACTGCGATATGATTTTAAAAAGAATTTAAATTATGTAAAAAAAAGCAAATTCACAAAATTGTGGTCCCCCGCTTCGTGGTTCTATCAGTAATGGCGCAGTAATCTGTGACATATTGTCATGGTTGTGCATGTCTACATTTATCTGCAGCGCCATTAGGGACACACAACCCAAATATGAAGGCCCCTGGTCTTATGGTTAAAAAGTTACATTGAATGAGGTCAAAGGTCACTGTCACATGATGGTACCAACGGAAAGGTATTGAAATTAGGGACATACATGCCAAATATGAAGGCCCTATGTCCTACAGTTTAAAAGTTATGACCAAGGTTAAGGTTTTTATGACAGACGGACAGACAGACAAACAGACGGACGGACAGACGAATGAGATTTAATGTCCCAACGCTTTCGCGAAAAGCGGGGGACAACAAGAGCTTTTGTTCTTGTTTTGGTTGTTTTGTTCGGTATATAATCATAGTGGAGAAATGAATTACGAGATATTTACAGTCATCACCTAGTTTTGGGTTCTTCGTTTTATTTTCTGAGAGGTAATAACTTTCAAACTGAAAAGTAGACCAAGACCTATATTACTTTACGTCTTTATTTCATGAATTTCAAGAATTAACTGATCATAATTGAAATGAAACAATTTGGATCACCAGGATTCACCAACCGGCCTAGTCATTAAAGTGCTACGTTTTAAAGTTTATAACATCTTACTTTTTCATTGTCGTCAGAAATACACACTTTATGTAGTTTCCCTGGTGATACAGTTATAAACATTAAATATATCACAAAACGAGAAATTCATAACAGTCGGAAAAAAGTTATTTAAAATCTTACTCCAATTTCAATTGGAAATCTTACGAACAAAATGTAAAATTTATCAAACAGTCCTATCTTCAGATAGACAAACTTTAGTTTTTAGAAAAGATTTTGATTTTACCTTTTGCAAAAAGAGAAATGATAATCCAAAAACAGTAAAAAATAATGGATTGTGGATACATTTTGTTGTTGGTTGATCAGAAATCACTAATGACAACTTAAAATCAGATTGATATATTTAAATGCCTAGGTATTCTTGACAAAAGACAATGTCACGTGATTAATGCACATAGTTCACATAGAGACGTTGGTAAACAATGTTGAAATACACACTCAGTAATCTAACTATGGTACTGAAGTGATGAGTTCCACTCATTAAAATATATCGAGTGTTGGAAATTTTGTTGAGTCCAAACCAAACTGAGGGAGTCTAGGATTAATAACCACGAGTTTGTGAGAGCACTAACACTACAAAACAAAACAAAACAACAACAACAACAAAAAAAAAAGAAAAAAAAGAAAAAGAAACAGCACACCAGACCTTATTGTGTCTGGTTAAGGTTAGGAAACCGACAGATCAAGAACTGCTGTGGTGTTTTTCCACTCAGAGCAGTGATTAGTTGCTTAAGTTCACTCTGGGTTGCCTCCCGTGTAATTATACACCAATCCATGATGTACCTTAACATAACCAATATCCAATAAATAATAAGACGTTACTGTACTATTTTAGTAGAAAGTAGCATTTTGAAAAATAAAGACTTGTAAAATATAATTTTATTTTGATAAAACAAAAATCAAGTAAATACGAATTGTTTGTTCTCCACTGGGTAAAAAAATATATGTACTTCCTGAACTTGAATAGTTGTAACAGGATCTCTAAATGCAAGTAGGGAACGTTTATTCATCCCGGGCACCTTGTTTCACCTCAATTTAATTGGGCTTCGCATTTGTCTAAATATTTTGTACGATATTGTTCTTCTATTCCAAGGACTTCGAAATGTGGTTAACCGTTCGGTACTTCTTTATTGTTTACAAAGTACACGCGTATTCAATAGGCGTGGTAACCAAGTAGGTTCAGACGTCTCGCAGGGATTCCCAGCACCTCCCAAATCTATCATGCCTAAGATTAACACTTGGGATGAAAAAGTTTATCAGAAACTCAGAGTGGTCACCCACGGCTGGGATTGATCACCAGATGGGGTATGGGATGTTTACTAAATAGCTCATAGTACCTTCCCTCTTCTGTCATCTCTGGGATTGATCAACAGACAGGAAAAGGGAGGTTTACCAGTAACTCACAACAGCTTCTCTCGTCTGTCATCTCTGGGATTGATCACCAGACAGGATAAGGGAGGATCACTAAGAATTCACAGTAGCTTCCTCCTTCTTTCATGTCTGGGATTAATCACCCGATGGGGTTAGGGAGGTTTGCCAAGAACTCGCAGTAGACTCCCACGTCTAGGGTTGATCATCAGTCGGGTATTAGGAGGTTTAGCAGGAACATACCAGTCCCTCATGTCAGTCAGGGACCATGCAATATTTATTACCGGGGTGGGACCGGTGCAAAATGTAATGGGACATATACTTTTTAATGACCATACAACATGGGACAGAGAGATTTTTCACAGAGATTATGCATGGGATAACTACTTTTTTTACAAAACAATGCACTGAGTTTTAGCTCACCTGAGTCAAAGGCTCAAGTGAGCTATAGTTATAGTGCGTCGTCCGTCTATCGTTAACTTTTTCACATTTTCGACTTCTTCTCTGGAACTGCATTGCAGATCTCGATCAAACTGTATATAATTGTTGTACTCAAGGCCCCCTACTAAAATTGTGTTCGGGCTTTTTGATGTGTTTCTGGACTTAGTAATTTCAATGCAAAAAAGTGTCATGTTTTTCAGTTAACTGATATTGATGATTTTTTAATGACTATTTTGATCATAATTATGGTAAGGAATATAATTGTGAAAGAATTTTGTCAATATCTCAATTTTTTGATTTTTTATGAATTTTTTAAGACTTCCAAAAAAAGGGGGAGATTGGCCATTTTTCACATTTTCACTTTTTTCTGCAAAACTGTGGGAAGGATTTTAATACATTTTGGTAGAAATAAATCACTTATGATCCCCTTAACATTCTTTTGTTTTTGTTTAGACATCTTTACAGGTGGTACCACCATAGTCAAAATAGGTCACAAAAGAATAACCTCCTTTGACAATATTCCTCTTCTTCATACTGGTTGTATAAAGAGACAAACAGAATGCATAAAATGCATAAAAAAATCTAGAGGGAGGTGTGAAGACGTATTGCTATTTTGGTTCTATGGAAGGCCTGGATCTGTTATATCCATCAAACATTTTTGTAATTTAAAAAACATTAGTAAAATCTGTAAAAACCCCAAGTTTCAAGTGACAGTTTAAACCAGCTAAGTATGAGCGGACAGAATTATCACACAGGCAAAAACATTGATGATGTTATCCAAAGATGGGGGCCAAGAGGTTGACATACCAAATTGATGTCTAAACTTATCAAAGATGGATAATGCGTTATCATAAGATTTCTGTGTATTTTTCGCTACTGATTGATAAATGAAATGATTCACAGTTGATTGAAAATTGCCCAAAATTCTACTGGAACTTTTGGAACTTTCAATGGTTTTGCTTCTGCCAATGGGATAATCATTCGAAATCGATTCCACTGAGAGCGAGAAATTGAATCTGCGATTGATTTCATTTTCTTGAGAAGATATGTGAACTGCGTTCACGCAAATATTATGCTTCATTGTTAGAAGAACTAAAGGTCTAGGGAAAAACATAATCCTTACCGATTTAGATGTTTTCAAATTTTTAATTGATACAAGAGCCTGGTTATCAATATCTAATAATAACCGTTCATTTACAAATTTCTTGCACCATAGATACAATGCTTAAACCATGGGTATTAACTCCAGAAAGGACATATCCTGTAAAACACCTAGATCCCAACAACTAGGCCACTTCATGTAAGACAACTGACCATCGCAGTAGACACCACAGCCTTTTCTAGAGCTGTCGGTGAAAAGCTGAGGAATTTCAGGGGAAAGCCAATTTGTAGGAACGATAGAAGTACTGCCATTAAAATGATCTAGAAATTACAACCAAATAAACATGTCTTGTCTCATTCCAAAATTAATTCTAACAAAATGAAATGGTTTTCTAACACTTGACATGGCACTATACAGACGCCTGTTAAAAGCCCTAGCTGCAGGAATAGCCCTTGAACAAAATGCCAATGAACCTGCAAGCGACTGTAATTGTCTTCCTATTCAATACATAAGTCAGTTGTGCATCGAGGTCTACTAATTTGGATTCTGGAACTGAAACGGTCATATTGCATGTATTTATTTGAAGACCCAAATATGTAAGACAGGTTATGGGATTTTCGGTTTTATCAGTCGCAATTGGGACACGTAGTAAAGCAGACATTTTTGCAAAGGAATCCAGTAAATCTTTGCACTCCTGCGTGTCTTGCTTTCCAATAAAATCAAATCAAATCATCTCAATAGTGATCTAAGGACAATAACCTACAAGATTTTTCAGTCGCCCATTGTATGAATGAGTAAAATTGTTCAAATAGTTTTACAGGAAATTGAACAACCCATTGAAAAATATTTGTCTATGATCAAGATCAAGATGTTTTATGCTCAAAAGACAAAACTCTGCAGGATGTATTGGGCCCTTGACCGACAGAACAATTCAATTGAAGTGTGTTATCGAATGATGATAACAAACACTACTATCAACCTGATCAATAAAATCATTAACTCTGAAACCTCTGGGACACAGTATCCCTTATCTCAACATCTCTGCAGGCAGAGACAACAGAAGGTATAGGTACTGGTGCAGGGGTCTGAAAGGTGGTTGATCAGCTTCCTGTGTGATTGGTCGTGCAAATGGGGAACTGGATGTCCTAGAGGATTTCTTACTTGGCATGATTCGACCTAGTAATTTTTTTACATTAAAGTTAAATGAAGTGGATGCAAAGAAAAATTCAAAGAAAATATGATACAAATTATGGATCATTGTGAGCTTTAAGTTGTGATTGCTATTACAATTATTCTTCAACATGGATATACAATTAAACAAGTATTTTAGTTTATGGGTTGATTAAAAACATCACCACAAAATTGAGTACACATGTATGCATAAATTAAAAAAAATGCTGTGATGACATACAGGGAAGCTTACTCAGGTTCACTCCTAGCACAATAACAGAATAATGTTATTTTGTTTAATCAAGAAATAAAGAAAGTGGCGGACCCAGTGCCCCCTTTTCCCGGGGGTGGGGGTGGGGGCGGTGGTGTGAATTAGAAATGTTTGACAGAAACTAGACAACTACACTGTTCCTAATGATGTTTGGGATGCTACTCAGGAAGGAGGGGAGGGGTATTCACTCCTCTAATTCCGCCACTGAAAGTCGTCATAATGCTATATTATAAGATAAACAATGTTAAAACTCATTATAAACTTCATTATAAAATAAAGACAATGTAGATAAAGCGATGAACTGTTCGACCATTTATTTATAATACAGGCGAAAAATCACTTAATTATAAATTATAATGGAAGAACAAGTTCACCAATCGAATATAAATATACGATACAATAGTCCAATGTGTTGATGGGCGGTTTTTCGTTAAAACACGTGCAGCAAGGTTTGGTTTCGGTCAGAAAAGGAAGAGATCAGGATTCCGAATTAACTATTACACATCAAGTCCGAACATAATATTTGTGATTCGCAAACTTGAGTAGTATGCTTGACAAGTACATATATAGCTTTGATAAACAAATTTATTTGCATTCGCTAACATGAATCCTATTATCTATATTTGATAATAGCTTCATCATTGTATGAACACTATTGTGGCACCATTTTCTGTTAACTTTTTCACATCTTAGTTAAAATATCAACGTATCTTGCAATAAAATCAATGAATAACTTACTAGCTAAAACGGATCAAAATTTAAATATGTGTAAATAGATTCTAATTTCCTGATTCTACTTTAAAATAGACAAATTTTTCAGATAATCCGCTTTCTTTTAAACCTAAAGTTGTAGTTAAGATTTGGAAAAATTTGGTAAAATATCGTTCTAAAATATTGAAATAAATATTCAAAGTATTAGTTTATCATGTAATTTTACATGTAACCCGCATTCTGATTGGTTTAAAAAATTGTGGTATATCTCTGACAACGTAATTTCCCGCGTTTTCTTAACTGTGGCGTCAATACGCCGTTTCCTGGATATCGTTCTACGTCATTTCAGTCATGTGACTTCCATCATCACATGATCAAATTTTAGGCACTTTTTGAACAATATGGCGGACGTTCCACACAGAAGTAAAAATGTTGAGCAATTACGGCATTTTCTTAAGGAAAGAGGAATCCAAACATCGCATCAAAAGAAAGATCATTTAGTTAAGCTCGCAGAGGCAGCATCTGATTTAAATCTTGACGATGAACAGGGTGAAAATCATTATGAAACCGATCGAATTCAACGTGGAACGATAGAGAACAATGAAGCTGAAGGGACGTCTTTTGTTTTGCCGAATGTTAATTTCGTAAGTGATTGGCGAAATGATTTAACGACCTTACCAAAAATAGAAACCGGTGATATAATGGTGTATCTAATGACTACTTGTGCATGGGACAATGGACGATTAAAAGCATACAAACGAGACAAGGGCTACAAATTGTATCTACAAAACCATGTTGATGACGTAATGTTGGCAAATTTACAATATGACTATATGAAGTGTAAAACTACGCCAGAAACAAGACAGAAAAACCTTATTTGAAATGGATACTGATGGATAAAAATACAGCGATAAAGTCTGGAGGCTGCACTTGTGTTGCGTATTGAAATGTATGCATGATTTATTCACAGGATACCTATACCTATATCTGAATGTACCTTTTTAAGATAACTGCAGTGTTACAGCTCATGTAATCACAATAGCCCTTCTAAGTGGTTAGCTTCAAATCTGAAAGAAAATTGCTAAGCAATGTTCAGTACGTTCAGATTTAGTAGCTAGCCACCTGGAAACTCTATTGAACATACACAGATTGTAAAACTGCAATTATCTTAAAGAGGTCTACAATAATTAACATACATGTAAAATCAAACTTACTGTCGATGTGTTATACTTACTTTGTCAGGACTCAACTCTCTTTTTAAAACCAAGTATTTACTTTAATTTACCAGTGAGCATAAATATATACATTGTACATGTACAGTACAGTCCAGGTGTTTTGGAGAAACGGCACAAAATACAGTGGGAAAACACTCACAGGGGGAATCCAGGTGTAAATTTTCCTGTACTTATACTTACACCTTTGTTGATTACACAGTGTATTGGGTAATTCTTGAAAATACACTTGAATATGGACCATTGTGGCAGGTGGAAAATTATGAAGTAACTGTACTGTATTATCATTATTATTAATACCCGGCATACATAAATTACAAAGATAAGATCAGATATATACATTGTACACCACTCTAATTTACTGTACTTTATTTCAGAGATGACGGTAGCTGCAAGCACTGTAGCACTGTGTGGCACTTTTATTTGCCCTTCAAGCATTTTCTGAAAGATATAGTGGTCGAGGTGCTGAAGTTTGCACAGATAGACAGTGTAAATGGGACAAACCAAGAAAAATTTCTCACCCGGTAACTGTTCAGAATCTAACATACCGTAAATATCCTGATAAAAAAGACAACTTTGTACCAGTTTCAGACCGTGTGTCCCCTCCTCTAAATATTGTGAAGAAAAAATATATAAAGCATGTAAAAACTTTGGATCAGTGTTTGTCCATACTGTTCATCCTCCATCAGATGAAAGTAGTGATGAAGATGATGCAATGTTGGTGAAACCCTTATCAGAAATCATACATCAAGCGGGCAGTTGTATAAATGATGAGGAATTACTGAAAACTTTCCTTGAAAATCCTTCACAAGAGGCTATTGACTTCATTGAAACGTCATCAAAGGACCAATCAAATACTGAATTTTGGTTTAAATATAGAAAAGGGAGGATTACTGCCTCTATAATGGGTTCTGTGGTCAACTGTCGGATGGATAAACTTAAGCCTGATAATTATATATTGAGAAAAATAAACCAGACTTCAGATTATTTTTCAACTGCTGCAACTAACTATGGTAAAGCAATGGAAAGCGTTGCACTTAACCAGTATGGTACTGAATATAACAAAAATGACATTAAAGCTAAAATCTCAAAAGCTGGTCTGTGTATAAGTAAAAGTCACCCTTTCATTGCTACTTCACCAGATAGTTTCATAGCATGTGATTGTTGTGGTAAAGGCATAGTGGAAGTTAAATGCCCTTTCACACACCAGCATAAATATGTCAAAGATATAGCAGAAAATGACAACTATCATATTAAACTTGTAGAGGGAAAAATGAAACTTAATAAATCATCATCTTGGTATTGTCAAATTCAGACACAGTTGTTTTGTACTAAGCTATTGTGGTGCGATTTTTTTTTCACACGTAAAGGCTTTGAAGTTGAAAGAATTAGATTTAATGAAGAATACTTTAACACATGTCTCAATAAATCCTGTAAATTTTTTTCAAACTGGAAAGTAAAATTTATTCATTAATGTTTATTATCCTTTTCTTTTCTATGATATTGAATAAACATGTAATAAAGTTGCTATCGAGTGTGTCTGTCTGTCTGATACTGTTTATAACTTAAATGACACAAGCTGTAATTTGAAATTTCAAAAATCACATACTTAATTTCTTATTTCAGCTTACATGTACATGTATCTCATTCAAGTTTTACACAGTAACAGACAGGCAAGCATTCTCAGATGAGACAATTCAAACAGAGGTTCTGTGTCACTGTAGACTTTACACATAAAAGATCCTCACTGCTTCAGTTGGGTCCGTTGCAAAGGTCTAAATTCTGCATTAGGTAGATAATGTCACCACATACACATGTAGGTGAAATATCTGTGGTGGTACATGTACAAACAAAAACAAAATCACACATAGAGGTATATGTTTATTATTTACCGTTGTCAACTTGTCTCTAAACATTACAATAGTTTAAATTTTATTCAGACATGAGAGGCATATACTCCTCTCAAGCATCAGGTCTTATATACATATTCTAGGGTTTGTATATACCAGTAAATGTATACCAATTTCATTATTAGTCCCCTATCGCTATAGGGGACTTTCAGACGAACTTAGTCTGTCTGTGTGTCAATCTATCATGACTAGAAATAATTACACTCAAATTGCCTCATCAGAAATAGAATTTAACAAGTGTATCAGTAACGCTGATGTATGCTCCCCGAATGCCAGTTATGATGCAGGAAATTGACGACTAGGTTCATATACAAAAAAAATCAGTAACACTGATGGATGCTCCAAGAAGCACAGCAATAATGAAGGAAATGAATGACTCAGTATAAAAATTACAATAGACACAGATTTTTAGACAAAAGATGCTTACTTCTCTCAAGCACCAAGTCTTACATGTACATGTATAGTAACTCGTGGTTTCTTAATTTCACTCATTCTGCATTGTTTGCTCTCTGACTGTGACTGTCATGCTATGACTTTTTACTTCATCTGCCATGTCAGTAGGAGAGAAGACGCATACACCTTATTTAAAAGCATGTAATATTGAATATTATCTGATATAAAAGCAAGAAACACAAATTGGTCCACTGTTGAATGACAATACATGTACATTGTATTAAGCTGCTATGCATTTTTAACAAAATGATTTTATCAGGTTTATATATAACATTATTGAAAAGGCTTTCTTTGAGATATCAAATCAAGTCTAAACATATACTCACTACATGCATTTCAAACTGAAATCAATTTCTACCTTACATGAGGCTTCTTGAGGTTGCAGAAAAATACACCAACAATAATCAATTGATATATCAAAGATTTCATATTCCATGGAAATTTTTCAGAAATCAAGTCTTCAAGCGCTGTATGGGTCGCTCGACATGTATTCTTAAATTAGATATTTGTCTGGGGTTTTTTTATCTCGTGAGATTTAAGATACTTTCCTTTTCCCCAAGAGCATTTACGAGTAAAAGGTGGTATTGTTAGATAAGCATGCCTTTCTGTTAGCAAATCCCTGATGATAAAACCACGGTCTGCCATTATATCATCTCCAGGTGAAACCATATCTAAGAATCCACTAATCATAGTTATATATCGGTCGGAGGTGTTTCACCCCAAATTTGAGAAATAAAATTAAACGCACCAGTTGGAGTGATACTCACAAGGAATTTAAATGTGTTATGTGATTTGTAGGTACCATAAGTTCTTGCATTCACTGATGGATCTCGTGGTCTCTGAATAAATATCTCTGAGCGGTCAATAATTGTTGTGCGTGGAAAATTCTTAAAGCACCCAGGCATATGCTTTTTAATCAAGCCACGAGATGGCCAAATGATGAAATCTTTAAAAATGAAAAAAAGAAAAGATCCAAGTTGTGAAGATGGATGATACCCTAGAGCAAGATACACCAAAACTATCAGACATCACAAACACAGGGAGTGCTAACCTAAATCGAAGAAGAGTAAAAATCAATTCATAATAACGAGATAATTTCCTTGCTGGACCTGGATTTTTCCCTCTTGTTTGGTATCGTTTTTTTTTTTCATTTTCACCTGACCAGTACTTAAGATTTGGTTCAAATTCTAAGGCTGCATCTTTAATCTTATTAAAAATTTCTAGATTGGGAAGTCCGGTATACTGCTCAATTGAATGGTCATTTCTTGTTACTTTCTCAACAAAGATTTCTCTAAAAACGGTGTCTTTATCTTCAGGTTTCCTTTTTAGGTGCACATTTTCATTAAATAGATCCTCAAGGTCTGCCATAGATATGTCAGTCTGATTATTTGCATATTTAACAAAGCATTCTTCACTTGTTGTTCTTTGATCACGGATGCCCTACTGTAGCTGTGATCCTCAAAAGAATCTGAAATTATATGGTCATTTTATAGTATTTAATATTCAAGACATTATATTAAAAATCAAGTACTACTATAAGAATTAAAATAATTGTTATAATTAACACAACCTAGGTGTATAATTGCTATGAATGAAGTTGCATACCGGTAGATTTAATTTGAATTTCTATTTAAACAGTCATAGCTCAGCATTTTTAAAAATACGCAAATGGATATTCAAGTGTGACTGATGGATATTGGCCCAGATAGCTCAATGGTGAGACAGTGCCTTAGTTTAAACAGTATTTATTGATTGATTAGAGTGCATAAGAAATGTTTACAGACAACAAAAGATCAGGATTGGGCAACAAGAAACTTTTTATATAAAGCCCTCTTCTTGAAGTCAAATTGAAATTCATTGTGTGGATTCTCCAATATTTCTTTACATGCCTGGATGGGGTTACTTTCTACTTCTAAGAGGTGTGGCACTGTGCCTGTGGACGTGGAAATGGAAGTGGAAGATGTCGATTTTTCTCGTTTGGAAATGGAATTACTATTTCGAGATTGAACGGGTTCTTTCATGGAAATAACTCCGGAATAGGGTGATCTTGTGATCAACTGTTGCCTATAAAATGCCGGGAGCATACACGATGGTGATATAATGGTTCATAACCTTTTGGTCGCCGAATCATAGATATCCATTTGGCTCTGAGATGGGTTCCTTCCTCTTCGTCGGAAAGGGCTCAAAGTAAATATTATTCATCCATGGATATTTTTTTCGATTAGATTTTTTCCTAGAATCTGCATTAAAACCTGGTACCGTGCACCAATATTTGCTTTTAGAATCTTTAGTCTCTTTCCGACCTACCAATCTTGTATCTTGTCGGGGAATAACATAAAAAAAGTGCCTAGAATTTTCTTCAAACCACGTGACTAATACACCGCTTATTACCTTCAGGTTGGAGAGTTCCGATAACACGGAAGCGACGTATATTCATACCACCGCAGAAGATGTTGAGAAACGGTGCATACATAACGTGCCAGTTTCTGAGAATATAAAACATGTTTGAAAGGAATTAAATGATAAAGGAAAAAACCTTAACTTCTGCATCGTGTGCCACGCGCAATGATGCAGTTTTCGTCCTTTTCTTCGTGGCCGGTATACCTACATCCAACTTTTCACGTTTATATATTACAATTATCCAGTTTCGTATAACACGAAAGAAATAATTGTCTTATTATGTACAATTGCATATTTTTTATAAATATTGTTTTCATAGAAAAATAAAGTAAATATTTATAAACTATAAACAATTCTACATAATTGATTTCTACTCTAGAGTAGTTTTTCTGGTGGAAAAGTACCCCAGGGGAAATCCTACACTATAACACCGGACTAAATCAGTTTTCTTTCGTCTCGTTATTTGAGACACTTCCAACAACTATTTTTGCATATTGTTCACCATATCACCAAAATGGTGCACATTCATAACCGTATACAAAAGTTTAGCTCGATCTTGAAGTAACAAATATATAATTTCCACCTTATTTTCTGTATTGTGTGTTGTTATGACTCGTGCTGGGGAAGTGACGTCAGCCCAACGGAATGCAAATCTATTATTTGACATGTACTTGTAACATTAAAATTCCTGTGACTGTTAATTTACTATTAAGTCTTTATTAAAGTATGTCTATTTAACGATGAGGTCAACAACCCGTATTGAGCCCAATACTGCATTAACCGTCAAGACCGGAAACTGCCACAGTAAACAAAGAAAAGTGGTATTAAGTAAATCACTCTAAAACTAAAGAATATCTCCCTCATGCATAGCTCTGTCCTTAGATATATTCTTTGGTTCATTTTTAGTCATTTTGGTTTCAATACTGCTCTTCAAATATTAATATATTTTGAGAATTCCAATCATTTGGCCACGGGCATCACTGAAGAGACATAAGTTGTCGAAATGCGCATATGGTGCACTAAATTAAAAGGTATATATGTTCTATATTTATTTATAGAAACCTCGTGTGGGAAAGGGGCCCATTTGGACAAAAAGACACCAGATTTTTGTTGCTTTTTTGTTTTACATTTTTTATTATCTAAATAGTCAATCATAATTTTTGCCAAATATCAAGTATTTCTATAGCGTGAAAAGTTATCGAGCAAAAACCCTCCAAAAGTCCGGAAACTGCTACAGCACCAGTATGCAGCATTCGTCGATTTCAAGACAGCATTTGACCTTACTGATAGAAATGCAATTATTTTGAATTATTTCAATCTGTGTTTAGCTCTAAATTTTGAAGGTTACACATGATAATGAGAAATCGTGTATTCGATTAGTCTGTATCATCCAGACTCTTGACTCCGATCCTCTCCGCTTCCTCCGTCCTTCGAAACTAGCACATAGAGCAACCTATGGTACATTCTACAATGGTCCAGTTGCGTCTATTTCCATAACTTCAAGATGAAACAATTTGTCGAAGGACGGTTTCAACAGATGCATAGGAACACGGATTAAAACGATCAGTGATTCACCCTATCATCGTGGTGGGAGAGTGGTCCTGACTGTGATGGCTGATAAAAGTAAAATTGACCTAGGATGTCGCATGCCACTGGAAGGTAGCTCAGATTAACATAGTCGGTCATCTATCTCCCCCTGCCTCAAACTGTTTTGGTCGTAAACCTCATTGATTTGTCTCTCAATGAAGTTGTCTCTGATCTGCCTGAAATGAATTTCATTGACGAGGATTCATGCCTGAATCCTATTGCACGCCATTTGCACGTCGATATTTGATATGTACAATCAAAAGACCGGGACGAAAGCAGGGCCAAATTAATGATGGGTGTGATGAGGTGCATCACTGTAGTTATTACACTCGCCGCAACTTTGGTATCGTACTTGACTTGCCAATTCCCTACTAGGACCTGGTTGTTGTCATAGTACTTGACAATATCCAAAGATGGTGATGAAGGGGAGGGATTCAAGCATTGTTCATTTAACTATTTAGTGACGGTGATGTATGAACCAGATGGTGATAATCTGCCGCTAGGTTGTACAGTTATTTGATTTCTAATATGTAGCATGCAAGTACATTTTTGGAGAAGTGAAGATGGATGACTAAATAAAGGTTTCTTGTATTTTGTGTGAAGGTCCTTGGTGATTTGTGTCATACAGCTTTGTCAGATGTCTTCTGTTTTCCTTTTTGTATATGCTATCGACTGCTGACGCAACGCACATTGTTCTGTTCAAAATGTTTGCATGTACAGTACGCCTTTCAGAAATAAAAATAGGACACTGTTTTGTTCAATTAGCCACTCCACGGCATTGTTCTCAAATTCTCCTCACTTTTATACAGATTTTCAACGTTGATGAATCTTCGCCAATGTTTTCACGAATTTGTTGTCCGATGTCTGGTGCAATTTCGGCAAGTTCGTCAATGTAAAATACACCACACATTTTTCACCTTTATTTGTCTTTTTGGGGGAAGGTTTGTCACCTTAAAAATGTTTTATGCAGTTAGTACATAAGTTATCTCTTCTTTCCTAATAAAACATTGACTGTTGATTGGGAAACCCTCTTGTTTCTAATGTCTATAATGAGACATTTTTATCTCCCTGTATACTCCTAGGACTCTTAGGACATCCATATTTTCCTTCAGACATTGTTGAGTGGTTACTTTTACTTCAAGGGACATCTTTAGCTATCATATCTGAATGCATAAGCGGACGTTTTCTGACCCTGTGCATAATTTCAATCGGAATGAACTAAAAATCAATATATTGTATATTTCACATATATTATATACACAATTGATTTATTCTAGATGTCGGATATTATGCGCCATATTTGTTGAGGAATGTCTCGGGATTTAGTTTAGCTTTATAGAAAAACTATCCAATAAATTGAAATCTCATTTCTTCAAACTGATGTCATATAAAGTATTTAAAAGGAAAGGGGTTCAATCTCTCGATGCATTCCAGCTGTTTTATGTCTCGTAACTATTGTGCTCAAAATATATAATTCAGCAAAATTTGCATTACATTCTATAAAAAGGAGTTTATCACCCAGGTGATCCTAGGAATGTTTCGGGTATGATCCTCATTTCGATCTCAGCGTGATGCCGGCCGTTATCACCCAAAACAACAAAATGATGCTATGGTGTTCTTTTAGAAAATCATTGTAATTTCTAGGTGCATTCAAAATGTATTGGATTATATTGTAAGCGGCAGACACGTTTGTCTGTCTGTCTGGTTAACTGGTATTGTCTACATCACCAATGCACAATTAAAGATGACTAAATTTGTGTAAAGTTCTGAATCTTATTATTTATTTTAACTTTCACCTATTCAATGCTATCTATATTACTTCAAAGTTTAACCCTCTGGTCAGAAGATGATAGTCCAAGGGGATAACAATCGCTTTGTTGTTCGATTCTTTGCCTCTAAGAAAAAGTCTCCACCATCACCTTTGCATTTTAGCCAATTATTCCCAGATGCGCTATAGGACTTGTGTGTCTCAATGTGGGCTCTAAATTCAAGCGGACATTGCAATCTGACATATAAATGTCTCCACGCAGGACGGCACGCTTAGGCCGAAGTATAGAGATGAAAATGTGACTTTCGCCGCATGTATTGCCATGTGTCTTTGCTTTGGTAAGTTTTCATTGTCTCATCCGAAAGACAGAACAACGGCCTGTCCAGGTCTGTACTTAAGCCGAAGACCTACCATTCATTTGGGAAGTCCATTAACAACTGTTCTACAATAAATGCAAATCAAAATATGAAGTAAATTGTGTATGTATAACATATAATTTTATATGAAATATTAATTTAAACACAAATCTTTGAAATTGGTAACCCCAAATTATGCTTATCTTTTTCAATGAAGCACATGATGAAGGATTTACATGCTTATCTTTACCCATGAACGTGTTTAGTGGCACTGATGGATGGTCATCTTCAATGAAGGTGAACCTTAACGATAACAATGAATTTACCTTCCTTTTGTTGTGAAAACTCCTACATTGTTTGTCTTCGATATGCCTTTGTATCAATTTTGTTATGTATTTTCCCTAAAAATTAGTACGTTTTTAAAATAAATTAGATAAATTATTTAGTTATGGTTCATTTTGAAAATAAAATTTCACCAGTTAAAATCTACAAATGGTGTTTTAAAGTTATATTTTTAAATGTAATTGATACATTTTATAATTTTTACTGTTATATAAATTTTGGGATCTGGCATGTTTTACATGTTGTAAGGGGCCGTATACCGGACAAACCAATTCTTGACGAAATTTTAAATCTCATGTCAATTTCTGAATTGTGACTCGCAGATATGAACGGTAATTCATCATTTATTCTATATGTAACCCTAACATCATCTGAAATTGGAAAATGGTTGATTAACACTTAATATAATTTTCAAAATTCTTGTGTCTCAATGTCATATATGAATCTAATTTACATTATGAGTCTTTTTCCTTTGGATTATACTAATGACGTGGGACTAGTGTTTTATTGTTTGAATTGTGGAACTGATGTCAGGTTGTATTTGTAATACAGATTGATTGAATGATTGATATCTTGCTTTTATAGTTCTACGTGACATTTTCGTTCAATTATGTGAAATACACGCAGAATATTGAAAGTACATTGAACTAAATTTGAAAATCAATATCGAAGAAGTACCAAACCCTTAATCATTCTCAAAGTCCAAGGATAGATACAAAATCGTGTAAATTTCAAAAAGAAACTGTTGTGAACCCCGAAATACTGAAAAATTCCCAGGGGAGACCAGGTGCCCGGGGAGAGTAAGCGTCTCCTGTTTGCATAAATCACCCGTCACAGCAGTTCTTAAGAAACATGACAAAATCAAGAGTTTTGGTTTCCTAATTGTACATACGAAAGTATAAAACTGGTATACAAAGTCATATTTGGTGTTCACTGAACAGGTCATTTAGTGGCATTCCAGAATATTATCAATCATTCCAGAAAATGGCGCATCATATTTTCGTACAAGATCCCCATAGCGACCATAGAACTTCCTCAGTGACGATTTCAGACTTTCTTTAACATATCCCTGCATGAGCAACTTAGTGGCCAGTCGTTTGACCCTTGGAATAAAACCGTCGTATAGAGAACAGGCTCTTGCGTACCTTATAAGTTGAGATATAAAAACTCCATAGGCAGGTGAGGACGGGATATTGCTGCAAAGAAACGGAAAGTTAGTTATTTGGTCTTAGATCATTTTAGATCATTTTCTTTTTATTTTTCATTTTCATTTTAGTTCATTTTTAAATCTTAGATCATTTGCCTTCGAATACTTACATAAATTATAACAATTTGATAATGATCAAATTAAGATATTAATAAAAGAAATTTATCAGATATAAAATAATCTGTATACAAACGTACTATTTTTTTTATGTACGTTTAAACACTTATACAAATAAATACTTTTATATATGAAGATTAGTGTGGAGCTTATACGTTTACAATGAAGCCGACCATACAGTGACGCTGAGTGTATGCACTAGCTTCTATGTAATAATTTGCATGCTCAAATTATACAAACATATTACTTCAAACAAGTTGAAATCTTCGCCCGATTATTGTCAAAATGTTACGGTATCTTCCTTTGGTCGTGTTTTGTTTACATTTGTTGCACTGACAAAATCTAAAATAGTTGATTAGCTGCTTCGTGCATTTTCTAAAAAAGTAAAAAGTATGAAATTTTACATACGTGCATACAGTATATCCCAATGAACTGGAAATTAAAGACACTACAGAATCCAATGAATCCAATACATGGACCTCATATTTAGATTTTCTACTTGATATTGACCGAGATGGTAGACTAACTACTTCACTTTATGACAAACGTAATGACTTTAATTTCCTCATTGTTAACTTTCCATAAACAAGTAGTAACATTCCTTTATCACCTGCTTATCATGTTCATGTGTCTCAAATGATCCGGAACATACTTGGGCGAGCTTCTTCTAAGAATCGTTTCTTTATTTATCATGTATTGTCATGATGTTTGGACTTCAAGTTGTGAAAATCAAGTTTACTGTGAATATTTTGATTTTGCTTAGTATGGTAATTGTTTATTAAGATTGTCATATTCAATAATTTCTTCGTTAAGTAGTTATATACGAGTTCAAATCATAAATTGAATTTTTAAACTTAGAAATGTTTTGAAAAAAATTATCATAATGCGATTAGTTCATCGTATATATCAAAGAAGCTACCAATAATATATAAATGATGAACAAAGTCTTATCAGTATAGTTTAATTTTACACCAGTTTTACTGCCCGATTCGAAATAAAATAATTAGGTTTGGCAAAAAGCTATAGGTGACACGTAATTCATACTTCTACAGTGATTCATGCCATCTATAGTCTTTTCATTGACGTTAAAATAAAAACAAATACTTCTTACCGTGATTCCTCTTTTTGTTCCGTTTCGCTCCACCGGCAAAATAGGTATAACAAATGAAAGGTATTTAGCTACAACGACAACGCAACGTTGATTCTACAAAACCTAGATGATTATAGTTGACATCCACAGACGGCACAGGAGTCTACAGTTGATTCAGGAATGTATACATATGGTCATCTAAGATAAAACGAGTGTTCGAATAGATTCGACATTCTGCACTGTTTTTCTGCATTACCATACGTGTTTATATTTTATGAACTCTCAACTTGAGCAATTGTTGACCCTTGATCTCTATATGGAGGAATACCTATATTTTTAAATGTATATCCTTCGAGTATTCTGCTGTTGCGGTGAGTGGTAGACCCGTAAACCAGTTAACCACACCAATTGACTATTGTCATATCAAATGGCCTGCCTAAGTTGGTACCGTAACTGCACTATAATCGAATATTTTTGTGATGTCCTTATGTGTTTTTTCATATCATTGCACTAAATACTGTATATTTCCGTGGTGACGTCTTTCATACCGCTGAGTCAGAAACTTTTCTTTCTTCCTGTACAACACTAACCTTTGTAAACTTCGTAAATATCAACCGAATAAAGTAATCTCAGAACAAATATAGCATACAACTATAGCTGAACTTGAAAAATAAAATAAACAAAACTTAGATAATAAAACATGCATAAACACTCACCTTCATGTTAGACATACAGTACACGGCATACTTACAACACACTGCAAATTCCAATGGGGTCATAACTCCTGTAAATGTTTTGGACAACACCCTTCCAATATGCACATCTTCATATGGTATTCTTTCTTTGTACCACTTGTCATCAAAATCCCCTAAAGCGTTTAGGAGTCTAAGGGCCATAATTCCTATAAGTTGTTTTGGACAGCATTTCTCTTCAAATATGAACATTTTCATATGGTGTTCTTTCATTGTGCCAGTTTTCATCAAATCTCCTCAAGCGTACATGTATAGGACCAATTCCGAAGACAAAGTATGGAAAACAGACGGACAACAGCGGTATAGCCTAATAACACGCCCGGATTTTATGTGGGTATATAAGAAATGTAATTTTTCTCCTTAAGTAGGCAATGTTGCTGTAATTTGGTTTCTTTTAATCATGATAGTAGTAAGGAATGTTAATGTGAAAAATTCTTTCAATATCTTAATATTTAGAGTTTTGAATTTTTAAGACGCCCCCACCAAATAACCCCTCCAAACAAACAAAAACAAAACAAAAACCCCAAAAACAAAACAAAAAGAAAAATACATAACTCCATAATTTCAATTCCTGCTGTAGTAAGTATGGAAAGACTTTGATGAAACTTGGTAGTAATGAAGTGTTTATGTTCTCTTGCAAGTGTTGATTGTTTTTATTCAGATCTGTCTACAAGTTTTCCATGATTCATTTGTTGTAAATTATTATATATTGAAGGTTATGAATTTTTCACCTGCCCAAACAGTGTTGATGATGATTAAAATTTTATACAGTTTTCAGTACAAAGTGTAGTTACAACACAATAAACATCTGAGAATATATACCCTAGCGGAAAAAAGAAACTGTGTAGTTTAGTGATTTCATTTATAGATTCATATAGAAAGTTGCATTATGTACATCATTATTTAATATAATGCATTGTCTTTCAATTTAAACATCAAATCACGGATTATGCCCATTCTGGTTGATAGGAACAGTCACTGAAAGTAAGGGTGGGGAGTTTAAAAAGTTTCACAAGTTTAATAGTGTGTATGACCGCCAGTTACACCGAAGCATTCTTCACAGTTACGACGCATTGAACAAAACAGGTATACAGAAATGTCTGGGTAATGTTCACTACAGAACGACGCTAAACTTCCAACATCACAGGGGGCGTGAATCTTAACGTAAATGTCATTCCATTTCATCCCAAACATATTCTATAGGCGATATATCCGGTGGCATCAAAGGCGAGGGTATCACCTTCAGGTTTTGCTGCTGTAGATAGTCACTAACAACGCATGTAGTGCGTCGTCCTGCTGCAGAATGACGTTACGCTGATTGTTGTGAATGAGTGGAGACATGCTGACGTACAACCTCGTCAGGGTTAAACTGTCCTCTACTATCACCAAAGGGTCCATCCATGTGTTGTAGTTCCACCCCAGACCAAAACGTTCTACTTGTGAGAGTATTTTGGACAAATCTGGAGAGTTTGTGTTTTACTTTTTGGTGAGAGATAGCTGTGTAAACTGTCGAAAAATGAATTGAAATGACAGATTGAATTTCATTGAAATATAGACCTCAGATCAACAGTTCTTTTGATTTATACCAAGTCTATACTAGTTCACAGTACTTTTGAAGGCCATATTTTATTTCTTATAGGATATTTGTGAGTAAGATCGATGCAGATTATGTTGAGAATAATGAAGAACAAGCAATAAAACGTTATTTGCAGAGATTTTTGTGCATTCTAGGATAACAATACAAGTAAGATAATATTAAACCTAATTTATTTGTGTTAATACCGAACATAGTAAGAAAAGATTAAGTGTTGTCAATCACTGTTGAAAAAGAAATATTTGTAGTACCATAAGTAGGATTTCCTGGAGCCAGATCTACTCTTAATTCTTTCACTAGGCTGTCAAAGTAATAATTCTTACATGTAAACGTATAGTTATTCGAAGCTTTAGTTGACGGTGTAATGATATAGTGTTCTTTGAGAGTGGGAAACTGCTAAGTTGACGTCAGTACAGTTTATAAGCATGATCGAACACAAAAAAGGCGTCTTTTAGAGACATCCATGCTTTGCAACAAGGTTATGAAATATACATTCAAATTATCTTTACGTTTTAAGAGAGAAAAAAAAGCAATAGTAAAGTTATTCACGTGCCAGATTAGCTCATTTTAAGGTATGTGGAAGGACTGATTATAGCTCATACAAAAAAGTTTGGATAACTAACGAGTATATACAAATATTGGAGTGTAATGTTTTATTGCACTAGGATGTAAACTTGAACCGAACTGTATTTGGTCGCTTTATAATTTAAAACATTCCTTAATTAGAGTTCATATTTGTCTTAAGAAATACCGCGACAGTTAATGTTGAAACAGGCGTCCGGTGAATGTAGGTTATATGCAGCAAAATCTGTACGTCTCTTCGTATTTCTTTTTCTTTTTGCGCTCCATGTCATATTTATTCAAAATTAACAATACATTCTAGACTTTCGATGAAATGAAAACCTCGGTGTACGGAATGCTGGTCACTTTTTACAAACTATAACACTCAAAACATTCCAAGACAAACGTATCACGAATCCACGGAAATCCTTGTAAAATATCGTCAAAAGGTCCCTCGTCTCGCTACACCGCGTAGATCTCTGGTTAAGGTAAAAATCATAGATAAGTACACTCCATGTGTATTGTTTTGTCCAAAATGTTGAAATAGATATATAGTTTACCCAGTCCTTGTTTACCAGCAATTTTGTCTCCTGGTTCACTAATGTCACACGACAGCATTTTTACTTGTTGTACATTCAATGATTATTTGTTAAGTTTGTGTAGTAATTAAACATGAATATATAATTCTACGTCCATCAAAATCATTGGAGAAGCGTGTAAGAGTATTTGAATTGGATCTCTTTTGCCGAGTCTGTTCAGTTGTAAAGATGAATATTGTTCAGCAGCCGACAAAACGTTCGCGATTTCTTGGGATGAAAAACAGCAGTGAATCACGTCAATCAACCAGTATTATTAACAATGTTGATGAAGAGGATGTGTGTCTGCTAATAATGATGCATGTTATATTTCATCAAATGTTGAGAAACCACGTAATTTTGAAATGCAGGCGGCTTTCATCTAAAATAATATAGAAATCCTAATTGACTCTTAGATAAAGGATGACATCAAAGGTATAAAAGGACGTTGTAACCAAAGTGGCTATGAAAGAAAGAAGTGCTTTTGAGTGCCATTTTCATGCACCTTCTCTAAACTGCCATTGCTTCCAGATTGTTCATTTAATAAACACAAATGAAGTCGAGTTTCATTATGACAGATGTATTAGTTGGTTTAACAGACAATGCCAAAGTTTCTTGAAGCTGAATACTTCCAACATTCACAGGGATCAGTAGAATGGAAATGGAGCAGAGAAGTTTACGTGGAAGGACTAGATAGGTCATTCAACCTCACGTATAGCCCTTAATGTATACCAAATTCTTTTGGAGAAAGGCTGCGTTTGTTGATAGTTGATTGATTAATAATTGTTAAATATCACTCGACGATTCAGGAATATGGTGACGGCATCTGCCTCATGCATTGCAAAGAAATTTAAACTTTTGCAACGGACCCACCCGAAGCAGTGAGGGATCTTTTACGTGCCACGCCATCTGACGCAGTGAGGGATCTTTTACGTGCCACGCCGAAAGGCAGGACACCGGTGTGCTCATGGCGGAAATCGAACCCGGGACCTTCCTGGTCAAAAGCCGAGCACTTCATCCACAGAGCAACGCCGACTTGAGACATGCGATAACGCTGTAAATTTAAGAGCCTTTTGCAGCGAATAAAATTTTGCGACATCCCACCTTGTAAAAATCATTAAGGATTTCCCAGAGCACAGATGAGGAAATCGTTTGTATTATCGAGACGCACTTGTCCATGTTAGCAATTTCTCAGATACGCAATCTACAGTTGAAGGTCGGTGAACTCTAATGATCCAGAATTTCTTGAGGTAGCTGGCCGAAATGGAAAGTCGAAGAAATGGTGTTCCATCTGGAGGTTCCTTTACAAGGGGCATTTCAGTTACGACGTGCCTCACCAATGTTCGTTTCATACCTTACAGGTCTGAACCGTAAAATACGTGCACAAGAAATTTCCCAGTATTACAGAACATACATCAATGGTGTGAAACAGCACCTTAATATTAAATAACGCTTTTTGGGCCTGCAAACGGATTAACCAAACCAACTAAGTGTTCAAGTTACCGTTCTAAGTGAACAATGAAAAAGTACCGAAGGAATAAAAGTACAATATCGTGTATAGTGTCATATTAAGACAAATTCGAACCTCAATTAATTCGAGGTGAGACCAGATGCCCGCATGGGGTAAGCGTCCCCTGGTTGCATGCAACACCCGTTGCAAATGCCCTGTAACAGTTTTACAAGTCGGGGAAGTAAATACATTAACATGCACATATGAGCACACGACGGAGGCAGGCTAATTGTTTATTGCCTTTGGAGAGCAGAGTCCGCCATAAGTGGTGCGCTATTTGTAGCCATAGGAATGCCAACAATCTGTTGGAACACTTTCCGACCAAAAATCACAAAATATTATCTATAAGAAATCCTAATATTTGGGTTATTTCTTTTTCTGTATACTTGCTGCTGGAATCAGACGATTTCTTTACAAAATATGAGTCGTTGTTGCCCAAAACTTATACCTGCAAATACCAACCCTCCCCCCCCTTTTGTTTTTGTTAAAGAAGACGTTTTGAATAATTGATGTTATTCTGTTCTTCAGTTTTAGATGAAATCCCTTAAATTCGATCACTATTCGATCACCCTGTCCCCCAATCCTCTTTACGAATTTTTCTTTATAATATTTCAATATTTATGAACAGTAAAAAGATCTTTGTTTCCTTTATTGAAATTGTATTTAACCGTCAACTGGTTAACCACGCACACTGATTGAGGGGACCAGGTAGTGCAGTCGATAGTGCGCTCGCTTCTCACCAATGCGTCCCGGGTTCGATTCCCAGTGTGGTACGTCAGATGGTGGGGCTGTCACCAACCTGGCTTCGTGGGTTTTCTCCCACACAAACGACACCCTTACGCCAAGATCCGTGCCAACGAGCAAGATTTGTATAAGTTGTGAATTTGTTTCTTAATCGCTGTATAACAAATAAAATGTAAATTTAAATCATCTTTACGGATTTTTCTTTTAGAAATAAACATTTATTAACAGTAAAAATATTTATGTTCCCTATATTGAAATTGTATTTAACCGTCAATCGGTTAACCCCACCAACTGAGTGGCGTTTGTTACGTTAATTGACCGTTGGTATCATAACTGCAGTACATTCGAATATTTGGTGTAATGCCTTTTCCTGTTTTATTTCACTGTTTTCTGTGCATGTCCTTGGTGATTTGTGTCATACAGCTTGGTCGGATGTCTTCTCTCTTACATGTAATGACACTAGCAACGATGTGTTTTTTAATTTTATGGCGACAAAGTCACAAGCAATGGTATAAATGCTATCCTGCCATTTAAAAGGTTTTCTGTTGTTATCAATAATTCAGATCACGTTTCAAATTACAGTTTGGTAGCATACGTTAGAAGTAATTTAAAAATTCTTACGTACCTGTCAATGTTTTATATTCACATTTACGAGCAATACAATACAATTTTGATTAAAACATGTAATACATTGAAGTGGATTCCTTCAAATGAAAACAATCGGTGTAATTCAGTCAGTAAGGTATTTGGCTCGTGACCAAGGAGTGTATATCACATTCGCGACCGGCAGGTTGTCTGTTCTGGATAAGACAGTTAAATCTGAGGCCCCGTTTCACGGTAGACATGGCCCATAAGATACAAAAAAGAGCAAAATAGAAAAAAACTAACTTCAGTATCAAATTAAAATGAAGAAAAGTATTTTCATATGTTATATATATATATATATATAATAAATATTAGAACATGTATATAGACTCAGAGCACCATATGAGCATTTCGACATCTTATGTCTCTTCAAGGCCGAAACTGTGGAGATCAAAATCAAAACTATTTGAAGAGGACAATATTTCCAAACTGACCTAAATGTAAAAGCATAAGAACAAATCTAAGGATAGAGTTGTACATGTGGGAGATACTCCTTACATTTAGAATAATTTGAAAGCTTTTGTCACAATGGGTTAGTTCAAAAGCACTGAATATTGGAGTCCACTAGCAGTGGTATTGGCCCTGTGGTAATAATGAATATCAAAACATATATATATCTGTAAATTGAGTGCACCCTATGCATCTTTTGAAAACTTATGTCTTTACAGTGAATTGGGGAATTTAGTATATAAAGAATGTTCTCTATTATTTCCTATATATATATATACAATATTTCAGACCAGCATACATTTGCCAAAATCAAACAAGACAAATACAACAGAAGACAATTGACCCAGTCGAATGACATGGCCATGCAGAGAATACAACAAGAATACTAAAAATAGTCGATAGTAATAAATTTGTAGTGTCTAAATGACAACTGTCACTCAGTTGGTGCGGTTAACCAATTAACGGGTCCACCTTCCCTCTCAACATAAAAGCAGTGGATTTAAGGAAAACATATTTTAATATTAATTAATAATCATTCATATAGTGAACAAGTTGAGAAGTCATTGAAATATGAACACGAATATCATTATGGAACAATTATAAATATCAACAACAGATGTTTGTGAAACACATATCCCCACCCCCGTTCTGGTACTATACTGGAAAATTGTAAAAAGTACTACATGCACTTTGTGACCTTTTGATCTGAAAAGTAGAGGTCATCTACTCATAATCAACCCACATATGAAATGTCATCACAATCTAGCAAAAGGTTTTAAAGATATTAAGCGGACACCGATTGTACTGCATTGCACTTGGCGACCTCTGAACTTTTGACTTGAAAATCAATAGGGATCAACTACTACTCATAACAAACTTTCAATTGAAAAATTTCATTGCAATATATTGCACTCATTACAGAAATAATAGCGAACTAAGAATCTGGATCTGAAAGATTCTCAACAAACAGAAGCGCGATTTAGGAATTTATCTCTTCTGAAAAAGTTTAGACAAGGCCTGTCACAGAGTCCCCACCTCTTACAGTGCAGAACTATGAACAAAGTTGGCATTAGACCCAATATAACACTGAAGGTCTTTGCAATGATCTCATGGTAACTATTTAGCGGACCTTACCTTGTAATGCACATTCCTCTAGTAGTTCACTTTCCTCTATGATTACGTCTGTCTTGACTTGTAATAACGGACTGAGTATTACTATATGTATGCATGGTTTATTACTCATAACATTAATATATAAAGTTTTCTTATAAATCATAACATAGGTCCCTTCTCTTCTAAAATACAATACCACAGAAAAATGTTAACATGTCCTCTGTACAATATCATCATTGTTACAATAAATTAAGTATGCTCTCTATCAGTTAGAGGTCCATTTATGATAAAGTTAACATGTTGTTTTCAATTTTACATCTATTACTGATCGCAGCAGATGCATCTTACGCTGTCAGCTCCTCAGTGTTAACTGTAAATTAAAAATAATTTCAAGTAAAATAATATTTATAATACAGCATAGAAGTAGACAACTTATACAGAAGACTGTGTCTCTGAATACAGTTATGATTTCATATTTCTTTCCTTGAATCTGATTGGCAGAAGCCAGGGCGCGAAGAAAGTTTAAACATTTGAAAGGTACGGGAACTAGAGGCGAAGCACATCATAAGAGTAATGTTATTATATATAGTGTTATAGCAGATATATACCTTACAACAAAAATAATATCATCCTTTGTTTCAGAATGGAGTGTCGATGCACGCCGGTATTTATAGATACAACCTTATTTTGTACGGCATTTTAGAGCAGTTTTAATTTACTATCGACGCTTTGAATAAATTAAGACTTACAATACACTACAACATAAATACACATAAATGCGGCAAGTGAATCCCATGGTATAGCATACGAGTAAAATGCTCAAAACTTTAACCGGTGTTTAATATATCGAATCATGAAATGTCATTTATTACTACATTGAATTATGTTCTGTATACCGAACTGTAGCATATGTAGTCAATTAATCAAGGAATTATCAATATTTAACAGAGCTATATAAATTAGTATATATCTAGACTGATTAGTCTATGCAGTATCTAAAGGAATGAACAGCTTCTCCTGAATTCAAAATATGTACAACATAATTCTGCCATAAAATATCTACTTTGGCGGATCCAGAATTTTTTCCAGGGGGTCAAATTTTGTATTTATAGTAAGTTATTAATCTCGCAATTTCGTTCCGTCTTCTACAATGACTTTTATATTGTTTATAAACCAAAGACAATGACTCTAAGTCAATGTAATAAAGATCCACAATTTGAAACCTTTATACTACTGAACTTTAATATACCAAGAAAAGACACACTTCATTCTAACGAATATGACGTTTTTCTAGAATGTATAATGTTACAATAAAAACTTAAATTAATATCATTTACGACTTGGAAGAAGGAAATTATCTGTAAGAATTCTGCAACTTCTAAAATTAAATTTGATTAATGTAATTTTAATTTTTAAAAGTGTTGTCCATGGTACACTTTTATTGAGTATCTATATACCCTTGACCTGGTATGTGGTATGTGGTTGTGATACCTTCTATACAGTGAGGGTTCTCATTCATGTCATGAAGCGGTGACATATTTTCTGTCATCTTTTTACTTTTATGTCGCAAATAACCCTCTTAGCCACCTGTTTTCGCCTTAATGCTCCTGATGTTCTTTGCGTGGTTAGCACGGTACATTAGCGTTAGTATCACTTTGAATGTCCTCCATGGTAAACTGTCATCAATCTATGAGTTTGTGCATTTCAATTTAGACTTCTCAATCAACTATGATGAAACATCTCGAGCATGGAGTATATCATTATATTTTTGGGAAGGTATGTATGGAAGTCATATGTATAAGATGACGCGATACTTAACTACGTACCCCCTCTGTGTTCATCAAGACGTCAAATTTACGTTTTGCACCGTTTGAAATTTTCACCAGGTGCGTTATGCTTTATATTGTGTTTCATTCATGGAAGTACATATGTTGTACTTGTCAGATGTCTTCGGTTTTCTTTGTCAGATGTCTTCTGTTTTCTCTTTAGCTGGGTTAGTATTTTGACATAAGTATCAAATTCATTCAATTTAGCTTATCATTTTATAATCAAATCAAGACCCATTATTGTTTTCTTCTTGTTTACAGCATGCCAAGGGTATTTCGCCTATATATCGTCGAATCTAGCGCTGAGACCGGAGTTGATAGCACTTCAGGTACAAGCAGTTTTTAAATTGTGGGTCTGTGTAAGCAAATCAGAAAGCCAATCATCAAAATAAAAAAACCCCCAAATGTCTTTGACATAAAATACAGAACGTTGAAGATAAATCAAACAGTAAGCAAACTGACCAACAGCAATAGATGGTTGTTCTTGAACTTTGTTCGAAGATCTATGCTTTGCCCGATATCTGTTCAAAACATAGTATGCTGTTACTAAGATAGCGACGAACACCACCACAGCAATTACACCACCGACGATTGCTCCGATATAGCGACCACTTCTGTAAATAAAGATAAAGTTTGTCAATGGTATTGATGTGCTGTTTCTTGAGACAAATGAAATTTTAAGATACTTGTTAAGGTATTTGTAATATATCTGAATCATATTTTTTGTACAGAGTATTGATGCGTTTTACAAGTGGTTTTTAAACTACTGTCCTACACAGACTTTCAATTTGGCAAAGTAATGTACATCCCCCTGTCTTATTGTCTATTAGCACACTGTATGCAATAATCAAAGAGAATCGGTATAGATATCAATGTAAAACTGAAGTAGTGAGAAACAGTGACAATACAAAATCGTAGGTTATACTTAGGTCAACACATTTAACCATAATTAATTTTGCCATGATTATCTTAATTTTAGAAGTGAAAATCCTTATTCCTTAATTATGTCTTTCTTTTGAGATGTTAACCTTGGCACTTCTTCCCTGTTTACTTATGGCGAGGTAAGGAATTGAAAGTTCTTTGAACAGATTAAAACTAGTAGACAAAACATAGATAAATGTACAGCACACCGAAAAATTAAAGGCAACGCATTCAGATTTACCTTAGAAACACAAGTGTTGCTGGTCGTGGGACAAAGACCAAGGTTTATATTAAAATATAATAAATGCCGGAGCATTCTTCAACATTTTTATGTAATTATCATGGAAAAAGGGAAAAGCGCTCTCTTTTCAAAACCAAGTGTTAAATGTAAATCAAGGTCAGATGCTGAATGCTTTGAAGAGCAAACTGTTATTTTTTTCCTACAAACGTAAAACAAGCTGAGAGACAAACGAACGTAATTTTCAAAATCGACCTTGGTGCATGTTGCTTTATAATCGTGATGTGTTTGCTGATCTCTGTTTAGATTCAGTACAGTTTACCGAGTTGTAATGAATGACAATACTTACGAAGTGGTATCTTTCTCCTGAAACTCGTAGTTATAAGTGTGATAGAATGGATCACAGCATGGACTGTTATAGTATTTAAAGTAATAACCACAACATATCTGGTAGTCAGAGCATCTGTGGTAGTAGTAATAGTAACTGGTGTATCCGCTGTATGTTTTATAGTAGGAATTGTAGTAATAACCTGGGCAATAATGTACACCACTTAGATCTGAATAATATAAAAAACTATGAAAAGGGATAGGATGACACTGAGAAATAAGAAAGTACTGTCCGCGCCACTCACTTTGTAAACCGAAAAATCTGGATTTTCACTTACTTATCTTTAAATAGTTTTACAAAATTACTATCAATCGACAGATCTTGTTTAGTCGTAACTTTTGGTGTATGTTATATGTTTCTACGAAGAAGCATTCGTATTTCATACGGAAAAATCATGTTAGGGCATTTTCTATACTAATTTTGAGGTGACGTCGCCGATGTTTACATTGAGTCTATGGGAAACTTGGCGACGTCACGTCAAAATTTACCATGAAAATCGCCTTATCTAAAATTGATTTTCTACAATAAAATATGAACGCTTCTTCATACAAACATATAGCATACACCAAAAGTTACGACTATCGAATGATTTTGCCTTTTTGAAATTATTCTGAAGATGAATAACAGACAATCTAGATTTTCCAGTTTCCAGAGTAAGTGGCGCGGAAAGTAAGTATTTAGTAGTTTAATAAATATCAGAACATAAATACGTGCATTCATTTGGTGCACGATATGCCCATTTGGACAACTTATGTCTCTTCAGTGATGCTCAAGGCCTAAACTATGGAAATCGACAGTACAAATGTGTGAAGAGCAAACTCATTACAGAAAAGACCTAATATGTAGAGTCAAATACTCCATGTATACATGAGGGAGATGCCCCTTAGTTGTAAATAATTTACAATTTTTCTCACAGTAAATTTGTAGATTATATTGCTGGTCAGTATTGAGGTATTAAAAACTAGGCTTAATACACTCGCGAGAACTTGCAGTTGTCAACAACTATATGGACCCAGTAGTAATAATAGATATCTAAACATATATACGTATATTAATTTGGTGCATCATGTACAAATTTCGACAACTTATGTTTCTTCAGTGATGTTAAGGGCTAAACTATGGAAAATTTTAATATTTAAGTATAAATATTTGAAGAACAAACTCATTATCATATTGACCAAACATTGAGAGCCAAACGACACATCTTCGAACAGAGCTATGAATGAGGGAGATACTCTTAGTTTAAGAGAAAAGGCAGAAGACATCTGACCAAATTGTATGACACACTTCACCAAGGATATGCACATTAAGGATAATTAATAACTTTGTTCACTGTAAGTTTGAAGTGCATGTATGTATTTTGGGCGAGTATAGAATTACTGAAACGGCCAAATGGTAATTATAGATATCAGAGCATACAGAAAAAGACTTCAGTTGTCATATGCTGCACGAAATTTATATATGGATATATCTCCTAATATCTATACACGTGTACGTATAAGTATTTTGTTTACATTTTATTTGAATCCAGGAATCAAACGAGAATCACCTGCATTACATACCAAAGCGCATACCAATTCATTTTCTTCCATATGTCATGAAAAGAAGATTATTACCTGTGGGATACAACGTCAATAATTCCAATGAACACAATATAATATTGCCCAACATTTTGCGCAAGTCAATTCTTATAATGTAGTATTCCTTTGCACCTAAACAAGTTAGGCACATTTATGAATGCGATACTCCCTTGTATTTATAATGACTTCGTTTTGTAAATGTTGACAAGCCATTGATTATATGATACCATTTAAACTTCCCGTTTGATTAAATCTATGAAGGCAAGGTCTTAAAAGAATTCAAATTCAAAAGATTTACTCTAAAGTTATACCACATATACTGCATGCATTCATGTTATATATGAAAGACTTAATGTAGTGATAGTATATAGTAATCAAATAGGTACGAGGGCAATAGTCATTTGATCAGTCCCAAGGCAAGAACTCTTGCCCGAGATCTTTGGCCCAAGGTCAACAATTATTGCCGTGGGGCTGATGAAATGAGTTTTCCTCAAATTACACATTTGATAATTATTTTATCAATTGTGAATGAGTTGTATAGAAAAACTATATACATGTATGTTTTCCCATCTGAATTTTTGTTTTGCTTTCTACTTTACTTTTAAAATACTTTTTAGATCTATATTTGGTGTGCATGCTGCACAAACGAAACTGAAGCACAGATGAAGTCATTGTAACCTTGAATTTGACCTCTAACTGAACTGACTGAAATAGACGTTTTTATATCGTAACTTTCGAACCGTAAGTGATGTATTGTGGATATATTTGGTGTTGTTACTACTTTTATAAATCTCTCGATTGAAACTACCGGGGTAAGGTCTATGACCTAGTTACCTTGATTTGACATTTTGGTTGAAATAGCTTTTTTCGACTACTGCGACTGGACACAATCACATTCATAATTTACAAACAGCTGGTTTTGCATAATATAAGTAGCTTGAACAACACCTTCAACAAAGCGCCATTTTATTTAAAATTTCAATAATAAACTCTCTTTCTCAAATAAACATCAACTGTAGCAATATGTAAATTTACTATCGTTTAGAGTTAAACACAGCACTGAGAATTACGGTCTATACGAAATGCATAACTATTTAATAATGAAGATGAACAGTGGAATAGAAGAGATTTATGCCAAATCTTCTCTGCATCGGATTACCAGTATCAGGTAACACTGGCTGAAAACCGAAATAGTGTAGCACCGTATTACTATTAACAACTTGTGCATGCATATCGTATATCATCTATATCTGCAATGCATGGCTAGGTTGTAGATGATTCCCAGCATTTTCTTTCATGATGCTCATAACGTAGCAGCCTTCATTATTTTTGACAACATTTCATCAATAGATTCATCATTATCAGGAAAATCCAAAATGACAACTTGCTACAGTTTCTTGTATTGGTCGTATCGAATTTGGAAATGCTATGTTTCTTTTCATCACTCAGTTTTGACGAATATAACTTCAAGCTTAATTCACTTTGTATTCTGATATCCCTAATGTATGTTGCGAACCAAGACATCCAAATTTATTAATGTTATACATTTCGCTTAGACACAGTGGTCAGTATAAATCCGCGACAAGGATGCGTTCTTACCAATTTTGCACATTATAGTACAGCATATTTTTTTCCAAGGGAAACAGCGTCATACCAAATGATCAAGGATTCGCCAATATCCTTTTGAGGCGTTACCACAAAACCTCAATTTCTAGAGAGAGTTTGCTGGTGTACTTTTCAAAGGTTGCTACAGGACACTTAGTGTCGCCTGAAATGGATGAAACAAATTGTAATTTATACATTACCGGGGTTATGAATGTAATTAATTAATAAAATGGATGAATACATGTATTTCATATAGACATGGAAATATCTAAATCAAATGTGTTCCAGTAAAGCATAAACACTGGTGAAAGACCAGAACTATTAATTTTATGAGTAAATAAGCAATGTGAAAAGGCACATCGTTTACCCATTAAGTATACAACATTGCAGTAATGACAGCAGAACAGAAGGCTGCCAGTTCCATCCCCCTTTCTTTTCAACATGGAAGTTTTCAAGCGTGAATTTACCCTGCCTCTTGTGTAATACAAAAACTCATAAACACTGTAAAGAAGTAAAAAACGAAGAATACCGAATGGTAAACCATATATCATAGTTCATGGAATGAAAGGACAATATCGTGTATAGTGTCATATTCGGACAAATGCGAACCCCAATAAAATTGAGATGAGACCAGATGCCCGGGAGGAGTAAGCGTCCCCTAGTTGCATTCAACATCCTTCGCAAAAGTCTTTTTTTTACAGTATCCATCCTCCAACACAGCTTTAATATCCGCTTTTAATAAATTGATAAACCTCACACCTTATATCTCTGCCTTTGTCGACTGTTATTTTTGTCAATGTTAGTTAGACGCTTTAGCGTCAGTGGTTTGGTAAAACGTTTTAGTTATCATGACGAGGCTGATAGTTCACAGGGCCGACAGTCTACAAAGTATCATATGGGCAATAGTCGTTTTGATTTTGACGTGAGATGTTCGAGGCTTATGACGTATTATTAGCTTTACTTTGTATAGGGATACATTACTTACATTATAGTTCAGATCTACTCAAATACTGTTTTTTTTTCACATCATTTGGCCAATATTTCAGACTGCAAACCTATGGTTGTATTGTTTATGGTTCGGCCAGAAAGTCTTATTTACAGCTTCTGGACACCATACATCCCCAAGGCTTGAGATTAAGTCTTGGTGCTTTCAGGACCTCACCTGTACAAAGTTTATATACAGAGGCAAATGAACCATCTTTAATAGCACATTTTCGAGTTCGCCCGTATTACCGTTTAAGTTCTGTATTTACACACGCCTGTCACGTGACTTCGTAAATTATTAAACCTAGCCTACTTCCGTTTCTATGAACGCTGCAGATGTCGTCCTCTACTCGATATTATTGCGTAGCAGAGGGCTGCTCTTCAGACACACGCAAAGTAGGAAAATATGGTTATATGAAAGAAATTAAGTTTTTCCCATTTCCAATTAAGAAAAGCAACCCCAAATCAAGAAAAATCTGGCTAAATTATTTCTGAAGAGACAACTTCGAGCCTACCCATCGTCACAGATTATGCTCTCTCCACTTTCCTGACGGAGAACCGACCAATAGAAATCCATATCCCACATTATTCAAGTACAATCATTTTAAGGAGCCCACAAATATTAGAAATACAGACTCAATTCACAAACGTTCAGTGTCTTACAATATAAATAATCAAACAATAACGTTAACAAGTGGCGAGGATCAGGTCCAGGAAGAAGATGCAGATAGCAGTTCTATTGCTCAAGGATATATTATTGATACAGTAAGACAATCATTCTATCTTTAATCTTAGAAGTTAATTTATAGGTTTTTTTTATCAAATTTTGAAAAGAAACATACTTCTAATCTATTTATGTAAATTATATATAAGATCTATACTCATGCTACAGAAACTTGTAAAGATGCTAAAATCTTTTGAATCACGGACTTGCTTACATGAGATATAATTAGTCATTTCAGAGAAGTATGATGTATTTTATAAGATAATACATATGATTATCAAATTATTAAATCAAATATAGCAAATACATGTATTTCTGTTTTATAGGCAGATAAAGACACACAAAGTAGTATTCAACTCCCTCCTGCAATCGAAGAGATCATTGTTTCAACAGTTGAAGAGAAAGATAAACTTGGTACGAGACATGTTTAATAGTTTTGATTTTGAAATATTGAAAACAATCATCATATTAGATCTAGTGGTTCTCAACAAATTAAATAAAGAAATAGTTTACCACAAAATACAGGATGCAGTCAATTATATTATTTGCCTATATATGAAATTAAGTATTACGTTTTGATGTATTACCAATCTTTCACTACATATAATACATTTCATATTATTTAAGTACATTTGTAGTTAATATAGAGCAAATATTTACACGGTACAGTTATTTAAACATATCCTTAAATATTTCCATACACTGTAGATACAATTTATTAAGATACAATTAATAACTGTCTTAATTATTATGTTTTTCCACAAGGATATTTAGTAATTTTTTAAAATTTCTATTTAAAGATTACAAACCATGCCCAAAGGATCATGATTACTGCACTAATGGGGTTAACAGTTTTGAGACAGTAGAAACAAGCAGTATACATGTACAGACTGACATTACAATGGGTGAGATGGAACAACTCATGACAAGACAACAACAAGACCCTAAAACACTGATGAGAGTAGAATTTGTTGGCAAGGTGACAGAAAATGACAAAAGCATAATGCAATACACAGGAATCCCATCGAGAGCCATACTAATAGGAATATTTGGTAATTATTATTCATAAATGGGGTTAATTCATGTTACATATTCAGTTTAGAATTTTACTAACTGCAGCATTCTTTTATGAGTAGAGAAACCAGAGATTCCTGATTAAATCTGAATGTATTATCGGTATTAGCTCTGGTTTAGGATTGTATTATCGGTATTGGCTCTGGTTTTATCCTTAACCATAATGCAACTTTTCAGTAATTTTTTCTACAAATATTATTTTAAATATTTTAACATTTGCATTTGAATTCATTAAAGAAGCATTCATATATAATATACGTTTAATTATTTTCTCAATTTCTATGATAATCCATGTAAAATAAGATTACATGTAAAAAATAAGATTTTGCATAGAAATTGAAGATAAATCCTAAAAGATATAACTTGAAACGAGTTGCTTAGATGCATCATCAGAGCATTTGTGATTTATTCCCATTAGTATGTATGATTTTATAATCAATATAAAGATGATTAAAAGTGATATTGTATTTTTCTTACAATAAGTTTTGTTATGTATAAATTTTTTTAATCAGGAATATTTGAAAAAGCATCATCAAATCTCAAATACTGGTGTGGACAATAGAGTTCTGACGATGTCACAATACAGAGCCACCAAGAAGGAAGAAAGAGTGGGCCTTCTCGTAAACTATCAAAATTTGAAGAGTTCATCATGACACTGCTACGGATGCGCCTTGCTATCTTTACATTTTTCCTTGCTGATATTTTTAATGTTTCAAACGCAAGAGTGTCCCAGATTTGTACCATCTGGATAAACTTTATGCATAATATTTTCACACCACTGCTTATTTGGCCATCTTCCCAAATTATTAAGAAATTTTCACCAAGAAGCTTCAAGCGCTGGTATCCCAACACTGTATGTATTATTGACTGTACTGAATTTTTTATTCAGAAACCAAGATCTCCAACTGCTCAGTCAAAGACATTTAGTTCCTACAAGCACAACATCCCACAACACTTATAAGTGTCTGATTGGTATATCTCCATCTGGTGCTATCACTTTTGTTTCTAATCTCTGGGGTGGAAATGCATCAGACAGATACATTACCAAGATGAGTGGATTTTTAGAACATGTAAAGCCTGGTGATGAAATTATGGCAGATAGAGGCTTCCTAATAAGAGACCTTTTATTAAAAAGAAGAGCAAAGTTAGTTATCCCCCCATTTACTGTTAAATGTAAATGGGGAAAGGGAATACGCCTGACACAAACAGATATACTGAAAACCAAAAGTATTGCGCGCATGAGAATACATGTGGAAAGGGCAATTGAAAGACTGAAAAACTTTCATATTCTTGGCAATACCATGCCCCTTACATATAAACCTCTTGCTAATCAAATGGTTAAAGTATGTGCTTTCTTATGTAACTTGCAAAAGCCATTGGTGTCTTGTTAGGTACATGTACATTGTAATTTAGGTCATCCTTAAAAAATTATTTGTTTGCTGTAACACGACCGACTAACTCAAAAACTCCCTACTCAAAAGTTCTTTTTGCCAATCTGGTGAAAGAATATTTTTTTGTGTCAAAATTCAGCCATTGAATTCTAAACCAAATTATTTTCAGTGACAGGTAATGGAAATGGTGAAAATAGTAATGTATATGTAAATAGATACAAAATAACAGAGTTCAGGACCACAGATCTACAATCAATATAGTTAATATTTACATGCATAATAAAATATATATATATACCTCCCTATTAAAAAAAAACTCAATCATGTAACTTGTGTTACAGCAAACTAACAATTTTTAAGGATGGCCTTAAAAATGAGGTATTATAATATTTTTCTACTGAAAGTGCCATACAAACTGTAGGTTCAAGGCCAGAAATTATATATGTAGGGTCAGTTGGGGACAGTAAACACACAATTTGTTTGACCTTGCAATGTTTCAATGATTATTTCAATTTCTTTAATAATATTGTCTCAAAATTTAACATAAAACAACTGTTATTGACAATGAAGATATTTAATTTTATTCAACATTCTGATTCAACAAAGCATTCAAAATATATTTCTCATCGAACTTTTTTGATGTACTGACAATACTATCATAAATTTCCTTAGCAAAATAAATCCTATCAACAATGTATCCTTTTTTTGTGAAGAATATAAAATCACAAAATTCTCTTTTACACACACCTAACTGACCTTGAATTTGTATATACCAAGGAGAACTAACTTTTAATTTTATATTTTCATTAGTATCTAGATACAAATGATAATGATGGTCACTGCATGCCTCTTTTGGTAATTTGTCTTGAAACATATATGAACATTTGATCTCTATTAACCCTTCACCGCAACATTTGCAATTAACAAGACCGTCAGGGGATGCTCCAAGATAGGGATGATCCTCATCGATGAATAGGCCATTTAATTTCACAGAAGCTTTTTTGTGACTTTTTTTGTAGTCCACAGTGTACATTTGACGTGCTATGGGTTCATGTTGTTTGCCAAATTAATAAATGATGATTTACCCATCACTTGTTTTGAATCAGTAAATTTGAAATGTAATACTGAAGAAAACACAGAGGCAGTTATTCTACCCTCCTTATGGATAAACCACTCAGAATTATCACTTTGTCCTCTTGTTTGTTCCTCAACTTTGTCAATAAGGCTTTTATCAAAAACTTTTTTTAACCCACTTAAAACATCATTAGAATGAGATTTTGCAATTTCAACCACAGTTGGAATATACTCAGTCTCACTATTATCACTATCATTGTCATCATAAAGGGTTTGTAATATTAAAGATTTTGTACCTTTGCACACCTTTTTCATTTCACTTTTGATTGAATCAACTTCAACATTTTTCACTGCTGTGTAGTTTTTAGAAGATGGAGTTTTTTTTTTAACGGGATACTAGTATCAACTCTAATATCTATTTCATCAATTTCCATGGGTGCAGACTCCTTTCTTGGTTTGTCCCATACACATTCAACATCTGTGCCAACTTCAGTTCCTCTGTCTTTGTGACGCATGCAGGAATCATTGGTAGCAAATAAAAGTGCAACACAATGTTTGCACATTCCATTATCACTGTAAAATAATAATAATAAAGTATGAATTTCCAGTAAAAGCATGAAGTATATTAAATAATCTTTGTTCCTAACAATCAAACATTTTGAAAGATACATGTACATGTATACATGTAATAAGAAATATATTCATATTATTATATATATAAATTAACAATGATTTATACTTTTTAAATAAGTACATGTATTTATATATGAAATGGCATTTACATCAATACATACAATTATTAAAAAAAAGAAAAGAAATTACAAATAATACAAAATATTATCTTACCAGCATAAACGAAAGATGATTAACATGTGATAGCCAACCAAAGTACAAAAGATGCTTGCTTCATTTTATCAAGACAAATTATATACTGTGGTCAATAATCACAATACAAACTAAAAAAAACAATCCAAAAATGGAATGAACAAAAGTCTGAAATGAAAAATAAAATCAACAGTTCAAAAATGAATTATTTACAAACATTGATAATAGATATGATTGTAAGTCTCAGAATCAGATCTGATAAATATAAGTTATAACTTACGCAACACATGTGCATCCACCTGATAAAACTTGACCAGAACCATTTACTAGTAGCCAAACATCGTAGGGTACTGCAGATTGCCTGGTTTCGGGTACACATGTAGATTTGATATAAAAGAAATTCTCCTGAAGTCTTTCCGAGACATGTACATTGTCAATATGTCCTGACATAAACAATATGACTGGAGGCGATGGTGTTCCCATTTACATACAGTCATGAAATAAATTAGCATATCACATGACTCAATATTGGGCATTGTAGAGAGATTTTTGTTCCATGTTCCAACTGTTGATGGAGGACTTGTTACAATGTTCTCATCATTATGTGTGACAGTACGTCTTTTGACATCCATTACGTCATAATCGCCATTGTCAAAAGTTTCGATTATTTCAAGTTTAAGTTTAGAAGCAAGTTCACATAAACGTACCAACTCGATCTTCCTTTCAAAGCTGCAAGAAATACCTCTATTTTGCAAATATTTCTTTAAATCTGGTATTTTGAAACTCGTGAAATGAATCGGATCACTCATCTTCAACTAAATATTTATTTCAGCTTATTTAATAAGTAAGAGATCGCAAGTGTTTCACAACTTAATTAACAAAACAAACCTTACGAGATGAAGGACGAAAAACCGGAAGTTACATGGGTTTAAAATTTCGACGAGGCGCGTATAAAATAAGAGTAAAAACGGTAATACGGACGAACCCGAAAATGTGCTATTGAAAGAAGACTTAAATTAGCATTACAATATGTTATTAAATTGCATGCGAACCCATCGAATCCTGCATTTAATTGTGTCTTTAAGCCGGAATATGAAATTCAATATGATAATAAACCGAATAGCATTAAAAATATAGGCTTACGTGTTAGACCACTTATTGAGGAGGCTGGCGTCATGCTATCTGATATAGCTAAATATGAAGTATCTTCTTCGCCACCATGGTTGATGAAGAAACCGACAGTCATACTAAAATTATCAGATCATATGAATTATGACACTAATTCTTTTTAATATCAACAAATGTTTTCGGAGATCGCTTCTTTATATTCTGATTATAAATCATATTATACAGACGGTTCTAAGGATGAGGATAGAGTTGCAGCTGCTGCAGAAACAGATAATGGTGTATCTTTATCTATTCGATTACCTAATAATAGTTCTATATTTACATCCGAAGCTAAAGCTATAATTTTAGCTCGTACTCACATTGAAAGAAATGAATATTCCAAGAGCATAAATTTTTACTCTTTATCGTGTCTCCAGGCTATGTAACATTTCCATACAAGTAATCTGTATATTCTGAGAATTTTAGAGAAGGTCAATTTTTTGTTATCAAATAATTTTGAAATTGTATTTTGCTGGGTTCCAGGACATATGGGTTTGATTGGTAATACTAGGGCCGATACAGCAGCAAAAGAAGCTTTACATATATCTTACGCTGTAGGTAAAATTCCTTATACAGATTTTAAATCATGTATATCAAATTATATCGAGAATTTATCGTAAGAAGCCCGGGACCATGAAGTTAACAATAAACTTCATGACTTCAAGCCAGTTTTCAAACATAAAATAACTTTTAATCTTAATAATCGTCGAGATGAAGTAGATACTTAGAGACTCCGCATTGGATACTCTTGGATAACTCATTCATACCTTTTAAAGGAAGAGCCTCCACCAAAGTGTATCCCTTGCGGATGTCTGTTAAGTATAAAGCATATATTGTTAGAATGTGCAGACACTGCACACATTCGAAATGACTATTATACTGTTAAAAGTATGAGTGAGTTATTTGAAAATGTCAGTATTTTCAAAGTTCTGGAATTTTTAAAAGAGATTAATTTGTATGATAAAATTAAATATTTTGAAGTATAACGTATTTTAAATGTGTATACACGGGCATTTTAGCAGTATCATTTATGTGTAGATACAGTATACAATGAGAGCTGGTCTTTCCTAGATATTTTTACTCGCTCTTTATAATTTGATTTTATTTATGTTGACTTGTAATCGTCACCATATGTGTGAAATATTCCCGGTGCGACGTAAAACAATAATATATCTATCTATCTATCAGACTGCAAACCAGTGTAATTCTACATCTAACGTTATTTTTGTGATTTGTTTCAACTGAACAAAGGAATCAATACACCAAATTTCAAAAAGATTGAATAATTCTGTTTGTGGACTGACAACAAATATTTGTTCATAATTGAATAATGTCGTGAATCTTAAATATTGTTTTCTAGTGGGGTGGCTTATGCTTAAATTTCACCAAAATAGTTCTTTTTGTGATACAAGCATGAAAATTTGTAGGAATAATCTTCCGATAGTATATTATCAATATAGACTGTGTGCCAACTGGATTTTCCTACCATTTCAAGATGGCAGCCAAAGTTCAAAATGGCGGCTGAATAGCATTTATGTTCAAAATTGTATGTTGGATGCATGGTTAACTAAGGATTTTAGTCTGAATCATTTATGAAATTTCCTCCTTGAGGCTGCTTAACATTTAAACTTTTAAATAACAATTGTTTCTGGCCTGTTACTCGTGTCCATTGGTCTAAATACGAAAAATTAATTCATAATTCATGAGTTAGTTGTTTACAATACTTGCACAAACTCCTGCAACATTCTTTCCTCAAAACTTGGCATGGTGTCAGCTTTGTGGGAATTGAAGTGACACAAAGGGCACCCTTCTTCCTATTTCTGTTTGTCAAATACATAGTAATTCCAAAATTATCATCAGAAAAACGAAAGTGGCGCTCTCTGTCAGAGATTTCCGTGTTTAAGCGTAACACGTGCACACGTGCATGGACTGTAATTACAAGTGGATAACCCACCAGTCTGTCTGCTTTGCAGTTCCGATTAATAGCCATACGTGCAAGTATTGGTTGAATAATAAAATAATTGATTGTTTTCAATTCTAAATTGAAATGTCAAAAAGAATTCGTTTGTCAACATCTCCCGACGACGAAAGGGAAGCTGATTGGTCTAAATGCTTTTTATGTCAGATAGACAAAGAGGAAGCATTGTCACCCTCCGATCCTTTGGACCAAAGCAAATCGGGTTATACCCTGCTTGCAAAGAATATACCCGAGTTCAAATGCTTGAATGAAATGCCAATCCATGTAGACATTCGACGCATTGATGATGGCCAGGGCATTGATGCAACTTTAGTAAAGAATAATGCAAAGTACCATCATTCTTGCAGAATAATGTTCAGCAATACAAACTACAAAGGGCGAGAAAAAGGAGATCTGTTGAGATTGAAGTCGAAAGTGGTTCATCAAATTTCATCAGAAAAAAGAGTTCGAAGCAGATGGAGAAGCCACTTATTGCAGTGCTTTTTATATGAAGACGAAGGTAACATATCAGACATGAGAGAGGCAATGACCATGCAGCTGAACGAAAGACTAAACCGATGCACAATAACATTACAAGATGAAAAACTGCTTGCAAAATTAAGTTCAGGTGATGTTGTAGCACAAGAGTTTAAATATCATCCAAAATGTTTGACAGCACTGTATAACAGAGAAAGAAAGGCACTACAGGACTATGAAATGTCAGTGGAAAAAGGAAACTGCGAGTATGGTGATGAACTTACATTTGCAGAACTGAATACACACATATTAGAATCACAAAGAGCTTATCCGAGAGGTATTGTTTTCAAACTTGCTGATCTTAGCTTGTTATACGAAAAATGACGTCGCGAATTTAAGTATCCGTCGATTTCAACAAAATTAAATAAAACGAAATTGAAAGACGGAGGAATCTTATCGAAGATACCAGATTTGCAAGCATACCATAGAAGACGTGAAGTGGTACTAGTGTTTGAGAAAGATATTGGACAAGCAGTTGTCACCGCCTGTGAATTTACTGATGCTATGTATTAAGCAAAGGCAGCCGAGATAGTTCGCAAGGAAATGTGTCAGCACAAGGTTAAATTCACTGGTAAATTTAGCGACGAATCATTGTCAGAAGCTGTTCCAAGTTCTTTGTTAGAACTGGTCTCAATGATAGAGCATGGAGCTGATATCGAATCTCAACTTGAAAACGGGATCGCTGATTCTGATCTTGCCATTGCTCAGTTATTGATTTTTAATTACCACATAAAAGCAATTAAAGGTACTAGTATTCACCAGAGACACTCTTCAGATCGTGAACCTCCGTTTGCAATTTATGTAGGGATTCTTTTGTTTGCAAAGACACGAAAACGCAATCTAATAGATATTCATATTCAACACGGTATTTGTATTTCGTATGACCGTGTGCTGGAAATCTCTACAATGCTTGGTGATATTGTACTTAAGAAATATTTAGAAGAAGGTGTTGTCTGTCCACCAGGTTTACACAAGGGTGTATTCACTACCTCAGCTGTCGATAATGTTGATCACAATCCTTCTTCTACAACGGCAATGACATCATTTCATGGAACAGGAATATCTATTTTTCAACACCATTTTATAAGTGATAATACAGAGAGACGTGAATTTCCGCTTATTGAACATAAACTCACTTCGAAAAAAGTATCAAATCTCGCTGATACGTGCACAAATGTACCACCTGCTTTTCTAAAAACAAAGCCATCACCTCCAATAGTGCAAACACCTATTAAACTTCATAACCAAGATTACTTGTTACATAACCTCAAGTATGAGTTTGACTGGCTTCAGTTTGTTTGTTTGACACAAGAAGTCTTAAATCTAGAGACAGTATCATGGTCATCGTACCATTCTTTGCGAGGTAGGGGTCAATGTTAAAGTCAGCACAACATCATTACTTCCTTTGTTGCAGGATCAGGCACACGCTGTGTCGACAATTAAACATGCCATGGATAAAATACGAGTGGTCACTAATTTCCTAAATCCCACTCAAACTCCAGTTATGACAGCAGACCAATCATTGTTTGTTCTTGCAAAACAGATGCAATGGCAGTGGCCAGACATCTATGGTGAAGATAAATTTGTGATAATGTTTGGAGGTTTGCACATAGAAATGGCTGCTTTGAAACTATTGGGTGATTTACTGAAGGGATCTGGTTGGGTAACAGCTTTGACTGAGGCGGAAATTGCATCCTCAGGATCTGCTGAATCTTTCCTAACAGTTTCAAACTTTGCAAAGACGAGACAAATTCATCAGATAACGGCTTGTTGTCTGTATGAATTGATGAAGCTAGCATTTAAGAATGCTACCGAGGGTCAAATAAATACAGAAGACAGAATGGTTTTCATTGCGCGAGAAAGAATTTCCTCAATTTCAATTTTGGGGTTTGATATTGAATTTGAAGTTACTAGTCATTTCGTTTATACGATCATATCGGGAAAGTGATTTTCGTCCATACATTGAAAGTCTTTCAGCTCTTATTCCCTATTTTTCTGCCCTCGATCATATGAACTATGCCAGATGGCTGCCTATTCACATTCGGGACATGTTATCTCTTGAAAAACTACATCCTGATGTCTATGACGAATTTCAAAAAGGTAACTTTCCCGTAAAGAAAAAATGCACTTGTAAAAGGTGATGGTGGCGCAATCGGCTTGACAGAAGATGCTCCAGCTCTTAGGAGGTGGATGATAGGTGGACCAGAGATCAGCAGATTGGTTGAAGAGTTTTCAAAAGCAAATGATTATGTAAAAGTGAGACATTTAAAGCACCATGAAAAAACTCATTCTGCTCAAAAACCATTCTTTGAAAAAGTCCGTAAGCGTGTGGCAGTACTTGAGGAAATGGGAAATCCATTTGATGAAGAGTCAAAAGATCTGTATGCTATTGATTCCAAAGATGTTGCAGAGCGCAATGTTTCCGAATCGCTTCAGAAACTATTAGAAGTTGGTCTACACCAGTATGATCCTTTTATAAAACGTGTTAACGATACTGAAATGTCTGGATTCTATGACCTCATCAGAAAGAATAAATTTCCTTTGTTAGGTTCCAAATCGAAGTTAAACTCTATTGCCACAAAGACAAAGGTAGCTAGTTTGAAAGATGAATGCAGCTTGTTCTCAAGATTATTCATTTCTTGCCAAAGTAGACAATGCGAAATGGAAGACTTCTTCAGACACGAAAATCAGAAGTTTCCATCATCAATATCACAGAATGGAAATCTGAATTTTGGTACAAAGTCACAACTTATGCCAACATTAGAAAGTAATGTACAAATTCCCGTGGCTGCACCACCTGCAGATACTCTCATAATCGATGGAGCTGCTTTGGTTTACTCGAAGCAACCAGGAGTATGTAAAACATTTGATGAGTATGCCAATGCTGTGATTTTGTTATGTAGAACACTGGGGACATCATCACCGGAGGATAGATATTGTTTTTGACGAATACCATGAGGATAGTTTGAAAGGCGAAACTAGACGCAAACGAGGATCGGGTGAAAGAAGAAAAGTAACTTCCAACAGTAGACCACCAAAGTCTTGGAGCACATTCTTAAGATGTGATGAAAATAAAAGTGAACTTTTTCGTTCCCTTGCTGAAAAACAGTCTGGGCTGAAGTGTGAAACAGACATAATTGCGACTCGAGAGGACCATGTTGTTTCACATATATCACCGTGTAATCACGAAGAAGCAGACACCAGAATGTTTCTCCATGCAAAAGATGCAGCGGATAAAGGAAGTGAGAGTGTTATGTTGGTGAGTTCGGATACAGATGTTGTTGTCCTAGGTGTCTCAATGTTTGATCAATTAAATATTGACAGATTCTGGGTTACATTTGGCAAAGGAAAGGACCTAAGATGGATCCCTTTACACGACATATCAAATTCTCTGGGACCAAGAACTAGATCACTGCCATTTTTTCACGCTTTTTCCGGTTGTGACACAGTCTCTGCATTTGTCGGTAAAGGGAAGAAATCATGTTGGCAGGCTTAGAATGTATATCAGGAGGCAACGGAGGTTTTTAGTATGTTAAGCGTCCCTATAGAAAAAATATCTTCTGAAAACATGACGATCATTGAAAAATTTGTTATTGTGATGTATGATCGGTCAAGTTCAACTAACAAACTTGACGAAGCAAGACTTGATTTGTTCGCACGGAATCAAAAACCATACAATGCCATACCACCATCCCGGGCAGCTTTAGTTGAACATGTAAAACGAGCTGTTCTACAAGCAGGCCATATTTGGGGTCAATGCCTTAATCGAATGATGAAATTACCATCACCAGACGCATGGGTTGGGTAAAAAAGGATGGTGTATGGGTACCGTATTGGACTAGCTTGCAACCTATAGCGGCATCCTGTCAAGAACTTGCAAAATGCGGATGCAAAAAGGATTGTTCTGGGAACTGCAAGTGCTATAGATCAGGATTACCATGCACAGCACTTTGTAGTTGTACTTGTGACGGGATTTGAGTCGATAAACTGTCAAAATAAGTAATTAAATGCAAAGCTTGCGCATGCGTAGTCCATAATTTATTCCAAATGTAGTTTAAAGTATTTACAGGTTGATTTTCCATCAGATCTTAACCCCTCACCGTTCCAGATGTGTTTCAATATAACCATTAGACCATACTATATATACAGGCAAGCGAATATTCGCCGCCATTTTTAGAATTTGGCGGCCATCTTGAAAATAGCAAAATTTGCGTGGCACACGGTCTAATATGAACAAGTACATACTAAAGAAGGATCATGCCAAGTTTGTTGCTTGTATCATCAAAAGAACTATTTTGTCAAGTTCCCGCACCACTATTCTTATACCTGTAATTTGCGTACGTAATAATATTTCAATTTTGGATTTAACTTCTCCTTTATCTGACCTTAAAGCTTGAAAATTCATAATTATTGCTCCAAGCTTAAATGATATTTCGGTTTGTAAATAGCACATTTAATAATTAAAGAAAATCAATATCGAAGAAGTACCAAACTGTTAATCATTCTCAAAGTCCAAGGACAGATACAAAATCGTGTAAGTTTCAAAAACAAACTGTTGTGAACCCCGAAATACTGAAAAATTCCGAGGGGAGACCAGGTTCCCGGGGAGAGTAAGCGTCTCCTATTTGCATGCATCACCCGTCACAGCAGTTCTTAAGGAACATGTTAAAATCATGTTTTGGTTTCCTAATTGTACATACGAAAGTACAAAACTGGTATACAAAGTCATATTTGGTGTTCACTGAACAAGTCATTTAGTCGCATTCCAGAATATTATCAATCATTCTAGAAAGAGGCACATCATATTTTCGTACAAGATCCCCATAGCGACCGTAGAACTTCCTCAGTGACGATTTCAGACGTTCTTTAACATATCCCAGCATGAGCAACTTAGTGGCCAGTCGTTTGGCCCTTGGAATAAAACCGTCGTATAAGAGAACAGGCTCTTGCGTAAGTTGAGATATAAAAACTCCATAGGCAGGTGAGGACGGGATATTGCTGCAAAGAAACGGAAAGTTAGTTATTTGTAAGTTAAAATCGTCACGTTTGTCATACAGAGAGGTGTCCAAATGACCATTACTGTCGAAATATAAAAAAATATATCCAGATACGAAGCGGAATTATTGCTCTCGGTTGTCTCTTTTATCTCAAGTTCATGGGGATAGATTTCATGTATGTAATCCTTAAAGTTAAGATTATTGATTGACAATACGTCGTCTATATATCTATACGTAAAATTAAACTGAGATGCAAGGCTTTTTCTGCCTGTGGAGAGCATGTTTTGAAAAAATTCTGCCTCATACGAATATAAGAAAATGTCAGCAAGAAGAGGGGCGCAGTTAGTTCCCATGGGAATGCAAATGATTTGCTGATAAATGTTCCCTCCAAACACCACGAGAATATTGTCTATTAAAAATTCCAGCAATTTGATGATTTGATCTTCGGTATACTTGTGTTTTGCATCAGAGTGTTCTTTTATAAAATATGTATCTTCCCGCCCAATGATAAGATATTTATATCTACGATTTCCATTTTTATGGGAAAAAGAATTTTGAATAATTGTAGCAAGTCTGTTTTTGAGCTTTTGATGCGAAATTGTAGTGTGGAGCGTAAAGAAGTCAAAAGAATTATCATGGTGATTACAGAAACTGGAATTCTTGCATTGAATTATTTTCGTAAATTGTTATGTCAGTAGTAAGTGGGCTTCTTTGGTCAAATGGAAATTGGATCTGTAAGAGTCAACATAATGGCGAACACACAAGTCGATGTCACTAATAAAACGTTACAATCAATCTCCTCCGTGAATATTTATTTGTTGAGTATATATACCATATGTCAAACCTTCATCTTAATCATTTATAGCTGTTTGTAGATTGCAGACTTCTTCACAGGATAAAATGTGTTGAATGTGTATCAAAAGAGCAAGAGAACATGAATAACTTTGTTATCTGGCTTGGAGGTTATAAACACTGGCTCCAAACTATGATTTGGAGTATGGCTCGAAGTTTTTGATGTTATAAAAGCAAGCTCGAGCTCAAACTCACAATTTGGCTCGAAAGTTGGCCGGAGTATGTGCTCCAAATTCGTGGTTATAAAATTTTCGAGCATGAATTTCATGCTCGAAATGGAGTATGAAGTAGTGAAACCACGAGTAAGCTCCGAAGCTAACTTGAGATTTCGAGTACATGCTCTTTAGTGTCGTCTGCTTGAAGCAATGGCCGCTCATCGTCATCTTGCACGTCGCCAACGCATTCCACGAAATTTTCGCGATCGAAGCAATCCCCTGGAAAACCTTTCAGAAGAGGATGTGTTTTCACGCTATATGTTCAAGCCAGACTCTATTCTCACGTTGCTCCATCAGTTGCCAAACCTGCAGTGTGCGACTCGAAGGAATCAACCTCTACCACCTCTTTTGCAGTTATTGGTGACGTTAAGATTCCTAGCTATAGGGGTCATCCATATCTTGGTGGGAGATGATATAAATATTTCCAGATCGACAGCGGGTAGAGCAATTAGAAATGTCTCTAGATTAATTGCAGATTTGGCTCCTACATATATAAATTTTCCACGAGGAAACGGGGCAAGACAAGTCAAAATGGAATTTTCAGACACTGCTGGTCAGTTTCTTATGCATTGTTTTCAACACATAACCTATAAACCGACTACAGCGCATTTCATCAAAGACATGTGTATATTACTTATTGCCTATAAGAAAAAAGTACTAGTATACACGAATTATTCAATATAATGTAAAGATGATGGATAAATCCAAACCACAAATCCAAAAATCATGAAACCATAGGACATACAAAATCAGTGAAAATGAAAAACAAATGGAAAATAACAAAATATGTCTACTTGAAGAGCATTTGTGAACCCCTGTGATGGAGTGAGATCAGGTGCCCGGGGAGAGTGAGCATCTCCTGCTTGCTAGCAACACCCGTCACATATACCCCGTAGAAAGAGTAAAATCATGTGAATTCCATATGTAATAATAATAATAATAATAGCAAAGCCTAGCGTGGCATAATATGCCCATCGGCATCGCTTAAAAAACTCCGGAAAATTAAGAAAACTGGAAAATTAAAATCCTTGAAAATTTTTAAGTTCAAGGGACATAACTCTGGCAAATCCAAAGCAATCATACCCAAATGCGAATTGATACTGACCCTTGTTCATATAAAGTTATATACCAAGTTTTTCCTTGAAGTTCATGGGCCGTAACTCTGCCAGAACAAAAGCAATCACCCCCAAATGGAAACTGGTACTGACCTATGAATCGCATGGCTCAAGGTAATAAAGAACTTGAACTTGACCCTTACTGATATAAAGTTATATACCATGTTTTAATTTAATACTTTTAAAGATTGCAAAAATAGTTCGGAAAACTGTGAAATCCTTGAAAATTTCTAAGTTCAAAGGCTGTTACTCTGGCAAAACCAAAGCGATCATATCAAATGCAAGCTTGTACTGTCTTTAATATAGTTATATGATATGCCAAGTTTCAATCCAATACCCTGAAAGACTGTAGAGAACAGTCCGGAAAACATTTTCTCGCACCGGAGATCGACTAATCCCGTTTTTTATCAGTACTGGAAAATTCTATCCGGAACACTTTGTATCCTTCCGCGCGTCGTCTGCATTGTTTACAAACAAATGAAACATATTACAACATTAGATTTTGTGTGTTATCGTTAAATTTAATTTATTTATTCAGTGATTCGGCCATCAAAGGAAGTAAACAAAAACATTAAAAATAGCTACAGCCTACATCGAGCTGCTGAGGTGCGAGAAAAATAACCAAGCACTAGTTTGAGTTCCAGATAGAAAAAGATCAGTCTCGGGCTGGATGATTCAACATATCTCAACCTCGGCTAATGCCTCGGTTGATATTTGTTGATTCATCCAACCCTCGACTGATCTTTTTCTATCTGGAACTCAAACTAGTGCTAGATTCTATTAACCTCGGACGGACGGACAACGCCATAACATAATACGCCCCGTCTTACGACGGGTGTATAATAGTAAAGAAATAAGAAAGGAAAAACGTACACTACGAATATTGCGGATTGTCAAATTCCCCGCGTGTTACGGTGGACTATTTTGACGTGGACGATCGCGTTCACATAACCGCACACCACTGCGATAGTCAATCGCGGTGATTTACGGCAACCCTACGGTTGATTGCCGCTATATATCGCATAACTATTGAAAATACATTTAAGCATCTTAAATTCTTGTCTCAACATATAAGTTTCACAAGAGTGGTTTTTCTTGAGAGGTATTTGTTTCGCACCATTTCTTTTCAATTAAATGCATTGTTAGTGATCTATATATTTGCGAGAGTAATTGTAAATTGTTTAAAAAGATAGAATAAATGCGAAAAAGATACAGATGAGAATACATGTATCTAAATTTAGTGGTGAACGTTCATAAAAACATTTACGTAAACATTTTACTCTAGAAATAGGCGTTTGAAATTACAGGTGATTGATTGATTAGTTTTACGTCACTACATGGTTATTTCACGTATATGGTGACCTCGGGTTTTACTGTCTCATCCAAAAGACAGATCACCGGTGTGCCTAGGGCAGGAATCGCTCCTCATCCACTAAGCCACATCGGCTTAAGAACATGTGAAGTCCAAGGTCAAGAGGTCAAATAGTTTAGAATCAACATTTACTTGAAATGCTGAATGTTCAAAGTTGACTTGAAGGACAGGCGAACTGGGTGATTTCCAAACTTTATTTACAGGGTATAAAAATATGGTGAATTTTTAAACGATAAAGATGCGTTTGTAAAACATGAATGCACTTGTCAGCACAAAGTTGAAAACAACTATTTTTAGTTAAAGGTCACAAGGCCATTGACTTTGGTGTCATTTGAAAGGGTTTCATTAGTTGAGTATGCACTGGCGGACAGACACGCCAGAAATCTAGATGTCGTTGAATCTGTTATTATAGAGGCATTAAGTAGATTTATTGGGGGGTTATTCCCAGAAAGTAATTAAATTTTGTCTTTTATTGCATATATTATAAATCTTAACAGCTTTATTGTTATCATATGGGATTTCCATGTTTGCTAACTGCACATGAAATCAAATTTTTCCATCTTCTGCTGTCCTACTTCTGGTTATAGATCCTCTTCTTGTAGGATTTCCAAGGGTATTGGGATGCATAGATGGTACTCACATTAGAATAACAAAACCATCAGGACCCCAAGAGGCAGGCTTCGTGAATAGGTAGAACTTTCATTCTCTGAATGTACAGGTACACAATATACCATTATTTTGTATTTAGATAATACAGTGTATATCAGTTTCATCGACAAACCATGCACCATGAATACAGCTTTAATTGATACTCTATGATGATTATGATTCAGTACTTGAAAGTTTTCATACACATTTCTTGGCAGATGGTGTGTGACCCTCAGTTCAGAATCACTAGTTTGTCTTGTAACTGGCCAGGTGCAACCCATGATAATAGAATATTCAGAATGTCGGCACTGTGTCAACAGTTTGAGCAAGGTATGTATCTTCTTAACTTCTCAATTAGTTTCAATCAAAGGCATGTAGTGAAATATAAATTATAATAATACATGTACCTAACAACAGTACTAAAAGGAGAGCTTGTTTATTAAATCCCCAATGGAATTCATTCTTAAACATTGAGATGATCCAGACTTTGTATGAGGTATACCCTCTGTGTTTATCTTCCATTTCTAAGTAAAATCTTATCTTTCAATCTTTTATTTTACTATGATTATTGCCTTAAATGAGGAATAGTTCATCTATTGATGCTTCTCCAGTGAAATCAAATGCTGAAATTCATATATTTGTAATAATATCAGTGATATGTAATGAAAATTTGCATTATCACCTACGATAAAACCGAAGTCATACCCTATAATACACTTGGAATGTTTCAAAACTCGAAGTGGACACTTACAGCTGGTGAACCTCATTCCTTAGATTCCATTTGAGTAACATGTTATCAGAAGTCACCAGTCTTAAATTTCTAACAATCCAAATTTAATACATATGAACAGGTTCAAAATTCACTGCATATGGCTTCAAAATAAGAGATGATACATATTTTAGATATAAATGTAATGAAACAATATAATAATATTATGTAGAAGAGCACCCTTTTAATGGTAATGTCATATAAATTAACTTTTATGTCATATTCATCAGGTGAACATGATCGACTTCTACTTGGCGATTCTGGATATCAATGTAGGACCTGTCTCATGACTCCATTTATTAACCCTGTTGGAGAAGCTCAAAAGAAATATAACACAGCCCACTGTAGGACCAGAGTTCTCATTGAGCAGACATTCGGTTTCTTGAAGAAAAGGTTTCAGTGTCTTCAACATCTCCGGGTTAGTCCAGAAAAAGCTGTTATATACATAAAGGCTGCTGTGACCCTGCACAACTATGGTATAGAGAGGAAAGAGGTTCTTGGCCAACCTTGTCTCACAGAGACTACATGTATTATCCATCCAACAGAACACAATATGCCTGGTGGAGATGGAACAGCTTTAAGAGCTCATATTGTATAATCCTTCTTTTCATGAAACGAGTAAGGAGAAACATAAATATCATTACCTGTAATTTATTTCAAATCCATTTATAAAAGGGAAAATCCAATGACAAAACATTCAACTCGAATTTGACAATTAAATTACTTTCACTTGTGAACATTACTGTGATGAAAATAAGGTATAAAATTATGGAATCAATAGAAAGGTCTTCTGACACTAGTGAAACATGGGAGTCTATTCATAAGATATGGCTAAATTCATTATGTAATGTAAGATATATAAAACTGCACAAATCATTGCATTGCCAGCCATTTCCACAGAGTAAAATTAGGAAATTACATGAAGAGGGGTCCCGTGGTCCATACTCCTTACCTGAGTCACTGCACAAAATGTACAAACGCTGTTTATTTGTAAAAATTCTATTTTTAACTTGAAAAGAAGCAAAACTGACAAAATCCAAAAAGATATAAAGAACTAGATGTATTACAACGCCATGTATGCCTCTGCAGGCAGGAAAATTTTCAAAAGACATTTTCTTAACAGTACATGTAGTCTAAGGGCTATAACTCCTGAAAAATTTTTAGGACAGAATTCCCCTTACAATATGCACATCTACAGATTATGATCTTTGTACCAAGGTTCATTAAAATCCTCCCCAAGTGTTATGGAGGAGTTGCAAGGACAAACAGTATCATGACAGAATGACAGAAGAACACAATGACGGTGAGGTTCAATACTATAATTTCGAAGTGTTCTTCCTATTTGAATGATTTAAACAAACTTGAATCTTGCATCCTCTAGTACATTAAAATGATATAGGCTTTTTAAATTTATACATCTCTTTTGGAGAAGATTTTCAAAAGGAGGGTACTCTTATTGGCATACTTTGGTCTGTGAGGTGCCATCTGTTGACAAATCTGAATTAAAAACACAAACTTTGTAGAGTTTTAAAATTCAATCACCAGGTACTACTACAAGTATACCAAGTTTGATCAAAATCTGATAGCTTAGAACTAATAGAAGTAAAAAATGTGTAAAGTTTACAACAAAGGACAGACACACTGACGAAATGCTATGACAACTGGGTCTATACTGATCACCTGAGAAATGCACATTTTTCTCTCTGGCCTATAAGTTGTGTATTATGACTCATTACTTGTCATGCTCTTATAATACTTCGTTTTAGCGTCCAACATTTCCATTTCTTTTTCTAACTTTATGATTTCTAATTCCAATTTTCTTTCATGAAGTTTGATTCTCTTAGTGTAAGGCTTCTTTTACATCCTAAATAAATGAGCAATAATTTAAACTATAAAGTTTCAAAAGAAGAAATTACAACTAAGAAACATGTTTTTCCCCAAGTAAGTATTGAGATCTTAATGATATAAAATAACTCTGAAAATCATTCATTAAGTGCATTTGTCTAAAATATGTCTTATGAATGACTACCGGTATTGGTCTATGAAATAGCCTCTGAGAGATTAACGATTGAGTCATAAAGACTATTTTCATCTTATTTTGTTTTATGAATGGTTAATGTCAAAAGTTATGGAATCAGTTGAAAGCACTCATAAAGAACCTATGTGTGAAGAATCAAAGCCCTAACCCTATTGTTTCAAAAGATATAGCCAAAGTTAAAGTTTTTTTTAGAAGTAGGTCAAAGTACATAATCACTTGGTCAAGAGTCAGGGCATAATTTGAAAGTCTGGTCATAAGGAATCTGTGTGTGAAGTACATGTATTTTAGTTTCTGAGATTTTGCTTCCATTGGAAACTTAAACCAAAATGTTGACAGACAGACGGATGTACAGACAAGCAGACATAAAAAAATCTATAGACCTAAATTGCTAACCTTTGCAGTCCGTCCAAATTATATGCTAAAGTAAGCCAGATGCCATTTTGCTAAAATCAAAAGTATGAGGTTAGGACATAAAATGTTACATGAAGAAAGGAATCTTTAAATGAATATAAAGTTCATCATGTCTTCATTTGCTTACTTTTTTTATTTCAGGTTTTTAGATGCAGTGATGTCCATGCAACTTATGGTACATGTACTTAGATTTTAAATCAGTAAATTTCATTGAAATGGTTACCTAGGATATGGCATTACCTTTATCCTTTTTAAGATCTTTTGAGTGTTCTACATGTACACTTGCGTTCTTTTTTAGAGTTTCAACTGAAATGAAATTGAGAAATAGCATATCAATTCATTTCTTACATATCACTTAATTTCTTCTTTAATATACATGTAAAGATTTCATTGTTGCAAGTTAAAACTGTGGGAAGTCTATGCTAGACAGAATTGAGAAAGATCACCTTAAATCATCTCTACCAAGTGTCAGGATTTTCTGAAGTGAAACTTATACTTATTTGATACTTTAGCGACTTAGTCAGCAACAGGACATAAAACATACAGACATTACTATGGGAATGTCTTGAATCTTGTAAAAATAAATCTTACCTACTTTGGATCCACTGTCGAATGTTTCTGAGTGAGCTTTGAAAAGATTTTTAAAAAATTATAAGAAAGCAAATGTTATTTAATGATTTGAATGTACAAACATATCATTCCTTTCCCTTTTGTACAACCTTGATACTAACAAATCTGATATCCATGGAAATGATTTTGCTGTTTATCTTAAATTATTTACCAGAAAATGATAATGCATTATTACTAATAAGAGTAATGTTTTTGCTACGACTTAGGAGTCTAATATATAATGACATGTAAGATGGCAGAATACAAGCTTTAAATGATTACCAAGAATATACCCTTACAAAATACTCTCATATTGAGATAAACAAAAGGTTAATGATGGATAAAATAATCTTATTTTTATTACCATCACTGTCAAAGCCAGCACCAAGTCCAAACAGACTTGGTCGACCATCTTGTCTATCCAACAGGACCTCCTCAGTCTCTGTCAGCTTCACTGTCAACTCCCCCCCCCCCCTCCAGTTTTCATGCTCTCTTTTTTAATACAATCAATTTTCTCTTTTGCTTCAAAATTGAATAAATATAAATATTCAGCAACTTTCAGTTATTTGCTACTATGTTATTAATTCAATAGCTCTCATAAAAGTATTAAGAAAACAAATTTAACTAAGAAATGTATACATGTACATACACATGTAGGAATTCATAGTAAACAGTTATCCCATCAAAAGTGTGTCATCTTCATAATTAAATAAAAAAAGAAGAATTCTAGATATTTCATGATTATGTCCTAAAGTTTCAGTGAATATTCTTTTGGATCATTTTATGTATGGCAAATTCATCATTTCATACAGAACATCGATCATTTTAATATAATTCTAACAAACAATTGTCAGTGTATAACAATATAAATATGTACATGCAAGTTGACTACTAGTATCTGTTTTCTTAGAATAAAATGTTTGTATAAATATATACAAATTAAAGAAATTATGCTTCCCATCCCTCCATCTTATGATACTTATATTGATTTATTGTAGAAAATTGTGTCATGACATTTCACTTATTAAATGTACCTCTTTGCTTGGCATTGTTGTATTTTTTCTACATTCTTCTGCAGAGCGTTTGCAGTTGATGTATTGGCTGAAAATTTTTTTTAAATATTTAAAAAATTTATTCCTATAATAACCAAGACTTACCTTTTAATTTCAAGACAATTATAACATGATTAAAGGAATTTTAAAATTGATTTTTATTCTTCTTCATTTTAAATCTATACTGAATGATATTGGTCGCTGTAAGGTGAATTTGAAGAATTATAGATGTTTTGGTACAATGTCATTTTGGTACAGAAAGTATTATCTAAAATAAGACATATTATTATCAGTAGAAAAGATTTTGAAACTCAAAATGGTTATGGTTATTAATTCCATTTTCAGTGGCAGATTTGGAGGGGATGGGGGCTGGTCCCCTCTTTTTCACCAGAAGGACATGAATGTGTAAAACATAAGATGTGACCCCCGAAAATGTATGAGTGTTTCTGCTAATACTTGATTTTTTATTTGCATATTTGCCAAACCAACCCCCACCCCACCTATTTGTTTTAGAAATCCTGGATCTGCCACTGATTTAAACTTATAAAATTGTATTGGAATAAACCGAAAACAACCTCATGTACATCAAAACGAACAATTAATTATCAATGGTACCAAGACATGCATGTGCATGTATGTGTATGAAACTTGCATAGTTTACCATTGGAATAGCCTAACAGGACTATATACCAAAGGAAACTCTGATAGCATTGCAGTCAAAAAAAAAAAAACTAGAATTTTTAAAGTGTCAGTGCGACACAGATGCCCTCGCTAGCAGCTAAGGTAGTGAAATATAATTGCCACAGAACTAATATTTGAAAATTCAAACAAGGTTCAGCCATATGCAATGCACATTTTCTAATTTCAAAGTCCCATTACTCCTGAAAAAAAAAAATTCTGAGCAGAGTGTGATGTCGGGCATTTGACGATAAGTCAATTGAGGAAAGTTCTGGTTTTTCAGAAAACAATGATCACTATATGGGCATGATATGGGAAATGTTACATGGGATAATTTTCTCACGCATTCAGAATGCAAGCAACATCCTTCCATCCCTGTCTCCTCCTTGCTTGCCCAGATTTGGCCCCTGTCCCTTTAAAATCTCCAAAGAGGGTCTCTTCTCTGTCTAAAACTGCAGATATGAGGACAGTTTCCTCGTCAGGGGACCACTTTGTTCTTATTTTCTTCTCAGATGATCCCACTGACGAGGTCTGTCTTACATTATCTTCTTCTGGTATCGAATTCAAAAGATCGATGTCCTTTTCAGCCATTTCGTATGTTGGTATGGACAGTTGCAGACGACAAAATTTGTAAAACGTACGTCATTACTACATTACGATTACGAAATATGCCAAAAAAAACTTTCTTTTAATATCGACACTTCTCTTCCGATATCTCCTAGGAGCATGTACTCGAAAACTTTTATAACCTCAAAATTAAGTTACATACTCCTAGGAGTATGACCTCGAGCTAGAGTTGGAGCTGGAGCCCAAGTCAGTGTTTATAACCTCCAAGCCAGATTTGAATGTATGGAGCATGTTAACTAACGTTATTTCAATTGACTGGTCGGTGTCTCAACTACATTACAACTGATTTTTTCTGTGATGTCTTTATTGTTTGTTTGGGGGTTTTTTTTGTCTGTGATGACTTGTCACACTTGCTTTTACTATACCACTGCCGAGGTATTAAAAAGTAGGTAAAATGGATTTTTTCTATTAATTTACATAGTTGTTCAATCATTAAGTTGAAAACCCGACCTCGCTCCACACTTTCGTTCGTTCTCGAGTTATAAATCAGAATGACATTTAATGGTTTTTTTTTTCAAAACAGTTCTGTACCTCCAGTTTGAGTACAGCGCTTCACATAACGCCAATGGAAAGTTAAAAATGGAAAGAGATGTCAATAATAGTGCAAGCCACTGCAATTTTACTTAAACTTATCGATAATTAGGAGGTAATAGTATACAGATTTGTATGACAAAGAGAAAATGATTTATATGAAATTGCTTGTTTCCAGAAATCGTGGAATTCAACCATATTTATTCAAATGATAACAAAAGCATGTACCAGCTGATTACGGACGTTGCCGGTTGGGAAGTGGTACTGTGCAAATAGCATAACAGTCAATATTGTTTCGCGTCATTTCACAATTATTTCATGCATAAATTAATATCATCTGCCTGATGCATTGCATATAATTTGTGACGGTCCTACCCGGGGCAGTAAAGATCTTTCACCTACCATGACTACCGTGACAAGGTACCTCGGTTTGCACTGTCTCCTCCGAAAGACAGAACACGCTAGTGTCCTGTTCCAGCGGGAGTCGAGCCCAGATCTTTCCGGTCAGACTCCGAATCCATTGAGCTACATCAGCCACAATCAATAAAACTTCGAGGAATCAGATATTGTAAATAAAGATCAGAAAAAGATGAAAAATAAAGATGAAATTCTGAAAAGGTTAATTACATTTAACAAACATATTGTCTCTTATTAAAAAAAAATTTCCCAAAAATTGTGTCGCACATGTTTAGAATGGAACAACTTAGATAAAACAAAGGGGAAATTTTTTCCGAGGCTTTTAGAGAAACTTATGTGACCGTCCCTCTAAATGCACTTTTCGCTTCAAGACATATATATATATATATATATCCAATATTCAATCCAATATTACTACTTGTCTTGACAGTATTTGTTGTTTTTTTTTTTTTTTTTGATTGGTACTTACTTATTTGATCACTTATTTGTTTTTCACTCCCATTTATTTCTGTTATTTATTTTCTTTGTCCTATCTATAACTTCTTATCACCTAGTCTTATTACCTCCAGTAGGTCAATGCAAATACATTTAGGGGGCGCCACTTGACCTGTAAGCAAGCTGTTAGCTTGTGTTTGGCTCATTTCCTATTAGATACCGCATAGAGAAACACGCTCAATATGTAGCCCATTCAAGAAACCAGTTTTTATTAGACTAGTGCTTTGTGTATATTTTCTATCTTTCTTTTCGTGCTTTTATATTTATGTAAGTGTTTGTATGTGTGTGTCCTGAAGAAGAAGCAGATTGCTTCGAAAATTTGGCAATTTTTTAATTGTTTTAGTATCGTTTTCGCTTACCTGTGCTTTTATATTGACCCCTTTTTCTCGAGCGATTTGCATTAACCTTCATTGACGTTGATCCGATACTTATGAATAGTGATGTAGCGCTCTCTTCGAGCGGTCGGCCTGCATTAGTTAACAGGCCCGTAATACACACTGCCGGGATCCGCCATTTACTCGTGACACTGTCACCGTGCACACAGGCACATGTAATCCACAATCCTCTCTTTGAATAATTAATATAATCCGTAATGACGACTCTGGCTAAAGTTCACTAATTTATTACACAACACATATAAATCCACACGCATATCAAAATCAAGATAATAAGTGACATGAACATTACGAAGTCAAATAACACACTGTCGCGGACGTTCTGGTCAGCGCCGCTTATATAGCCTTTCACCCCTCCGAGCCGTTCGGAGTGAATCGGAGCGCCTCTGGGCACTCCGGAGGGAATACACAACCTCCGAGATTTTCGGAGTAAACAGCGTAACTTACAGTGTAACAGAATCATATGACTAGCTATAATCTATCTATTAACAACATCAACATTAAACATGAAATATCTCGACTACATTTATATTTATAGGTACGCTACAACTTCCCTCCGCTAGGATTTGACTCCGTTCAAAATTAAATTACAACAAAAATAATGTACATGTGTACTCATGAACAATTTCACACACACAAATATATACTCAATGACTCACTAATATAAGCATATAATCGGTACAAAAGGTTAGCAACTATCATGATGAGCAATATTTCTAAGTATCTATACATAAGGAATTTATAATAAATGACATAAAATGTTAGAATACAGTCTAAATATGAAAATGTCATTGTTCATCACAGTCTTCAACAAGTTTGGAATAAATTCAAGAGTAACTACTTTCAACTCTCATTGTCACTGCTGATTTCCACCACTCGTACATTGCGGTTATTCACGTGCTCTGTAATTTCTGCAATAATCTCTTGTGCAATTAAAGCAATGTCAATTGTAGACGAGTCCACATTATTTGAATAACCTATATCCGTTTCTCTTACGGTTTCTCTGAAGCCATTACGGTGGCATGTAATTCTCTTGGTAAGTTTCAGCGTTATACAATTCGTCACTGTGGTTGTACGCGGAATGTCACTATTCACGGCACTAGCTTCACTATGCACGGCACTCGCGTCACTAATCTGATCGGCTTCACTGGACACTGTCACAATACTAGCTCGATCGGTATCATCAGCATTTATGTTTTCGGTTTCATCGCTTATAATCGGCAAGTCCATCTCAGGCATCTGGGCGACTAGTGAAGGGTCAGCGTCTATTAAATCTTCAACCAGATTTTGCAGTCTATCGCTACCCGTAGCTTGCACTAGTTGATCTAATACATCCGTATTTATCGACGGCAAGTCCTCTGTATCGACGCACATGCGATTAAATTCATCCTCGTCACTACTTATTTCCTCGTACATGCTAGTACACGGCTGTCCAGTCGGCGACTTCACAGGTGTTACGTCCTCGTAGTCCGTACTCGCATACACGGGCTTCTTTGCTCGGTTTATCTCCTCTTCTGACATCTTTACTCTTTTTCAAAGTTTTAGTTCCATTGAAATCACTTCACGTTTGACATTATGACGAAGTTGTAAATGTTTCTTTAAGTCCGATGGTCTTAAGAAAGGTCTTTGACAATACGAACATAGCACAACTAATCTTTCATTATCGTGTTTCTCAAGTATTTGTCTTCTTAAGTTATCAATTCTGTTTATACTTTTCCCGCAAAATTCACATATCATATTCCGATGGTTCAAATTTGAATGGTCAGTCTCTGAATCTCGTTGGCTTTTTAATTACACGACCACGCCTTGTCCATGGTACCTCGATCGGTGATTGACGGTTGTCAATCAGAGTATCCTTCGGTGCGGCACCCCTTGGATGTCGTCTCGGACTGCGCACTGCACCCCTTTGCAGACTTCGCGAAAAACTTAAATTTTTACAGGACATTCAGTCCTGTAAAGGGCGAAGATATACAGGACCGACTCAAATTTTACTGGACCGAACGAAATGATTTTGATTGTGAGAATTTTATGTAATAAAACCATGAAAACAGTAACACTGTGTATCTATTCTCTTGAAAACATAAAGAGATTGGAAAAAACCATCTCCTCTGACATTAAATCTTCACACATATCATCCATATCATCATATTTGCCACAAAGCTGATTTAATATGTCAATTTCATCCGAGTCATCTATGTCTTTCCCCTCATCTTCTCCTCCATCCCCTTCTTCTATACTACGACTGGCTTCTACTGTGGTACCACTGGCTTCTACTTCTACACCTTCACCACAAGCTTCTACCACTGCACCTTCACCACCGGCTCCTACCACTGCACCTTCATCACTGGCTTTTACCACTGCACCTTCACCACAAACTTCTACCACTGCACCTTCACCACCGGCTTCTACCACTGCACCTTTACCACCGGCTCCTACCAATGCACCTTCATCACTGGCTTCTACCACTGTACATTCATCACTGGCTTCTACCACTGCACCTTCACCACCGGCTCCTACTATTACACCTTCATCACTGGTTTCTACTACTGCACCTTCACCAGCATCATCTGTCTCATCCTGCTCATCACCGATAACAATAACTGCCACTGTTCCGAATGGTCCTTCTGTAAGACATCTGTCTGCGACGTAATGATGTTCTGTCCCCTCCCCACATTTTGACTTGTACTCTTGTAAAACCTCGCACATACATCGCACGTCATGCCTGCGCCTCCATCCGCATCGTTGTTGAAGGTGAGCCACGGACGGCCCACCTTCCATTTCTCGTTTAAAGTACGTGCCATTCTGTGCAGCTCATACGTTTCTGTCACCCGAGTCATCGACTTTTTGATTGTTTCTTTTGAGTTTTTACCCGGGACAGCACCCTCGACATATCGGGGGAACATGGCTTCGACCTCAAATAGAAAATAAAGACATCTCACACTATTTTTCGAAAAGCCGGGCCCGTATCCGCTTCCCATTTCAGTACTACGAAGGTTAAAATGTTTCCTGCGAGGCACTTTAGTACAATTATACAATAATTTTGTGAAAAAGACCTGACAATTCTTCCTTATTTTAAGAAAATATTTTATAAAAGAACGCAAAAACACGTGAAAAAAATTGAAAATGACTATTACTAGGAAGCGGGAACGGCGTACTACAAATAGTTACAACTGAATTCCGGCGTGACGCGGAGTAGGGCACAGAGAATTGTCCGCTGTTTTGGGGAATGGCCTGAAATTAATTACCTGACATTTGGACCGACCAGGGCTAAAATTTTACTAGTCCGACTCAATCTTTACCGGAAATGACCGTCGGACCGACGCTTTTCGGGAAGTCTGCCTTTGATGTCCCACTGGAATGTGGTCAGTGTCTGGTGTCTTCGGCTGCATGGTAGACTTTGACCCTCGGTACAATTTCAAATTATCAGAATGCACTATCACCGGTTTTGAATTTTTCGAGACTCGTATTTGGTATAACACATCACTAAGTCTTTTTACAACAATCCAAGGTCCAGTCCATTTTCTTGCCAACTTTGATTTAGTTCCGATCATAACTTTGGGTTGGCTTCGGCGCACTAAATCTCCGACATCGTAGTTAGTACTGTGTACGTTCCTATCGTAATGACGTTTTTGGCGGAGAAAGTTCAGCAGTTACGCCCCTGACAATATCGTACATTTCCTTTAATGATTTCTCTAATTCACGCACGTAGTTGGCTTGATTTTTCGGGATTGTTGTTTCACCAGATTCGGTTGCCAGATCAACGGGTAGTAGAATTTCTTCACCACATACCATTCTGTATGGCGTAATTCCTGTTGTTTCATGTACAGTACTGTTGTAGGCAAATACAACGCTATCCACGAATTTGTCCCAGTCTGTTTGATTTATGGAAATATATTTTGCTAGAATGTCTTTAATTGTTCTGTTCATTCTTTCAACCAAACCATCCGATTGAGGGTGATAAGCAGTAGTACGCGTCTTATTAATTTGCAGTAACTTGCACATTTCCTGGAATATTTGGCTTTCAAACTGGCTACCTTGATCGGAGTGTATCTCTTGCGGACAACCATAGCGTTTTATCCATCCTCTGAACATTGTCTCAGCCACGGTTTCTGCTTCAATGTTTCTAAGCGGGAATATCTCGATAAATTTGGTGAAATAATCCGCTATCACTAATATATACACGAATCCATCACTTGTTTTGGGGAAAGGTCCCGCAATATCGACAGCAATTCGTTCAAATTTTACACCACTAAGATGCGTTTTCATGTAAGCTCTTTTCTTCCTAGATGGATTTTCCCGTTCTTCACATATTTCACACGATGACACATAATCATGCACATATCTCCGTAAATGAGGCCAATAATACTGACTTCTGGTAATTTTGTCCAATGTTCGTCTTACACCCATATGCCCTGCTGTATGTGCATCGTGCATTTGCCACATCACTGCGTCTCTTAAATTCATTGCCACACAAATCCTAAATCGTTCGCGGTCATTTTCTATCCATTTCATACACAATACACCTTTATTCACTGTAAGTAATTCCCATCGAGAGTAAAGGAATTTGCTTTCAAATCCAAATCCTGATAATGCTTCGAATGGCAGTTTTACACAGTCTGTATCTTCTTGTGATATTTCCCGGTCTGCTAACTGACTTTTTCGGATACTCTTTAGAGTCAACAGCTCGTCGGGTTGCACTCGCTCTTTAGCGCGCGGAGGTCGATTTGCGGCTCTCTTTGATGTTTTCACAGGTTGGATAGTGTCGTTTAACGAATACACATCGGTCACGTGACTCTGTAAACACATATCGGTAAACAAGGCATCAATCGCAATTACACTGTTATGTTCTGTCTCGTTTTTGTTAAATTCCTTCCGCAAATCGTTAATATGCTGATTTTTATTTTCACTTTCTTCAATTTCTATTGTTGGATCACGCTTGCACTGTTTGCATTTATCTCCTGATGAAGGCATTCGCGGTAGCGCGTCAGCATTTTGATGACGTTTCCCTTGTCTGTGTACTATCTGGAATACGAATGGTCCAAGCTGTTGTAACCATCTAGCTATTTGTCCATCTGGTTCTTTGAATTTATGTAACCATACAAGAGATCCATGATCCGTCCTCAATATAAACTCGCGTCCAAGAAGGTAATGTTTGAAATGCTTCACAAAGTACACAACAGCTAGCATTTCTTTACGTGTCACACAATAGTTCTTCTCTGGGCTAGTCAAAGTACGACTGGCATACGCAATTACTGTTTCTTTTTCATCCTGTATTTGTGATAGTACAGCACCAATAGCGTCATTGCTAGCATCCGTATCTAGAATAAACGTTCCTCCTTTTACATCCGGGTATCCAAGTATCGGAGCTGTGATAAGCTTGGATTTCAATAAATGAAATGCTTCATCACAATCGGTAGTCCAATTCCATTGACTGTTTTTGCTGGTAAGTTCGTGTAAACATTTCGCTATTTTCGCGAAGTCCTTTATGAAACGTCGGTAATACGACACAAGTCCAAGAAAACTACGTAATTCCGTTACATCACGTGGCGTCTGCCGTTCTTGTACTACTTTCGTTTTGCTTGGGTCTGTAGTAATTCCGTTTTCTGAAATGACATGTCCAAGAAAAGTCACTTCCTTTTTGAAGAAATTACACTTTTTCGCTTTTAATTTCAAATTCGCCCCCCCCCCCCCCAAGTCGATCAAACACAAGACTTAAGTTCTTCAAGTGTTCCTCAAAATCACGGCTATACACAATAATATCGTCCAAGTAGAGAACTGTCACATGCCACTGTAATCCACACAACGCCTGTTCTATCACTCTTTGAAATGTTGCAGGTGCATTACATAATCCGAATGGCATCACACGATATTGGTATAATCCGCCTCGAGGTGTTCCGAATGCGGTCTTCTCTTTGTCACTATCTCGCATTGGAATCTGATGATATGCCATATTTAGATCTAAGGATGTAAACCATTTGGATCCAGCTAAAGTGTTCAAATTTTCTGCGATTCTAGTAATCGGATACGCATCCTTTATAGTTTTGGCATTCAATTTCCGGTAGTCTACACATAATCTCCAAGACTTGTCTTTCTTCTGCACTAAAACAATTGGAGATGACCATGGGCTATTTGATTTCTCAATGAGCCCCTGTTCCTTTAGTCGCTCAATCTCTCCGTCTAATATCTCTCGCTTAAAGATAGGAACCCTCCTCACTGGCTCCTTAAACGGTGTTTCATCACTGAGATTGATTCGATGTTCTCCTATATTTGCGCGCTCGGCGGGCATTTTGGGATCTGCAAACACATTTTTCCGACACAATAAAAATTTCTCAAATTCTGCTGCTTGTTCCGTTGACAGGTTTTTGCATCCATCGCGATACATCTCGCATAAAAATTCCGGAATCTCCTCGGAACCGCTTCCATTTTGCACATTACACACATCATGTCTGTGCAAAGGTTCACTTACGTAAGTCACTGGTACAAATAACGCAATCTCCGTGTTCTTCTTAACACTAATTTCCCGGTCGCTCGGATTAAACACACGCACATAAATAACGCTGCTCCTCGCGTTCACCAACACATGTGCAACTAAAAGTCCATATGAATGAATAAATCGCTTCATTGGCACTAATATCCCTTCTCCGATATCAGTATCCGAAATCACTCTTGATTCCAACACAAATTCGTGTCTCGGTGGAATAGCGCTAGTTTCCACAGACAATACGCGACCGCTAAATTCTTGATCATTTCTCATGCGCGCACAATTCAACACAGCACTATCACTGCTATAATCCCATTGGCATTCATATTTCTTCATGAAATCCTGTCCAAGCAAGTTGCACTTGATCCCTCCTACGAACACACGTAAATACACATCAAATTTTCCGAAAGTTAAAATCATTTTCGCAGTCCCTAAGACTTTCAACTCACTTCCGTCAGCTGTTTGAAATTTCTTACGCACGCCCTCAAGTACAGGTCTATCCGATGGAAGGATACTATAATATAAATCCTCCGTGATAAACGTATTTACCGCACCGCTATCTATTTTCCACTCCAACGGCGTCCCTTCTACTAATCCGTCAACTTTGAATCCAGGTTTCCCTTTCACTTTAATTCGACTTCCGGTTTCGCTATTAGGTTCTTCCGTTGTAGAGCTTGAATATAAATGCGTTACAATATCTGTTTGCATTTCGGCATCCAAAACGCGACATTGTAAGTCTTCTGTACTAGGCCTATTACGTGCTGTGACCGACGCATGGCCTACTGCCTCGGTCCATTCTGGTTTAACGTATGATTTCCAGTTTTCCTCCTACCGTTACTATCATTTCCTCTTCCAGCCAAAAACTTCCGGTTTCAGTATTCTGTGTTATATCGGTTTTTGGGCAGTCTCGTATTAAATGACGAGTTGAATTACACTTGTAACACTTTTTCACGTCATTTCCTTGTAGTGGTCTCCTATTTCGGTATCGGTTACTTTGCTGTTGATCCTGGACTTCATAAACTGGTGGTTTATTGTCCTTTTTCTCCTTCTGTGTTTTATTTTCGGTCAAACGAATGCACTCTTCTTGCATAGCTGCAGTTACTGCTTCTTCAAGCATTGTGGGTCGTGTTCTCTTCACAGCTAGCCGAAAATCTTCATTTTCACTACAATTGTCCATGAATGTTTTCATGCTCGATTCCTGTACGTACTCACGATTATCTGGATACGCTCGTCGATATAAATCCTGAATTGCTTGGCCAAAATCTCGGAAAGACTTGGTCTCTTTCTTACGGCGTAATTTTGCTTCTGCCACATAACTTTCTTTCATAGCTTTGTGTCCAAATCTCTCGTCCATAGCCATTTTGAGTCTATCCCAGTTACCACGCTCGGTGTCGGATAACCCATATGCGTATGTCTCCGCTTGTCCTCTCATAACAGTAAAGAAAACCTTTCGCTTTCGGTCATCCTCCCATCCGTTTAGCTTGGCAATATTTTCGAAGTAGCGAATAAATTCACTCCATATATCACTACCATCGCCCTTGAATGTTCGCTTGATAGTCAGCTGGGGTACATGTTCGGTATCTTGTAATGTCCTATCGGTTCTTTCGGGAGAAAAGGTAACCCTCCTCCTTGAAGAGGTAGTCTTCGGTGTTGAGAAATTCTGTGGAGTTGATCGCACTGATGAATGTGCACGGTTTGACGGTCGTTTTACTCCATTTCTCTTAAATGCCAATTTCGCCATTGCGCTCACTATAATGACACATAATAATGTTAATGTTTCAGTAATGAGAAATTCCTTGGTAACATAAGACATCAAAGTTCCTGGAAATTAGGTATACAGGACAGATATACACGCAGTTCCTATGATGAACATTAGACTCCATGTTAGTAAGACAACAATCCAGTTCGAATCGTCTAGTTCATCTCGGACGTTACTCTGTGGCTCCGTAGTCGCTGGGGTACTGGTGTCAATTGGTTGTGAAATATAAGTATCTTCCCTCACCAATGGAATAGTTTCGTCCTCATCTGCATTATCAAACGCATTTATCAGGTTTCGTCTAGCCGACATGGGTTGTAATTCCCTTCTCGGAAATATACCTAGTCCTTTGGGCGTATCCAAGATTCCTTCATCCGGAAAATCCTGGGTTATCTCCATGTCCCGTGGTGAATTTGTTGTTCGGTCTCGGAACATTTTAAAAATCAACGCACAATGTGAAAATATCACAAATAAAATGAATGGATCCACTTTGCTTAATTTCGCACTTTTCGGAATCTAATTCACAGAATATTCACACAGAAATACGCAACACTGTTGTATCACGTTAGAAGTATCTCCGTCAATTAAGCACAACACTAATTCACTTTTATTAACACGAGTTCACAGTAAATCCCATGTATAATAATCACTTGATTGTATGAATATCCATTCCGAATAACACAAAATGACAGTAAAATCCAATGTAAATTACTGAAATGTCACACGTTAATCCTCGGGACTCGATCCCATAACACTGCCACCACTTGTAGCGCTCTCTTCGAGCGGTCGGCCTGCATTAGTTAACGGGCCCGTAATACACACTGCCGGGATCCGCCATTTACTCGTGACACTGTCACCGTGCACACAGGCACATGTAATCCACAATCCTCTCTTTGAATAATTAATATAATCCGTAATGACGACTCTGGCTAAAGTTCACTAATTTATTACACAACACATATAAATCCACACGCATATCAAAATCAAGATAATAAGTGACATAAACATTACGAAGTCAAATAACACACTGTCGCGGACGTTCTGGTCAGCGCCGCTTATATAGCCTTTCACCCCTCCGAGCCGTTCGGAGTGAATCGGAGCGCCTCCGGGCACTCCGGAGGGAATACACAACCTCCGAGATTTTCGGAGTAAACAGCGTACAGTGTAACAGAATCATATGACTAGCTATAATCTATCTATTAACAACATCAACATTAAACATGAAATATCTCGACTACATTTATATTTATAGGTACGCTACAGTGAATGTTGTTACAATTTCCTTTTTTGTGCTTTTAAATATATATATATATATATATATATATATATATATATATATATATATATATATATATATATATATATATATATATATATATATATATATTCATTCATATACAAAATATGTTGCTTATCACATCAGATCATGGATTATGTCCATTAGGTTGATACGAAAACAGCCACTGGAAGGAAGTGCAAACAAGTTGCACAAGATTAATAACGTATACGACCGCCATTTGCACCGATGCGATATTCACACCTACGACGCATTGAACGAATCAGTTAATGCAGAAATGCCTGGGGAATGTTCCGCCATATGCGCAATTAACAACGATGCAAAGCGTCCAATATAGCAGGGCTGTTTGGCTCTTGACGTAGACGTCGTTCTATTTCATCCCAAACATGGCCATAGCAGGCCAGAGTAGCGCATTCACGTCTTGCTGCTGTAGATAGTCAGGAACAACGCGTGGAGTTTGCGTAGTCCTGCTGAAGAAGGACGTTACGCCAATTGATGTGAATGAATGGATTAAAGAGTTGACGTACAACATTTCAAAACTTACTTAAGTATGACTGCAGTCCCCGTGTAGGGATGTTATTATGAAGAATTCAGTTTTATTAATGCCAGTCCAATAATATGATAATACAGAAAATTGAGAATAATACCATAATCTATGTTTAATATGTATACAATTAACACTAAAGAAATGCGCATATATGTACACACATTTATATTCTTATATCTACAATGTAATGTACGACAAATTAAATAAGCAAACTTTAGAACGCTGTTTAAATGAAATTCAGAAATTAAGTTTCTTAGTTGCAAGCTGAGTTGCAGATAGTTGTCCAGATTAAATTAGTGTTTTACATTGTTACCAATATTTGAGAAATAATCGATATCATGCTGCCTTCTTTATTAACTTCTTTATTAAGATCTGATATAATTGTAACGTAGTGTATTGAAAATGGAGATATGTATGAGTATGAGTCGGGTTAAAAGTTACTTAGTAAGCGTTTAACAAATTTCACCGTTAATTAATCACTCATCTGTCGTTCGTTCTCACTTTCGTTGGTATCATTAAGCCATTTCACAAAATTCTAAGGATTAAAAATTATTTGAAATACTCAAATATGTTCTTACACTGTCCTCTCCTAAAGTACAGATTCCCTATTGATATGCCTAATGTGTTCTTTGTATGATACGAATCCATCGCTGATATGAGAACTTGAATATGCCTTCCATCAGTTAGATGTTCACCGATATGAATAAAACCCACTTTCTTTTATATATATATATTATCATTTATTGAATTAGGATGCTGTCACACTGTTATCTCTCCAATGCGCACTGAAAAATAAAAAAAGATTCAAGTAGTGTGTAAAGATTTTTTTTTTTTTTGTGAATGAAAGCCGCAGTTTGCAATTTGATCTGGTGCCGATGTATATTCAATAAGTTTATCATAAAAGCAAATCTGTAGGATACACATCCTGAAATTAAATGCATCAAAATTACCAAAGTCAAAAAACAAACCATAGGGTATCAACTTAAGAAACATATTTAAACCATCAAATGCAAGCGAGACCTGGGAGGATGCTCATCTCCAGCTTGCTAGAGACATCCATTACTTACATGTAAGTCCAGTAGCAAAATATATATGTACACAATAAGGTCAATAACTTGTTTTTGTTACTTTCATTTTTTTTTTGTAATTTTCTTTATTTCTGAAGGGAAAGCATACAAATATCTGACAGAGTCGTATGACAAATGTCATCAGAGACAAAAAAGCAAACCATAAAGACATAAAAAGATGTCACACACACACACACACACACACACACACACACACACAAATTCAATTGTAATGCAGTTAAGGCGACGATTTTTGGACGGTCAATTGAAATAATAATAGCTACTCAGTTGATGTGGTTAAGAAGAAATGTTTATTGCTTTAAATAAACAGATCGTAACTTATTCCCTGGACCAATTCATAATGGAATCATAATAAATATGAATATCCACCAACCGGATAAAATATTACATTCTATGAAAACATCATCTTACCAAGATTCAAGATTTTATTTTTTCTCATTCGTTGTACATAACAACATGGAGAACATATACATAAATAATTTGATCATAATCATCACCCATGCGCAAATTATTCACATGAATATGCATGTACATCACAATATTGATAATAAATATCGATAATAAATATTATTAGTATATACATTTAACCCGGAGGGTTGACTCTCTCATTAACAAGCTGTATATATTTACATAATTTTAACAGCAAAGTTTCATTTTTGATGCAAATAAATTGTGAAATTTTATAATATTAGGTCTTATATAAAACATTTCTGGTATATAATCACGTCTAATATCGTTAAGAGCTGGACATATAAGAACATAATGCATTTCATCACCAATATCAGTATTACAGAAATGGCATTTCTTTTTATCTCTATCTATATTTAGCCATCTTCCAGTTTCTATTGGTAATTTATGGTTAGTTGTTCTAAACCTTATAATTTTGGCATTTAAATATTGAATTAGTAAAAAGTCTATAAATAATACCTTTAGATGATTCCTTACATAACGATGACCAATTTTGGATAAATTGATCTTTCAACTTTTGCTTTATTTGACATATAATCCAATTACTATTCAAGTTGTTCACATTATGTAAAACATTTGATATACCACAATTGTCTAATATTTTCTTAAGATTTAAAAACTATTTAGATTGATATCCATTGTTACACTTATGTACAAGTAATTTGTAACACTGAAGAGACATAAGTTGTCGAAATGCGCATATGGTGCACTAGATTTTAAAAATATATATGTTCTATATTTATTTAATATAACAATATTTTTCATTCTTCCCATGCATCATTCGACACCAAAAACTGACAATTCTTGATTGTATAAGTAAATGCAGCAACATCAATACTTCACAAAAAAGTTCTGAAGTATTTAAATATTGTTTACACGTATGTGTGCTATATATCAGTGTACCCATTATTTAACAACCCAGTATGCGTGCATTATACGGTGCATATAACGTTCAATTCATATTGTTTAAGTGATATATGAATAGATTTAAAGAGGATATAGATGAAAATTTAATGAATAGAAAACCTGGTATTAATCTCCGTCATTTATTTATAGGGTTTTGATATACCGAAAAATAAAATCTCCGTGTCTTCATTTCTTTACAATAAACATTTAATTCCATATCGACAAGAAAGGATTACATCCTTATCACCTGCTATCGAAATGCGTGAAATTTGCCGACTAAGGTTTTTGCTTGCTTTAGCTCTTTATCCATGACTACGAAAAAAACTCCAGAAATTCCAATCGCAACGTAACTTTATACATCCTAAGAAAGATTTTGCTTTTGTTGTTTCCCAGATAGATGGGTCAGAGTAAAGGTATCTCAATTTTTCGTCTAACAGATGTTTCGCATACATTGCGTTGCAATAAACCCATTAATCAATTTTCAAAGTACAAATCCAATATATTGTTCCGAAATCCACAACTCAAAGTCGAAGGAACACGACAATACATATGTATATATAATATAAACAAGCACGAATCTCTGTCAAAACAGAGGTCGGATCAGGTGCCATGGAGGAGTAAGCATCCCCTGCCGACCGGTCACACCCGTCGTGATGCCATAAGTATAAGCGAAATAGGAAACGGCACAGCCGTAGTCAAACTAGCTATATGTCATAAGCAGTAAGAATACTGCTGTATAATATAGGTAATACATATGGTTTAGTTACTGTGAAATAAGGAAGTCAACATGTCAGACAACGATACATCATATGAGCAAATAAGGTCTTTATAACGACCGTAAAATTTGCGAAATGTTGACATAAGTCCTGATATCTCATATCCTTGTTTCAGTAACCAAGTAATTGGCTTTGATAAATGAAAGAGCAATACTCAGATGACGCTCGCGCATATCGAATCAATTGGGATGCATAAACACCGTACGCAGGTGATAAAGGAATGTTGCTACTAGTATATGGAAAGTTAACAATGGGGAAACTAAAGTCATCACGTTTGTCATAAATTGAAGTAAGTTTACCATCTCGGTCGACATCAATAAGTAGATCTAAATATGATGCACATGAATTGGATATTGTAGTGTCCTTAATTTCAAGTTCTTCAAGTCCCTTTGGATATATTGTACGTATGTTTCGAAGTTTTTGTTATTTATAGATAGTACATCATCAATATATCTGAACGTAAAAATAAAGGACAAGGCCATTTGCTTCTAATTTTGACTTATAGGATTTTGTATAAAGTCAATTTCGTACGACGAAAGGAACAAATCGGCTAGCAAAGGAGCACAGTTAGTCCCCATAGGGATTCCGATGGTTTGTTGGAAGACCTGGTCACCGAACACAACAAATATATTGTCAATCAGAAAGTCCAGCATGTTTTCATGTCATTTTCAGAGTACTTATATTTAGATTCAGAGTGCTTTTTCACAAAATATGTATCTGGATATCCTATAACAATACATTTATATCTGCGGGAACCCTTTTTGGTGAAAACAAAAGTTATCAATAATTCTAAAGAGCCTGTTTTTCAATTTATCAATAGGTATGGTAGTATAAATGGTAGAAAACAGATAAGTCTTAATGAAGTTAATAGTTGTCAGATTTTGAGATTTTAAGTTTTCCAATAATTCTTGGAGTTCTTTTGGTATCCAAAACTGATTAACACCACTACGAGAGTACATCATATCAGAGTACGTCTAAAGTTTCTCCTTAATTGCAGATAATATTTTGGTAAGGAGGGCTGATAGAGGTTTGATGGAGCATTTATTAGATCCTGCAATGAACCTATGTTTATATGGATCTTTGTGTAATTTAGGGATCCAATATAAATAGGGTTACTCGAACTCACTATACTCAGTACATAAGTTAAAAGTACTCAACACTGATTTATGATTATTAACAATTTCATCTAGTGAGAGTGTAGAGCGAGTGTAAGTGGGATTTCCTGTAGATTTGTTAATGCCAAGTTCCTCTAAAAGACAATTTATATACAACGCCTTGCAAATAAAAACGATATTGTTCGAGGCTTTATCAGCTGGTACTAACACATATTTGTCATGAATTCTTTCGAGAACTTCTCTGACTCTTGGGTCGTCGAAGACCGACGGATGACTGGTCTTCATGTTCCTTTTTAAATTACTAATACTTGTGAGTATCAAACCTCTTACACTTTTTACCCATTCTGACAATTTCAAAGTGGAAATGAATTCGATTTGTTCACCAAATCTCATAAATATAAATGTGATATTAAAAGATACAATAAAGAAACTGACCAACCGCGATAGATAGTTCTGGTGGCACAGTGTTTGCTGATTCTTTGCTGGATGTCTTTCCAGTTTACAGTATGTTGTCACCACAATGGCGACGATTACTACAACAGCAGCTACACCGCCGACGACCGCTCCATTATAGTGAACGCTACTATAAGAAAAAAGTTTGAATCATTGATTTTAGTTATTGTAAGGGGCCAAAATACCCGACAAACCACATTTTGCCAGAATTTTCATTATGACATTTACGCTTGAAGTCACAATCATATGACGCAAATATAGACGTTCATACTCTTATTTCTCAAAATGCAAAATGGTCTGCTATAACTTGAACTAGTTCCATCAACATCAACTATAGGTTCTCAATAAAAGCAAGGCGTTGATAAATTCCATGGAAACAACCAGTAACAAAATTCTTCTAACTTCCAACTGGAGGGTATTAATAATCATAACCAGTGTCAAACCTTCGACAGAATGTCACTATACACTGCCTTATTGTGGATGATATTTTGCATTTTCGTAACAGGTCAACATATCCCAATGACCGTTGCAAATCAAATTCAATACTTTAACCAAAATCACTCATCTCACACAGACGGACATACAGGGTAATATTCTAGTTCTGTAAATCCCTCAAAACTAAAGGATATGTTGATTGAGAAAAGGGTGGGATTATACATAAACATACCGTAATAAATTCGTTACCTATATGTATAGCAGACCAGAGCTCTTATCTCTAACAAAATACTGTCGCATTCGTTACCGGATCCGTAGTTCAGGGATTGACTAGGAAGGCAAATTCAACAGTAAATAATTTATTGAAAAATATTCAGGTCCTCATTCATGCATTAATAACACATTGAATAAATATTCAGAATAATGTCTTGCCTAACTACAACTATTCAGGGTTCAAAACAGGTAAGAATAGGGTTAGAACCTTACCTACTAGACTAAGGTTATCTATAAAGAAGAGGGAGATAACTCTATTTTTATCTACAAAATATGTGCTTACAGCTTTACCAGAACTCAACTTATTTTGAGCAGGCAAGCTAAACTGCACTTGGGACTTAATAAGTTTAATAATTCAAATATGTACACAACAGCTGCCAAAGACAACAGAAGTTCGAACAGGCTAGCTAAACTGCACTAAGGACTAAATAAGATATGTTCTATGTTTGTTATAACCACTAGGCCGGTGTCACTGCTGGTGGACTGATAGTACTCGAGGGCATCATAAGTCTATTTTTCAGTGCTTTTGTACTGACATGAAATATATACTTAAAATGGTCCGTCATGAAATTATGTAAATCACTCTAAAACTAAGGAGTATCTCCCTCATGCATAGCTCTGTCCTTAGATTGATTCTTTGGCTCACTTTTTCGATCATTTTGGTTTTAATACCACTCTTCAAATATTTACATAATATGAGAATTCCAACCATTCGGCCACGAGCATCACTGAAGAGACATAATATGTCGAAATGCGCATCTGGTGCACAAAATTAAAAGGTATATATGTTCTATATTTATTATTACCACTAGGCCGGTGTCACTGCTGGTGGACTGATAATCCCCGAGGGCATCATAAGTCTAGTTTTCAGTTCTTTTGTACTGACGGTCTACTTTTCAGTGCTTTTGTACTGACATGAAATATATACTTAAAATATTCCGTCATGAAATTACGTAAATCACCTTAAAACCAAGGAGTATCTCCCTCATGCATAGCTCTGTCCTTAGATTGATTCTTTGGCTCACTTTCTTGGTAATTTAGGTTTGAATACTGCTCTTCAAATATTTATATAATATGTAAATTCCAACCATTCGACCACGAGCATCACTGAAGAGACATAATTTGTCGAAATGCGCATCTGGTGCACATAATTAAAAGGTATATATGTTCTATATTTATTACAACCGCTAGGCCGGTGTCACTGCTGGTGGACTGATTCCTTTCTTTATCCAGGTTGGCCGACAGACTGTTTTATGATCTATTTTTATCGAGTGACTTAAGATTTCACAAGAGGCTGTGGGAGGATGTTCAGAGATTTCCACTAATGTATAAATGACCTCCCCATTTTTAAAGTTTATTAAAGATCAAAATTTTCCATGTGGCTTTATGCACTGGATCTGAACTTTTTTTTAACCTAGGGAAGTTTCAGACCTTTTGCAAATGAATATATATGTGGGACCCCTATTCCCTCCAAGTGTTTGTCATTAACCATAATTTTTCTTTTCATTTTGTCTTTTTTCACACTCCATACGAATTTAAAGTCATGAAGCCTTTTGAATTTTGTCTAAGGCAGTGGCTCTAGGGATAGGCAACAAAAAATTATACACATTTATTTTATCTTTCAGTCTATGTTTTATGCATTTATTTGAGATGTAAAGAGGAATTATAATGGTGTGAAAGTGTTAGCTTTCCTTTTGGACACCCTGCAGCAGGGTTTTGATTCATCGCTGTGCTTGGTAGTACGACTGTTAAAATAAATAGATGAGGGGACAGCGGATCACCGTGATGAACCCTTCCACATGTTTTGAAGATATAAAGGTAAATATATTTTTCCCAAATTACAAAAATAATGTCGATGTCAATGTTTTAATGCATTTTATTTTTCCACGACAATATGCTTAAATAAAAACTGTTGAATCGACCTGAGGATAATACACTTTAATATGCCATTATCGTATAGATCTAGTAAGGAGAAAATCTACAAGTCGACTGCCATTGCATTGGGGATCGTGGGGCAATGGATGGTTTATCTATACTCCTTCCGAGAGCCCTCTGAAATTATCACCCTGCAGACTGTCTGACAATCAGAAATCAAATAGCCTAAAGTGAGTTACTTTAGCCCTCTGCTATATGGGATATAATGGAGAAAAGGGACCGAGGGCCACACGTTAAATAATGTTCCCATCAGACAAACGTGACTTAACTACGATTTTGCTTTTTAATTTGGTTCAATGAATTACAACAGAACAAAAACTCACAAATGGTCAATTCAAATTACAAAACTATATGGGTTTTTTTCTAACAAAATGAACCATAATTAGTCTAATATAAAACATACTGTAAAATTTGATATCTAATCCCCTAAGCATATAATTTAATGACATAGATGACAAAAAAGGAGGTTAATGTTTGGTGCTTTATGTAAGCCTTTTGGATGAATTATCTACTAATTCTATTGATGAATTTACTAACGGAGTGGTATCGTTGTCCTTGAACTCGTAGTAGTATGTGTAAGAGTATTTACTGCAGCATGGATCATTATAGCGTCCGTAGGCAAATCCACAACATACCTCAGAGTCATAACAGTGGTGCTTGTTGGTGCTGGAAAAGTAGTAGCTGCCGATGTAGGCGCGTAAGGTTTTATAATAGTAGTTGTAGTAATACGCTGGACAGAAATGTACTGCTGTAGTATCTGAATAATAGGAAAAGAAATTAATATTTTATTGAGAGTAAAAGTGAGAACATCAAGTGGAGTGGGCGTTTCGCGTTTGAAGGCGCCAACAGACAGTTAGATTCTCAGCTTTGAGGAATTCGTGTCTACCCCAATCTTCTTTACTGACGCAAAGCAATTTCTGTATTTGTAGTAAGTAAATTCTTTCTGGAAGACAATGCCAGAGACCTCTCACCTCCTGTAAATATATGTTATTTAATGTTTTAGACTACCTTGTTTGAAATGTATAGGCTTGGAATTGTTGTAGTGTAAGTATAAAAATATAAAACAATTAACAGCTAGAAGAATAATTCTTGAATTGCCCGTGCATACTAGAAGGTATTCTAAATATTTTTAAATACGGAGGGTACCTCACACAGAAATATGGGCGCTCTGTTTAATTCCCAAGGCGCATAACCATATGGTTCCAACATTTCTTACAATTATTATTGTCCGTAGCAGTACACGGATTATACGCAATACTATTATACTTTAACTTAATGTCGGTTACAAATCACATCAAATTAATTTCCCTTCCATGAAAATCATAGAACCAATACGAACAAGAATTGACAAGTAATAAGCAGGAGAAATATGAAAGCTCTACCTCGTACGACTCAAAAGTTATAACCAATTTAAAGCTTTTGAAATGTAGGCCAAAAGTTACGGTCAAGGTCAGGATGTCAACGACCTTGGTATATTTGAAAGGGCTTTATTCATGGAGTATGCATGTCAAATATGAAGTCTCTCTCTCTCTCTCTCTCACGGTTCTAAAATAATGGCGAAGGTTAAAGTTGACAACAAACAAACGCACAGACAGGACAAAACTAAAAAGCACTTCATCTATGGCATAAAAACACATTATACTCAATCAATGCAAATAAATACTTAGAAGAAGAAGGCATATTTAACGTACCTAAATACCTCTCCTGTAGTGAAAGAAAGGGGGAATATTCTACTTACACGGAAGCGTAATTAAAAGTGTATTTTAAGAACCGACATTCATCGTATCCTCAGTTTGTCCTTAAGAAGATGTTTTTCTTTCTTTTTTCCCCTTTATTTCTGTTACATTGGTTTATAATCTCTACAACGAAATACCTTATTTGTACACCTTCCACAATTTCTGTCTCTAAAAGCACTGTTTGGTAACGTGTCTATAAATGAAATTAAATTATTTTCTGGCTGTTCAACGTTTCTGTTCTTTTTATTACGTTTTGGAAAGAGAAGTACTTAAATAAGGTACCTAGTAAACCATTAGAGATAACCAATTTAAATAAAATATCTTAAACTAAAAACGTTTGAAACTTAAGAATATTTCAGTGTCATTTAATGTGTTCTTTTTTGTGTGTATCGCAGTCAATTCAATATATCCTTGAGAAAAGAAAAATGTACCTAAATATTTCTTCTATGATGAAAAAAGGGGAGGAATAATGTTATTCTAGTTTCAGGGGTGGGTAATTGAGGTTGTATAAACAGAGTTATTATACGCTGCCTTATGGACGCAATTTAAATTAATTACTCTGTTTCTTTCAGCACTCCTCGTTTGTTCTAAGTCACGTTTTTTACTTACACACCAAAAAGGAACTGTAGTGACAGTAAATTAAAACATTGTGTACTTGTAAGTGAAATGAGAAAATATTGAACAATATTATCACTGCTCTTTACTTTAAAATATGGTAGAAATGTTTTCATGCAGACCCAATTAACAACACCAAAAGCGTATATTGAAGCCGGTGGCATTACTCCATGTTAGTGTATATTTGACGCCTCTCACGATAGACTTAATCGGTTACCAAATCACTTGGTATCACGCTTCGCTCGACTGATTTCAGTCCCGAAGCTGTTGAATTCAGTCAACCGAAGTGTGATACCACTAGATTTAGTTTTCATTTTAAGGATCCGCCAGTGCAACAAAACTATCCCTTCATCTCATTAAAACTCGACCTGTCATAACAATCATTTATTCCTTTTCTTTTTATCTATCTACCATAACGACTGTAAGAACACAAAAAGCATGATAGATAATGTTTTAATGAGATTGAATGAAACAATATGATATATAAAACATATTAATGGAAAATACTTTTTTATTTTATCTCTTAACAAATTTAAATACTGACTTTTACTTCTTTTTCTCCACTTTGAATAATAACTGTTTTAATTAATGTTTGATGGCAAAACGATGCGTAATACATTATCTGTGTCAGTGTTAAGTTCTATGTGGCTTCTGCACTTCCTCGGTTTTTGGTAATACATTAACTTGTAAATTCACTGTTTACCTGCATTGCTTTTGAGGCATGCTCTTGAAAAATTATAACTTTTGTGTTGCCATGATTTTTCGCAATTGTGAATTGTTCCGAATGCGCTCGTCTATGATCCTCCATGCCCCTGAATCCGAACTGTTTGCAATTATAGAAAAATACCCCATTCACAATCCCCTGTGTCGTGTTTGTACTAATAGCACCTGAAATGTAATATATAACAGTATATATAACCTATACGTACCCTAAATCATATGACTCGTACAATGTGTTTTCTTTCTATCAATATTTATCTAGATCTATTTATTACTTACAAAATTTTAGCTCATATATAATTTTAAGTGTATGATACCTGTTACCCAGAGTTTATTTTCGTTATCCGCGGTTATTTCACCTCGGTGAGTAAGAACCCCATTGCCTTAGGAACACTATATTGCTCCAAGATGTTTTGATTCGTACGATTTCTATTGTGGGCCCACGACGTCCAAACATTCATGGCAAACTTATTGTTTCTCTGCGGCACACCTCGTTTCGCAACATGATCAACATCATCCTTCCCTACCGGAGCTCCGAATCTTTGATTATTATTATTATTATTATTATTGACATCACCTTCTTTTGAAAAAAAGAGTTTGAGTTGCAATATTCTCCAAATTGTCATCAACTTTTTCTAAAGCGAAATTCCCAAAATCGACATATTCGTCGTTTGTATCCATGTTGGAGACAAATGTGAGATATACTTACAATTCATAATTAGTTTTTGTTCGAGATGTCAAGTATACACTAAGAAAGTTACAGAATACTTCTCTCGTTCCGCGTGATTTAGTAAACTCCTCCATATCGCTCGGAGTTTACCAAATCACTTGGTAACTCAAAACTATTCTCTAACCTATACATTGAACATGAGCGAATATTATAACTATAATAGTATAGCTGCTATGCACTTGTTGATTTAACAATTAATATTATACTTAACATTAGGCATGTTCTATATATGTGAAAGAGGACACGCATGACTCGTTTCCAAAACAAAAAGAGGCACTTCCGTTTTGCGGAGATTTTACCTAAAAATATTTATTTTCAATACTTCTGTATTTTTGGAGGCTTACTAAAGTCTTAAATTTTCCCTTAATTACAAAATTCATAACTCTTACCCCACAATGTTGTAGTAAAATTAACTTGAAAAATGACTCCAGAATAATTCATTCATGAACGGTGACTCCGCCCATTTGTTCCTGCATATATATTGGAGCAAAACATCCGATATTCCAAGTGATAGGTCATTACTGCTCAAGTGTGTAATTTGTAACTTCACAATGCACTTGGTAAACTTTTTGGTGAATATGTATTAGAGATTGTAGTTGTACATACGATCTTTATATCTTGGTACTGTGACACACATAGTATTTATTTTATTATCGTTTTATTATGAACTGGTCCAGACAAGTGCATAAAAGTATATTACAAATTTATATATAAAACCCACTGAGCCAGAACCTCTCTTCAATGTGTGCAACAAATTCACCCAAAGCAGTGAGAATTCGTTTTCATACCAACGTCTACGTAGCATGCGATCTCCCGTTTTAATATCTTATCCGAAAGACGGGAATACACCAAACTCTCGAACGATTTGAATTCAGTATATCACCATAGTAAAAAATGCTGGTAGATAAAGATGAGATGCTATGAAATAAGCATTTTTCTACCAAATAAACTCGCAGTATATATATATATATATTTTTTTTTTTCTTAGGAGTTAATTTCAAAATACATTTAAGTGAATTTGTGTAGAATATAAGCCAATGATTAAAAGCCTTTAATTTCATTCTTTAACTGTCTACGGTCTTTTTTTTTTTTTTTTTTTTTATGTTTTTTTGTTTTACATTCTTGTTGTTGACTATGTAGAGAGCAGTCATTTCAAATAATTGTTTTAGTTCAAACGTTGACGTTTTCAACATGTTTTGTCATGGATTCACTTGGGAGGGGATGATGTTTTAACTATTGAACGGGTTTATCCATCAACGTATAGTGTAACATTATATTGCACTGATTAAGATGTGCCATATCACTGACTGCTCTGCACTGTTGATCTCTGACTATATATATAGAGATCAAGGATTAACAGACTCATCAAGTTAAGAGGGTATAAATTTAACATATGCACGAATACTGTTTTGGCATGAAAGAGGTTCATATATTGGGCCTCTTCGGTGTGTTTTTCTTTATTTATTTATTTACTTTTTTTTTTAAATTTTTTTTTAAAGGGGGGATCTTTAAGGTCTCAAGGCAGACTAGTTTTTATACTAATTGAGCTGCCTTCGGTATATAAAGAATTTATTATTATTATTGTTACTATTATTATTATAATTAGTTATAAAGTGATATCAACATCCTTGTTCTGCTCGTATCATAGGTAGTCCCTGATAACAGTTAGTGAGGCGTTATCTTCTCTGAAAATGTTTAGGCAAGATCGTTACAAAGACCCTACTACCGTGTTCGTGAAAGTGAAACACTTAGGGAAAATTCTTCAATAGACTGTAGAGACTATAGGTCCTTGTAATTATCTCAGTCATAAACCGTCCATGTCAAAGGCGTTAAATTGCTAGATAGGTTATGGTCATCAGGGTATCTAGATCGAGAATGGCCAGATAAATGAAAGTCAGTTTGGTCAGACAGGCCGTTCTCAGCAGGGTCTCAAAATTGGACATGATCAGCAAGACTGATTTCGGTCTTTGTAATTCCACTTATTAAACATAATCTGACACTGATTCATTTACTCCAATGAAATATATTAAGTAGTGTGTTATTCAACACGATACTGGAAGTAGGAGTTATAGAACGTTCCATGTGTGAATGAACGTCACCACGAGTTTTTATTCGGTAACGTAATAGCATGTAAGGCTGGGCTTTGGTTTATCCAATGCACCGGCTATATATATATTAAAAAATTGCACTGAAATAAAGCACTAGCATGATCTTGGCAAACATTCGAAAAATGCATAGAAAATGGCACCTAATTGTTCGAATGCTTTATGTCCTTTGGTCTTCAAATAATATGACTCGTAAATGTAATCTGATTAAAAAAACGTACAGAAAAGAGGCAGAGACGTTGTGTAGTTTTGGTAATAACCATAAAACTTTCATGAAGAATTTTGCATCCTTATATGCAATCACTGGGCAAAGGGGAAAAACTGCATTGGGTGAGAACGATTTCACTCTTATACATTCAACATTGGTGTCAGGAATTTGTTTCAATACTTGATGTGTGCAACCTTGTAGTTTTTCGGTTTCGTTCACCGCAAGCTCTAAAAACTGACACATAGCATGCTGGTTCACCTTTGGAAAAAATTGTTTTTCAAGGGATCGTTACCAATGACTGAGGAAAATACTTCCTACATATTAATGATTGTGAATTTACTCGCCAATTGGGTGGAATTTATTATTTTACTATCTCAGAGTGCTCAACAAACCGACAAAGCTACTATAGATAAGTTATTTTCGAGATTTGATATTTTTTTTCAAATATTTTAGGATGGGAGTGCCAGTTTGAAAATAGACACCAACCTTAAACTAGAGCTACCCTTTTCAGATCAGTAAAGGTCCGGTTTAATGTTACCTGTAATTGATGTTGTACATTGTTTGGTAAGAAGGACTCCTACTCGATGGGATGAGTATTCATCTCAGCAAGCTGAAGTAGTACAAGTTTACTGCCAATATACTCATTTTAGGAAGAGAAGAAAGTCAGTTCATGGGTCTGCTTTGTCCAGGACTAGCTGATAAGTCAGATAACTCTTAAAGGGACACTGATAGATATGTATCAACATTAATATCAATACTGGACTTACTCATGTGACATTCTGCAGACTAGTGACCTTGGTTTCCAGTTTGCAGTACTAATTTGCTGACCCAAAGTCTTGGGTTTCTAATTTGCAGACCTGGTGTTTTATTCATTAAGAAACTTATGGCTAAGAGTAAAATTGAGACCTTTAATAATAAATATAATTTAATTGAGTGCAGACTCGCGACCAATCGTTATAAACGTATTTCTACTAGACAATGTCAGGAATACATACAGCTTCAATTAATTATGTGAACTGCACATAACTTGTAAAAAATTCAAATGATTGTATAATTTTTGAATAATGGTAAATGATTTTGCAGCTGAGATTCGGTTATCGCTCCTTATACACAAGAGTGAACTTCTGGTTTCAAAAAGCTTTCATCACTGTCACTGCATTTACCCCTCTATCACATCTCTGTCACGACATAAATCTAAGGAATGCGATTACTAATCTTTCAAACACGGTAGCGACATTTTGGGATGGAACATTGATCCCCTTTATGATAAATCAAGTCATCGCTTTTTATTAATACACCTAACTTCCCATCACTCATTGAAAAAGATAATTACCTTGTGGATATAAAACTAGTAATTTCAATATACCCAATATAGCATATACCAGCATTTTTCTTTTCGGAGATCAAGTTGCACCTTCAACCTGAGAAATATGTCTTCTTTTGTTCATATTAATTAATACATAATACTGATATATCTGTTCAGATCACCTTGGTATATTCGGTTTATACAGGAACATTTAACCTCTTTAGACCGCTTCATTAGTCCATGCTGATGGTTGTCTTCACGTCAAGTATTTAATTTTATTGTTGATTTTTCCTCTGGAACGCTCAATGGAAACTCCCTTTAAAAAGACTATTTAAGCTTTGTCAGTAATATGATTTGTTTTGACTTACATAGGACCAAAAGTAGGAATATATAATTTGTAGGGATAAGACCGACGGCCCAACAACTTAACATATTATACTTACTTTCAGTCCGGAATACGTCAGAGGCAAACTAACGAATCAAGAATATCAGTCTTCGTCAGGAAACTATGTCACCAGACTCACCACATTTTCGGAGTTGAGCTAAACGCTTTTGGTACAATCTAATTAAAACCATATCTTTATTCCACTTTTCAATTTGTCCTATTGCGGATAAAGATCTGGCGAAACTCCGTAAGGGGTCATGTTCTGGCGAACTCTTATTTTCAGCCAATCAGTAGACCGGCTATTCATTCCTAGGAATGAAATTAACATCCACAACGTGCGTGACCCACAAGGTAGATTTTGAACAGAGTTTATTACATATTGCGTCACTATCACGTGCCTAGCCGAGTCATTGATTGGCTATGGGAAATAACAGTTTCGGTGACTGAAACGTCATCAGATTTCACCAGAACATGACCACTTACGGAGTTTCGCCAGATTTTTATCCGCAATGGGATGAATAGAATTCTAAGCGGAATAAAGATATGGTTTTAATCAGATTGGCTTTTGGTAGAAACCAGTTGCAGGTGTAACAATTTTAAAGAATTGTTGACTGAAATTAACTGTTAGTATATATTGAATACATAACAAAATAGCGCTCTGTGAATGCCAATGAATTCCTTCTTAATTCCCCTTAATGAAGCAACAAATGAAAAAGAAACTGAAACTAATCAGAGTTTTTAACATACGTTTGTCGGAGAAATCTGCATGTTATAACAAGACAAACTGTTCCGAAAACCGTCACGTGATCCATCCCTTATACGATTTATGTTATAGTTAAGCAAATGTGACCCATTATGAATATATATATATATATATATATATATATATATATATATATATATATATATATATATATATATATATATATATATATATATATATATATATATATATATCAATTGCTCGACAGAAGAGGTGCTTATGTGTAAATATTTATCTACTGATATATTAAAACCGTATCTAGCAAAGTCTGACACCCGTCGTGCAATCGTAATAACTCGTCCATTTCCGTACGCAAATATTTTTCTAAAAAATGGCTATGGTGTTCCGATTGTCCGTCGTGTTGATATACAAATGTAGTGGGAGGCTATCTACCCAGGAGCCTACTATTTACATTGGTGATCTGTTATGTTGGAGGCTCTCTATCCTTAGGCCTACTGTATTGGCGTTTTGTGAGTTCCTGTCAGATTTTTCATTTGTGAAACTGAAAATGTGGTTCCACCGAAAAAGCTACTCAATGCTACTTAATACCTCGTTATAAATGTAGGTATTATATTCAATTAATTCACTTTGAGCGATAGTAAGAATAAATAGAAAAATCAGCTTGATATTAAAATTACATGTTGTAAAATAGTATATAATATTATTATTACATTATGCTGCTGTTCCATAGAACAATTATTTATTCACTTAAATAATAACACCTTTAAAATGTAGCTCTTGCTCTTTATTGATATATGTATTATGTATATATATTTATAAGTATGTAAATATTTACATTTTATTGATTTTGTATTATTCTTTGCATTTGCAGTTTTAATTTGTAAGAAGGGTATGTTTTTCAGCTAGAATATAAGTATTTTATTTAATTATTTTCATTTAATTCAACACAACCTATATTGTCAGAGCTTAGTGTAAGAAAGATAACTTAAACAAAACGTCAAAATAACAGGAATTATTGGGAAAGCGGTAAATAGTTTTGGATCCATATTATGCACTGAGATTTCATCGTGTTGGTCGACCACAGTAATATGATGTCCAACCTGAAATTCCGAATTTGCTAAAGGTAATAATAAATAAATAAATTAATTAATTAATTAATAAAAAAAGAAAACAACCTCCAAACAAAAAACCCAAGTAACTTAAAACAAAAACACACCCACCCCCCAAAAAAGAAAGAACCAAACAAACAAAAATCAAAAACACCCCCCCCCCCCTCCAAAAAAATACACACAACAAACAAGAAATCAAATCAAAACAAACGAACAAAGGGATGCTCATAAAATGTTAAAGTTGCTTCACGCTTCGTACATATTACATGTATGCATAGGCTTAATAAAATATACGGTGATGACATCTTGTATGTTATAATGATGGGCAATCTTAACAAACTTGTGGTGGTAGCATCACATGGGCAATCTTAACAAACTTGTGGTGGAAGCATCACATGGGCACTCTTAACAACATTGTGGTGGAAGCATCACATGGGCACTCTTAACAACATTGTGGTGGAAGCATCACATGGGCAATCTTAACATCATTGTGGTGGAAGCATCACATGGGCACTCTTAACAACATTGTGGTGGTAGCATCACATGGGCAATCTTAACAACATTGTGGTGGAAGCATCACATGGGCAATCTTAACAACATTGTGGTGGAAGCATCACATGGGCACTCTTAACAACATTGTGGTGGTAGCATCACATGGGCACTCTTAACAACATTGTGGTGGTAGCATCACATGGGCACTCTTAACAACATTGTGGTGGAAGCATCACATGGGCAATCTTAACAACATTGTGGTGGAAGCATCACATGGGCACTCTTAACAACATTGTGGTGGAAGCATCACATGGGCACTCTTAACAACATTGTGGTGGTAGCATCACATGGGCACTCTTAACAACATTGTGGTGGTAGCATCACATGGGCACTCTTAACAACATTGTGGTGGAAGCATCACATGGGCACTCTTAACAACATTGTGGTGGAAGCATCACATGGGCACTCTTAACAACATTGTGGTGGAAGCATCACATGGGCAATCTTAACAACATTGTGGTGGTAGCAGGTAGCATTACAAGTGAAATCATTATAAACATTATGGTAGTACATTGTAGCTTTACATGGGATGAGATAACGAAAGAGAGAGAGAGAGAGAGAGAGAGTGTGTGTGTGTGTGTATGTGTGTGAGTATGTGTGTAGGTGTGTATGTTTGTGTGTGTGGCTCCTCAACACAATTCAATTGGACTGATTGACTGCAAACTCTATGTTAGTTCCTGCCAGAAAGTGAAGTGTATGCTTTAAAATTAGGTGAAGTTCATAGAATATTGTTTTACCTGTACCAGCTCCATCAACTATACGGAGAAAAAACCATCTGTGCAAACTCCCCAGCTATACCGGGAAAAAACATCTGTGCAAACTCCTCAACTATACGGAGGTAGAATCACCTTCTGTGCAAACTTGTCGGTTATACGGAGGAAGAACCATCTTTGTACGCCCTTTCAGGTATATGGAGACAGAATCATCTGTGTAGTCTCTATCACCTGTGTAGGTGCTATCAACTATATGGAGGTAAAATAGGCTGTGTAGGCGCTATCAACTATACGAGGTGAAATCATCTTTGTAGGCGCTATCAACTATACGGAGGTGGAATCACCTATGTAGGCTCTATCGAACTATACGGAAGTGGAATCACCTGTGTAGGCTCTATCGACTATATGGAGGTGGAATCACCTGTGTAGTCTCAATCAACTACATGGAGGTGAAATTACCTATGACGGCGCTATCAACTATATGGAGGTAGAATCACCTGTGTAGGCTCTATCAACTTTATAGAGGTGGAATCGCCTGTGTAGGCCGTATCAACTATATGGAGGTGGAGTCACCTTTGTAGGCGCTATCAACTATATGGAAGTGGAATCACCTGTGTAGGCGCTATCAACTATACGGAGGTGGAATCACCTGTGTATAGGCTCTATCAACTATACGGAGGTGGAATTACCTTTGTAGATTCTTTCAACTATATGGAGGTAGAATCACCTTTGTAGGCGCTATCAACTATATGGAGGTGGAGTCACATGTGTAGGCGCTATCAGCTATATGGAGGTGGAATCACCTGTGTAGGCTCTATCAACTATATGGAGGGTGAATCACCTGTGTAGGCTGTATCAACTATATAAAAGTAGAATCACCTGTGTAGATTCTATCAACTATATGGAGGTAGAATCACCTGTGTAGACCCTATCAACTATATGGAGGGTGAATCGCCTGTGTAGGCTGTATCAACTACATGGAGGTGGAATCACCTGTGTAGGCTGTATCAACTACATGGAATCACCTGTGTAGGCTCCATCAACAATATGGAGGTAGAATCACCTGTATAGGCTGTATCAATTATATGAAGGGTGAATCACCTGTGTAGGCTGTATCAACTATATGGAGGTGGAATCACCTGTGTAGGCTACATCAACTTTATGGAGGTGGAATCACCTGGGTAGGCTGTATCAACTTATATAGTAAGGGTGAATCACCTGTATGGGCTCTATCAACATTATGGAGGTGGACTCACCTGTGCAAGCTCTATCATCTATATGACGGAGGAATCAACAGATGTCATGGTAAGTACATGCTTCATCAATTTTACGATGGTTGCATCACCTGTGTGTGCTACATCAACTATAAGGCGATACCATCAATCACACTCGGGAAATACACATGTATATGATGTTTCCTGGGTAACTACATCGAATATTAAATGCAATACACAAATAGGACAATATTTGATATATTATCCGAATCAGAGGTCATATTTTGTCTTTGGTCTTTAGTCAGTACCTCATCTCGTATCTGGACTGTATCTCGCCATTTTGAAAAGCAACGCAGTCCATTTTTCTTACACCAGATAAAAATACACATTTATCATCCCAATTTAACGGTTGTTAATGTCTTCGTCCATATTTTTAAAGCAATGAAATAAATCTATATGTCTTTTTGATGCTAATGGATTTTTCAATAATTCATTGCTCGGTACACATTTTCGTTGTAAACCTGCAACTGTTGCATTCAAAGCGAACTTACAGTTTCATATCATGAAATATTAAATTGCTGTAGGCCAACCTAACCGCGCCTAACATGTCATTTATACAGGGATGCCATATCGATATGTGCATTCTCCATTATATACTGTACAGGGATGACATACCGATATGTGCGCTCCCCATTATATACTGTACAGAGATGACATACCGATATGTGCACTCCCCATTATATACTATACAAGGATGACATACCGATATGTGCACTCCCCATTATATACTGTACAAGGATGACATACCGATATGTGCATTCCCCATTATATACTATACAGGGATGACATACCGATATGTGCGCTCCCCATTATATACTGTACAGAGATGACATACCGATATGTGCACTCCCCATTATATACTATACAAGGATGACATACCGATATGTGCACTCCCCATTATATACTATACAGGGATGACATACCGATAAATGCTCTTGACATGATAAAGTATACAGGGATTATATAATGATATGTGCTCTCTCCTTTATATACTATACAGGGATGACATACCGATATGTGCATTCCCCATTATATACTATACAGGGATGACATACCGATATGTGCACTCCCTAGTATATACTATACAGGGATGATGTACCTACATGTGTACTCCCCCATTATATACTATACAGGAATGACATATCGATAGGTACACTCCCCCATTATTTACTATTCAGGGATGACATACTGATATGTGCACTTCCTATTATATACTATACAGGGATGATATACCTACATGTGTACTCCCCCATTACATACTATACAGGAATGACATATCGATAGGTACACTCCCCCATTATTTACTATTCAGGGATGACATACCGATATGTGCACTCCCTAGTATATACTATACAGGGATGATGTACCTACATGTGTACTCCCCCATTATATACTATACAGGAATGACATATCGATAGGTACACTCCCCCATTATTTACTATTCAGGGATGACATACTGATATGTGCACTTCCTATTATATACTATACAGGGATGATATACCTACATTTGTACTCCCCCATTACATACTATACAGGAATGACATATCGATAGGTACACTCCCCCATTATTTACTATTCAGGGATGACATACTGATATATGCACTTTCAATAATATACTCAGCAGGGATGACTTACCAATACGTGATCTCCCCATTATGTACTATACAGAGATAACTTACCGATATGTGCACTTCCCATTATACACTATACAGGGATGACATACCGATATGTGCACTCCCCATTATATACTATACAAGGATGACATACCGATATGTGCACTCCCCATTATATACTATACAGGGATGACATACCGATAAATGCTCTTGACATGATAAAGTATACAGGGATTATATAATGATATGTGCTCTCTCCTTTATATACTATACAGGGATGACATACCGATATGTGCATTCCCCATTATATACTATACAGGGATGACATACCGATATGTGCACTCCCTAGTATATACTATACAGGGATGATGTACCTACATGTGTACTCCCCCATTATATACTATACAGGAATGACATATCGATAGGTACACTCCCCCATTATTTACTATTCAGGGATGACATACTGATATGTGCACTTCCTATTATATACTATACAGGGATGATATACCTACATGTGTACTCCCCCATTACATACTATACAGGAATGACATATCGATAGGTACACTCCCCCATTATTTACTATTCAGGGATGACATACCGATATGTGCACTCCCTAGTATATACTATACAGGGATGATGTACCTACATGTGTACTCCCCCATTATATACTATACAGGAATGACATATCGATAGGTACACTCCCCCATTATTTACTATTCAGGGATGACATACTGATATGTGCACTTCCTATTATATACTATACAGGGATGATATACCTACATTTGTACTCCCCCATTACATACTATACAGGAATGACATATCGATAGGTACACTCCCCCATTATTTACTATTCAGGGATGACATACTGATATATGCACTTTCAATAATATACTCAGCAGGGATGACTTACCAATACGTGATCTCCCCATTATGTACTATACAGAGATAACTTACCGATATGTGCACTTCCCATTATATACTGTACAGGGATGACATACCGATATGTGCACTCCCCATTATATACTGTACAGGGATGACATACCGATATGTGCACTCCCCATTATATACTGTACAGGGATGACATACCAATATGTGCACTTCCCATTATATACTGTACAGGGATGACATACCGATATGTGCACTCCCCATTATATACTGTACAGGGATGACATACCGATATGTGCACTCCCCATTATATACTATAAAGGGATGACATACCGATATGTGCACTCCCCATTATATACTATACAGGGATGACATACCGATATGTGCACTCCCCATTATATACTGTACAGGGATGACATACCGATATGTGCACTCCCCATTATATACTCTAAAGGGATGACATACCGATATGTGCACTCCCCATTATATACTATACAGGGATGACATACCGATATGTGCACTCCCCATTATATACTATAAAGGATGACATACCGATATGTGTTCTTTACATGATAAACTATACAGGGATTATATAATGATATGTGCTCTCTCCTTTATATACTATACAGGGATGACATACCGATATGCGCACTCCCCATTATATACTATACAGGTATGACATACCAATATGTGCACTTCCCATTATATACTATACAGTGATGACATACCGATATGTGCACTTCCGATTATATACTATACAGGGATGACATACCAATATGTGCACTTCCCATTATATACTATACAGAGATGACATACCGATATGTGCACTCCTCATTATACACTATACAGGGATGACATACCATTATGTGCACTTCCCATTATATACTATACAGGGATGACATACCGATATGTGCATTCCCCATTATATACTATACAGGGATGACATACCGATATGTGCATTCCCCATTATATACTATACAGGGATGACATACCGATATGTGCACTCCCCATTATATACTATACAGGGATGACATACCAATATGTGCACTTCCCATTATATACTATACAGGGATGACATACCGATATGTGAACTCTCTATCATATATACTGTACAGAGATGACATACTGATAAGTGCACTCTGCATAATACACTATTACGGGATGACATACCGATATTTGCTCTCTCCATTATATACTATACAGGGATGACATATTGATATGTGAACTCTCTATCATATATACTGTACAGAGATGACATACCGATAAGTGCACTCTGCATAATACACTATTACGGGATGACATACCGATATTTGCTCTCTCCATTATATACTATACAGGGATGACATATTGATATGTGAACTCTCTATCATATATACTGTACAGAGATGACATACCGATAAGTGCACTCTGCATAATACACTATTACGGGATGACATACCGATATTTGCTCTCTCCATTATATACTATACAGGGATGACATATTGATATGTGCACTCCCCATTAAATACTATGCAGGGATGACATACCGATATGTGCATACCGCAGTATGCACTACACAGGGATGACATACCGTATGTGATTTCCCTATTATTTTATACTATACAGGTGTCTTTTTCTAACTTTAAATTTTTAGGATTTAAAGTGAGCACATGACTGTCATGTGCTCACTTTAAATCATAAAAATTTCAAGTTAGAAAAAGACACAGGGATGACTTATTGATATGTGCACTCCCCATGAAGTACTATACAGGGATGACATACCAGTATGGGCTTTCCCCATTATATATGTTACAGGGATGACATATCGATATGTGCTCTCCCCATTATGTACTATACAGGAATGGCATATCAGTACGTGCAGTACACATTATATACATGTATAGAATAGTCGCATCATCTGTAGTCGTTACTTTAAAATACGACTGTCGTTTCACTTCTTTATGTTGCTTGGTATCAACTGGTCAAGTTCGTAACCAAGTTAGCTACACTGATTCCATTTTGAAAAATTTGGTATATGTCATGCACTTTTGTCTCTTAATACTATTTATATAGGCATACGTCCAAAATATTAATCTAAATGTTAATCGAAGAGTCATTAGTTCTCACTATTTGATGAATCAACAAAGAAAAAATGAAAAAGAAAGTCTCAAACTTTATTTCGCCGTGCTGTTTATTTCCATCCGTCTAGTAACTTACTGAAAGCTTTTATCGTTTACACTTACATTTTTATATTCAGAACATCGATATAAGCGTTGAAATGAGTGATTCTAACTTTCTCAAAATTGAAAAAATGTTCGTTGATACAGTTTATGTAGGATTTTTACTTGATTAAGATCTGATAAAATGATAAAGTGGTTATCTACCATTTTAATTATCTATAGTTCAGAAAGTTTAAAAAAAAATGAAAGGAAACACATAAACGTCTGTAACAGCGGGTGGATGCGTGGGGTGAAGGATTAAGACAGCGACATAACCGGAGTACCACAGCGGTAAGAGACAGACGCTGCGGTGTTCTAGCACTTGGGTTGCCGGGCATGCGATCTTGTTCAAGCGCTTGACTTGCCGGGCATGCGATATGTTTAAGTGAATTATTATTCACTGCTTCCAAGTCGCAATGTGACTGAAAAATTGCAGCAACTTAAAACCGGAATAAAGCAACCAACCGACAGTGATAAAATTGCAGATGAATTAGAATACAAAGAGTTTAGCATGGTAGGGGTGTCAGACTGTACCCAGTATGATCTTTATAGACTAGAGAATCTGCAATACTTACACCCTACATCCGGAACTCATGAGTCGGTTCTTTATACTACGTAACAGTAACCAAAGAAAACCAACCCGGATGTTACACCCGAGTGTCTCTATCATTGAAAAATTTAAACTGACTTTTTGGAGGTCATACGCCGAACACCGCAGTGAAGATGACGTCATGCAATGACGAATTGGTATTAACAGAGAAGCTCATCTCGCTGTATAAAAAGGTTATCTACAGCGGCTGAAGATGTGTTGGTAAGGCATTTGACTGAGATTTAGTCTATTTTGTCTGATGATATCCGTATAGATTATCTGCCTGTGGATGCGTGAATTTTAATTCAGAGCTTGTCGGGTAAAAGTGATGTTTCCTACCTGTCCTTTTTTTCTTCTATTACAGCAGTTGAGGTTACCGTTAGTGCCTTTATTTCTACAAATTCATAACTTCGAATGCCTGGACACAGAGACCGCATTTTGGCTATGGGACTATTACACGAGTCGCTTTGGTGCGACCAAAGTAATGTTTAAGTAATAACTAAAAAAAAAACTTGATGTCGAAATCTGGATCTTACAATAGTGTTTGAATTGTTAAAGATGAAAAAAAATGATGAGAAATGTCGAGCTGAAATATAGAAGAGCCTATACATCGTAACGGTACTCCACCATAACACAGAAGTACATGTATTTGTTAATCATTTAATTTTACATATAATACGCAATTTGATTGTTTTATAAAATTATAAATTTGTGGTATATCTCGTCCTCGAAAGTTTTTCTCTGACGACATAATTTCCTGCGTTTTCTGAACTGTGACGTCAATATTCACACACCTACGACAGAAATTTAGAGATGTTGAGAAATAGTGCATACATAACGTACCAATTGCTGAGAATATAAAATATGTTTGAAAAGCATTATTCATTAAGGAATGAATCTAATTTGTTTTTCGTTGGATGAAGGTATACCACGACAAAAAGGAAGGAAAACTCACGCACCATGTGCTAAACTGATGCAGTTTTCTGTCCTTTTTTCGTGATATAACTCCATCAAACGAAAGAAAAATTAGATTCATTCCTTAATTACTTTAAGTATTGTTTCCACGTTTTTAAGATCAACTTTTCCAGACCATTCAAAATGTATGAGATGTCTTTGTATAAATCCATAAATTTTATAAGGAAGGAATACAAAATTATCACGTATATGGTGCTGTTTCGCTAATTATTCAGTACTTCTCGTGAGTCCCAGTGATAATGTAATGTCACTGTATGTTTTCTCCACTATCATATCTGAAGACATTCCTTTCAATCGAAAACCTACAATGAACAAAGGTTTTGATTGATTATTGTTTTACGTCACTCCACGATTATTTCACATATATGGTTGACGGAATCTGCCTGATGCATTGCATACAAATTAGACCTTTGCAACGAACCCACCCGAAGCAGTCTTTTACGTGCCACGCCTACCGTGACACTGGACCTCGGTTTTTACTGTCTCATCCGAAAGACAGAACACCGGTGCGCCCAGGGCGGGAGTCGAACCTGGAACCCCTCGATCACGAACAGAGCACCTTATTCAGAAGGCCACACCGACTTACAATGAACAGCAGTAGTTGGCTAAAAAGCTAATGGGGATGTGTTTTAATGGGAATGAGAAATCCTGAGCACAGGTAAAAGTCAAACTGCTTCATCTCACCTTTACGTTACCTTCTGTATTCTTCAACAATGGGAACTAATGTCTTATTCTCTGGTTTAAAATAAGCCTATAAATTTATCATTATGTCGAGAAGTAGTTACGCTACATACAAATTAACTGTACTATAGAAAATAGTAATACGGCTAAGACGTTTCCGTTAATTAAGTTATTCTGACTAGACGCTTGGGTAAATGTTCTGTTGCCCGGAATGGTTGATGTAAATTTCCATGTCGTTTCTCTTGAATATTTAATTTCAGACGTCAAAACATTTCGTAACATGGGCAAAGTACAGCACACAGGAGAAATAGTGAATATGTCTAATAAATTGTATATATACCGCTATTGGTTTCTGTGATTATAATACAATTCTGTCTCGTACTTTATATCGAAATTGACAACAATTCTACCATATGTCACCATGGAATCGATCCGGAATATCGAGTAACAGATGGGACGAAAACAGGTCCTATACTCCTAGTCTGATAAAGATAGAATATTGTCTGATCGGTGATGAAAGAGATAAAGAGCGCATCGTGTCGGAACCTCTTATTGCCACCATCTACCATCTGAAAAGATTTTTCATTTTGTAAATAATTGAGAGAATATTATTCTCAAATAAAAATCAATACATGTTCAACGGCTGGCGATCTTGTATTGTAATCTCGAGTAATATAATACTCACAATTCTGACGAATAAATGTTGAAGTATGTAATAGCTTTAATGATGACATGAATAAACTCCGTCCTAATATACATTCTAAGAATGAACAAAATATTCTATAACATGTGAATTGATCTATCAGTAAAGCTATATTTAATTGATAATAATACCATAAAAATGTATCTATATACTGAATCTGAAATTCATGTTCATTCTAATAAATCGTTAAAAATTTTTTATCATTTTTATCGTCAACAGTATTTTATTAAGTATTTTTAAAACATAACTCTTTATAATTTTCATAGTACAAAAATACTTTCTACAATAGATATCTGGTCAGAAAACGTCAAGATATTGATATTGTAAATAATATATTACTTTCTAGATAATTGTCAATAATCACGATGCAATAAATGATAGATAAGACATCAGCTTAAACAGCGGACCGATAACCGGAGTAAAGTGGGACACTCGTACACTGTGACTTATAACGACTTATGGATTTTCAATTTTTCGCTCGATGGATATAAAACGAAATCGACACTCATAGCATTGATCGGGAAATTGTCTTCAGCGAAGCGACCGTAAAAATCAGCCCATATTTCATTTATATAGCATATTGTCAACATCTATATTAGAAGCATTGTCGTTTTGTCCATCACCACTGTCATATGGTTATTATGGACATCTCACATACCCAATGTAGTGGTCCATCTTTGGAGGAAAAATGAAAGGAGTTATGAATGTAATCAATGAATATAGCGATTTGAAACGAAACACAGCTACTTGTTGTTGTCCCTCTTGATCGGAAAACAGAATCGATAGAAAAATGGCATGATTAAGACCTGACGGCATTCATCTCACTCCTACCCTGTTTTTATGGAAACGTATTTACGTGAAAAGACCGGCTCCGTCGTAAAACTGGACATAATCCTGACTATAGCGATCGACGATACGACATAAGTGGTTATCATACAGAACTAGATAAACGACGACAATTCTGGAGAATTAGCACTTATGCAATGTTTTTCTTCAATGCACGGTAAGCCTTTTATTACATTGGAAAATGTCATAAAATTGATATCAAACACGGCTTCTTTCTAATACGGTTAACATTTCCGTGTACTATTTGTTCTTAATATTTTTATATGGTCATTTATTTATAAATGTTTGTCTTGCAATTTTTCTGATTCCGATACATTAATATATCTATTAGAAAATAATCCAAGTGTTAAAGACATCCAAGTATCTACTTCAGAATGTAAAATTATTTAAAATAAAAAACCCCTAATATATATATATATATATATATATATATATATATATATATATATATATATATATATATATATATATATATATATATATATATATATATATATATATATATATATATATTTATATATATATATTATTTAGGTACATTACACACTGAATAAATATACCATCCTCTCAAGGAGAATTCATTCATTCTCACAAAATGTAAGGCGGGAGATTGGTTTGTATATTATGCATGCAGTTTGATGGAACATATAACGGTCTCGAGCGACTTTGACTTCGCTAGTCTAAAGCGTGGCTTGCCGAGATTGCTGCAACCCATTTCCATAAAAGCAATACACAATTCGTGTCAATGTCTATATTGTTATAGAATCTGTAATTGTTTTGCTAATGGAATATTTAACGCTGTGCATCTTCTTGCTTTGTGTTGTTACACTGTAATGGAAATGCATCACAAATCGGTTTTATACCATATGTTACAGGTCTTCTCGTACGTCTAGTCACAACGAGAAGTATTCCAGCGTAATACACTAATCGTGGTTTCTAAGTATGAAGAATAAAGGAACGTACGGGAAAAGATAAAGAAAACTCCTGTGAATATCGACTTTTTCAACCAAATGTAATAGCATTTATCTGTTTATGGTGCAGCTCCTCCTAGTGCACGGGACATCATGATTGATCTTAGCTTTAAGCAAACGGCATTCAGCATCTCTGTGCAAAAGCGAAATCAAGGACAGAATCGTTTTTGGATTTGATGCAAGTACTCATGTGAATTTGATGGCTACGACGACAGAAATCTATGAACACTCATTTTGTAACACTTTCCAATGAAGTTGATTCTAGAATAAACCCCCGTAACACATCGGGAAGCTCCGATTGTTTGGCTTGACATGGCACACTTGGGAATCGTTGACGTTAGGAAAACATTCGGTGAGTGCGCGCATAATATCTGCTTAGAATTTAACTGCCTTGGAGCATTTACTATAACCCTCGGGTGGATAATTCTCAACTAACTTTGTTTCAATTGACATGAACAGAATTCAACATAAACGAATATCAAATAAAACCTTTCTGAATATTATTACTGCCTCGGACTAAAATACATTGAGTGTATGGCTTAATCATCGGTGAATGTAAACAGAAGAATGTCGTGAGAGATTTGTCAGGAAAATGCAAATAGTAGCAGTGACTAAAATCAACACACATCACACGTTCTGTCTGTGAGGTCCCACTCATAATGTCGACAACGGCCAGACGAAGGACCAGCGAACCAGGGGTTGCTGTGAAATATACACCCTGTGCCAAAATGGAGACAGAGCACACAGATGATGAACTAGATGAAATTGCTATCGTTGATAAAGATGACCAGTCGCAGAGTAAAACGGACACGTCAAATAGGCAAACGCCAACTTTACCAAATCAAACGGCTAATGGTCCTCGACATTTTCCCGCTGGGATGGGCATGTTTACTGGTTTCAAAACTCCGTTGTACAAGGAACGAACGAAATCGTTAGGAGACAGAGTAAGTTCAATAGGAGGGCGTATCAGTATATCTTCACCTGTTTATTCAAATAAGGTTGTGGAACAAAAATCTAGGTCAACATCTAAACAGAGTTTACTAGATCTATTTGGCACTCGCATCGACAGAGGTAAAAGCAGATCAAAAAGTTTTGCGGCTAGAGGGGATTTACAATTGCTCAAGAAAGTAAGATCTAGTGATATTGTAACACCTCGTGAAATTCGAAAGCAAAGGCGAAAAGAAATCGAAGAAAAATTTGGAAAGAAAAGTCAGAGAAACGAACGCCTCGAAGCTCTGACGAACAGTTCAGACCGTGATGGTTGTAACTGGACATTTGTTTTTGATCCTTCGGGAAGATTTGCGTACTGGTGGTCTTCCATCGTCAGTATTGCATTTCTGTATAACTTTTGGGTCATAATCTACCGATTTGCATTCCAAGAAATAGATAGTGAAAATCTTGCCCTATGGTTTGCATTGGATTATTCAGCTGACTTCCTATATATTCTAGACGTCGTCTTTCATTTTCGGACCGGGTATTTAGAAGACGGTGTACTTCAAACAGATTCAGTTAAACTGAGATTACATTATATGAATACGACTATATTCTATATAGATTGTTTATGCCTGCTACCATTAGACTTTTTGTATCTTTCCTTTGGATTTTGCTCAATTTTACGATGTTTTAGACTCGTAAAAGTCTATCGATTCTGGACATTCCTGGATAGAACTGAACGTCATACGAACTATCCCAATGCAATGCGTACCATAACTCTCATGCATTACATTCTGGCATTATTTCATTGGAACGCATGCCTCTATTACATTGTGGCAACTAGATTCGATCATAACGAGGCTAGTGCGTGGTCGCTGCCTAAAGATAATGGTGACGTGCTCCGCCAGTATTTACATGGCCTGTATTGGAGCACTTTGACTCTGACCACCTTTGGAAATCTCCCCACTCCTGTTACTAATAGAGATTACATATTCATCATATTTGAAATGATTTTTGGATTGCTGCTTTTCGCAACCGTTCTTGGTCATATTGCCAATATTGTTGCCAACATAAGTGCTGCTAGAAAAGATTTCCAAGGTAAGACCTGCGTGATTTTCATACACACACGTGTATAAGGGCATTGAGTAGCTAAGACAATACTGAAGTGATAACAGCTAACAAGTAGCTAAAATCATGATAAAATAAAACCCTGGGTCATTTAATATTCGTATGTACTCCGTCATACCTATTTGTGTTAATTTGTGTAGGTATTTCGCTTTATGTAGTCAAAGTTAACAAAGTAGTCCAAGATTTGACACGACAGGTCAAGTATGCATCGTCCCGCTCTAAAATTGTTGATTCATCGTAAAACATAAAAAGTCTCACGCACTAGTCTGTTGTAGCAATCACAGGCCCTTTCTTTGGTCTGTAAATCCTTTGTTTCATATCAACAATGACAATCCTGTGTTCTATAAACAGAAATATTCTGTATAAGCCTAAGATCTTCCCTCTTTAACAAGAGTTCAACGGGCAACTGTATGATCTTAAATTTTGTAAGAAACGTGTAAACGCATTGCAGTTTAAAACAGCATACACAATTTGCGTGCAAAGCAAATGTAGATAATGCAATGAAAACGGAGTTCATGTCAACATTTATGACACCATAAGGTAAGTAATTTTACCACTAACGTATCATTATGTGATACATTTACCACTAATATATCATTACATGATACATTTACCACTAATATATCATTACATGATACATTTACCACTAATGTATGATTACATGATACATTTGTACAGACAATACTAAAAAGAAGAAACTGAATGAATGTTTATTATACACTATATATGTTTTTGTTTCTGTGCACACTATTTAAGATCTTTGTTATTCACACAGTATTAAACTAAATGAGTATTTACTGTACACAATGAGGTATTATGAGTTATGAAACACGAACGTTTTGTTAGTAGAATGCATTGGTTACTTGTATAAAGAATAGATATGCTATACATCTAGTTTCAAGGATATCCTACGGGAATACCTACGGGAATAGTAACAATATTAATAGTCGTGATATTCAACAAATATGTATATAATGCGGAACAAATTTGTAAAGGATTGTCAATATATCCGTCGTCCGTTGGAAATTCCAAACAAAACATGGAATCAGAAGTGATGTGATTTCCATGAAACAAAATGTCGGAAGTGTCTTGTTTGACGTAAGCATTTTCACTGTCTTTATGTTTTGCACATGGCTTTAGTGTAATTTCCTGTAACATCAAAACAGATCAACAGTTCAATAACATGTGCTATGAAATCTATAGCAAATTCATTGTTAGAAGGGGAAAAAACTCTTTGCTTTAATATATGATCAAAGTACATCGTTGACTATGTACACTATAGCTCAAAAACAGTAAAGATTTCAGATAATTTGTCGACAAAAAAGCGACAAAAACATCGTGTTTTACACTCTCGCTAACGTATACTCTTTTTCAAGTTATTTGTGACCTTCGGTTTTATCTGGCGCGGTCAATTACAGGGTTTGATAAAAGAAATACAGTTTTCGTCTTTAGTACATTTTCTTCAATGTTCAGAATGTGTGAAGATAAAACCACACAGCTTATTTAGTTTTGTAATGTCACATTTACGTGAAATCTGTATACTTATTAGTCATCATCAAGAAAAATTATCAAAAAATAATGTTCACTCAGCAGATTACCCACATATTTGCCAATAAGGTCGGCAAAATCGCGATTGTAGAGGAATATAATTTCCAGTCAGTTATTGATAGAATGAAACCCAGATGAGCAATTATCTTAATAGAAAAAATAGCTTTCCGTGTTTCGTTTACCATTTTCTGACAGTGGTGAACGGAATTGAAAAATATGGATGATTACATTTTAAAAAGAATGTACTGGATGTTATCTTTAAAAACTACCAAAACACCATATCAGATACAAGCAGATTCATACTTCAATAATAATAGATATATAAGATACAGTGTCGGATCCAGGATTTCCGAAATGGAGGGGGGGGGGGGGAGGCAGATATGAAAGTCAAGTATAAACCAAAACCAAAGTTTCACTCATACTTGTGGCGAAATAAGGGGGACCCGGACCCCGGGCCCTCTAAATCCGCCACTGAGATATATCCGTATCTTGTTCGTATAATATCCTTCATACATTTCAAATAAAGATGTATCATGATGATCTCAATCTAGTGTAGTGGTCTAGGAAGAATAATGTTCAAGATATGTAGCAATAAGTCGTAAATCATTGAAAACACTTAAGTATTAATTGAAATCATATACTTTACATGTTGAGGTATGCTTCATGAATTTCGTGATTATGTATTATTCATGTTGAAAAGAAATTTCAGCTTTTTTAAATAGTTCAGATAAGAAGTCTAAACTTTAAAGACAATGACTGAATTTAAAGAAATTATATACAATAGGTTAGCTATCTGTCTGTCTGTCCGTCTGTTTGTCCGTCCATCCATCTTTCCTTCCTTCATTCCATCCATCCATCTATTGTTTCACTTGACATTAGATAAACCATATACAGGGAAAGTACATTGTACATATGTATATAGTATCTGTTTTTGAAATGAAACGTAATACCACCTATTCATACATACATACTTTACGTTCTTATACATGCAATGAATATATATATATATATATGATTGACCCCTTTTTCTCGAGCGATTTGCATTAACCTTCATTGAGGTTGATCCGATACTTATGAATAGTGAATGTTGTTACAATTTCCTTTTTTGTGCTTATATATATATATATATATATATATATATATATATATATATATATATATATATATACCGGTAGACAGTGTCTGTATTCATGGCGAGGGTCACGTTACATACTTTACGTTCTTATACATGCAATGAATGTGTGTATATATGTATATTTGTTTAACTCTTGCTTAGGACCTAGAGTTGAGCACATAGTTCATGAATATTTCATATCTATAATGAAAGCACAAGGTTCAATGTAGCATTGAATTTCTTTGTCGAGATCCCTTCACAACAGTCTGCTAAGTATCTTTGATAGTGCCATGTGGTATGTATTATCTGTTTATAAACGTATATCGGACAAGACCACGAGGTCCCACATTTTCTTAATCTTCATTTACAATGGCTTGACATTAATATTGGAGCACATTCTATAATTAACAAATTGCAACAGTTTGTAAATATCACAATATCAATAATGTGGGTAGTGAAGTCATCCCATTATCACAAATAGCCTTTTTAGTAGTTATGGCATTATAGTTAGGAGGTATATAATTATAACTGGGGGTTCCTATGGCTATCTTTAACGGACTTAATTAAAACACATACAAAGGATAAAGAAAATTAGAAAATAAGAGAAACGATTCTATACTAAATGTTGCATGATTGTTGAACTCAAATCAGTAGGTTTAAAATAACCATTTATTGCTGGAAAACTCTGGACAAATTTGCTTTATTATCTGAAAAAAAAAACAATCCCCATATTCTCATTAAAACGAAAGATTTGCTTTTTCAATAAACATAACCTTTTCTCGATATCCCCCAGAGCATTTGCGAGAAGAATTGGGATCACTCACACTATATGCATTAAAATGTAAAGCTTGCTTGAAGTATCACGTGACACCCCCACTGTTAAGCACATCAATCCTCCGCCTATATGGCTGATCCGTCAATGGAGAGATTCAGTGCTTCTCTAAAGCCTTCATCTCGTCTGATGGATTGTTTGAACAATGCTCGTTTACTTGAAGCAGATCAAATAGATATGCTTTATGGTCTGGCAATTCTGGACTACCTCCAGTGCTTCTCTTAGATAGCTTGTTACTATAAATAAAAGAAAATCTATTGACCTAGACGGAAGGTCAAGTTTGTGAGTAATTAAATGAGTATATACAGAATCAGATGTCGAATATGGACGTTATTCACTAATGAGGGAAACGGTCAAGTATGATATTTATTGTAAGGATGAACACAAACATAATGTGAATAATATAGTCATTTGTGTCGATGTCACAAATCGGTGTACTATAGAATACTAGCAATGCAATCATTAAACCAAAGGCATGTAAAATATCGGAATTCATACGTGCTTAGGAACTGCTTTATATGTAGAAAATTCAATCATACGTTCACAAGCAACGATATTTAAAACAAAACTATGGCGATATAATAGCTGAAACTGTCCTACCATCATCATTAAGTATTCATATAGTATCAGTCCTTTATGTATTTTAGAACATAACGATTTAATGTTTCGAAGGTCATTCGATATGCAACAGCTTCGTCAATATATGATTGTTTTGTGCTTGGTTTAAACATTATTTATTGTTGAAAATACATATAAATGAATTAAACAATATTCATGTTGTCGGATCGAGCACCAATGTTATGTTAAGCTCTTCCCTGAAGCTAATATAATAAGTTACATATATTTAAAGCATGAGCATAAAAATATATACATTTCATATTAAATACCGATGAAAGAATATAAGCAAATTGTAAATTGTGTAAATCATTGTATGGAGTTTGTTTTCTCATTTAGAAAACGGGCATTATTTCAAGTATAAGCACTGTCCATTCAATGAGAAGCAGGCAAGGAAGATTATACGTAGAGCAAATGAGTAAGACAAAAATGTGGGAGGTAGGGGAGGAAGACGTGTCTTGCTTATTCAAAACGGTCAGAAAGCATGATGTAATCTTGATTATAGAGGAAATATGCCTGTTGACGTTCCCATTATACATACGTTAACCTCTGAGTAACATGTCAGCATTCCTTGCTACTCTTATAGTGTGGATGGTAGTTATTCTATTGCATCATAGCGGCAGCAATTCATTTAATGATGTGCTGTTTAGGGTACATTAGAGAAAGGGCTATTTTCACTATCAGACAAAATCAGAATTCAGAGAGTTGCAACACAAACGCAACCGCACATGCATGATCTGATATATTCTGTTACAAAACAATAAAAATTCGGAATAAAAATTTTGTCCTTGTCCAAAACCTTCTTAAACTCGAGAGATTTTTTAAGTTACCAAAGTTTTATTGTAGCAAATAGATGCCAAATAGCGACTCCTGTCTATTTTTAGATTACAGTTTTGACTTCGATTGCACCTTCAAAGTTTGTTGTGTTATGTAATCAGTGTAATCATTCAAGCAGAAAGAGAGCCAAAGTCATTTAAGGAGAAAACTATGTGTGATTGGTTACAAAGCAATCATAATAACAATAATAAAAAATAAAATCTGTTATACGGCGATAATATGGTCAATATTGTACAGAACTGATAATCCAATGAATTTAATACAAAATCAGAATATTCATTGAATTTATGTACGCATAAATAAACAACAAATATTCTGCAAATATGGCTATAGCAAATATATTCATACGTAAAACTAAAGTTTTCCAATTCTATGTGTAACGTCAACACAGATATTCACTTCCATAAGCATGTTATTACATCTTCCTTCCGGCCCCATCAATTTCGCTCTTCATGTAAAGTGCAACGTGTATTTTCCATACAAATTCATATTGATATTATAAACTCTTATTTGTAACATCAAAGTTAAATCAGAACCAAAACAGAAAACTCTTGTTTTCTCCCTTACCGTACGTTATGCCATAATGTATATCCAATGTGTGGAAAGGTTTTAATTATGTAACAATTTTACATTTTTGATGAGACATACCTCACTTCAGTTTGTTGGTTGATTGGTGTTTTACGTCGCTTTCAACAATTTTTCAGTTATATCGCGACATGGAAGCAGGAGGTTACCAACCTCATAAATATAGTGGCGCAACCCGGGAATCGAGCCCGGATCGTCGGCGCCGCACTTTACTTCAGACATTGTATTTACACATTATGCCACATGGCATAAAATGGGATATTTTGAACAAAACTGAGAAAAAAAGAACGAAATGTGTTTTTCCCTCTTTTATCAAGTATTTTCTCCGAACAAAATGTGAAACTAGCCTCTTATCTTAAGAGAAGCATAACAGAATTTTTCTGATATTTCATTTCAAACTTGTAAATTTTTAACAATAACAAAATCGTTAAGAATTGTATTAAACTCAGACTCGCATTTTACCGTAAATATCTAAATATGAAGTCTAAACTTGATTTGCAAACTGTATTCAACAACTTACAGACTGGCATCAGATTAAAATGCTTCAAGCTATATGTAAAAGAAGAATATGGAAAACAAGTTGGACGGTTAAGGAATCTATTAAAGTCCTGTATTACGAGCTTATTACATGTCTACATGTATTTAGATAGAATCAGATCCTGATTTGGTATCGGCATCTAGACAAAACATATACTTTATAAGATAGAGAGTGTTTATAGATAGAAGTGCAAGCAATATAATGTATACATTCGAATAGAAAAGACACTCGCCTCTCGAAAGAAGTTCATCTTTTAATAGAAAAAAGTAAAAGAATTAGCTAGTTTTGCCCTCTCCCACATCATCTGGTCTAACTAATACAGATATTGACAAAATTTATATGTTTAGTTCAATTGAAGAGTCAGAAAGAATTCTATATTTTCAGTATAGATGTGTCACCCTCTGTTTGTTTGTGAGAGATTCAGCAGTACTTTAGGTATATTTGAAATAACTTCAAATCACAAGAACGATCATAAGAGAACATTATTCCGAGATCAAGAAAATAAAATACATCGATTGTTACAAATTAACTTTTATTATATTAGAAAAGAACAACTCAGTTGTAATCCAACCTTTAAATTGTAATTCATATAGATTGGAATTCTCCGAATTGGTCTGAGTGTAATTGTAGTAAAGATTCTGTTGTACGGTAGGCTTTAGTGTAATAATCACCGGTCATATGCGGCTGCCTACATGTATATCTGAATCTTCATGCATTATATACGTCTGAATAAAAGCCGGAACGGTCAGTCGGAACGTTTTAAGCTTGTGACCTATTGCTCCCGGGTTCGAACTCTATCAGGGGATCGTCGATGTCCAGCCTTTCGGCGAAGGCATAAAAGAGATGCCATGCCACTGTAGACCTTGTCACGTGGAGAATCTCTCATCTTATTGGGTGGGTTCGTTGCAAAGTTCGGAGAGCTCTAATTTCTGATGCTATCGCATATATGTCCAAATGTCTCTGTAATACTTCATATAGTGGCCATCATTTTTTTTACAGTCGATAGATGACCGTTATCATGATTATGATTAAGCTGCAGCGATTACGTCCCTGTGCAAAATTCCTATTTTCCCTTCACTACATGAGAGAGAGAGAGAGAGAGAGAGAGAGAGAGAGAGAGAGAGAGAGAGAGCACAGTGGCGTAACCACCTCTTTTTATGTATATGTTTCAATCTAGTAAGAAGGTGCCATCTATGTATCATTAATTAAGCAAGTTGGTGTCGTCATAAAATTTCAGTAAACCACCGCAAATGTGCAGTCATATATAAAGTATTCATTTATTTCAACCCGAGTAAAACATGAAAAAAACAAGAAAATGAATTATAGATAAATAAATGAAATAAATTAAATAAAAATAATAAAATACACAGATAAATAAATAAAACATAAAAACCATCATAAAATATACACTACAAATCAACATCAATTATGATAATTATCTAATACCACTCTGTTTCACCTATACATTGTATGTGTCGAAAAGTGTTTATGGGTTGTAGATATATCCTTGTGCCATGCAGACATCATCGACATACGATAGGAAGATAGGCAAATATTCTCGTATACCCTTACTAGTACACGGGAACACCATCGGCATACGATAGAAATAAAGGCAAACATTCTCGAATACCCTTACTAATACACGGGGATACCATCGACATACGATAGGAACATACATGTAGGCAGATATTCCCGTATACCTCTACCGGTACACGAGAACAGCATCGACATACGACAGGAACATAGGCAAACATATCGAACATCCCTACCAGTACATTGGGACACTATCGATATACGACATGAACTTAGGCAGATATTCTCGTATACCCCTACCAGTACATGGGGACACCACCGATATACGACAGGAACATAGGCATACATTCTCGTATACCCCTACCAGTACATGGGGACACCACCGATATACGACAGGAACATAGGCATACATTCTCGTATACCCCTACCAGTACATGGGGACACCACCGATATACGACAGGAACATAGGCATACATTCTCGTATACCCCTACCAGTACATGGGGACACCATCGATATACGACAGGAACATAGGCATACATTCTCGTATACCCCTACCAGTACATTGGGACACTATCGATATACGACATGAACTTAGGCAGATATTCTCGTATACCCCTACCAGTACATGGGGACACCACCGATATACGACAGGAACATAGGCATACATTCTCGTATACCCCTACCAGTATATGGGGACACCATCGATATACGACAGGAACATAGGCATACATTCTCGTATACCCCTACCAGTACATGGGGACACCATCGATATACGACAGGAACATAGGCATACATTCTCGTATACCCCTACCAGTACATGGGGACACCATCGATATACGACAGGAACATAGGCATACATTCTCGTATACCCCTACCAGTATATGGGGACGCCATCGATATACGACAGGAACATAGGCATACATTCTCGTATACCCCTACCAGTACATGGGGACACCATCGCCCTTTGACAATAGCATACTTTTTCTCTGGTCCTTTCTTGGACATAGTCCCTAACACCACATAACTGAATACAGTAATGTACTCTAGACTGGTATACATGCGGGCTGGTAAACAGATTCTTGTGATCAGGATTGATCAGGTGTTGAGACTGGATGTTGCTTTTGCAACAGATAACATGTCAGATGTACTGTTATTTTCTTATCTATTCAGGTGAACATAGTGAATTTTACCAACCTATACAATATTACTAATATCGCTCTCACATGGTGCTGACCGAAACAAACCCTATATATTTTCTATGAAATGCTTAATTAAGTATAATATGAGGTATGCCAATTCCATGTATTTTATTACATCCATAAAGATCTGTAATGAGAAATCATTATATTTTTTCTATACTTACCGTTTGTTTGCCTGCTTTATCAAAAACATACAGATCCAGATAGGAAGAACTTAAGAAATGGAATTCCCATCTTTGGTCAGAAATTGTACCAATCATACCAATTTAAAACCATTGTTATTTCATAAAGATGATCATATTCTTGTTGTTTCTTATTTGTGTGGAATATTAGGCGTAGCCTAATCTGAACCTCGCTGGGTTCAGAGCCGAACGAACCCGAGTTCGAATCCTGTAATCGACTTGTAATGTAAACAAATAACTATACAAATAAATTATGCATAATGCATATTCTTTTGTTGAAAGAGACTGCTTATTTTGCATAGACAACGAAAAAGTGCCGATCAGATATCCAGTGTCGAACGTTAAAAAAAAAGGGGGGGGGGAGGCTAAATTTTGAAATTGTTCCATACAAATCGTTGCGATCAGACTAGGTGCCCGGGGAGAGTGAGCGTCTCTTGATTATTCTGCATATCATTTTAACTATCTTCGATAGAATACGAAAATGTCCAAAATTTAAAACTCTTATTTGATTTGGACTTGTAAACGTTCAAGCAATTAATCAAATTTCAACAAAATACTAACAGCGTATACTTTTTACCCACATTATCGTAAATAACTGACCAGCATTTTGAGGGTTCAGAATATTATATATTTAACCGCCACTTATTGTGACATGTTGTAATTTTCTTGGCAAGAACTGCTGTCCCTCGGGAGACGGTTTCATGTTCTGAATTTCATCATTTGTATTGGAATGTTTGACGAAGACATGGCTAACAAGTCATATACAACAATATAACAAGACAAAGGCGCCGCAGCGATAATGAAATACACCAGATGCCTAGTATCCTACAGCATTTACATACATCTTTTGCTAAATAATGATATTTTTAAAACGAAGGGTGACTGACAGTTCGGTCTGTATATAAACTATCTACATGTATATTTCATCTTAAAAAACAAACAACATAAGGAAAAAGGGGTCAGGATGAGTTATCATCCCCTGTCTGATCGCCAAGTCCAAAATGTTTATGTAGCTGGATCGTTCTTGCTAATTATAAATGGATTTAATTAAGTTTGTTTAATAAGAGATTGAAGCTGGGTTGTCCAGAATGGACTCAGATTCATTTGGCTCAGGGCAGGGTCAAATTGAAGCGGAAGCATTGCATAAGTGAAAATCATTACATAACTATGATGTTTAATCAGTAGGCTTCGGATGATATCGTTTTTACAAAAAATTGTAAATGGAGTCGGAGTTTTGTCATGCAATAGCTATACCCTATAGGAAAAAGCGTTTTACCAACCCTTTGTCACAAATGCAGGCATCCAATCAGAAAACTTTAAATTAATGTGATATTATAATAAAACTGTGTAATATATAAAAATCACATGATAATAGTTTTATTTCTCATATATGTGAAAGCCTGAGAATTTCATATCTTGCATCGCTGGTTATCTGGATTCAAAAAGAACTTTAATTTTGCTCTTGTAAGATCCTATTGTTGTATTATATAAACTTTTTTGAATGTCCACCAATGTATCATCTGCCATTTCTTTCTGAAATTTTTACATAGCATAAGCGTTTAATATTTGCATTATCTCGTGGTAAACCATAAAACAATTTTATTATTAAAAGGTACATGAATTTTCCATTTCGTCGGCTGAGAAACAGACTGTTCTAACTACCAATTTGACAAAAATCGAGCTCTGTATAACATTGGATTCGTCTTTGGATTGCGCACCGTTTCAGACATTTGCCTTGGTCAGTATATGCTTGGTGGGGGAGGAAGGGTAACTTTTTCTAAATTCCTCCATCCTGTTTTACTGTTCTATCTCCATATATTCATTTATTTATTTATTTATTTATTTATTTATTTATTATCTTAGTGAGCGTGTAGAAGGAAACAATTGTATTCAAAACTTCAAACTCGATTTGGCAGTAGATCACTATGGTTCTAAGGCGACAATTTGTCTCCCAATTAAACAATGACCCTCATTCACAATTTTTTATTCAGAATTTACACTTGTGTTTTTTATTGCTTTTTATCTTTCTTTGGTTTTTGTTGGTTTTTCTTTCTTTTTTGTTTGTTTTTGTCATTGGATTTTTGTTTTGTTTTTGTTGTTAAGGTTTTGATTTTGATTTTGCTTATTTGGTTTGTGTGTTTGTTTTCGAAACCAATTAACCATGTTCATACTTTTGCGTCTAATGTATTGTATCCTACTGGAACAAAAGGAATCCACATCTAATGTATTGTATCCTACTAAAACAAAAGGAATCCACGTCTAATGTATTGTATTCTACTAGAACAAAAGGAATCCACGTCTAATGTATTGTATCCTACTAAAACAAAAGGAATCCCCGTCTAATGTATTGTATCCTACTAGAACAAAAGGAATCCACATCTAATGTATTGTATCCTACTAGAACAAAAGGAATCCACGTCTAATGTATTGTATCCTACTAGAACAAAAGGAATCCACGTCTAAAGTATTGTATCCTACTAAAACAAAAGGAATCCACGTCTAATGTATTGTATCCTACTAAAACAAAAGGAATCCACATCTAATGTATTGTATTCTACTAGAACAAAAGGAATCCACATCTAATGTTTTGTATCCTACTAGAACAAAAGGAATCCACGTCTAATGTACTGTATCCTACTAGAACAAAAGGAATCCACGTCTAATGTATTGTATTCTACTAGAACAAAAGGAATCCCCGTCTAATGTATTGTATCCTACTAGAACAAAAGGAATCCAAGTCTAATGTATTGTATTGTACTAAAACAAAAGGAATCCACGTCTAATGTATTGTATCCTACTAGAACAAAAGGAATCCAAGTCTAATGTATTGTATCCCACTAAAACAAAAGGAATCCACATCTAATGTATTGTATTCTACTAGAACAAAAGGAATCCACATCTAATGTTTTGTATCCTACTAGAACAAAAGGAATCCACGTCTAATGTACTGTATCCTACTAGAACAAAAGGAATCCACGTCTAATGTATTGTATTCTACTAGAACAAAAGGAATCCCCGTCTAATGTATTGTATCCTACTAGAACAAAAGGAATCCAAGTCTAATGTATTGTATTGTACTAAAACAAAAGGAATCCACGTCTAATGTATTGTATCCTACTAGAACAAAAGGAATCCACGTCTAATGTATTGTATCCTACTAGAACAAAAGGAATCTAAGTCTAATGTATTGTATCCTACTAAAACAAAAGGAATCCACGTCTAATGTATTGTATCCTACTAAAACAAAAGGAATCCACGTCTAATGTATTGTATCCTACTAAAACAAAAGGAATCCACGTCTAATGTATTGTATCCTACTAAAACAAAAGGAATCCACGTCTAATGTATTGTATTGTACTAAAACAAAAGGAATCCACGTCTAATGTATTGTATCCTACTAGAACAAAAGGAATCCACGTCTAATGTATTGTATCCTACTAAAACAAAAGGAATCCACATCTAATGTATTGTATCCTACTAGAACAAAAGGAATCCACGTCTAATGTATTGTATCCTACTAGAACAAAAGGAATCCACGTCTAATGTATTGTATCCTAGAGTTGAAAAAATATGAAGAATGATTCGTGTGTGGTATCTTCTTTTTAATAAATTCTTCTAATTGTTGCTGAATAGATTCCATAACACGTTGTTTATTGATCACTGCAGAATCATACATGTTCGACTTGATTCCCATCGTCTTGGTTAATGGAGTTTCTCTCTTTTTTGTATTGTTCACTTTATAGATTCTTTACATATTAATAAGCCAAATGTGTTACAATTCATTTACGAAGCAGTAATGTGAGTTTGCATGATTTGATAAAATGATTAGTTAACTGTACTTCATATCCCTCTATGGTTTTAATGATTGAAGAAGTACGCTGTATGGGCTTGCGGCGCCGACGATCCGGGTTCGATTCCCGGATTGCGCCACTATGTTTAAGAGGTTGGTTACCTCCTGCTTCCATGTCGCGATATAATTGAAAAATTTGTTGAAAGCGACGTAAAACACCAATCAACTAAACATCCAATCAACTAATATTCGCTGTTTGAGGATGGACTGGAAAAAAGTACGAGTAAAACGAAGTAAATTTTAGGATTAAAACTAGGGAAATGAAGTAAGATATCTAAAACGTACGGTACTCAAATTAAACTTAGAAAAGTTTTAAGAGACATATTCTCGTAATTTCCCTCCTAAAACCATGTAGGTTCTGTGTGTTTGTGTGTGGGTGTGGGTGGGGGTAGGTGTGTGTAGATGGTTATTTTTGTATGAATTTGAAGTGATCAATGTGTAAGGTCTTTTAACGGAATTTGTTAACGAGACTTGTGTCTTACCACGGTTTTTTTCTATATTCCAATGCTTGCTCCTTACAGGACTGTACCCTTTGATGGGTCTGCATGTTAGAAAAGGGCCACAGGCTTCAGCTTGTTTATTGAGACTTCAAACGTCAAATAAGAACCATAATAATAACAAATATAACAGATGTGAACATATACTAGTAAGTGTAACTTCAATATGGCCTCTGCTACAAAGAAACATTTCTCTATCTTATTGGACGAGGAGTAATATAACTATAAAAACATATTTGTCTGTCTACAAAACCACCTGCACGCACATCCAATAAGAAGGATGACACTTAAGAGTTGAGAAATACATTGAGGTAAAGCCCATAGAAAATCATATTTCTATTTTCATCTTTATCTATGAATCAAAAGTGAGTTTTGAGATCATTTGTAAGGGAAAACTGTGGGAGTAAAGAATGTAATGTTTGTAATTACAATTATACGTATATACTCTGCCATGCAGTCACAGAATAGGCCTATGAAACGACTTAAATGAAGCAGTATCTTGCCACGTATATTATTGAAGAGAGGTCCAGCGCCATACAGTGAAAAAAAAATACAGAAGTCATATATTCTTCAGTTTAAAAATGAATTGTCTGGGTTTGGAGTTTACTGAGTTTTATTCTATTCATAAATAGAATTAAATCTGTCTGACAATTAATTTGCATTTTTGCATTAATTTGACAATGGAATATATTAAAATTCATGAAATAAGGACTTAAGTATGTTTATGACGCCGCTCCACGACCTCGGGTTTTACCTCGGTCTTATCGGAAAAAACAGGACAGCGACAAGCTACTAATAGATTCAAACTCGGAACCTTTTGGCCATGGACAGAGGACTTTATCGCCTGAGCTACATCGGCTGTAAATGATACTGAGAATAGTCTTATACGTTTATATGTTGTTTGATTGATTAATCTTTTGCGTCAAACTAAAATTATTGTACTTATATGGTGACGGCATCTGTCTGACGCAACGCACGGACAGTTAAATCAGCAAATGTAACCCCTCTGTCGTTGTTGAGCAGATTTAGTGACTTTTGGAAAATAATCAAGAACTTTAAAGTTTTTGCGACTTTTGTTTACCCTGAGTATTATAATACCTCTGTGATAACTAAATAGCATCTTCGCAAGCCAAGGCTCCGTTTCGTTCTACCGCGTAGTGCAGTAGAACGAAACGGAGTCTTGGATTGCGAAGATGGCTAAATACTGACTTTAATATTGCATATTTCTTTTGTTTCGCACAAGATTAACCACTGCAATAAGGCAGAAGTTTGATCAAGGTAAAGACTACCACAAATTCTCTAAGGCGAACATTCTTCTGTGTGATGTGTACCTGTTTTCACAAAAAATATAAACAAACCAAATTTTGAAAAGAGGTAAACTCGGACACGTGTCTAAAGGCTATTTTGCAGGCTTAGGAATATCAGGTTTACATGTAAGTCATATAAACAAAATTATCTGGTCGACAGAAATTCATTATCAATATTAATTGTTATATTTGTACATAATGTTATAACATAGCTGAATGTTATACAGTTATCACACCATTCGTTAGGTTCTGTTTTTTGGAATCAAATATAGTACACATCTGTCTGAATGAACACTGCAGAAAGCAGGGTTTTTCCTGTTTGAAAAAAAAATATAAATTAAAAAAAAGAAAGAAAAGGAAAGAAAGAAAAGAAAAGAAAAAACAAATCCACAACCTTTCAAATTGCAATTTTTATTTATTGATTTTCTGTTTTCAGGATATATAATTCTAATAAACATAACACAGTAGTTTAAAGAAATACACATGCACTTATTCAATTGAACAAGGCAGTTTGCATTGCATTCCGCTTTACTGGAACATTGTCCTAAAACCCGCATCCTGTATTACTTAAATATTAAAAAATGAACGAGTAAAACTATTTGAGTATTGTTTTGTATAGTTTGGTCTGCTATCACAAATAAAGAAACCTGTATCATAATTTTCATATCCGATATGCTAAGTATATTTCCCAGATGATTTTGAAATGTCATTAAGGTACGGAACACCTTGTGAGAGTATATTCATGATGGCATTTGTACATACTTTATTTATAAAGTTATGGTTGTTCAACTTCAATTATGTTGCTGACAATAAAGATGCACTCCTACAGACCCTTGTCAGATTTCATCTAGTCAATGAGACGCTATATTGATCCATAAATGATATGAATAAGTGATAGATGGGCAACATATTGAGAATTTATAATTCATTGTTTTATTCTATTTGTATTGACGGAGTTAAAATCTAACGTTGCTTTTGCTATTGATAGGTGGAGGTCAGTCTGACTACATATATCACACGAACCCCAGGGGTGTTACTATAGTCAATATTTTATGAATACTATTCAGAATCAAAGTATAGATAACAATATCTGCATCTCAATCAAAATTAGCTAAAAGTCATAATTTCCAAACACCCACTATCTTCGGTATAGAACTTCATAAATGTCTGCATTTCAAATAAAATTTTGCGAGTGTCCTTTTACAATTGTCTTGCGTAGGAATACGGTGTAGAATAACAAACATTAATGAAAATCAAATAAATATTGCGAGTTTTCTGTAACTATTGCTATGCAATGGAATCGGATAAAATTAGTTATAATTCAATCTCTCTAAACATCTACAAAGCTGGGTATTGTTATAGATCAGATAAAACATTGCGAGTTTCCTCTTACAAGGGCTATGTATAATTTTGGAAGGTTATTTGTCTTATAAATACCATCTCATGAATTTTTCATGAGCTTTATGGTTTGGTGACATTAGTTACGTGTTACTCGGGTTTCCTTGATTTCAATCAATATCGCAGAGTATCATTTTGAGAAGACATGAATACAATTCATGTTACGTCTTGGACCCTTACTTTCTTAATTGTTCAGGTTTTGCAATAAATTATCTTCTTGAGTACTGAATGTATATTTTATGATGCAGTTTTAAATTGTTTTTGTATACGTGAATGTAGTAAAAGTTCTTGAACAGGGCCTTCGTGCCCTGTGACTATTACCCTAGGCAAAAACTTAAAATAGCTTCTCATGTCGGCCAAGTCTGATGAATTACAGAGCCAGCTTTATAGATGGCAACAATACCTCGATTCTTGTGGTGACATTGGAGAATGTACGACTTTATTTTAACCAATTTCTCCAGTTACTCAGATTTTATCCATGACTGAAATATTACCACAACAAGGAGGTCAATTCTGTTGTGGCTTTTTACAAAGCATTTAAACCTGGATGATGGAGACAACGTGTAACCTGAACCTTTACCTACCTACCTACCTACTTACCTAACTAGGGACAGGCTTGGTGTATTGGTTAAGCGCTTGGCTTGCGGCGCCGACAATCCGGGTTCGATCCCCGGATTGTGCCACTATGTTTAAGAGATTTGTTACGGCCTGCTTTAATGTCGCGATATAACTGAAAAACTGTTGAAAGCGACGTAAAACACCAATCAACCAACCAACCTACCCACTTACATGCATACATACATGCATTCATCATTGTTTTAGGATTCAAAATGAAATATCAATTTATTTTACAATCCTCTACTGTACTTTTTCTTTTAAAGAAAAGAAAAACCAAACAAAAAACAAAAATATTATTAATAATAAAATAAAAATCTAAATAAACAAATAAAAAGGAACAGAAATCCTTTTGAAAATCATTGCATGATAGCATAGATGCAGTCTTTAACACAATATATAAAAGATACATCTTCTGTGGTTTTAATACTTTAGGAAGTGTTTTAAAACCAATTACATCCATTGGAGAACTGTTCATTCCATTAACCTATTGTCCTTCGTCTCTCAAGTCTGAAATATTTCCTATACAGCAGAGTAAGGACAGAAATTAATCAAGGCTATTGGATACTGCTTTTCATCCCTTGGGGAAGTAATAATGGTGAAGGATATCATAGGTGAACGAATATGCATAAATACTACCTGTGTTAAGTCAGTATTCTCTGATTTTACTAAATGTGGTGTTTATGGTTTTGATTACGTCTTTCAAATTGTTTTTAGAGAATAAGTATAGGCTGATATCACGTGCTGAAGTATTTTTGTATGAGACGGACTCCTGAATTTTGATTTAGATTATTGTTGATTCAGATTCAGATTTGTATCTTCTGTATTAAAGGGCATTCGCAGGGGGGTGTTGTTAGTCAAACAGGAGACGCTCACTCCTCCCGGGTACCTGGTCTCACCTCTGAATGCCAGGGGTCCATGAATGTCCACTGTGGTATATTGTTGTTAGTGTTTTAGTCATGTGACACCAGTTACTTCCGTCTCGGTAGGTAATCGCCCATTATGTGTAAAGTGTAGCACCGTGTCTTATAAGCACTAAACGGTCAAATATCGTGCTAGACTTTATCGGCTAGATACCTACGGTGCATGTTTTATAGGGGATTTTAGGTCATTGTGTATAGGAGTTAGCGGGAAATCGGGAAATAAATTTCCATTGACAACTATATTAACAATCAAAGGCGTTAAGGGACTTCTATCCATGACGAAAATAAACTTTGATCTACTTGATTATTATTTTTATCGTGTGTATTTGGGGAGTTTTTGCTTAGAGTAGCTATGTAAGAAACTTTAGAATTAAGAGATATTCGTGAATAAAGGTTAAGTTTTCACATTTGGTGTCCTTTGCTCTTGTCCAATTTTGTTAGTGATCTCAATTTTTTCATGGTGTTCTTTCACAATATATCATGATCATTGCACCTTTGATTAATTCATTTGAACTTTTTGTATAATAGTTCAATTTTAAAGTAGTTGATAAGGTTTAGTAAACATGATTTATGCTTGAAATATTTAAAATTGAATCAGTACTGAAAACTCTCAAAACATATATTCGCAATATTGACATTAGAAGTCAAGCATACATTGTTGTTAATTGATTCTGGCATTCTTTTACAGCTATTCCTAACAATCATTAGCCGTGTTTCCCGCTAACACTTACTGCTTGGTCGTCTGCTACTGTGCATTGTTAGGCCGATTAATCAGGACAAATTGTACAAATAAGCTACAACAGTTTACCTTTTTACACCATAAACCGCATTACACAACCTCATTGTCACATCCGGAACGTGTTAATGTTATGTCAAATCCAATGAATGCCAAGGTATATGATCACAGGGAAGTATGGTGGGCCATTAGTATTTTTGATGAGATTATGCCATTTATTTGTAAATTAACACCTTTTCCACTACGAAATTGGAAATCGTTCAGAGGAATCATTGCAATAATTTGTAATTTGTTGCGGTTTGTTGATATTGTTCATCTGAAACAATAAAAGTGTATTGTTTTAATGTAAGCGTTGAATGTAGTATTCTGTTCTTCCTGATACCCAAAGGAAAAGAAAAGTTCATCAGTTGACGAAAACGTGGCACTGGTCAGTAAACGTGGTGTAACCGAATGATAAATAATTCTGACCGTATCAGAAATCTCAGGTTCAAGTCTAGCGGGACCTCTATTTACTTTATACGTTTTGTTATATTTGTTATAACTCTGTACTGTTGTTTTAATAGTGAGAATAAATATTCTGAAGTATTTTAACCCGTGGGTATATTTCATGTGCTCTCACTGGACGAAACGGGAAGCCCATACAAGGCAACTCGCCCTTTATCGCTATATTCTGACGTGTGGGTAAATTTCATGGGTACATTTCATGTGCTCCTGCTGTGCAAAATGGAAAGTTCATTCAAAGGAAAAAAATATTTATCGCCGTATTTGTGAAAAATAAGAATGATCATGATTCACTATGTAGATAAATATTATTTATTTGATTGCTCGTTCTTCCTACTTACAAATGACTTCAAGTACATAATTTTATGTAGCTGCCTTTACGTATTCAGGCCAAATTCATCATGTCTCTTCTCCTTATTCAGTTCAACTTTTTATACAAACTCTATTGATAAATCAATATTTGAAATTATTACATGATGAAATAAAGTTGTCAACGACAATGTTGAAATAAAGTATTACATTATGACAGATATGTTTATAACGTGACATCAAGTCAACCAATCCAAATCCAGAGAAGAGGAAATCTTATATGCGGAAAATTTACATCACAGTCGATCTTCTCTAGGGGACTATAAAGTCATTTTTCATATCGGGGAAATGTCATAGGGGATTAGGATTTTATAAGGCTCCACTGTATAGGGTATAGCTGAACTTGTCGATAATTACTATCGAATCCACCAAATGAACCAAAATAGCAATAGGGTGGTTAATTATAATAGTTTTTCATATTAAATAGGAAATACACTTTCCCGTTTCTCATGTTTTGTATCCGTGTAAGGATAATTAGATAAGATCGCTTGAATGATTATGTATGTGCATGTATGTTATGTGTAGAGTGTTGTGTTATGCTACATAGGATGTACACAGACGTCTGATAAGCTAGAAAGTACAATTAATACTCTACCATGCATTGATGAACAAACATTTATCTTAATACAATCGCTTATCAAAGAAATGAGAAACATAGGGAATGATTGGGTAAATGGCTTAATGAGTGGATGAAGGATTGAAGGAAAAAAGGAAGGAAAGAAGGAGTGCAGGAACGAATGGCCAACGTAAAGTAGTGATTTATTACACATTATTTGATCCATTGATAAAATCTACGTCCATGAACTCTATTTGGATATGGACTATAGTTCGTTGAAAATCGTTTGTTACTGCTCTATCACCACCATCACAACGTATTTGTATACCCACCCCCCCCCCCTTGCAAACAAAGTTTGAAGTAGGGGTATATAGGAATCACCCTATACCGAGAAATCAAGTGGGACATCCATTACTCTTATACCAGTGATTTATCTTGGGATGAATTATTACATATTTCAGCTTTGTTGCAGCGGGGAGGGTGGGGAGTTGCCCCTTTGGGACAACTGTAGTCTTATTTGGTATTGTTTCCGGTGCATTGATACTGTTATATGTCATAAAATGTTAGGAACAATGTCTGTCACACTGCAGTGGCGGATTTAGAGGGGGCCCGCCCCCCCCCCCTTTTCGTCACATATTTACTAGTAAAAATCCAGTTTTGGCACCAAAAATGGCAGAGTAGTTTGGCTAGTTCACCTTTTCAGAAATCCTGGATACGCCAATGCACTGTAGGTCTGAACTATACAAGGTAAAGAAATATTAAGATGAAATTAGTGCCGTTTGACATCGTTTTGGGAACATTTATTTTCGATCTCGACCTCTGTGGGTTACACATAGTCTTCAGAAGCGTATTCTCCGCTGTATACACCAGTCTATATGTATTCACATTGAGAGAAGGATGTGTCTTGACTTTGTCCTTCTCATGGATAATTTTTTCTGGTTGTGCCATATATAACGGCTCCATCAGCGGTATGAAAGCAGACTGTACTGTAAACATCCAGTATATCAAAAGTACATTATCATCACTATAGATATTATTTTCAATTAAGAAATCCAATTCGCCTTAGATATTTTATCTGTCAGTATAGATCTACAGTGCATCTGAACTTTTTTTTTGCATTGACAACAGCTAATAGCTGAGTCAACACTTTGGGGGATCTTAGATTCTCAGAATAACGGGTTTCAAGCATACTTTTTTACGGTAAATAATTTTCTTCCTTTAAATCCCCCGATCAATAACTGGAATCTCCCCTACTGAGGTTTACTATGCCTTTTGTTCGCTTCTCGTTAAACATTTAAAGATTCACAAAGAAGTCGTCTGCTTGCAGCACGACAGAATGAAAAATACCAATGATCTTTTCATCAGCCGATGTCGCTTAATTAGATCCAGAAAGACTTATTGATTTTTGGATGCTGAGATTACTAAGACGGCATTATGTGCTGGACCGTGCCCCAGGCATTTTAGATAGTGTTAAATTGTACGGATGCTATCTCCTCTCAGAGCATACAGCCTCATTTGAATAATTTTGTGGAGCTCCTTATAGCACATTACTACTCTGGACATGTCATTATGACGTGACTTGCATCCGGTGACAAGACATAGTGACGTGACTTGCATTCAGAAGACATAATATTGTGACGTGACTTGCAGTCAACATACATGGCATTGCCATCATGTCACTTTCATCCAGGAGACTTTGCATTGCCATTTGACTTCCATTCACGAGACATTGCAGGATCATAATTCTTGCTTCCAAAAGAGAAGCCTTGTGGAGTGACCCGCATTTGGAAGGTGCGAAATTATGACATGACGTAACATGCATAGGTTTATAAAAGATGAATTGTAGGAATTTTACATCATCTCAATATGATTGATTTATTTATTATTAATATCAATATATGAAGCAAACTCATATGTAAAATGTTAATTCTTTTGCAGATATATCGGTGTTTTGTTTGTTTGTTTGTTTTAAGTGACACCGAGATTATTTCTGGTGCATTGCACAGAAATTTCGAAATGTTTAACTCACCCGTGCGTCGAAGACTTAAGTGAGTACGAAGCCGTTTTCGTGCCATTTTATGGAAGAGAACAATTTTTTTATCTCGTTGGAACGAGAAAATTATCTCGTTTGAACGAGAAAAAAATCTCGTTCGAACGATAAATGTTCGTCAAACGTGAAAGTTTCTCGTTTGAACTAGACTTGTTCTCGTCCGAACGAGAAACTATTACATATTAATTAAACTATTACATATTAATTAAGGTGTTTGATAATTTAAAAAAAAGTATGACCAGAGATTATTTCAGTTGATACATACAATGGTAGATTTATATATGCATAATTCCATATATTTCAAATTATTGATTGATTGATTGATTTTTATTTTACGTCACACCACGAATATTTCACGTATATGATGACGGCATCTGCCTGATGCGAGGCATACAAATTTTGACCTTTGCAACGGACCCACCCAAAGCAGTGAGGGATCTTTAGCGTGCCATGGATACCACGACACGGGGCCTCGGTTTTTACTGTCTCATTCGAAAGACAGGACACTGGCATAACCAGAGCGGGACTCGAACCCCGGCCTCCCGATCAGGAGTCCGACGCAATACCACTAGGCCACGCCGGCTTATATTTCAAATTAAAATTCATATAAATAAAAGAATAATTTTTTATGATAAAGGTACAAGTCTGTTAATTTAAAACATTCAAATATTTTAAAGGATTATTGTACGTTTTATTTAATTTGTGTATGCCATTGTACTTGATAATTCATTATGAGTTTCATGTTTGTCATGGTTTAAAAATAAAATTATTATAAAAACAGAAAAAGTAACAATCATTGTACTTTTCAAAAACTCAGTTCCTTTTCTTCAGAATCAATTGTTTTTATATCAACACTCAAACTTGCCCAAAATGTTAAGCGCCAACATGGATCAGTTTGTAGGATATTTTATTAAAAATAATGGGTTTAACAATTTTTCGGGAGTATATACAGAGTTTTTTTCTTCAATTTTTAGCAAGGTTAGTGAAAAATCTTTAGTGGTTTTCTTTCAAAACTTTTTAAGTAACATATGCAATATTCTTTTAGGTTATCTTTAATGATTGTATTTAATATCGGTATCTTGATCTTACTGTGCATTAATATACGCGTTTATATTTTTATGGCCACTAAACTTGAGGAATTTGTTGATTCTTGCCTCTATATGGAGAATTATTAATATATTTTAAATGTGTGTTCTTTGATTGTATTGATTTTGTGATTAGTGGGAAGGTGCGCCCGTAAACCTTTTAACCATACCAATTGATTGACTACTGTCACATTCATTGACCGTCGTAAGTCGTTTTAGGTTTATACACAAAATATCGGTCACTGCTCCGGGTAGGTCGGTAGCATAACGCAGAATTGTCGATATCGCAACTGCACTTTAATTGAAAGTTTTTGTGATGTTCTTGTGGGCTTTTTTATACGGCTGAGTCATATGTTTTTATCTTTTCTTGTCTGCCGAGGTCGCAGAGAAAGAGACTTTCAAGGTTCGACAAGATTAAAAAAGGATTGAATTTCACATGTGCAGCTAATTGGAGGAAATAGCACATTTTTTGTTATTTTGTTATTGGTTATTGGTGGTTTTGTTTTATTTTCATAGCGTAGAGGGTTACTACGTACATACGTGTACACGTATATACCAACACAATTTAAAAATGACTTTACACATTAAATGAACCCCCCCCCCCCCCCCAAAAAAAAAACCCCGCAAAAACAAAAAACCAAAAATCAAAAAAAAAAAAAAAAAAAAAAAAAAAAACAAAACAAAACAAACAAACAAAAAAAAAAAAAAAAAAAAAAGAAACAAAACAAAACAAAAAAAAAATAATAATAATAAAACAAACCAGAAAACCCCTATCTTTGCAAACAGTTCATGTATTTATAATTGAAAATCGATCTGTAATGACGGAGATGATATGTACTAAATATCACGTGCTTACTATTAACCAACTAATAGTGTCCTTAGTAATGAGAAACCTAACAGTGGCAAGAAAAGCCGCTGCAGTTTCTTGATGTAAAACCTAAATTCGGTATAAAAACACATTTTGATGAAAGGTCCTTGGGCAATCTTTAGAATGTTGGTTCTGCAGAAGACTTCAGCAATAATCGTATTGTAATTAGGTTGTCATGAGAACACATTATCTTGTATTGATTAGTGGTATAGAATAGATTACAAACTCACAAGTGTGTTTTATATTCGCCGATGAAGAAATGCAGATGGCAGAAAATAAGTTATTTTACTAAATCTTTTTGCCGCGAGCGTTGTTCTAAGAAACAATCCCTGTGAATGAAAACATCTTGACGACAGATCGCCTGGATGTGACCTCAGGTGCTGAATCTAGCGCATTATAATGTTTCCAAATTGAGTCTTTGGGAATCTATTGAGACCGTCAGATAATGCTGGTGTCAAGCACACCTTAAGAAATGTAAATTGTCAACTTCACAAAGCAGCCAAGCGTACTAAGACCAATTTGTAGATTAATTGTCTAGAAAATAAGAAAGCAGCCAAGTTAAGGAGATCATATTTTAATACTTTTAAAATAGTTTAGAGTAATTTTATTGGTGCATATTCTTTTCACATAAACGGAGATAAAATCCTCTATTGATAACATGTTTAGTGTAATTTGTGTTTGTTTTCTATGCTTCGAATAATGTATTTCATCTAAATGAACGCGTTCAACTTGCTGACGGTGTAAATCTCTATATACTGCGTCATGCTGCATAGTGTTTTGCCACAGAATGTTTCTAAACTTCCTGTATATTCAACCGTTTATATCTATGATAAAACGTGTGCATAGAACTATGTGATAATAAAATATTTTCCGTTTGAAAGGTTGTGAATTGTGAAGGTATGAATTATAAATGTGAACCAATTTCGTATTAAGTGGTTTCATTAAACATCACTACCTGATAATGGTATGCAAATAAATTAATAAATATACATGTACATATAGCTTTTATTTTTTAGCCGGATCCTCAATGAGAATATTTTCACTTTATCTGGTGCTTTGCATATTTCTGTTGGTTTGTTTTTTGTTTTGTTTTTAAATTTTGTTTTGTTGGGTTTTTTTTTTTTTGGTTTTTTTTTGTTTTGTTAAGTTTTTTCTTTTTCTTTCTTTTTCTTCTTTTTGGCAATTTTTGCATCACAAAGAAGGGTAGACCGCCATGAGAATTTGAGTTTTAAAGTTTACAAAGTTTTGTACACGTATACATGTTCTTATATTCATCAGTGTCGTCACTTTCTTGTACTTCTACATTTCACCTTTAACTTTAATGTCACTTGCATTGACCTTCAGTTGATCTGACATATACGATAAATTAAAAAAAAAATAAAATAAAATAAATAAAAACCACTGCAATATGATTGCTTTTCAGTCATACAGGATCGTAACTACCACCGATTTTCAATAATCGATTTAGTGCAGGTTAAATGTCTCCTTGCCTTTTCTAATATAAGCCATGCAAAAGAAAAACCACCACGTCTCCCTCTAAAAATAGTACAAGACTATGCCTCTTTTCAATATATTAATGTCTCGTTCTTATTGAGAAAACCTTAATATTGTGAAACGAAATGCAATAACGCCTTGATCATTGCAATAAAACACCGAAAGAATCGTTCACGTGATAAATCTGCAATTTGACGTGTGCTGCTCCACGAGGCATACAAACGTGAGCGAGCAAACTGAAACGTTGATTAGCGTGCAGTTCCAAAATCCACATGTCGTCTGTGAATGAATTTGCTTTTTTTCAGGTGAAAATATCTTCATGTATCGGTTAAATTAAAGGAGATTTGTGATACGTACATACACATGTATATAAATATATTTTACACATACACATGAACATGTATAGATGTTGGGATCTTTTTACGCTCTTGGATCGATAGATCGGGGTATATTGTTTTTGTCGTGTCTGTCAGTCTTTTTGTCTGTCTGCTTTTTTTTTTCTTTGTTTGATTGTCAACTTTAACATTGGCCATAAATTTTGAACCGTGAGGGATAGAAACTTTATATTTCACATGCGTACTCCACTAATGAAACCCTTTCAAATGACATCAAGGTTGATGACAATTTGACCTTCACGCTAAAAATAACTTTTTGGACATTAATGTTTTTTTTCAATATCATTTCACTGATATGGAGATGGCATTTACTTGAAATCTAATGCACAGAAATCTAGACGTATGTAGCAGATCGATTCGAAGCAGTGGGGCATCTTGTATGTTTACTTTAACACAATACATCACTTATTCGAAAGAGAGAACGAAGATGGGGCCGCTGGAGCCACCTAAGAGACCCCCCCCCCCCTCGGGGGCCAACGATCCAAGCAAGCTATGAAATGAGCTACGTTACCTGTGTACATGTTTTACCACACACGACAAGAACAATAGGATGTCTAGAATAACAACCGTTTGTATTCGATCTGACTTATTCTCAACAGTTTCATCCACTGGAACATTTCGCCAGTTCTCAAAGTGGGAGGTTACCTGGACCTCGTCCGGAAAGACGAGTTTCACAAAATACTGTTTCTCTTAGATTTGAGTTACATGTATGTCTGTCCTTAAGATGTATAAAGCTTCCATGTTAGCATAGTTGTTCACCATTTTGCACAATTTCTATCTTTTACCTGGGATTCTATGGAGTTAAAATAAGACGGAGTGTGAAATTCCTGAAATCCAGGCGTTCCTCTGTTTTTGTAACTGTTCTGATGAACATGTATATTTACATGTTTATGGCATTTACGTTCACATACTTAATATTCTACGCACTGGTTTCACAATAAATTGTATACATCATTGATGCCACAATACACGTTAATTGTGTCTGTGTTTTAAAACAATATACCTTCAAATGTTTGCATTATGAAATAGTGAAAATGCAGTACAAGCAATCAGAAACTGGTAAGAGACTACATGTATTTCTCAACTATGAGCTATACATTAACTTAAAAATGATTGCACTGTATTTTATTGTAATGATACATGATGGAGTAATCATTATATCCTATACGTCTGCGATTGCTTTGCTTATTATATGATTGCGTGGTCATACATTATTGACTAAGAAAGCCTCTCGTCAGGCAAACGATAATATTTATAGGAAAACTTTAATGAAAGAGGTAGCTGCAAACAAATTGTATTTATGTGCTGTGTACAAGTACAAATTAATATACAAGTTCTGTAATGCATGTATTTATACAAGCTGAATTTAAATATATTTATTTGGTTCGCCAGGCGTAAATATACTATGACCGATTATATTAAATTAAAGATTTAATGAACTTTAACTATTAACTGTTATTCAGGGGTAAGGGTTGGTTCATTGGTATCAAATTGGAATATTTGAGGACTCGGGTTCGATTCCGATTTATCGTCTTATTGCCACCTTCCTACATCTGCGGAAGGCATAAAACCCAGTAGACCGAGGTCCCAGTTTAGGTTATAAGTTAACACATAAAATATCGTTCACTACTTCGGGTAGGTCGGTAATATCGGGCAAAATTGTAAAGCAATGTGTCATGCAAGTGTCTCCACAACAAAAGTACAATAATGTTATAATGTCGTAAAACAGTCACATACAGACTAATAAAATATATTATAATTCATGTTAGTGAATAAAATCCTAAGATAGTCAAATATGAATATCATAATACACGACAGAAATATAGACACTAACACTGGGAGAAACAGAGGTGGGAATATCATATTAAACGACAAAGTGGGAAATATAGACACTAACTCTGGGAACTCTAGAGGTAGGAATATCATAATACACGACAGAATGGGAAATATAGACACTAACACTGGGAAAACCAGAGGTGGGGATATCATAATACACGACAGAATGGGAAATATAAACACTAACACTGGGAAAACCAGAGGCGGGAATATTATAATACACGACAGAATGGGAAATATAGACACTAACACTGGGAGAAGCAGAGGTGGGAATATCATATTAAACGACAAAGTGGGAAATATAGACACTAACACTGGGAAAACCAGAGGTGGGAATATCATAATACACGACAAAGTGGGAAATATAGACACTAACACTCGGAGAACAAGAGGTTGGAATATCATATTAAACGACAAGTGGGAAATATAGACACTAACACTCGGAGAACAAGAGGTTGGAATATCATATTAAACGACAAGTGGGAAATATAGACACTAACACTGGGAGAACAAGAGGTTGGAATATCATATTAAACGACAAGTGGGAAATATAGACACTAACACTGGGAGAACAAGAGGTTGGAATATCATATTAAACGACAAGTGGGAAATATAGACACTAACACTCGGAGAACAAGAGGTTGGAATATCATATTAAACGACAAGTGGGAAATATAGACACTAACACTCGGAGAACAAGAGGTTGGAATATCATATTAAACGACAAGTGGGAAATATAGACACTAACACTGGGAGAACAAGAGGTTGGAATATCATGTTAAGCGACAAGTGGGAAATATAGACACTAACACCGGGAGAACCAGAGGTGGGTGCCGCAGAGTTGTAAGCATCCTTGCTGACAGATCACACCCGCCGTGATGCCGTACAATTATAGTAATAACTTATAATCAACTTAAGTGAGAACGATTAAAGTATAAGCACAGCTACTTTTTAATACATTGTGGGAGGTGTGCGTGGTTTTTTTTATCTCCCCCCCCCCCTCCCGTTTATTTTTGGATTTGTTTGTTTTTGTTCTTTTGTCTTTTTGTTTATTTGCATGGGGTTTTTTTTGTTTTTGTTTTGTTTTGTTTTTTGTTTTTTTGTTTTTTTTTTCGGATGAGGTTATGTAGTATGCTTTAATCAAAGACATACACTTACAAGCATGATACAATTACATCATTTCTTTTTCATGTCTTTAATTACAATTATATGATAGTATATATAACTTTGAACAGTAATGACATTAGAATTGTTGCTCAGTGTCCCAGAAAGAAGTGTAGTGCTGGAAAACGGAATTCTTCTCATCAAGTTCAAGATGAAAGCTCCCAAATTAGACTCGTATAATCCGATAACTCTGGTCCTTTCAAACCTGAAAATAAACACTGTAATACGTTAGAAACTTTCGTGTAATTTCATTTATCAAAGTTCATGCTAGTCATTGTTTTTCATTTACATATCATTTTCTATGATGTTGCGTGTCGTTTCTGATTTCTAATGATGATTTTCCTATTGATTGAAACTCAAACCTTGACAAAACAAATCAAGCAATTTACAGGGCCGATCAGGCGAACACTTCGGGTATGATATTTTTATGACATCGTATACAAGCTTTTGTCCGTATAAATTGAAAAGATGAATAATGGATGATGACATCTAAACGATTACATGGTTCGTACGGTGGGAAAATTTATTTTGCGTATCGAATTTTATATTTGATATGCACATTAGGTTGTTTTCCCGCAAATTTGTGTTGAACCGAATCAAACACTCTATTATTGTGTTGTTGAGTGAGCAGAATTCTCTTTCTCCAACGCTTATGAATATCTGACACTTATGACGCCAACTGATCGAACTGAAATATAACTCTCGAGGAATGTGTTTCATGCTATTAAACTCTTCTATCTCTAAGTTTGAATTATTCATAACCACTTATGTTAATACCTCATTTGTATTTGACTGGAAAATGATACATAATTAAAAAGTCAATATAACATATATCTAGTGTCATTAAAATGTCGCATGAAATGCCAATAGCAATATTGAATGGAAAATTGCCCGTATAATGTGTCTTTATGTTCCTTGGATAACCTGATTCTTCATCTTAAATCCGGAGCGAAGACTTTTTTGTTATCATCTCAGGGGGAAACAATTGCTATACTTACACAGTGAAGGCACAAAGACGATTGTTTCTTAGTTTCATGTGACATTATTATAATACGATGTGAGAATTGAGAAATTACTTGGTAGAATAACCATTTAAGTTTAGTACTGTACCGTACGCGTAAATAAAAAATGCTGATTTTGACATTCAGAATATAGTATAGGTATAGAAAGGTTAAGCATTTTAATACACAAACTTTCTAAACACGTACATCAGAGTTATGCACAATACATAAGAGAGGTACCACGGTATCACGGATTCTTTGAAGTCCATTTTGTCCGTTATTGGAAATGCAATAATCAAAGGGCATCATTTATTCCCCTCCTTGCTGTTGTTAGTACACCTTTTCCCTCTTAAAACGTAATATTCTGTGGTCTAAAAAATATTCACGTTTTAATCCACAAATATAATTCATCCGTAAATTTTCACTTTTGGACGGAGATAATAATATGATGCACAATGAATAGTTGTTCAATAAATTATTGATATTTCATGTTTAAGAAATTGATACTTGTTATAAATGCAATATGTGAAATGTTATCTACAGTGAAATGTACATAAATTATGTTTAAATGTTAAAAAGAAAAGGCCATTTAACTTAAAACTGAAGATCAATTGAAATATGACTGCATTGACAATATGGGGAAATTATAAGTAATTCACACATTTCTGATGGCAAGCCCTTCATTTATTAGTTTGACATTTATTCCTTCCAAATGAGTAAAACATTTTTTTTTTACCACGTTCTTTGAACACATATACGCTTGAATGTTAAAATAGTTGAAAATTGAAGAATGTATTACACAAGCGATCGTTTCCGTTTTTTTTTCTTGTCATCACATAATAAGGGGAGGTCAGAAAGTTACACTCTTGTATGTCTTACGGATTTCTTTAGACCAAGGTGCTTACATGATATTTTATGTTTCTTGGTCCATTGGATCAATCCTGCTTGTCGTCATAGGTACAAAGAAGCGCTAAACTTGACCGAAACCTCTGAAAAGGATTTATGAACATTAAGCTTTCTGGAGACCCCTCTTGCGGATACCTTTGACGGCCTTAGATGTTTATATATCTAGATTACTGTGCGAACACTGTCCATGGAAAATTCCTTGGTTATCTCATTGACCTTAATTCGGCGATCATTCATTATGAGGGTGTCCACAGTACTGATTATTTGCCTGATGATGGCATCAGCAGGCAGATATGACAGGAGTTATCTGCTGGTGAACTGAATATGTGCCTGATGATGGCATCAGCAGGCAGATATGACAGGAGTTATCTGCTGGTGAACTGATTATGTGCCTGATGATGGCATCAGCAGCCCGATATGACATGAGTTATCTGCTGGTGAACTGATTATTTCCCTGATGATGGCATCAGCAGGCCCATATGACATGAGTTATCTGCTGGTGAAATGATTATTTCCCTGATGATGGAATCAGCAGGCCCATATGACATGAGTTATCTCCTGGTGAAGTGATTATTTCCCTGATGATGGCATCAGCAGGCCCATATGACATGAGTTATCTGCTGGTGAACTGATTTCCCTGATGATGGCATCAGCAGGCCGATATGACATTAGTTATCTGCTCGTGAACTGATTTCCCTGATGATGGCATCAGCAGGCCGATATGACATTAGTTATCTCCTGGTGAACTGATTATTTCCCCGATGATGGCATCAGCAGGCCCATGTGACACGAGTTATCTGCTGGTGAACTGATTATTTCCCTGATGATGGCATCAGCAGGCCGATATGACATGAGTTATCTGCTGGTGAACTGATTATTTCCCTGATGATGGCATCAGCAGGCCGATATGACATGAGTTATCTGCTGGTGAACTGATTATTTCCCTGATGATGGCATCAGCAGGCCCATATGACACGAGTTATCTGCTGGTGAACTGATTATTTCCCTGATGATAGCATCAGCAGGCTCATATGACATGAGTTATCTGCTGGTGAACTGATTATTTCCCTGATGATGGCATCAGCAGGCCCATATGACACGAGTTATCTGCTGGTGAACTGATTATTTCCCTGATGATGGCATCAGCAGGCCGATATGACATGAGTTATCTGCTGGTGAACTGATTATTTCCCTGATGATGGCATCAGCAGGCCCATATGACACGAGTTATCTGCTGGTGAACTGATTATTTCCCTGATGATAGCATCAGCAGGCCCATATGACATGAATTATCTGCTGGTGAACTGATTATTTCCCTGATGATGGCATCAGCAGGCCCATATGACATGAGTTATCTGCTGGTGAACTGATTATTTCCCTGATGATGGCATCAGCAGGCCCATATGACATGAGTTATCTGCTGGTGAACTGATTATTTCCCTGATGATGGCATCAGCAGGCCGATATGACATGAGTTATCTGCTGGTGAACTGATTATTTCCCTGATGATGGCATCAGCAGGCCGATTTGACATGAGCTATCTGCTGGTGAACTGATTATTTCCCTAATGATGGCATCAGCAGGCCGATATGTCATGAGTTATCTGCTGGTGAACTTCGCCCGCGGTTGGATTCATTTGAACATATGCAACTGTTTGATACACAGGACTATTATAGCCGTATACTACAGTCTTTTGCTGGTGAATCCTTTGGTATTAAATCCCACGTTTGTTAGGAGCACTTTTAATGCCCTAAACACTCAAGTTCAGTTTTTCACTATTGCGTGCTGGTCATCGAAATAAAATATCACTGAAAAGAAAAAAGAGGAGTTACCGGCTCAGTTATGTGGCAGAAGTCACCATGGAGCTATACAATACATGAATATAAATAATATAATAGAACATTTAACACATTACAAAAAAATATTTGACTGTAGTGCAATTACGATACCGACTTGGGACGGTCATTTAATTTGACAAAAGCCAAACAAATGGTGTGGTTAACCGGTTTACGGGCCCACCTTCCCACTCACCGTAACAGCAGAACAATCAAAAGACGTACATTTAAAAATTTATAAATAATCCTCCATGTAAAGAACAAGGGTCAACAGGTATCGCATATTGAGAGGTCATAAAAATATAAACACGTAAGGTATTGTAGAAAACATAATGGTATAAAAATATATGCGACATCAACATGATAAACCGTGCTCTGCCAGTCTGAAAGCGAGCTAAGACCCTAGATCTGTAGGAGTCCCGACTAACAGTCAGAGGGGACGAGGTTCAGGACCATGTCTCCTCTGAAAGAGGTTTGGACAAGGCCCGTCATATAGTCCCCACCGCCCTCTTAGTCAGTGTGCAACGTTCAAGTAAAAGTCTGCATAAGGCTGTAGAGGGGCCAAATACAAGACCTATAGTCTTTTTGATGATCTCAATATCATATTGTCTATTTAGGAGACGTTTGACTATTTTATTACATGATAAAATAACGTTATCGGAGCCTTTTACTTTCCTTAGTTTATATACGAGATCACCGTAAAAATTAGGATGGGAAATTCCATAGGATACATACTGTTGAAAAGAAATATTTCCAAATTTAGATAGAAGTTCTGAATAAGATCTGAAGAATTTGCCGAATGTTTTTCTTAGCTTGTGATATCTGTAACCCTGAGTTAAAAGTTTAGTAGTAATTTGTAAATTTCGTTTATGAAAGTCCAAAACATCGGTGCAGCCTCTGACAAATCGAACTAATTGAGATATATAGATACCATATGATGGGAGTCGAGGGACATCGCCATCCAAGTAAGGGAAATTTACAATAGGAAATCCAAAATCCTCACGTTTATCATAAATATTAGTATATATTAGGTTGTTGATAATTTTGATGTTTAAATCTAAGAAAGGTGTAGATTTATCTTAAGTATTAGCTTTATTCAATGTGAGCTTTGGTGGATATATTTCTGATATAAATTGTTCGAATTCAGGGTTGTCGATAACCAAAATGTCATCCAGATATCTGCAAGTATTATTAAATTTGTCAATGAGGTCGAAACGTTTTGATTTTTGAAACACAGAACGTGTATATGCTGTTACAAGTAAACTTAATGTGCTTGAACTAATGAGATGTTACGTTGTCTAGATACATGAAGAAATTATAACCTAACGCTTGGCTGATTGCCTTATTCCATTAACTTCAACTCCGAATTCGGTATTTCATTTGTGGTCATATCAATGGAGAACGTTCTTATACAAGTCTTTGTAATGTAAACGAAGTAAATATTGTTTCTCTTGTAAGATGCACACGGTGCGATATGAAAAGTAATTATTGAATAATTTCGTATCATAAGTCTGTTTACTTCCGATATAAATAAAACTTACCGTAAAACATATGTTTAATATGTCCCTTTAATATCTACGAATGTCTTTAAATATAACTAAGAACGGCATTGTTATGAATCTTGATGAACCATTGCTTTGTTCATTAGCAATACAAAGGTTTTTAAAATTAAATCTTAACTGGCAATGTAACTTTGATATTATAGTAGTTAGTAGTGTTTCTTCTGGAAAAAGGATAAAGAAGGAAAATTTCATATTATTTAAGAAGACAAATTAATAAACATGAACATTAAATACTTTCCTATAATATAGCATCTACATCAAGTTCAGGTGGAAGTCGCAGTAGAGGACGTCAGTGATATAAATAGATTCTTGCAACAGACTAATCAGATCATAAGGAAATGTAATTCTATCGAAACAAGATCCTTCCGTTCACGTCGTATAAACAATTGCCAAACATATTCTGAGCTTCTCCTAATAGGGAATGGTGTACATTAGGCGATGCTTTTAAGTCCACTTCTGGCAACCATCTAGTATAATCTTGATAATCACTATTATGGAACATTATAGTCGTAGAAACAGGATACACTCGCAATGCATTTATGTGGTGGTACAACCAAACGATGAAGAATAACTTTCAATAAACCCAGCAATAATGTCTCGGTTGACTGAAACTGAAATAAAGAATAAGAAAGTTATTATGGTTACATTCGTATTTTCGATGCGATGTTTGCTTACACGAAAGAAATAAATCAAAAGAACGTAAAGATTCCTTAGAAAATCTGCTTTGTAAATATGTATTTATTTTCAGTTTTGACGTAATTCACAACAAAATTAATTTGCTTTCGAAATATTATGTCATCGAAGAAACAGAAAATCTAATTAATATAAGTATATACATGTATTTCATATTTATCTACAACGATTCTTTCTTTTTTTTATGTATCCTTGTTTGACAATTTTCTGTACAATTGCAGCGAAATTGGACGGCGTAAAGACGTATATGTCGCTGAGAAGGGTACCACTGCGTCTACAAGACCGTGTTATTAAGTGGTTTGACTACCTGTGGTACTGTAACAAGTCGACAGATGAAGAGAAAACCTTAATACTATTACCAGACAAACTCAAAGCTGAAATCGCTATTCACGTTCATCTTGATACATTAAAACGTGTGGAAATATTTCAAAATACAGAAGCTGGATTTCTGTGTGAACTTGTGCTTCGTCTCAAACCAGTATTATTTTCCCCTGGAGATTACATTTGTCGAAAAGGTAAGTAAAACGAAATAGTCGCTGTTTTTCATTTCTTTCCCGACCTTGTCAATCAGGAATGTATCCGTTTATATATTATGTTCACCATTAGCACATTTCTAGCATATTCTACACTCTTTACTTTCTTTGATTGACTGAAGTATCTTTTTCCCTATTAGAGGAATCTCCATGCAATAAACTTGTGAATTTGTTTGTGCTAAATAAGATGCAAAATGGGCAACGTTGGTAAATATTGATTTGATTAATTTAGCAGTCGGTATTTACGATGTATGTAGGTAACATTTTTATTCATATCAATGTATAAGTATCAAACTGCATATGTAAAGATGATGAATAAATCCAAACTATTAGTCCGAAAATCATGAAACTAGAGGACATACAAAAAACCAAGTAGAAAATAACGAAAAATGTCTACTTGAAGAGCATATGTGAACCCCTATGATGGAGTGAGATCAGGTGCCCGGACAATGTCTATAATGTGAAAATATTGAAAAGTATATTGATTTATCAATAAATAGCGATGATCAGCGTATAACCACAAATAATAAAATGCCTTCCCGAAACTTTCTTGAAATTCTATTCTTGAATTTAAAACTCACATTGCCACTAACTTCGCAGGAATGCTGAAAGTCAACAATTCTAAAAACGCGATCTTCAGCATTGTGAAATGAAGGCTAAGTTAACAAATGTTCTGTCTGTATGTACGGATCAACCGATTCAACTACAAGACAAACCTTAAATTGATATAAGCGTCCACTGCTTGATGTATTCTGTCTTTTCACCCTCTATCAACTTGTCTGTTGGGTATCACAAAAATGTTTATGTTACTATCAACGGAAAGAAGCCTACCTATCCTTATATATGACGTGCTTTGTTGGTATAATAAGGAAGATACAAGTTACAGTGTAATTACTTTTCCCGCAGGCTTCGATTTATCGCCCTTTGTCGAGACAATGACGTTAAACTAATGCTACTATAGATAGGTTATAACTATGTTTGCACGGACAGTTTTCAGCAGGATAATGTAATAATTCAATTTGCCCATCTATCCAAAAAAGTACACTGGAAGAGTTGTGAAATATATACATGTATTTAGAATATAACAGGAGAACTTGCTGCAGAAATGTTATAAATAAACTTTATTATTTATGTATATCTGAGAGCACGTGAAAATGGCTTAATTATCAGTCAATAGTATATACAAACACATTATTTTGTTTGATTATTTAATTTTCCTGCATTTCTTACCCTTGAGATGATAATACATCATATACATGTCTGACTTTGACCTGCCAAGCACTTTAGCTTTTGCCGACAGGAAATGTGCCATTTTTACATTGAATCGAAATTTATACCATCAAAAGACATCTGATTCTAGCGATACTCGAACCAGTGACCATACGATTACTATACCGACGCTCCTATGTCTTTTATCACGCCGCAGCTTTTATAATTTATAATTCTTTTGAAATGAATCATGTGCTCTTTCGCCAAGCCGTCTATGGAGTTGTTCGTTTAGCATGCTACGGCCTCATTATCTGACTCGGAATCGTCATTTCCATCGACATTTTGAATTATTCCATGGAATCAATTGTATCAAAATTGCATTACATGGATAAAACAACTATCAATAATTTTGATTACGTTCTAAAAATGGAAACAACGTCAACAAAAGCGGTTCATCGGCGACAAATCCTTCTGACAAGGCCTTATATTTAATATTCTCCATATCACCCCGTTCATCAAAGACTCGTGGAATTTCATCGATCATAACCCCAAGTAGAAAGAATTAGTGAGTCTTCACTAGATTTTCAACTTATGTGCTTAGTTACAATATCGCCATTTATCTTTTTCTAAACGTAGGATTCATTTGTTTTGTTGAAACTCTAATTGGATTAGTATATAGTGATGCCTGATCACACCGCTTTGATGTACTAGATCCACAGAAATAATGATTTGAAAGAATTTCAATGTATTATATTGTTAGATAGTTATTGTCGATGAAATATTCAAACATTCTATCTGTTCGGTTTTGCAGTTGTACTGATTTGGAACATATAGATATGAAAATTAATTGGCAAAATCTTTGTGACAAAAAACCCTCTTATCACATATTTTTCACGTAAACTACATTTAATAAATACTATTTCAACAAAACAGCATGTCATGATAAATTACAGAAAAATATACGAGAAACCTTGCACTTCATGTTAAATCTCCTTGAGACAAGTTGTATCAGCGGCAATTATTTCCGAGGTAAAGAAAAGGATACGATACCAGTTTGGCGTCTGAGCAAAAGTTGTTGGCAGACCTTCACTAGCGTTATTCGTACAAGCACGGAAGATAAAGGCAAAAATCGATATAATGAAGTAAGAAAAACCAACTGCTATTCTATTTCTCGACAAATAACGGAAGAAATGTGTTAAAAGCATTTCTCTTATCACCCATAAACACACCAAATTAACAGCGATCTTAGTGCATTAACGACAGAAACTTAATCATTCCATCACGTCCACTCACCACCCTTCTAGTGGGATTCCACAGTTCGTACAGAGTGGGAACACTCTCTTTAATGATGGTAATTGTCCGGATCTTTATTTAGACCAATCATATATGGCACTAACCTGGCCCTGGAAGTGCAGCTGACTATTAACAAAAGAATAAATCTTGAAAATGCCCGTATCAAAAATGTGGATGACCTTGACATTTATAGAACCATTTTTTCATTCAATGCCATTTTCGGCACTGATAACATTTGTGGCTCCGTCACTGTTAAGACTAAACATAATCCTGGGAAACTTACTTCCTTTACAGTGAAACTTAATCTTGAGTATTGTCAACGGTGTGTTATAGCCAAATATAAATGTCAGGAAAAGGATAAACATGCATTGCTGTATTTATAATATCTGTAAAAGGACATACATGCATCAACACAGATCGATATTTTAAGCAGATAGAATTGATTGTAAAATTGTATTTGTTCAAATTATACGGGAAAATGACAGAAATCTGATTCATCTGTATAACAAAACATCATTAAGAAAAAGACTTACGAAACTTTTATGATATGTTATAGAATATATTGTTTTTATTCGGCCTTTTATATATGTTGGTATTTTATTCAAGCTCTTTTTAGGTTCACCGAATTTTTATACTAAACTCTCAAGGGAAAGTTTTAATTATTTCATTACTCTTCATTAAGTATTTACTATTTGTTACGTGAATGATAGTTTCCTCGAATATATCTAAGAAGTAATAGAAAAATTGTAGATTTTGTATGGTAATTAGGTTACTGTTATGTAGATTCTTCGACAATGCAAGAACAATACAACTATTATTCGATGCAATCCTCTTCTGAATATAAGCATAACTTTCTGGAAACTGCATATATTGAAATGTATAATATGCTTCTAGTATATACTTCAATTTTTTAAAGTGTATTAAACTTGCTTGCAAGTTAAATCCATTCATGGTATTGATAATTTTATAGACAGACTAAGTGCATTAAAGTTCATGACTGGAGAATGAATTTAGCGTAAAAAATTATAAATTTTAGGATGCCGCTACCTAAACAGGAGATGTTTACTCTTTCCGGATTTTTGGTCTGATACCTGGGTTTCAGTAATTATGAATGTCTGTGGTTGTACAGTGACTGCAACAGTGATATCATATCATAAACTAGAACATTTAAAAGTGGGAATACATACATAACCAAACAGCACATTTTCTTACATAGATATCAAATGTTTATAATTGCGTTTGATTTTGTGTTCGTGGTGTACATTTAGATCGGTGCAATTTTAACATAATATTCGCATTAACAAGAAATGTAGTCGTGAGGACAGCTTTTGAGCATGCATTAGGACTCGACCTGGGGCGCGTGAGCTTTTTATGTGAAAACAGCCAGAAATATATGGTGACGCGATTCACATCCGTCTGTGCGCGATCCAGTTGTATGATCTTGATCTGATATTCTTCAAATAATTTCCTGAGCTTGTATGGCACAGTAGATGAGATGCTCGGCTCGTGACCGAGATGTCTTGGCATTCTCTTTCGAACGAGTCGGTGAAACCTTAGATCAACCCTTACGTCTTCGATGGGTCCGCTGCAATTGTTTCTAGGCGACGCGTCAGGCAGATACCGTCACCATATACATAAAATAGTTGTAGAGTGACATAAAACAACAATAATCATTCCTTAGCACCAAAGGAATTTATTTCATTCTGAATATCTTGTATCATTTATAATTATCATTTTTAGTTTAAATTTGTTTTAAGGTTTAGTTTAAGCACGATGACATGGTTGCCAAACGCATTAACTCGGCAGTCAAAAGCGTTAACTACGCTACGAAATGAAAGTTACGTGGAAATCTGCTAAAACGCATATAAGTGTGCTCACCAGGTATGGGTGCACTAGAATAGCAGATCTAAATTAAACGATCGAAAGTGGGGGAATTATGTCAAAAAGCTTTAGGTGAACGAAATTGCAGGGTTTTTTGGTCATATATCGCCTTTGGATTCTTAATTTTAAATTGTTTCTCTGGTATCCAGGGGGACAATAAATGCCCTCCCTGAACTATTAATATCAGAGCCACAATGAATTGGTTACTTTTTTCCAAATTAATATTATTTTCACACGTATTTCTTTTTCAATGTAGAGCCTCGTAAATGTTTCCCGTGGAAATTTATGTGTTGTTGTACTTTGGCCTGATGTTATTTATTTGTGATAATTTCTACAGTGTTTTTTCACATTCATATATTTGAACGAGTTTGAATCTTGTTTTTGGTCTGTATGTATTGACCACACATGGCAGGTATGACTACCCGAACAGGATACGCTTAACTACTCAAATGCATCTGATCCACAAAAAGCGCTTCATGAAAATTCAACGTGGTAAATTTTCACCGGCATTTTGTCATATTGTATTCGTCTAGTGTACTGTCTTAATTATTATCGTTCTTTTGAACCTTCTAAACCGGGACAGAGTAAGACAGTATTTACACATATGGTAAATGACTGTTGAAGATACAAATATATATTTATGAAACAAATTGAAATAAATCCTGTAGATTGTCGGACTTATTAAATGTATAAATCATCGAAACCTATAAGTAGTTGAAATTTGAATGCTTTCTTGATAAATGTGCAAGAATATTGTTTTAAATAACGTTTGCAGACAATTTTCCTCTTGATTTTTATGTCATGGATCGGTAATAACTTCAGTCTATGACAAGATTTAAGACGTCTGAAACGCATGATATGTTAAGCTGTCATTATCTCGTAGGGATACACTAATTACCTCTGGTATGCTAATTATAAGATGTTAAGAGACGAGACTGAATTCAGTAAATGCACCCCCCCCCAAAAAAAAACCATATGGTTTTCAATGCATAACGCATATACATACCCACATGCATCATGCACTTGTTCCGATCGTAAACAACGCTTATAACCAGATACTTTTGTTTTCGTGATTGAATGCCTCTTTACTCGCTTTTCCCAGCAAAACATTAGAACAATTCAGCTTTGAATGAAATATACCATTTATTGAGATATGACATATGACAACAACGGTTGAGTGTTCATCATTGTCAGCAAGAAAAACAAGTTCCAATGTTAACACCTTTTACGATTCCCACAAGCGGAAAAAAGTTGCATCGAGAAATGTATAACCTGTACAAAACTAAGTTTTAATACAATACAGGGAGTCCATTCAAACATACATACAATACAGAGAGTCCATTCAAACATACATACAAACAGAGAGTCCATTCAAACATACATACAATACAGGGAGTCCATTCAAACATACATACAATACAGAGAGTCCATTCAAACATACATACAATACAGAGAGTCCATTCAAACATACATACAATACAGGGAGTCCATTCAAACATACATACAATACAGGGAGCCCATTCAAACATACATACAATACAGAGAGTCCATTCAAACATACATACAATACAGGGAGTCCATTCAAACATGCATACAATACAGAGAGTCCATTCAAACATACATACAATACAGAGAGTCCATTCAAACATACATACAATACAGAGAGTCCATTCAAACATACATATAATACAGAGAGTCCATTCAAACATACATACAATACAGAGAGTCCATTCAAACATACATACAATACAGAGAGTCCATTCAAACATAAATACAATACAGGGAGTCCATTCAAACATACATACAAAGAACAGATTTTAGGTATTAAGTAATATACAATTTTCTCTAATTTCCAGTACTATATCTAAAGCTTAAAATGCAATGATCTTTCGTCAGATGCAAAGTAAAATAAGTAAATAAATAAAACCGGGGAGGAGGGAAACAAAAATGACATTTTGTTGTGAAGGTGAAAACAAGAGAAAAAGAAATATCCAAGAATGAATTAGCACAATGCAGCTTTGAAGGAAAGATGTTTTTATTTACAAATGATAAGTGTTGAGTAGCATTTATTATATCGAAAACAAAAACAATTGCCGCCAAGTGATTATATAGATGTCATATATTACATGTATATAATTATATAATATACACATCTTTTTCCCGCGCTTAATCAAAAGACAATCATAACCTACGTATTAAATATATTGTCATCGATAAAATTAATTTCTTTAATTTACCGGAATATCAGTTAGACAGCTATCTGGAGTTTAGAGAAAATTGTATATTACTTAATACGTTATATCTTTTTTTGTATGTATATTTGAAAGGACTCTCTGTATTGAAACTTAATTTTGTTTAGGTTAATTCACTGGAATGCCAGTTAGGCAACTTTTCTTGCTTTGAATGGGATTATTTGACTTCGTTTTCTTGTCTCCTTCGTGTGTTCGTGCGTGTATATTTATGTATTTACCTCCTCGACTTGATAGGTTGTTGTAGGACATTTGCGACGGGTGTTTCATGCAATCAGGGGACGCATACTCCTCCCGGTCACTTGGTCTCACCTGTATTTTATTGGGGTTTGTATTTGTCTGAATATGACACTATTCACAATATTGTCCTTTTATTCCATGGACTATGAAATATGGTTTACCCTTCGGTACTTTTTATGTGAACTCCAATATATTTTCGAAAGTGAAAGCGAATTATGTAGAAGAAAAACCCCATTGTGCACTCAACTATATATATATACCACTCTAGTTTAAGATTTCCGATAAAAGTTCACGATAAAGTTCAACTTCAGAGCATCTCTTGCTTTATTTAGAAGAACACAATATGTACTTGTTCCATGTTAGTATGACTTGGCATAATTTCTCATGAGATTTCCGCTGTGTATTTAATTAACTTTGCCTCGAAGTGACCATTGAGAATTGGATTGTGGTTGTCTAATGACGTTTAGGTCGCCATTCTTATATTCTAACGTTGGAATTCTGGCAAACATTGCCTTCTAGGCGTAGTTTAGCAATGTGTTGTTGCACAAGGGAGTACGGCCATATAATTGATATCAACACTCCGTCATTAGTAGATATTCACGTCAAGGCATTATTCTTGCCCACATTATACATTTTCTAGTTGTTACGTCTGAGCGATATATATGTATAAATACATAGTATCTTTTAGACAAATGATTTTATTAGGTTTCAATACATTGAAAGTGTCTCTGGTTGAACACAAAGAAAAGGATTGAGCTTTGCTGAATATATAACTCCTTTTTCCTTTTATGCTATTCTTCTGCCAGATTTATATTCCTCTCCTGTAAGGGATTCTATTATCGAAGACAGTTTCTGTTTTATAACACACACATGATCTTTTTCATAGCGTCAGCAATTTTATTCTTACAGACATTTATGTCAACAAAATTGCTACTTTTGCCATTTCACTTTCAATTCACGGCTCTGTCAAGTGAAATCAAATGCCAACGGTTGCGGAAAAGTCTTGAAGAAATAATTGTTTCATTATTGTTTCATTACTTTATTTTTGCTGCGTAATTTAACCTTTGGCGTTTGTCGGTCGATGGAAGATTCCAACACTGTCTACTATTACAGAACCATCAAATAGCATACCGTGTCTATGTATGACAGATTTCTTACACTTGGTTGCCCGACTTGATATGATAATTTACTTTTATCACATAAATGAAAAACTAATGCACTTTTCACGCATCTTTAAGGATAGCAAAATAACATGATATCAATTAATGTGAGAGTTTTTCGTGTTATATGTAAGATTTAGAGAATAGATGATAAAAAGGAAATAATATGTGACATTTGTTATCAAATATGTACTGATTTCATTAAATTTCATTTTCTATATAATATGATATTAATGTAACATATTTATCGAATATACAACTAGTATTTCAGTACCTAATTGTCAGTAATTATTCATTTCGAATTCAGCATTCTTTTCTAGTTTTTCGTATATTCATAAATTTTAATGTAGATGATGATGGGTTTCATACTTATACTTACTAAAATATACCTTCTTTATATGACTGGTTAACTTTATAAAGCTTCCCATATATATTTGCATCTAATCTTACAGTCTTACATTTCTCATATCAATTCAGTATTTGAAAATCAAACTTCGCGTGTGGTTTATCTTGAATTTCATGTCTCAAGATGCTTGAAATGCTTTATGTACTCATTTTTGTAATCAAACGACATTTAATTCTCGTAGGTCGAGATATGTTAATATAATTGTTATTGCAAAAATGAACAACATTGACGCTTCATAAGATTGAAGTGCTGAGTTATTAGCTGTTGAAAATGGTGTTTACTGAATGCAAAAAAGTTAATGAATATAATAAATCAATGCATTCTTTCCAATAGAGATCCAAATCCTAAGTTTAGATTAATCCTTTTCACAGTAAAGCAATATAAAACTCCGAACAAAATTCATCTTTTGGTGAAGTTCCGTAGCTAGTCAAAGTATGTGTGCTCTGGCATGCAAGCAAGATAATATTTGTGCAAGATACTGAATATGGTACGATTAATGTATACATTAATAACTCGCTGTTAGAGAAGAAAACAAAGAAATCTCTAATACTGTTAAATAAGGTCTTACTTTAAATTAATATCTTTGCTACTGACTTTAACCATTTAATGTGTATCTTGAAATGTTTAATGAACACCGTAATGGAGCACTGAAAGCACTTGAAGTCTAATTTTAACATCAGACTGAAAATAAATAATTCGTTATGCAGAAAAATTTAACTTCGAATCATATCTTGTGACAAACCTCAGTTTTCAGTTTTTAACAACATTGAACATTGACGAAATATTTTCACGGGGTGAAATTCAATCAATACAAGTGTTAAACTCATGTTAGACAGAATATTACACATATCGAGAATAGTATGGTCAATTAATACCATCTGTTGCAAAACAACAGGGATAAAAAGGTCAAGAATTATTAAAAATTTATTAAGCTACTACATTCCGGCAAGTAATACAATCTTAAACAATGATCCATGTGAAAATCTGAAAGTAATATGTATTTCGTCTTTCTTACCAACATTTGTCCGAGACAATATTCCCGGGTTTTGTACATATTGGTAACAAAATTTTGTAAATGTCAAATATCGTTTAGGTTAATCATAGCATACGAGATATCGTACAAACGGTGCTATATAACAACATATATACCTCTAATAACCTAATACATCATAGACACATTTCGACCATTTCATTTTTTGCAGTAAACTTCTAACCTGAAACAATGAAAATACACAATGTTGAAAAGCAAACAATAGGGACAATATAGTGTTTAGTGTCATATTCAGACAAATGCGAAGCCCAATAAAATCGAGGTTGAGACCAGGTGCCCGGGAGGAGTAAGCGTCCCTTGGTTGCATTCAACACTCGTTTTAAAAGTCTTGAAATATCCTTTTAAGTCGAGGAGGTAAATACCTAAATATACACGCATGAACATACGAAAGAAACAGGAACACGGAGTCACATTTTCCCATTCAAGGCAAGAAATGCTGCCTGCCTGAAAATCCGGTGTCGGAAACGCAGGTGAACAAATGTCTGTATATGCATGTATAAACGTATTATGTCAAATCAAGTATAGTCAAAAAGTTAAGATGGTTATTTTGTATGGTCAGGTCCCAAAATATCGATTAACATTCTTGAAAGAAGAATCTGAAATTGCAATAGACCCCTATAACGACCATAGAACTTCCTTAGTGACATCTTCAAACGTTCCTGAATATATCCTTGTGAGAGGAGTTTCGTGGCAAGAAGCCTCAGGACGAAATTTTCGTATTTAGAGCATGCCCTGGCATAGCGTATAAGTTGTGAAATGAAGACGCCATATGCGGGAAAGGACGGTATGTTGCTACTCAGAAAAGGGAAGTTGGTAATAATGAAACTGAAATCGTCACGTTTGTCATAGAGAGAGGCTACTAATGAACCATCGTCACTAATTGATAGGAGTATATCGAGGTATGAAGCAGAAGATGAGCTCTCTGTAGTATCTTTTATCTCGAGTTCCTTTGGATATATGATGTTGAGGTGATCATCAAATAGAGGGTTGTTAATCGACAACCCTGTATTTGTATTGTTTTTAACATGATTGTTAATCGACAAACCTGGTAAAAACAATAACAACGTACCAATTGTCATGTAGTAATGTAGGTTCCTCTAAAATAACAAAATGCAATAAAAGTTTTGAAAGATGTACAATAATTCTAGTATCAACATACCAATTGTCATGTAGTAATGCAGGCTCCTAAAAATAACAAAATGCAATAAGTGTTTTAAAAGATGTATAATAATTCCATAACAATGTCGTATTCTCTTTCCAAACCCAAAATACCAAACAAGAAGTCAAATCTAGTCATGCCTAATAGGACTTTGAGTGATAAATATCAAGGAAGAATAGACACCAATATCACAATGGTGGATTATACCTTCGTAAAACTGTAACATTTGTGAAAGAAAGAAGGTTATTAGTTGTATAGTAGGAGGTAGTTAGTAAGGAGAAAAATTAATAGGGAAATCTGTTCTCCTATTTCATGATGCCGACACAATGCCTTAATATGACAATTTCAATAGACCGTTACGATTCCACTATTAATGGTATAATTTTAATCATGTATGGACATTTTCACTGGTCATGAAAGTCAAATTATACCCTTATTAATGTTGCTCTCTGGTATTATTATTTTCATTATTTACTCAATGACTCTGAACTTACAAATGATTTATCTAGAAGTAATAACGAATGATGTTCTTCAACGAAAAAAGACAGTATAAATCTAATTTTGTGGTCTTGCTGCCATTCGCATTTCCCCAAAACAAGATGGTGGTTGATTTGTAATCAGTCACTTATGCAAATAATTCCCAATAGCCTATTCATTGAAGCCTTCATTTGATTTATCATGTACTCGATATACATGTATAAAGACATTTAAAATAGATTAAGTGCTACTGAACTGATGTCATTAATAACAAAAGTGTCATTAAAAAGTAGCACATCCCTTTGTAAAGTACATTGTACCAGAGGGTATGAAGTAAATTTTATGTTTGTGCGCTCGACATCTGTTGGTCATCATCAGTTATTGCTTTACAGTACTATTTTCCTGTTCGTCGAACTGTAATCTTTAATTGCTTAATGTTGCGACTAGAATTCGGAAAAATATCTTATTTTCTTTTATCTTAGAGTAAATGAACTTCATACCCAAATTTATCGTTATAAAAGCTTTTTACGAATCTGTATCGGTCTGTCTTTTTAAACAGTTGCTTGTAGCGAATAATAAAGAAAGATATTAAAAACTAATAAGCACACCTCCTGCCAAATACTTTCTCCGGAGTCTCTCAATTTTAACTATCACTCACTTGATATTTTTAACGATATACTGAATTTAGGCAATAAAATATATGTTTCACACGAATTATACGGCAATAAAATACATGGTTCACGCGAATTATACGGCAATAAAATACATGGTTCACACGAATTATACAGTTGTAATATACAATAACCAGCAGGAAACTGGATGTGCAGCTAAGCATTTAATCGGCTTAATGTAATATAATTGAAAACCTTGATCAATACCCAATAAACATTTTCGATAGTAATAAACTTATAATTGAATGCGTTGTGAGTCTTTTCAATGTCAAATATTTAGTCTGGGTATTGACGGTGGGATTCATCAATTTACTGAGAGATACCACATCCATCATGTCGGAATACTGTGTATGACACAATCGCATTGCTAGCACATAATATCAAAGAGAGTTATCCATCATCTGAAATTTTCTTTATTTGAACAGAAAATTAGCATGAAATTTATGTATTCCTCTGTCGTAATTAGAGTGATATTCCTTTGTTAAAATGACCTGATGTTTGATTTATTATTAATCAAATATCAATGTCTAGTAAAGGCTTACTTCTGACATAATCGCATCGGTTGTATTCAAAGATAAAAAAAGTCTAATCATTTTCTCTAAAGCGTTAGAACTGAATCAAATTGTTTCATACACTATAAATGCACAATCTAGATATTGATAAATGCCACCCATTTAAGGCAAAGCCATTGCTTTCCAACATGTTAAGTTTTACGTTCCTGTTTCATGCATACATATCCTGTTAGTGTTTCCAGACAAGCTATCAGCATTTAGCAGAGAATGTACAATTCACAACACGTAACACTTTACATCAGTACCTCTATATAAAAATGTATGGAATCGTTCTAATGAAAGCATGCAATCGTATTACATATCAATCAATCATGTATTGCAAGGTTGTTTTGAAGGCAGCATCAATTTCTTTATTTTCCCTTAGTGTTCTAATCGTTCAGAAATGTATTTATGCATTATTTTACTTAGTATGTAAAGTCTTTTAGCTCACCGGAACCAAAGTCCGGAGAGCTAATGTCATACCCCTAGGGCGTCGTTGTTGTCGTCCTGGGCTATAACTTTGACCTTGTGACGTTGACTTTGCAGTTTGAACTACTTTTCAAAATCTTTAACATTGGTTATAACTTTTGAATCAAGAGAGGTAGGGCTTTTAAACTTCACACATGGATACCTTGTTGAATGCCTTTTAATTTCGGACTACAACCCTTGACTTTGTGACCTTGACCGAAACGTTTGACCTTCTATTCAAAACTTTTTAACCTTGACTGTAACTTTTGAACTGCGAGGGGTTTGAATTTGAAATTTCACACATGAGTACCTTGAGGATTTCATTTGGGATAATAATCTCCCATCTTGTGACTTTGACCTTCGAGTTTTATCTACTTATTATGCCTCCGGATCGATTGATATCACTTTTAGGCTTTGTCGCCTGCGCTTGTCAAAAACAAAACTAAGCTATAACTTGTATACCTTGCGACAGGAAATTTCCTTTGGTACCATAACCTTTAATCTTGGACTCCGAGCTAATTAAAAAAACTTTAACCTAGGCTATATCTTTCAAACGAATAGTGTGCAGACGGCTCTAGTTTTAACGAATTGATTAAGTATTTGAAAAGTCAGCTTTTTAATCATGCTATATTAGATGGAAAAGGCCCTACAAAGGCGAGCTTTGTTGTCTTCTTACAACTCGTGTTAAACATTTGGACTGTTCCCAGTCATGCTAAAATGTCATTAAAGTAAAAAATGAAGAAGTACCGAATGGTAAACCATATCTCATAGTCCATGGAATAAAGGGGGCAATATCGTGTTTAGTGTCATATTCAGATAAATGCGAACCCCAATAAATTCAAGGTGAGACCAGGTGCCCGGGATCAGTATGCGTCTCCTAGTTGCATGCAACACCCGTCGCAAAAGTCCTACAACAACCTTTCAAGTCGAGGAGGTAAATACATAAATATACACGTATGAACATACGATTGAGACAGGAACACGAAGTCAAATTTCCCATTCAAGCAAGAAATGCTGCTTGCCTGAAATTCCGATGTCGGAAACGCAGGTGAACAAATATAAATTATGTTAGAGAAGAAAACCAATAATATTTCTTTATGAAATGAATTGTGCAAAATACTTATTAGCCTATTGGGCTTGTCCATTTATAATATGAAATTGTCAAAACGAAGTTTCAGAATACAAACATCTTGTCTTACTTAAACCTAACTTCATTTTACTTATGGTATGCTTGAAAAGACCGAATCAGAAAGGAGTCTGTAATATGCCAATGTTTACCTAACACGGTTTCGCGGATTAAACTCCTCATTCAAAAGACGATATTCTGGTGACTCGTCAGGCTCTTCCATAATCCTGTCAATCTTTTCAAAGTTCTAGAACGTGCGATGGTCTACCAACAGAAAATTGTTGAGTGTAAACATGATAACTACAATAGTATACCATACAAATAAGTAAGCCGAAATTGTTAAAAAATATATTCTGATAAATAACAAGCAATGCATTTGTCATAATTATTTCTATTTCTGTTCGACGCATCCTTATTAGCTAATTTTTGCTCGCATTCAAACGAAACAGAATTCATTCAAGTACTTATTTATTGTAAGTAAAATGTTGGTTTTGTGTTTTGTTTTCCACATTCCAATATATCGATGAACATTTGATACATTTATGAAAATAATTAGACACCACAATCAAACTTGAAATGAATACACAGTATAATCCATTTAGTTTTAGATATTTAACTTAATATATGTTCGAATAACAAACTGATATTTAATCTGATATCTTTCCTATTATGAACGTTCATTAGCATTCCTTGTATCACCTGCATAAGGTATTTTATTATTCTGATGCTAAGATTATAGATAAAACCAAGTGAGTAGCAAAACAACCCCTAAAAAACAAATCAAAATAAACATGAGAGAGAAAGAGATATATATAGAGAGAACTGAACTCCAAAACTAGGGAATCACGTGTCTAGAACAATCAAGCATCTTAGGAGCAGCACCTGTCATTTACGTCTGTAGAAATGATGCTGTCAGGTAAATACCAATCGTAGGAGGTGTCGAATTCTTAGTTCAAAATGAATGGAATTTTATCAATCCAGAATACCATTCACCTTAGTGGATAACCAGATGTATCGTCCATAGAGTTTCCATAGTGAATGAGTAAGGCTACTACATATCCCTATATACGTATTTATCTGAACGTCTATTTGCCCTCAGAACAAAGTCACTGTAATTTAAATTCGCTTAGGCATAACATATAAAATGAAATATGAAATCTCCATAGACAGGCGATGATGGGATATTGTTACTTAAAAAGACTGTGATGCTGATATTGCCATCGTTTCGTTTGTCAAAGAGTGAGATGTTCAAACGACCATTAATGACATAATTTAACATAACATTCCAGTTCAAATAGACATGTTGCTATCTTTGTTTTCCTTAACGTCTAGTGCACTAGGATTGATAAAACTAAATAGTCCGACAATGTAGTATTATTAATTGGCAGTAATTCATCTATATATCTATATTTTAAGAAGAAACGAAAGGCTTATTACTTCTTCCGTTTAGAAAACAAAGCCTGGATGGGTTCAGATTCATATGAGTAAAGAAAAAAGTCAACGCGTTGTGCAGAATAGGTGGTGTCCATGGGAAAACCGACAATTTGTAGATTACCTTTCCTTAACAATCCGCACAACGACATCTCGCCTATCTATGACGTTTTAATTTCACAACTTATACGCTATTCCATAGCATGCTTCTCTTATGTGTTTTGTTCTCAGGATCAGGCAAATAAATAAACTACTCATACAGGATCACGATATCGAATGTACAAAGTCGTCACTGAGAAAGTTCTATGGTCAGTACAAAGATATTTTTGGACAATATGCAGCCTACCTTTCAAAAGTGTAATATGATATCCGTGAACACTATCCTATTTGAGTGACGTCCTTTTACCGATCCGTTGAATTACTTGCATGTATATGACTTTAACATCGAACACGAAACATTCGCCACGAACGTACCATGCTAGCAGGAGACGCTTATTATATCGGTACACAATGTCTCATCACATTTTCGAATCAAACTTGTTCATGCTAAAGCCAGTTCCACCGAATTGCAAAGTTTAACATTGTAATGACATGTTTAGTGTACTTTATTTTCAGAATAAAATGTATATGTTTGCTCCACAATGTTTACAATAATACATTGAAATTTGTACAATATTTATGTGTAAGATAGTCACAAAGTTTGTGGAGTACTTAGAGGTACCAGTAATAAAAATGTCGTTTGTGAGGATTTCTTTGAATTTCTGGAATACAATACAAATGCGTTGTTGGTTGGTTGGTTGATTTGTGTTTTACGTCGCTTTCAACAATATTTCAGTTATATAGCGACATAGAATCAGGAGGTTACAAACCTATTAAACATAGTGGGGCAACACGGGAATCGAACCGGGATCAATACAAATGCGACAAGACTAATTCTTTTTTACTTGTATTAATACCAAACATAGTTAGAACAGATTTATGGTTGTCAATCACTTCTGAAACAGAAAATTTACAGAAAATTTCTTAGGAGCATAAGTAGGATTTCCTTGAACCGAATCTAATCCTTATTCTTTTACTATTCTGTCAAAGTAATATGTCTTACATGTAAACGTATTATTCAAAGATTAATCTGCTGTGTAATGATATGGTACTCTTGGAAAAATTAAGTTCTTTAATCATATTAGTGGCTTTGAAAAATAGATTGGAACATGGAACAGCGTTTTAAATTCATAATGTTTTTTTTATCTTAGCAAATATCAAACTGATTTTATCTATTCTGTAGCATGTCCATACGTATATCATTTTTCTTTGCCAAAACTCACACGAGTTCTTATGGAATTCGCCGTCATTACCTGCGGCCCTAATAGATAGAGAGGAAATAAAACGTAGTGTTTGCCGCATGGGAAAGAACTAGTCTCTATGAAATGTACTGAGTCCTCCAAAGAGAAGTTAGTATAAAATAACAACAGAACATCCCTTCTCCACAAATTTTCGGCCCCTTGGCCTTTATCAAGTGGAAGCAAATACAATGAAGAAATGTATGTGAAATCCATTACTACCGGCAACATGGCCCAGCGCAAATAAACAAAGTATAAGGCATAACGTCATAGTGGACAAATATGTCTGAAACAAACGTTACGTTTACGCTGTAATATAATAGTATATATATATATATATATATATATATATATATATATATATATATATATATATATATATATATATATATATATATATATATATATATATATATATATATATATACTCTTAAGAAGGGTACCTGGTAAATCTTAACCACACGGTTCAATCTGTACAAGGTCTATTTATATCATGACAAGGAGCACTCTGTCTGTCCTACCGGTCCTCTTCCGGCTCTCATTATTATCTGAGGTATAGCTTTTTGTCCGTTGGATTGCTATACAGGTACGTATAAACATGTCCGTTTTCCAACTTAATCCTGAGTCCTAAACCTCGACCATTTCCCTATTCCATCTTAATGTTATTTTGATATAACTAGGGATTTTTTATCATGTGCTGTAAATTGTTAAAGTGAATGTTCACATTTTAAGGTTTTCGTCCTCTTTCCGCATAAAGGAACAAACAAAGTTCTTACCCAGTTTAGACCCTATTACTATGCCATTCGTCTGTTTGTAATATTTATCTACTAAATAAAACAATTAAATTCAATCACGGTTTCAATCATTTCAATTCCAATTTCTGCTGCTAGGGGTATGCTCAACGCTCCTTACATGCTTCCATCCCTTCTTTTATCTGTACAGATGGATATTATCTTTCAACGTCGAGAAAGAACAAGATGGCGTTTTTCGGATTATTAGTACAATATTCCCTTAATTTATCTCTAAAATCTGTGGTATCATTAATATATGGTTGGGAATACTCGACAAATTCATACAACTTGTGATCCACTAACTCAACCATTTTCTCTATAGGAGTATCTACAGTGCGTAGTGGCACGTTTTTCTTATGATTTTTCGGGTTGCCTTTTAGTTTTCTGCATTTTGGATAGCAGGGCAAATTGTATTGTAAATCCTTACTAATAAATCATTTTCTTCGCTTGCGGTTCACAATTTTCTAAACTTTTTTGTCACGGTATCGGTTAGGTGTTCTATCACTTTGTATGATGTACTGTTTAACATTTAATTATGTAAACGCCAAATATATTCTGTTTTATTAACTATCACGATTCCTGACCCTCTAATAACTGGTCTGATATTGGTATCATCATTATTTAAAAAATTATATAACGCTTCCATTTACTCCTTGCTAAGATTGAGTTTACCTCTTGTCTCAAGATTGTTAACTATATCATTCTTGACGAGCTCGATATATAAATCTGACCATCGGTCCTTTTTTCGTTTGAGAGTGAATTTTTCGTGAGATATCTATTAATGTTGCCCTTTATCATTTTCATTAGAAAAGAAGAATATTCTCAGGCGCATACTACGTTCCCATTCGCCTAGAATTTGCTTGCAGTTTGGTTGTATCCACGTTCAATCTATCTGGTACGAATCTGAGTCACTTAGATAGCAATGATATTTCCACATTTGATAATCGGAAAGATCTATAACTTCCTCCTTAACAGGCTTGGTCCTCGTTCTCGGTTTTGAATTGTCTGGTGCATCGTTCTGCGACTCAATGCAAGTACAAGGATGTTTCTTACAGCTTGTGTTTCTCTTGTATTTCTGTTTCTCCGTATTAATCTTACTGATAATGTGAATGTTATTTTTCGGTCGGACTACTGTTTTGACCACATGATCTAAGGTTTCTACATTATTCACGCTCTACTATACTATTTTCACGCATATTATAACATTACATGCTATTTTTATTAGCGCGTAACGTAGTTTTCTCGCATATTTTTTTCACTATGTGTTGTATGTTATTAATTTGCGCTGGACCATGTTACGGCAGTAATGGATTTCACATAAATGTTTTCATTGTTTTTTTTTTCTACTTGATAAAGACCAAGGGGCCCAAAATGTGTGGATAAAAAGTGTTGTAGCATTATTTAATCTCTATGTAATTTAGACCCTTTTGTAAAGGTTTCTCGACTTTTAACAAGAAACAAAATGGCCGCAAGGAGTATATTTGAAATAGCATTCACTGTAGTTAGGATAATGAGAGGAGTTGCTTAGATCAATACACTGCAAAAACGGTTTAATTATATATATTTTTTTGACTTTTAATTTACGTATTACAATTTGTCATGCATTGCAAAGAATTTATAGTTTTGCAACGGAATCATCCCAAGCAGTAAAGGACCTTTTATATGGCACGCCTACCGTAACACATGTCCTCAAGTTTTAATGTCTCACACGAAACACGTGACAGCAGTGTGCCCACGACGGGAGTCGAACTGGGAAACTCAGTCACGAGCCTTATTCACTGAGCCATATCGATTTCTGTATATCTTAGATGCACAAAAAGTTGTATAAGTATAGGAAATGCATGAATGTTATTTTTCTAAATATTGTTAAGGTGTTTTGTCTGAAAAAGATTTTGAGGAGGAAAAGTTTCCCACCTATGTCTCATTCTTTACTCATTTTAATTCTTTCTTTTTGTAAATATATTTGCGTATCGGATAAGTTTATATGAAAACATTTGTCTAACCGTGTATGCTGACTTCACACGACTTTCGTAAGTTTTAATATCGACAGAATGGCCCTATTTGCCAATACTAGTTTCCCTTGTGTCTGATATGTAGGCATGTGTTTTATGTTAGTAAATGCCATGTCGTCTTCATTGACTCTAACTGTGAACTACCATTCATATTTTGAAAACCACGAGTTTATGGTGTGTGTGTGTGTGTGTGTGTGTGTGTGTGTGTGTGTGTGTGTGTGTGTGTGTGTGTGTGTGTGTGTGTATGTGTGTGTGTGTAGCCAGTCGTTGGGTGTTATTTTCTCAACCTTGATACATTTTAATAAATCTGTTTCTCCACGTATACTTATTATTTCTCATTTTGTTATGTGTACTGGATTGCCACACATTTTATACTTTGTTACTGTTCCATTTATCATCATTATGTTTGTTTAAAATTATTATTCACCATGCAAGAGGAATACCAGTAGGATGACATAAGTATAAATTTAAAATTTTGTTAAACGTTTTGAGAGAACAAATATGATTAATGTCTACATACATGTTTTCGTTCCTTATTAACGTGGGACCAGAGATATTGAGAACATTTTCAAGTTAAGGATGGATCAAATCACGTTATTTCTGTTAACACAGAAATGAACATTTCAGTTTTTCAGATGTAACAGAAAATGTTCATTTTATTTCCATGTATATCAAATCATTCTTTTTAACACACGTAACAATATAATTTCAGGCGAAGTTGGAAAAGAGATGTACATAGTAAATCGCGGGCGCCTACACGTGGTGGCAGATAATGGTAAAACAGTATTAGCAACGCTCAAACCCGGAAGTTATTTCGGAGAGATCAGCATTCTTAACATGGGAACCTCTGGAAACAGGCGCACAGCATCCGTTCGTTCTGTTGGTTATTCTGATCTCTTCAGGTTATCCAAACAAGATTTATGGGATGTCCTAAAGGAATATCCGGCAGCAAGAGTGAAGTTAGAAGCCATAGCTGTCAAAAGACTCGAGAAAACGAAGAAGATCCCCATTGAAAAAGGTATAAAAGTATGAAAATATATTGAGCTCACACAGTATTTCGTCATTATAATTATTTGAAAGTACCATTCATTTGAATTTCTTTATACAGTTCGGGCCTTTCAAATTAATAACATAGTTATACTGCTTACAATTTGCTCCATCACATGTCGGGCATTGATTAGATTCATCTGTGATAACAATGATTGATATTACTTTAATTACTCTAGTAATTGTCATACAAATCTCAAGTTACAAGTTAACATTCGTAGTCTATTACTATCTACATGAATAATATACAGCCCTTGTCGATATCAAAAGTGACATTAATCTCACTAATTACTGAGCGTGACGAATTCTAATCCGTAGATATTTAAATGAGGTTAAAATGACATAGATCGTAATTCTGTGCAGGAAAATCTTTATAACAATACATTCATGAAATTGGAAATTACATGTATTCATTACATGAATAAATGTATGTATATATTATCTTTCAAGTTATTGACTACCACTTAAATACAATATAGACTTCATTTCCGGTATACAGAGAATGTAAAATTGTCATTCTGTTAATATTTGTAATTCTAACTGTTAAACGTTTTTACAACAGATTTCATAGTAAATAGAACAATACATCCCAAAACGCTTAGTGTTAGTGTCATTCGTGTAATCGAATATATATATATATATATATTGTGCTCTACATTGTGTGTGTTCCAGTCAGGAAAGAAAAATGACATATGAATATTGTCTTTTTAAATAGATCCAAAGTAACAACGATAGCATTCAATTTTGAATATCAGGACATTAAAACATGTCAAATTTATTTAATCTTGATATAATCAAATGTTGAATATTTTGCAGTTGGAATGCATGTGACCAGCATTGAAATGTATTTTTAGACATGTTCTGGAGTAAACAAATATATTGTTCATAATTTTATACTTTATTTTAGCTTTAGCTAGAAGTAAAAGTACACCTGGTTTAGTAGAATCATCTGGGAAAATTCCATTGGATGCGATGATGATACAACGTCATCACACACTTCCGGCCGGTCTTCCAATGCAGCAAATTCCACAGATGACGAATGAAAACTCTATAGAAGAGGCTCAGATCAACAATAGCTTGGCTCAGAATATATTACCAGATAACACTGCTGAAATGCCTAATGCCTCCAACGAAAGCGGCATTGTAACATCGGTTGGAACGATGACAAAATCTTTGACATTGTCAAGTAACACTTCGTTCAATGTTGTTGGTGGAACACCATTAAAATCACCTCAGACTAAGTTTGTAATAAGTCCACCGACTTCTCCTAACAATCTGAATCAATCAGCGTATATACCAACAATAAGTGCTGCGGCACCTGCATATTCTGTTAGTCATTCCAGAACGGGTAGTCCTGGACGATTATCACCACTGCATTTCACATATAGCCAGACTTATCCTTTCTCGAACCATCACCAGCAACAAGTCAGTTTTCTGTCCCCATACTGTGCCTCAAATACTCTAAATCCTCCTTCATCGCCCAGTATTGCAATGACTCGTTCTGATAATCTGTCATCCTCCCAAACAAATCTTGCCTCGCCACAACCACCCCCATCGATACCTAGTCCGTTTTATCAACAGCAACAGCCAGTCCTTCAGCTATCACCAAATTATGTGTTATCAAATGTTCAGGGTGCAAACCATCAGACGTTTTCATATGATACTCCTAACGAAGTTCTTTTAAAAGAAATAACGACATTAAGGGAACGACTTGTATCATTAGAAAGTGAAAATGCTTCCATGAATGCCAAACTTCATAGACAACAATGGGATGTTGAAAACCGACTCTCAGAACTGGAAATGCATATATGCCAAAGCTCAAGTGTTGGAAGTACGACAAGTCAGGAGGATAGAGGTGAAAGGTTTGAACCAAATATCAATAGGGAATCGATCATATAAGGTGCAACTCCACCTTGTCTAGTCGCTGAATATTCGTGTTGAAATTTTAATTATATATGTTCATATAACTAACTTATGTTGAATATGATTGCATAGGTTATAATCTTTATTTTCAAAACCAGATGATGTTCACTTTGTTTCATGATCCGAAACGATGAAATTATGAAACATACATGCATAAATATGTATTGGAGATTATAAAACACGCCGTGCCGTAGGCTGATTTATTATATGTGTCGTTAAAATGATATCAGAAATATAAATCAATATACGAGCCATATAAAGCATAGTCTTTCCATCTGTGCATTTTTCAATTTATGATAACAATAAGTTATTATATTTATCTGCATTGTTAAAACATATTCCATCTATATAATATGAACGCAAGGATACATTGAGTTACAGTGGAGTTAAACACCTGATTACAGAGGAAAGGAGAGGAAAGAAAGACAACTCTAAACTGACTAAAATTTCAGTGTATGATTTTTGGTGATGATTTAATCGCTTTAACGTAAATTTTATAAGATTGGGTTAAATATGAAGATCTAAGACACATTGGTTTATTCGAAAGAAATGAATAACTAGATTCAAAGCAATAGATTTTTCATTACTTTAAATTATTATATATACCAATATACAAATGTGTATATAACGTTTCCCATATCGTTGTTTGTTTAAACAAAGTGTTTTCCTATTTTCTTATAATTCTTACATTTGACAGTGTTAAATGAATTGATGAAAGCACCAGTGTTTCCATTATTACATGTATTTACAATTATAATGACTAACATATTCTACAACTGCTGATACACATATTAACATTACCGTGCTTCCTGGTATATGTGCAGTGTTATACTCTCCTCTTTTCTATTATTTTTTCCTCCATTGCAATCAATATGATTTTAGAAATCATATTTGATACATTGTTTTTAAAGCTTGTCTTTACTGTCTTATTATATACTAATATAAACACGCGTGTATGCATTTACTGCTGTTTGATTCATGGGACTTATTACATGATACAAATAAAACTTATGGTTTTGTTAAAATACATTGTAATAGATATGAGAATCATATAGTGATAGAACAAACTCTTATGATATTTTATTGAACGTGATCGTACCAGTAAAAATATATTTTAAAAAGGCATGAAATGACAAGAAATCATGTGTATAATTTAGTATTTATTTTCTGTGTAGGGCCTGGTATTTCCAGCGCACAATACAATATACTATAATAGAGTTTATAAACAATATACATCGTTTATAACGTTTTTAAAAAGCATTGTGTTATAATTAGGTCCCTTTTTCCAAAGTAATGGCCAACATGTTGACACAGATCATATAAACGGACCGTATTTACCTTTTTCGTCCATATGACAGGTTTCTACAAGACTATATTTGACGGGTGTGGCATGCAAGCCACAGACGCTCACTTCTACCGGGCACTTCATATCACCTCAATGTTTAAATTGGATTTTGCAATCGTATTGATGTAGAACCATACACGATATTGTCCGTTTATTTTATAACGTTGAAAGTGGAGTTACCAAAAAGTATTTCTTCATATTTACTTTATTTTATTAAATCCAAGATACTTGAAAATTATCAGAACTTTTAATGTTAAATATATGTATGTATGATGTATAAAAACCAGTTTTGACTAGATGTAACACTATTATTACACCATGCTCAGTTGTCACCCCATGCTCATTATAATTGTCCATTTTCAATGTATCCAATACTTTTTCAGTTGTTTTTCTCTACATGTTTATCTTTAAATGATAACTTTCGAGATTTATGTATCCGCAACTTTCAATTCTGTTTAAGAGGTACACATTTATTACCTCTATTGTTAGCCTGGGAGTGTAAATGTCAAGATATAAGAGAAATATTAAGGTGAAATAAGCACACTCCATTATCGTGTATGTTTTACCATAAAATATCTTTTTGTCTTTTATGAATCTCATTCGCTTCAGCATGAGAAATAACTTCGTGCACACGAAATACTAAATAGGGCGTTCAAATTCATAATATCGTGTACAGGATTAGATTATTCGTGAGCACTATTCAATATTTTGTGCACACAGAAATTATTACTTAGTCCTTATAGGACTCCGTAGTCCTATTCTACTGGTTGTGCTAGTTGATGTTCATTCCATATACTGGCGTCTTCTTTTCAAACTCCATTATATATATGATTGTACAATTGACAGATTTTTTTATAACTTCTTATAATTCAATTGTATATTTATCAATTGAGAGATGCTTTTACCCAATATACCGTCTTTTCTCTATGCTTCTTAAACGAATCCTGACACAAAGAAAAACCGTTGCGTCATCAATTCCAGAAGTATATAGACATATTTCACACAGTCATACCCTGCAAAAAATTCCCCATAACCTATAACTATAATGAAATATAAATATATATACTGTGAAATATCTTACTCATTATTGTCTTACGATTGGTAAATAATGAAGCAATAACACACTTGAGTTTTTATTTAGTCAGGTCTCAATAATTCATTTACAAGAAATAAAGATACGTCTTCCATTTGCTCATATCTTCAGCATACACATACGACTCCAGCACATATTGCCACGAATATTATTATTAATAGTATGAAGAAAATGTCTACTAGCACACAAAGTGCAGACTATAATGAAGGCTGCATACAATGACACTCCTTGTACAGTTTCATAGTAGTTATATGAAATGATCACATTGTCCATCGTATAGATAGATGTATATTAACCAAATTTACACTGTAGATATAGTGCGATAATCAGTGGTATCGGATGTATCAAGGGAAGTAACTTGTTGATATTTTCTTTAATATTTACATGAGAAGTTTAATAAACGTTTTCAAAAACTACTAGTGAGTCTGTTGTTTGTTCATGTATATTTTATTTATTTTTAAAGAATAAATTTGTTAATTGTGAGGACCGCTGTGACATTGACACATGTCATGTATTTTATGTGATAGATCTGAAATGCAGTGCACTTACATTTCTTCAAATTACTTTCAAACATTTTACTCAGGTTTACAAATACCATATTGTATTAAAAAAAACTTTGTTCAACTCTTTACAAATTTCATACATATACTTTATCTAAATTCCAAACCTTACTTTTTATGTGTCTAACGGGATCTTTTATCTGAAGCAGTACGGTCATCCACTATACAAACTAAGGGTAAAAAATTTTGATAACTTCATCTCTTCGGAATGAAAAATATTCAAATATTTTTAGACTATAGCAAACACCGTAAGTTTTGTATTGGGTCCCTCATAAACCTTATGTAGATATTTCCTTTAGTGTGACACTCTGGTTTACAGAGCGTAGGAGGCTATGACGGGCCTTGCCTCAGCCTCTTCAGAGAAGATAAATGTCTCTTACAGATTACGACGCTTTCAGCGGAGAAGAGAAAAGTTGGGTCTGCTTGGTATCGATTTACATTATGAAATTAAAATTCTAAAATTCGTTTTGATATTTTTATTACTCCTCGACTTTTAAAACCTGCTGATCTTTATTCTTTACAAGAAGTATTAATGATAGCTCATTGTTCTTTCATTGGTCTGCTTTTTGTAGTGAGTGGGAAGATAGGACCACAAACCTTTTAAGCCACCAAGTGAATGTCAATTCAATTGACTATATGCTTGCGGTGCTAAAAATAAATTACAATATTTTTGTGATGGTTATTGATCTTCATCCGTATTTGCATGTTTATTGCGACTATTTTTCATACAGGTTAGTCAAATGTAGCAGTGTTCCCATGGCAGTCAAACGCGGTAAGTGAAAATACGGTCATAAGATACTCTGGTATGTAGGTAATCATCTGCTGCATAACTTAGCTGATACAATCATTTAATTTATATAGAAGGTTTATGGTCAATAACTGAGGTCTTGTTGACAGTATACAGTGGAATGTAAAAGATCCCTTGTCAACAACGATTGGAAAAAATCTTGAAATTTATAAGTCCAAGGGCCATAAATCCGTCAAAAGTAGATCAATCGTAACAAAACTCGAACTGGTACTGACACCGCTTGAAATAAAGCTATATACCAAATCTCAACTCAATATCTTGAAAGACGGCAAAAAAAAGTCCGGAAAACATGACCTAAGACATATGGTTACACCCCCCCATCCCCACTAAAATTATGAATTTCTCAAAAAAGAAAGAAAGATATTAAAACCCGTAACATATGTGATAGTTGGTACATTTTACTTGTTTCATGAGAAATTTCATAATGTTTTGACAAAAAATTAACTTTTTAATGAATTTCTGAAAAAATCTTGAAATTTATACGTCCAAGAGCCATAAATCCGTCAAAAGTAAGTCGATCGTAACAAAACTCGAACAGGTACTAACTCCGCTTGAAATAAAGCTATATACCAAATTTCAATAATAATATCTTGAAAGACGACAAAAAAAGTCCGGAAAACATGACCCCGGACGGACGGACGCACGGTCAGACTGACGGACGTACGGACAGCGCCTTAACATAATACGTCCCGTCTAATGACGAGCGTATAAAAATCACTTTTAGAAAAGACGTGTTCGATTCATCCAAAGAAAGATAACTCCAACAATCTTTTATTTATGACGTAAATATACGTATTTGTTATATTGTATACTGATTTGTGATATTATTAATTGGATTCAATTTATTTTTGCAAACGCTGTGCTTCTTCAGAATATGATAAGCATTGTTATATGCGGTCACTTCATTCACGTGTGAATTAAACAAAATAAAGAGGTGCAAATAACAATTTATCGTTCGGCTGGCTTTGCGAATCCCATAATCGATACATTATTATCAGGATAAATATTAAACATCATCGTAAATGTAAATAATTAAAATGAAAAAAAAAAAAAACAATTGAAAATATACATTTTAATACTAAACGAGTTTCGTGGTATTTTTCTAATAATTGATACTGGTGATATGACATAAAGACTTTAATTCTTATTTGTGCAAAGATGATGACAATGTTATAAAAATAGAGTTTCATATTCAGAAAGTCCAACTATACACATTATAATCATGAATAGAGTAAAACTTATTTTTATGTACAAAAATATACATGTCAAAAAAAGTTGCAATCTAAATATAAATATTTTCAACATGAAACGGAATATGCATACAACTTCCACAATCGCTATAATTAAATTATGAAAAGAATCATTCAAATTGTATACTCATATATATAGGACCGATACATAAAATGTAAGCAAAAATCATGAGATATATATTTTGGTAAGATATAGTTAACAGACCATGAACAGGCATCAGTTGAGTTAATTCATATTGTGTCACTGAGGAAAGAATTCGGCACAGAACTGCCCTTTTACATACAATTACTGTTACACCTGTCAGACTTAAACTCCAACTAAAGGTTGCTTGAACCAAGATAGGTATTATCCATGTACATGTAAATAGATATCAACTCTGCACTCTGATTCCATAATATTTCTGTGCATTGATGTACATGGTAAACATTTCATAAAGCTATTCATTGACAACATACATACAGCCTTTTGTTGTCACTATACACAATAAAGGAAGATACATAGAAACAATTCAATAATCGTTTAAATTTAAAAAAAAATAAATAATAGGAATATGAAGAAAAATAATTAAACCGTAACTTGTTAAATATGAAAATATTAAGGCATTCATAATGCAATAATACAATGCAATTACATATATATGTTTAAACAAATTTCACAAATAAAGATTCACATTTTGAAAGAACAAACTACATGACGACAATAGAATTTAATCGATGAAAAATAAAATCTAATGGGAATAAGCGATTTCAACCAGCACCTTGGGTATGGTTTTTGACTAAAGAGGACATGTCACTATTCTCAATTGACGAGCTTGTATAATTGAAATTTTGATTAGGTTCTAACAACGACAAAGTTGAATTTGTCATGACTGATTCTACTTGTAAAGTATTATTATATGAGGAATATAATGAATTATTAGAACTCGATGAAGATGTATCTATTAGTGAACTATCAGGTATATTGTTATAAGTACTAACATAAGTGTCTACAAAGGACGCATTTAATGAATGACCGTTAGAGAACGTCAATTCACTTGCTTGTATGTCATCTATTAAACTCATATTCATAGTTTCTACCAAATCACTACTAGAAAATTCACTTGAATATGAATGATATAAAGATGCATTTTCATGCAAGTTAAACATAGAAGTCTGCGTTGGCGATATCTTTACTGTGAGTGTGAGGTCATTGACTAATGGCGTCACTGAAGGTGACATCACACTGGAAAAAGCAATGTTGTTTTCAATAGTTGTATTTCTTCCCTCCATTGACAAGCTATAATTAGCATTAGCCATAAATGTGGAGTTTACTAATGATGTCATATTTTCATCTTCTACAAGATTTAGTACACTGGTGATAGATGACATCACCATTGCAGTCACGTACGGAGACATATTCATTTCCGATTTTGTAGTGCGCGCAAAAATGGATTCTGATGGCAGAAGTGCAGTCAGTGAAACGTCATGTATTGATATTGAACCCTCGAATATTTTTGTCTGGAAGATGCTTGACATTGTGCTGTTAAGGTAAGAAGAGTAGGAGTAGTTTTCCGACATAAACATTACGTCTAGTATGTCGCGGTTTGATATATTTCCAGTAGTAATATTTGATTCTATCAAGGCTGCACTTGTATCTGTGATATATTTGGTAGCTGATGCCATTGTAAGTTCACTGTTATTGCCATCTATGACATCTGATGCAGATATTTGTATCGAAGATAGTAAAACATCAGATTCAACCACCGATGATAAAGAGTCCATTGAACCGTTAAATGCGACAATTTCTGAAAAAATCAGGGAATCATTTTGGTCTGATGTTTTACTAGGACTCACTAAATGTACTTTGGTGGAACTAGGATGAAGTGAATACATGTCTGTAGTGATATGATTTTCAATAGATTCTGATATATATGATTTGTCAGGTGAGACATTTGAATCTACTGTTGAAGTCGGCGATGTTGGTATGGAGGACTGATTAAGTGTCAATGAAGACCTTGCCGAATCTAATGTTGAAAAAGATTCGAAAGTGGAAGACATGATCAAAGAGGTATTAAATATTAGCATCGATTTTGAATCACTCAGCACTGGATTTGCTATTTGTAATGATGATAATGTTGTTAAAGAAGGTTTTAACTCCGGCGGTACTTGACTTTGTGTTGTTATAGCGGTATTCGTTATTGTATCTGCATTAAGAACTGATGATTTCGATACGACATCCATTGTATTTACTTTATCAATGAGAGATAACTCCATTAATGATTCCGTACTATCAGAGCTTGATATTATGTGCGTTGTTATGGTGTATGTTGGTAATTTGGTCTCTGTCGGAAATTGGAAAGAAACATTCGAAGATTGTGCTATTATGTTTGATTCGTTGAATTGCTTTACCTCTGTTGATGTAAACGTAGTAAGAGAGGAATCTGGTGCTGCTGAAAAACTGCTTTCGACAGTAAACACGAAGTCATTCAGAGAATTCGATATGGAAATATATTCCATGATAGTATTATTAATTGCCAACGTTTCCTCAGGTGCAGTAGAAGATGTTGATATATTGGTGAAACCATCTGTTGATGATAATACTGAAATTTGTGGCTGTATAAAGGATGGACTAGCGATTATTTCTGCAGAGTTGTCTACCATATTTGTCTGCAATGGTTCTACCGATGCACTTATAGATAGTAATGCAATGGATTGTATATCATACATTTCAGATATTCTCGAACTTTGAAAACTTTCTGAAATGATATTGTCGAGCAAGCGGCTTTCTTCAGGAAGTGAAATTAATCCGCCTACTTCAGATGAAAATGTAATATTAGATAACATATTATGTTCTGCTGTTTGTGAATTATGAGATATGCTGGGAGAAATACGTTGGTCACTAAATTTTACGTTCGATTCCATGACTGAAAAAGCTGTCATCGTTTTTCTGTAGTCGTCAGAGGACACAAATCGTAAACTACTGGAAGGTGTCACCGAATACGAAGAAAGTAACATTGAACTGGATGAAATTGAATTTGATACATCCCTGGAAACTTGTGGAGATATAGCGATAGTTTGATCATTTACCGAAGATGTTAATACAGAATTACTTATTGAACTTGACAGCTTGCCGATCGTAGTGTCAATTGTAGTTGCCATGTCCGAAGAAACATTAGAAAGGAAATTGTTAGAAGAAAGTATATGATCAGACGCAGCTGAACGAAAGTCAGATCCTGTTGAAAAATGAAGTGATGTTGCACTCGTCAAGCGCGGTGTCAGTGATGATAATTGATTATTGGTGATACCTGATGCAACCGAGGATAAACTCACTGACGACAAAAACGAATTAATGACAATGTCAGAATCAGTGAAGTGTATTGATGTTATGGTTTGAGACGGTTCTATATGGGATGCAGAGAATATATCTGACACTATCTTAGATTCCACAATTGTTCCATGTACTCTCTCGACAACATTTGATCCAGTTAACCCTGTTTCAGATAATGAGTAAACGGTCGAGTAAGTGTCGAAATTTTTCGAATCCTGATCTGAAAGAAATGGTTTTGACATGTGTACGCTGCCGGAAATCTCAATAGGCGATAATGAAAATCCTAAGGATGAAAGAATATCTGTCTGAGATCCTGATAACAAATAATCCATAAGAATTGTTGGATTTTCATCTAACATCTTGTTCCACGATAATGAAGCAGATGTCAATTCATCATATACCGATACAACAAACGGTAGTGATGACTTTGATTCAGGTTGCATTTTCAGTGTTTCTATAGTTTCCGATAAGATTGAACCAAGATATTCGGTAGGAGATGTTTTTGGATATGTGCTATCCGTTGCTGCAATGAATTTCTCTGACATAAGACTGGACTGCTGGACATCAAGTTGTGTTGTCATATTTTGTAATATTACTGAAGTGAGCGATGAAGCATATATCATAGTTCCGGACGGATGTATCTCCGTTTTTGTTTCAGATGATAATTTAGATATTTTGTCAAAAACTGATGAGTCTAATGTTGAACCTGTATTGACTGATAAAACTGATACTTTACTCAATGACTTTGACATATCATTTGTGCTTAAAGATTTACTTTCTTCAATTTTTGTAAATGTTGAAAATGATTCATTTATCTCAGAGTGAGTCAAAGATGTTAAAATAAATTCAGGTGAAGATAATTCCTGTACAGAATTAGAATGAAATTTACTAGACAAAGATGCAAATAGATGTGTGGGAGAAACAGCTCTTTCAGTCTCCATGGAAGTATTATTCAAATATACAACTTTTTCAATAGAGTACGATGGTAAGGAAGAGACTTCCTTTGCGATGGTAGTAGCAGGTTCAGAGGACATAGGGTCGAATATTTTTGTTGTTGATAATTTCAGATCAGATGCTGCAGATATCGACATATCAGTAGCAGACTTAAAATACTCATCTAAAGTGGTAGGTACAAATTCTGGCACGTCAGTACTTGGATTTGACGTTTCAATTACGGATTGAAATGAGTCCGTTTTTCCTAGAACAGATTGCAATCCATCAGAAACAATGAAGAATGCAGACGACATCATTTCCCTGTGTGATGTCGTTACTTCGACATACGATTGTGGAATTTCAATTGCGCTGATCATAGATTCCACTTCTTTTGAGAGAGTTCGTGATATGCTCTCTGCTTTATCGAACACACTTCCTAGTTCACTGACAGATTGTAAGCTACTGTATGCCATTTCTACATTAGACTTAAACGAATCAGATTGTAATACTTGCGTGAATGAAATAGATTCTTCACTGGCGGATTGCGATGTTGCACTAAAAGATGATTGAATGTCACTGAATGATTGAAGTGAATCAAAACTAGATGCCGATATTGGAGCTACAGGCTTTAACGTCCCTATACTAAATTCTGATGATTCAGGTATACCAATAACAGACAGTGGTACCTCAACGCTACTATGTGAGGCCTCTACGGCAGATTGCGATAAAGCAGAATCTAATCCTTTAGTGAGAGAAACGGTTGGTATACTTAGGGATTGGGATTTTTCAGATAAGAATCGTGATATCTCGCTAAATGATTGAGGAACTTGATTTAAAGATGCCGATAATTGAGATGCGGGTTTTAACGTTCCCATACTAGATTCTGACATTTCAGGTGTAAAGCTTTCTATGCCAGTAACAGTGAATATTTCACTAGCGGAATGCGGCACTTCAGTAAAGGATGGCATTATTTGAGCGAGAGGTGTTAATGTCCCAACAGGCGATCCCGATTGCTCAAATAAAAAGCTCGTTAAAACATCTTTAGATTGCGATGTTTTAGATAATAATACATCTGAAACAGATACGATTACTTCAGTTTGGGATTGTATTACTTCCATAAATGACTGCGATGCTTCCACGCTTGATTTTGCAATAGCAGATGTCAAAATGTTATTTTCGTTAGTAAGATATTGTAGTGCATTAGTAGCATATTGCGATAGTTCAAGCACAGACTGTGAACTTCCAAACGCAGATAACAATCCTTCTGAAACTGATAGTGACGACTTTGAATTAGATACTGATCCTACTCCGACAGCAGATCCTGATACGGGAAGGACAGTATGCGATATTCCACTGACATGTGTTGATACATCCACAATAGATTGCGATACTTCGCTGACACTCTGCGGAATGCTAAATATGGTTAGTGAAAATTGTGACAAAAGTTGTGATGAATCAAAGACCGATTCAGATTTGTCTTGTTCAGACTTAAATGTTTCAGTTACCATTGTTTCATTTACTGATGCCGAGCGTTCAAAACCAGTCACCACAGATTCATATTGCGATACATCGGAGACACTCTTCAATACCGGCATTGAAGCGTTCAGTCTCTCAGAGGCAGATTCAATTATATCTGAAACAGTTTGTAATAACGAAAAGTCGTCGAAAGAAGAAGATATCTCACTGAAAAAAGGTGATGTGTAATTTACAGATTGCGCGGCGTCCATGACAGTGTGAGACATCATGGCCAGCGATATATCATCCACAGATTGTGCTAATACAACTGTAGATTTTGATAAATACATGCTAGGCTGAGATTCCGTAGCGACGTATTGCGACATTTCTATAGTTTGTGATATATTATAAGCCGACTGAGATATTTCAATTGTACTTTGCTTCAAGGCTATGAAAGAGTGCGATTCCTCGGTGATATTTTTCTGTTTTTCGCTGCTACTCTGTGATAATTCAGGGGCGAATAAACTGGATGGTTCAATAACACTTTGTGATGATTCAATAATAGGATGCGATTTTTCAGCGACAAATGTTGGTAATTCTGTGGTAGTCTGTAAAATTTGTGTGGTGAATAAGTACGATGGTTCAATAAGACTTTGCGATACGTGAGTAACATTTACCGATTGTTGTGTGGTAGACCGCGGTATTTCACTGATACTTTGTGTTACTTCAGTAGCGAGTGAATGCAGTGGTTCCCTCACGCTTTGAAAAAAGTCTGTGACAGATTGCGAGTCTTTTGCGATAGACTGCGATATTTGACTGTTAGTCTGTGATACTTCAGTGGCGAATAAATGCAATGTTTTAATATTCTGTGATGTGTCAATAAAAGATTGTGATTCTTCCAAGACGGATTGCGATATTTCTTTGATAATTTCTGATGCCTCAGAAGCGGAGGAATGCAATGATTTATTGACGCTTTGGAAAACGCCAGTCGCAGATTGTGAGTCTTCAACGATAAATTGCGATATCTCACTTACAGTTTGTGATACTTCAATAGTGGACAAATGTGGCGTTTTAATGACAGTTTGGGATAAATTAATAAAAGACTGAGAATCTTCCGTTATAGATTGGGATATTTCAATAACAGTTTGTGATATTGCAGTTGAAAATGAATGCCATGGTTCATTTACACTTTTTGAAACTTCATTGACAAATTGCAAGTCTTCAATGGCAGATTGCGATATGTTCATGAAAGAGTTTGATTCATCAGTTATGGATTGTGGTATTTCAATAACAGTTTGTGATACATCAGTTGAAAATGAATGGGATGGTTCAACGACACTTTGCAGAGCAACGCTAACAGACTGCGATATGTCAGACTGAATTTTAGATTCGTTTAGTATGTAAGGTTGCGATATCCCAGTGTCTACATGCGACATTGTTGAAACCAGTTCAGATAATCCAAATGTTAACTGTGACCTTCCAAATGCAGATTTTAACGATTCTGAGATAATATTTGACTTGTCAGTAACTAACATAGGTGTTCCAGTAACAACTTGCTGTGTTAAGGAATACGAGTCGCCTAAGACAGGAATGGATGTTTCCAATGTGTCAACTACCGATTTTGATATTTTGCTGTTATATTGTAATAATTCGGTCGACAATAACGAGTTATCAGAATAAAACCTCGTCTTATTCGTGACAGATTCCGATAGATGAAAATCAGAACTCGATAAATCTACGATAGATTGCAACAGAACAATATCAGAACTCTGTACATCTACCACGGATCCCGATACTCGGAGCATTGATTCAGATACAAAATATGTAGATTCCATGTTATCCCCTGATAATGACATGGCTTTACTAAACTGGGATTCTTCTACGAAAGTGTTCGATGGTTGTGAAACGATTTCCCTTGTATCACTGACAGATTGCAATGTTTCAAAAACCATGCCCGTTTTATCTGACACAGAGCTCATAATATCAGAAGCAAATGTCGGTATTTCTGGTTGCGATGTGCCAATTACAGATCGAGATAAATCTGATTCTAATATTTCACTAGATGGTAATGCTGAGGACACCTGTGATATTTCCAATGTAGTAACCGATTCGTCAGAGACAGACATTTTATATAAAGTTTGCGATGTCGATTCCAAACTTTTAGTGTCAAATATTCCAATTGTGGATTGCGATAAATGAAAATCAGGCTGTGATACGTCAATGACAGATGTCAATAATTCAGTATGAGATAGTGAAATGTCGGTGACTATTCGTGATATGTCTTCTTGGTTGTCAGTTTGAGATGTTTCAGGTAATTTTGTTAAAATATCCGTTTGAATAGTGACAGATAACCCCGAACCATATGCTTTACTAACTGATGAAATACTTTCCATAAGTGAATTGCCTATTGAGGGAGAAATTGTTATACTGTCGTTTAATGATAAAACATTTGATGTCATTTTTCCATAGTTAGTTTCAGCTGGCGCTATTTGTGATACACTGGACGTTGGTATTGTTGATGTTGACAGTTCTATCTTAACTTCGGTGGAATAGTCCATTTCTAAAGAATTCAATACAACAGTCGAAGAGAGTTGTTCAAAGCGATCGGAAGACTCACTAGGTTGAATCTGTATTTCTATCTGTCCAGACATAGATGATACGGATGGCGACACATGTTTGTGTGAGGAAGCAGGTCCAAAATAGGACACCGGTTCCGGGTCAAACTTACTGGACAAAATATGTGCACTGACGTATGATACTGAATCCGAAACTAGCTTTTTAGTTGCAGATTTCACACTAGAATCTATTTCAGGTATTTCTGGTTGTGGTTGAATTTGTTTGAACTCGGAGACTGAATTTTCATCAATCATTAGAGAACTCCATTGTCCGGGTTCGGTTAACATTTTCTTCAGAAATGTCTGTAAATCTGCTGGTAGAGTAGACAGCATTCGTATTGCTTGTGGTTTCAACTTAATACGGTACTTGACCACAACACTGCCAGGTCTGTAAACACAAATTCGAAAATGTAGTGATGTAGATTGATTCATACTCAAACGTGAACTACATATGTAAAATAAATCTAACGGAGGCTTTTGAAAATCATTACTTTAGTAGACCGGGAGTTCTGGAGCTTGGGTAGTAGGTTCTTAATTACTAATTATCTATTATTATGTTAACGTTTACAATACTGCATGAAAAGAATCATTTATGTATGTTTCATTGGAAATAACAATAATGTAACATGATGTTTCACCATTCTTATAGATTTTAGTTAATATCTAAAGTAATTCTGATAAGCATTTCAAATAACAAACGACAACTTACGAAAATTCCAAAACTTCGCAGCTCTCAAATAAATCTTTGAGTGGAGAATTACCGCTTGTGTACAAGGATTCCATCTATGATAAAAGAATATTTATTATTATAAAACGTGTATCATTTACATCATATTGTTAAACAAACCTTCCTTTTTCATTTTAGGATTTATCTGTACTGTACTGTTTCTGTTTCATAAATGGAATGCTTTCATAGATTCTCTCTGTAACATACATTTATGAAATATTTTATACCAAAGAAAGAATTAAATAAATTCTCACCAATGGCAGTGTTAACACCGTGCACCCATTTTCGTATTATTTTGTACATCCATGCATCATTAATGAAATAAATGTAATGATTTCTCCCAAATAATAAATCAGAACATGATTTGTTCCTCACATTGATATTATAATATCCTCTACTATTTACCATCCTAACAGATTTATATATTAAATAATTCAAATATACATGTATTTCTAAACTTTAAAGAAAAAAAATTAATTATTTTATAATCAATTGTCTAACAAATAACAATAATCTTAACAACATCAATAACTGTTAACGCCATACATGCATGTCCCAGTTTTATGTACGTCAGCCACCAAATACATTTTGGTCAAAACAGTCTTACAACGAACTACAAATATGATGCATCAAAGTTCATCAGATATTTTATAAACATATACATTGTGTTTTGGTTGTCAGTAAATACAGTGAATAATAAAACATTTTACAATTCTATATCAAGAAAGCAGTGACAAAATTGTAAACTTAAATCAGAATAAGCCATACCGCTTTGCAGAAATCGGATTCCATGTCTTTGAATTCTGTAGAGTTCTTGTCTCTCAGTTCTGGCGTAAATGTTTTGTTTGTTACTTTCAAAGATGATTCGAACACTTGGGATTCTGCGAATGAATCAATTTAGATATATGCATATTATATGATTCGATAAGATGCTTGGAAAGAATGCTGCACAAATACGTAAATGTTTTAGAGGTACACCGATATTTTATAAGAAAGTGACTTTCAGCGGACTGTCCCTGTGACGTCATAATCAAGTTTCCGACATGTCCGACTGAAAATGACGTTATTTGAATCAAATTTTGCGTTAACTGTTGTGTCAATGAACGAAAATGGATCAGTTCATACTTGGAAAAGACTTTGACTTCTATGGCATTGTATGTATGCCCATTTTTCCATTTTGTAAGGATTCTATATGGATAGCTATATTAATTCCTTTTCTTTAATAGCATTGATTTTGTTTCTTAATGTAGTTGTATTGTTTTATAATATAATACTGTATACAGAAAACAATCTGTTCACTGGTTTATTATGTATTTTGTCATGATTTGAGTATATTCTTTAACTACTTTCTAATAACATTTCTACAGAATTGAGACAAATGTCCTTAAAATCATATGCATATACATTTCGTATATATTTCATACAGTTTCTGAAACTGGCGTAATGAGTGGAAAAGTTTTCCTATAGCATGCATTTTGTATCGTAAAATCAGATCGTATATGGAAGAAGAATGTAGAACGTTTTGTGAATACCCACAGAAAATACCAGCGAAAAATAGATGCTCATGATAGACCCTTTCACGTTAACTGTGGGACTAACTTTTTAGGGGAAGAATAGTATTGTTTCCCGTAAATTTGTGACGTCATAAGATATTGTTTGTCTCTCATGTCATCTTGCGGGAACAACGATGATGTCTTCCCCCAAAACGTGAGTCTCATAGTTCACGTTAACGGATCTATTGAAGTCCATGATATTTCAACATTTAAATTTAAAGAAATCACAATGAACTGTAATTACTATTTTAATTCCGAAATAAAAATTGTATCTTTATCTGTGTTCTCATACGAGGGGTAAACTGTGGATAATGTTCTTGTATTCCTCTACTTATCGCCCGTCCACCTCTTCTCCACTCACCCCTTTCCTGTCCACCCCCTCCCCCTTATTTTATACCATTTTAACGAACACATTTGTAAGTATTGACACGTTTTACCAGGAATTTCTTTACGTGGTAACACATCCAAACATTAACAAAGATTTTGTTTCATATATAAATATTCAATATTTATGGCAACTGTGGTTGACCTTTTTGCACTTACCGGTAGTATTGGCTACCAATGGATCACGGCTAACATGTTGGGATACTGAAAAGGTAATTTTTTCTTGAGTACCATTGAAATGAATGTTACTTTGATCAAATAAATAAATGACACTGCAGTGTTCTATAAAAGTTTTTAAAATCTACATGCCAATGGGTAAGTGACTAACTGAAATCCACTTTCAAAATCATTTCTTAGTAGATCTATTCCGAGGAAATTTTGGTAGCCTAGAGCGTCGGGTCAGTGAGTTTTCGCGAATATTAGGTCCCCCGCCAAGATCAAGACGGAAAATTTACGATTATTTAAAAATATCAAAAATAGTATTAGTAATTTTAAGTCTTTTTGGTTCCGTATTTCTGGTTGTGGTTTTATCGTCTTTTTTTTAACAAAGTTTAAAATATGACGTGATTGATATTACTCAGAATTTATTTACCACCGGGTAAGAGGACTAAAGCTTTTCAGTTACCCGACCCGTTTTTTTTTTTCACTTACCACGGGTAACGAGTAAAGGGATTTCTAGAACACTGCACTGGCAATAACAAAACTTTAACAGTTATTCAACTTTTGGTTCATTTGATATTAAAGGGCGAAAAACGCTGTAAAGAACAAAAGTATGTTAATTTCATTGCACATGTAATTAAATTACAAGTTATGGCGGTTCATTTACATTTCAACAAGTTGACATAAATGACATATAATTATGGTAATGTTTCAGTGGTGGATCCAGAATACCACAAAAGGATTGTTGTATGATGTTTCGGTTTAAATGAGAGGATAACACACACACATACAACGAAATTGCTTGTACATAATGGTTCAACGCCACCAAGGATTATTTCACCGATATTGTGGCTATCACTGTTTACATGTTGTGGCAGTGGAATGCAGAATACCCAAAGAACAAACCCAGCGCTACAGAGAGTCATCTCGGAGCCCAGTAATCATAAATGTTTGGGATTCGTCATATTTTTAAACATTCCTCTCTCTCTCTTTCTCTCTCTCTCTTCAAATGAGAAAACAGGATCTGTTGTTAAGGAACTGTTATATGAACTTGCTCTTTTTGTATAACACGATGAATTATACGAAATATATGTGCAGTACACAACAAAAGACTTTACCGGGCGTGTGATATAATATCTGTGCATTAATCGAGCGAACATAATTTATAGAGGTCAGATTTAAGGTTTCTATCGTTTAACATATAAATACATAATATAAATCTTGCATCATCTTCTGTTCTACTTACTAAATAAGTTAGGATCCGCTGTAACATATAGCTTGAGGAAAATTGAATTCAACTATTCAAAGATACGTATAAATGTATGTTTCTATTACGTCAAAATGAAAATAACTTTGTCGGAGCTTTTATCTCTATTGTAACTTTTAATTCACACATCCAACATTAAAAGAATAATAATTTATATTAATTGTTGGAATATAAAGGAATAAAGTGAATGTCTTGATATCTTATAGTTTTTTCATGACCTCCCATTCTCCTGCATTTATATCAAAAGCGAGAGTGACGTAAACGTTTGATTTTTATCCGATTCCTCGACATTTGCTCTTTTAATTCACTCAAAGGATAGGGATTAAGTTGAACTAACCTTACGCAAAAATATCAAAATGATAGTATCATACATGTACGTAGATAGTATTCCATACAATGATACAAAACATCTTACGTCTTGTATTCTTTGTTAATAATCAATGGCAGAATAGAATAAAATCTTCGTACATCTTAACCTTTGCTAGAGTCATCGAACAAATCGACGATTGATATTAAGTTTCGGTATTGCTTTAACTTCATCATTCTAGACAGCAGCATTACAAAATCGACAATCCTCCAGTGTGTACCTTCACACTGTAAACATAACACTTACGGTACATAGTAATTAGTAGCAAGGTATGTACTCCAGGCGCGCGCCATGTTAGAACATACGGAATATGTCGGTGGGTTAGACTGAGTAATTAGCATTGTATATACATGGTGATGTACAAGGTTTTCCGGTACAAGATGTCGTGCTGAGAATATGTGCAAGCTTGCATGATCGCCAAAGAAATAAATAACCACGTATAGATACAAGTCGTATGCATTAACCTTGTAACGAGACATCAAGGAGCTTATGAACGACCATTATATGATAGAGATATGGATCGTATACACGGACAGTAAATTATACTGTACATTGAACCCATGCATTTCATAATAACTTTACATATCTAAAGAAGTTTCAGATGAATTTCAATATTTCAAAAGCCACGTTTTCGGCCAAGTTTTATTTGTTTAGACTGTGTTACATGTTTTCACAATTAATTTAAAAGTTATCAACTGTAAAAAAAAAAACTCATTAATTTTAGTCACATTTAATTACACATATTTCATATTGTAGTGTACCTCGTTGTATAATTGTTTTTGTAAAGCCATGTTTTACAACTATAGATATGACATCAACACCATGTACATGTATGTAGTCCGCGAGCAGATTTACGACGGATAGTTAAGGATCTTTGTGTGTATGGCCTCCTTATGGTACTGATGAATACTACATGTAATTAATACGGCAAAAAGACCAACATCTGACCAAAAGCAGGATACCAAGATGGTTCGGACACGCGACCGAACACTTAGAGTCACACTATCCACTTGCACGTCACTTGAGGTATTAAAGCGATGGTTTTTGTTTGGACTATAACATTTATCATTTTGTATAATCACTTGTAACGTTATGTCAACGCATTCGTGAATGTAGTCTGAAGTATTGTTAAGACGCTTCGCTTTATGGACCGCTGATGATCTGTAGTCAGAATTGTTTAGACAAATCCATGCAAGGCTGTAGGAAGCATTTCAAATGTGTGTGTGTGTGTGTGTGTGTGTGTGTGTGTGTGTGTGTGTGTGTGTGTGTGTGAAAGGTGTCAATCGGGGACAATGGTATGATTACACACCTTCCAAACGGGGACACTGGTCAACCGCGGACGTCCCCGGTTGCCGTTTGAATTGTAAAACGTTTCAGCATGCTTTAATCTATCTATAATTACTGGGAAACGCTCTACAAAGTTGGTCCCCAGTTCCTCGATCTGCTACACACACTCGTGTTACCATCTCCAAAGTTGTCGATTTTTCAATCATTCTCGTTACACACGTTGTCCCCGTTTGCACTCCCGAATACGGTGCAAATGTGAAGCGTCTTTGTGACACAGTTCTCATATGTTGGTATGCTTTGTTGTGTACATACATTAATTGTGTAAGAACAAGCTTAATAAGAAATTATTATTTTTTCACCAATAAATGTTGTTTAAGAAAGCCCGGTTTAACATTAAACGATGAAATTTACGTTAAGCTGCGTGATAAGACGATGGTGACAAACGCATTCGAGACCATGATTTTTGATACAGCATGGATGCGCCGCGGGTTTTTTCTCCCGACTGGAAAATTCTGGACTGAGACCATCGACCAGGAGTTAATACGTCTAGGTAGGTAGTTAATGGAGTATTAGCTGTATTTTACTGAGCTTTACATGAGTTTTTTCTCATGAATCATTGACTGTAAGAAGCACGATGGCCGATGTAAGACGATATGTCAACAAAACGTTTTTTCAAGGTTAACGTGACATATCCATGTCCGACCATGATATTTGTATATCCTTTTTTTAAATTTACAGTGTACAAAAGACACCTTTGCAGAAATTGCTGATTGTTCCTTGTGACGTTAACGACTGACCCGGAGCTCGAGTCCAGTAAAATAAAATCCAATTTTTATCTGTACGTTGGCGGATCCAGCGCCCCCTTTGCCCGGGGGTCAATTAGTCGGCCACCCCAATTAGTTACAGTGCAACGGAGAGAGTCGATCTTTTTCTCTCTTTTACACTGTAACTAGGGGTCAATGGGCAAATTTAGTCAATTTCGACAGAAAATGTTGAAAAATACACGTTTTTTAACAAATTTTTGGTCACTGCTCCCCCTAAATCCGCCACTGCTGTAGAAGTTGATTCAACAGTTTTTAAGTTTATCTACCGTGGGGCTGCGATATCTTGACTGTCTTTGTTTGTTTTTCTTTTTTTTTCTTAACATAGATCTTGCTTTCAAAGCACACATATAAGATCAAATTGGTTTCACAGTTGTTGTTGAAAATACCAGTTGTTCGTCAGTTTGCACAATCACGGTCCATCCTTGTTTAAGCCCATTTGCACTAAATCAGCCTTTTCTTACAGGCTTAGTACAGTCAGACAATAGATCATATTCATAACATGCCTTCAAACAGAGGGAGATTACAATGTATATATGCATGACATGTACTTCTTCACATGATCGATATATTTTGGCATCAAGATTGGTAACATTAAGCTTGTATTGTAAAAAAAACTAAAATCTTGTTCCCTCTTCTTCTCTGTTGGTATATATCCTAGAGACCTAATTATGGTCTCATTTTGTTGGATAGGTGGTATAGTTGTGCATGTGCAATTTTGGTTTGGTCCAGACCCCCGGGGGCCCCACAAAGGGGCGTGGTCCTAAAATCTTGTTCCCTCTGTTACTCTGTTGGTATATATCCTAGAGACCTAATTATGGTCTCATTTTGTTGGATAGGTGGTGTAGTTGTGCATGTGCAATTTTGGTTTGGTCCGGACCCCCTGGGGCCCCACAAAGGGGCGTGGTCCCAAAATCTTGTTCCCTCCTCTTTTCTGACTGTATACATCCCAGAGACCTAATTATACTCTCGGCATGTTTGGTAAGTGGTTTAATTGTGCATGTATAATTTTGGTCCAGTCTGGACCCCCTGGGGCCCTAACAAGGGGCGTGGTCTCAAAATCTTGTACCCTCTTTTTCTCTGAAGGTATATATCCTAGAGAGTTTATTATGGTCTCATTATGTTGGATAGGTGGTTTAGTTGTGCATTTGTGATTTTGGTCCAGTTTTGACTCCCTGGGGTCCCGCAAATTGGCGTGGTCCCAAAATCTTGTTCCCTCTTCTTCTCTTATTGTATATGTCTGTGAGACTTAATTATGATCTCATCATGTTTTGTAGGTGGTCTAGTTGTGCATGTGCACAATTTTTTGTCTAGTCCAGACCCATCAGGCCTCACATACAAGTGTGGTCCAAATATATTTTTACTCCTCCTTCTTTGAAGGTATATTTTTTGTTTGTATAGAGGAGAACAGTAGAGCTCCAGTCTCGACAGAGACTTCTGGTTTTGTAATCACTTGGGCTTAAAGCACAAGTGAGCTCTTATGATTGATGTTTGTGTGTCATCAGCTTTTCATATTTTTGACTTCTTCATTAGAATTTTTAGGTCACCTGCTTTGGTGACCTATTGCGATCACTCTGTCCTCATGTGTTAACTTTTTGATCTTCTTCTCAAGAACCACTAGGCTGATTTTAACCAGAATGTGATAAAAAGAATCTTTTTTTCAAATTTAATAATAGTCTAATTAATTATTGTTTCTTTTAAAATAGTGTTGATGCTACAGAAGAAAATAATACTCTTGGAAGACTTGTCAATCATGGGAAACCGAATGCTAAAGTAACTGCTATTGATGGTGTGTTGTGGTTCATCAGTTTAAGGTTTGTATACAGATTTTTAGCTCCCCTGAGCCGAAGTTTTTCTTAAATAATTTACACATTTATGGTAGGGACTGCGGTGGTCCAGTGGTTAAGGTCTTGGGCTTTAAATCACATGGATATCTCACCTCCTAGCCCATGTGAATTCGAATCCCACTGGAGACGAGGAATATAAACAGATTCTTCTCTGCACCTATAGCGTGAGATAGTTGCCAGTAACTTGCCTTAGGTCAGTGGTCTCCTCCGGGCACCACAGTTTCCTCTACCTTTGCAACAGCCATGTCTTTACATGATCATATGAGGTCGACTGGTCGTAAAACAACAAACCCACATTTTTAAAATAACTTTCTTCCGTCAAACAGAAATATGTTCAAAAACTACATTAATATTGAAATTTTCACTTCTGCCACTAGTTCCAGTGTCAAACTTGTTGACGGGCATAGGTTGTGTACATTTTTTCAATAAATTGTTATAAGAAACAACAGTCTTTTTTCATTGCAACTATGGAGTGGAAGCAAAATATATTTGTGACAGGTGTTTCTTTTCTGTTGACAAATTTAAAGTTTGTGTTTAGTTCATGGTTAAGTTTTCACAAGTTTAAAGGTCATGGATTCAAAGGACACTGGCACTTTAAAACACTAAAATTGTGATTTTACACAAATCTTTTATGCATTTTTGTGGGCATTTATATGAAAGTTGTAGTGACTAATGCAAGAGTTCAAGGTCAAAGGCTAGAATGGTCAATTATACAAATCTATTAATATGTTCATCGCTGATGAGAAATAAAGTTTCAAAATGATACATTGCCCTTTGAATGAGTATCAACAATGCATTTTATTTCCCTCATTTCACTTAAAATGAATTATTGGTTATTTTTTGTGATTTTGTACTTAGTCATTTAAGCTAATGTTAAATGTATGTTATGCTTTTAATCGTAGAAGGGGTTGGTGATGAGGTATAATTACTTGTAAACCCTTTGTTTAAAATTTTTAAATAATTAGATTCTAAAACTTGACTACACTGTGAGTGTCATTTACTTCATTATTTTATCTGCACAACTATCTAAAAAAGTAATGTCAGTTAAAAATGTTTACAAAGAACACGGATATAGTGATCTCATGCTTACTACAAAGTGATCATTATGTCCCAATATAGCTTTCTTCGATTAATCTCTATTCTATATAACGAATCAAATTTCTTGGTCCCTGGGGCTTCTTTATAACTGTGTTTTACTGTAAAGTTTTTACAAAATGCTGAAAAATAACAATGTAAACCCACAAATTTTACTACAGCTGTGCAATGAATAGTAGCTTGAGATCAAGTTGAACACCCTAGCGTCTGTATCTTGCATGTATCTTGCTACTTAAAGATTGATTAAAAACTAAATTTTTTAATTTTTATATTTTAGGCAAATTCATCCAGGTGAAGAAATATTGTATGATTATGGCATTTGGCCTTTTCCTTGGGCAAAGGTAATATACAAATATATGTAATTTTTGTTGGAAGAGCACCTGTCTAATGTCAGTGTAGTATTGTAGGTCGTTTAATGGCCTGGTTTCATGACACATTTTCATTTGCGCTTACTTAACGTTTTATTGGTTCGCTCGCTTAAGGATGCACATGTCTGGAATTGTTGCATCGTACTCATCACATATCCTTATCTCTTGTATAATCACATAGTGCAAAACATAATGAATCATTTACTGTGAAATCATTTATTTTCGTGGATTTGTGAAAATTGACCTTTACATGTGGACTGAAATTCGTTGATTTGATATACTTCTATAGTTTTTCATATGAAAACAACATCTGGCTGTGGTCTTAAATTCGTGGTTTAGCCTACCAACGAAATCCACGAAAATTGATCCCACACGAAAAGTAGTGATTTTACAGTATGTAATTTTAAGACTCCTTTATTCTTAATTATGTAATGACTTATTCCTCATGGCTGCAATTTATTAATACATCAAAAATATTGCAGCATTTCACAGACTTGCTCTATTAAACATTTTTCCCCAATACCTTTGGATTTATTAATTGGCATATGTTTGATGTTTGATGTTACACTGCAGATGTAATTCAAATACCAGACCAAAATTTAATTTTTGTTACAGAGTTTTAGCATTTTGATACTATTATGGTCAAAGCAGGTATACTGTAAAGTGCTTTAATTTCACAGGGTCTTATTTTCCCACTACACCGGTTTTGCAAAATCATGTACAATTTTGTGTTACACTGGTAACGGTGTATCCTTTGAATACAAAATATAATTTATTTACGTCATTGCCGCTGTCACACATAGCTTTATAGTATAGAAGGTAAGTATTCTCGTGAGCACATGTCAATTAAGGTAATATCCAAGGAATTCTGATTAAGGTATTCGTCAGACATGGACTTAAAACCCAATCAAGCAGGGTTGTATATAAATGTAGATGCATTATGACCTAACTGTAACTGTTAATCGTTAAGGAACTCACCCAAATTGTATGTGGATTTACACAAACAACATGTAAAACCTAATGGGATATTGTAAATATCATGTTTATATTTGCATTTATTTAAATGTGTTGCATAATAAATTTGGAAATTAGACAATTGATACCAAACTTTGTGTATTTTAAAAGATATGTGTAAATTATTGAAGACACGTTCATGTAGGAACATCCGCTCATAAAATATGAGAGCTGGCTGACGCGTGTTTACACAATTTTGGTCAGGCTTTAGAATTCATGCTTTGACAAAAACCGCGACTATAGCAATGTAAACCCCTGCAAAATAAAAACACTTTACAGTAGGCAACATTTCTAATTACATGTGTGATTCTTGATGCTAAAAAATGTTTTTCTGAGAGGGAAAGTTATCACAAAACCCTAAGAATAGAACTTTTATGAAAACACTGACACTGCATTCATCTAAGAATATAATGTATTGTTGCAGAAATCAAATGGAGGTAAAATCATTCTGACAATGGAATTTGTTTGTTTTTGCATTTCATTTTATAAAGTAAATTCATATTTTGTTATAATCTGTTAATTATAGTGTTATTTCAATCAGTCAAGGGTATAATGAAAAATACTGATCTCACCAAACCAGAGTGCATCTAGGTCAAAATCTGATTCAAAGATTTGAAAGAAGGGACAAATGTTTGGGAGTTTTCAATCTGTATATAAGATAAGGCTGAAAAAGAATTGTGTGTTTCCTGTGGCATGCCAAATATTTTGAGGGACGGTAGGTAGGAAAAGTTTAATTTTTACAATAATCTTTTAAGGGTTCAGAGTCCAAATAGTACATGTATGTAAATTGAGAAAACAACATCTTGTAAACCAGTGTAAAGAACTTTACTCTGATATTATTTAAGTATAGGTCAGGAGTAGATTTACTAAGAATTCAGAAATACCACAGTATCATGGACTGTAATAGGATTGTAAAATCTAAATTGTTTTAATGATGATAGCTGTTTTAGATAAGGTAGTGGGGTGTCAGGTTGGTCAGGTTACAGGAAACACAAATTATTGTTACAGAATTTACAGGTTTCATTTGCATCCTTGACTGATAATTATGTTATTAGATCACCTGACATTGTTACATGTACATATAGATGTCCCCAGTTTGATGGTGTATAATCAGTATGTATGGCTTAATTACATGTACATATAGATGTCCCCAGTTTGATGATGTGTAATCAGTATTTATGGCTTAATTACATGTACATATAGATGTCCCCAGTTTGATGGTGTGTAATCAGTATGTATGGCTTAATTACATGTACATATAGATGTCCCCAGTTTGATGGTGTGTAATCAGTATGTATGGCTTAATTACATGTACATATAGATGTCCCCAGTTTGATGGTGTGTAATCAGTATGTATGGCTTAATTTCATGTACATATAGATGTCCCCAGTTTGATGGTGTGTAATCAGTATGTATGGCTTAATTACATGTACATATAGATGTCCCCAGTTTGATGGTGTGTAATCAGGCTTTACTCAACAAGATTATCCTAGTGGAACTCTACTTATTTATCATTGTAATTTCTTCTTATTTGCAGAGCCTGAAATTGAAATTAAACTTCTTGCATCAGGAATCACAAATAAAGATATGGTAAGTGTTACATTTAGCTCTTTATATTTGTTCAGTTTTACTCAACTTTTTACTGAACTGAATTAAATTTTTGAAGAAAACTTCTTTTTCAAATTTGACATGAAGGTCCCATGTTATGTCTAGTTGTGCAGTGACAATTTTGGGACTGATACATTAAGAATGGCCGACTGGCAGCCATCTTGAATTTGCACAATGGAAAGTTTGTTATCGCAATTACTCAGATAGAACTATTGGAATCTTTCTGAAATTTGACAGACATGAAGGTTCCTTGTGAGGTCAAGTTGTCTAGTAATCAGTTTGGGACTGATCAAATTCAAAATGGCCAACTGGCAGCCATCTTGAATTTTCACAATTGAAAGTTTGTTATCGCTATTTCTCAGAACATGCAGAAAGTACTAAATGGATCTTTCTGAAATTTGACATGAAGCTTCTTTGTAAGGTCTAGTTGTGTAGTATCAATTTTGGAACTGATCAAATTTACAATGGCCGACTGGTGGCCATCTTGAATTATTACAATGGAAAGTTTGTTATTGAAATTTCTCATAAAGTACTTGTGGGATCTTTCATGAAATTTGACATGAAGGTTCCTTGTGAGGTTTCAAAATAGCTGACTGGTGGACATCTTGAATTTTCACATACAGGTTCCCATTTATTTTGTGTGTATAAAATTTTTAGATTGATAAGAAAACAACATCTTGGATCAATCGAGGTCATGACTACTAAGAAGTACTTAAATGATCAAGTTTCTTGAAAACTGTTGACTTGTGACGTAAAATTTTTAGGATTATGTGTAAATTATTTTCCAATCAGTATCAAGATCACGAAGTCAAAGTCAATGGCACTTAGATTAGCTGAAATGGCAATTTCTCTCTGAAATCCTAAACTCTTTGTATAGGATTATGCACACAAAAGTGGCATAGGCTAAAGTGTGGACTTTCATTGAACTGTTTCAAGGTCATAGAGTAGAGTCAAAAGCCAAAAAATGTCAACAACATTTTAAAGTATTTTATGACCAATTTCCTTCCAAACTACTGACTTTTATTAGCATATGCATGTGAAAGTCGTACTAGGGAATAATGCAAAAAAGATTTGTGCAAAGTCTTCAGTTGACAAAGAAGAGTAAAGTACAAAAAAGAACGGTCTGTCATAGATCTAATGGAGAACATTTGATGGTGGGCACCAAGATCCCTCAGCTGGGATCTCTTTTTGAAAGTTGCTTTGTTGAGACATTTTAGCATTGAACTAAGTGAAAATGAGATATGCATGTATTGTAAATTTTCAAACTTTCAAAACATTTTGAGTGCAAGCATTGGGAAAAATAGGATTCTAACTTGGAGGTCACATGCCTGTCATAGATGGCACTGTATTTAACCTCTGACATTATTTGACAGGTTTATTTTCTCCTTCATCTAATCTTTCTACTTAGTGGTGTACATTTATTCCCCTTAACATCCTAAAATTGCACCGAAGTTTACAGTACATGTATGAATGTATTAATATGCATACATTCTACTAATTGCAAAATTATATACATGTTTCTCAAATAGGTCCGTGTCTCACCAATCCTAAAATATGGGACTCAGGGAAATAAAGTAATCCACATGTCTGATTTTAATCAGATACATACATTTGTAGCATTAGTAAAAACAAGCCACAATATCAACCTCATGTAATACTGAATTTTTCAAGACCATGTTTGTTATATATTTTATTACAGATATTGTACCTGAAGATGATGATGATGAAATTGAAAATGATGAAGGTGATGAAGATGATCATGGTAAAGAATGTATTATTTTCTATCTTTAACACAAAAAGCCTTTACTTCAATCCTTGGTTGTATTGGTATTGGTAAATTTTGGAAGTGTGCTGGCACTATAAAGTCGGCCTGAGATTGTGCCAGAACAAGCAGGCCAATGCACTCACACACATACTAAATGTGTTTTACACCAATGACACCGCTGGCATATAACCTGGCTGTTGAGAAGACATTTAGCCCTAATCAATCAATTAGTCAATCAATCATAACTCTTTACAGGTAGAAAGATGAGGGAATACTTCAGTACTATGAGGCCTCTGCAGACTTGCATGCAATATTAATATTCCCAGGCAGAGCATATTTAAAAGAAAATAATTAAAAAGAAATAAAAGAACAAATAATTTTGACAGTAGTTTTGAATCGTCATAACTTTTGTGAGAAAGTCTAATTGTGATTCAGGTGTGAAGTCAGTTATGAGCATTGCTTTGAATTAGTACATTTTTAGGAAAAAGATGTTTTATTGGTCTAAATTTAACCAGAGGATTTTGCTTGAAATCAATCTCAAAGTTAGAGGTTTTTTTTTTACCACGACAGAAAAAGTATTCAACTGGTTTTATGGTGGTTAATGTGTTAGTTGGTTAGTTAATAATTCAGTCTTCCAAAAAAGTTTAAAAAAGTATTCCTGACCATAAAAGTTAAATATCCACATTTTTGCAGGCGATTCCTGTGATGAGGCTGGATTATCTCCTCCCCATAAGCAAAGACTTAAATCTACAAGTAAGTATAGCTTAAGAAATTGGACATAATTTGATTTGAAAGGCCAGACTAGGAGCTGTACATGATACATGTATGTTACCATTCTGATAAAATACTATTAATAAACAGGGAAATATTGACCAAAATGGTCTAGAATCAAAGAAGTGGACATGTACTGTACACTGGTGTAGTTTTATAACACGTTGTTTATCAGTTGACCTTCACCTTTTTGGCCTAGAATTCTATTGCGACGTCAGAAAAACTCCTTTTTACTCTTTTTTTTATGAGATGAATCATATATTAAACACGTTTGAGTGTATTATCAGTTAATATCCAATATCGTTAGGTAATTCTTGAAAAAAAAACCACTCGCTAAAGCTCTTCTGGACCTTTTAAACAATAACTCACACCTCATATTTATTGCCCAATTCCTTATAATTTGATAGTATGCTTTATCATTGGAACCGCTCTCAGATGTACATAAATTACAAAATTCTGACCCCATTTGGTGGAGTTATGCCCCTTTTATTATCAAAATGGGCATTATATACAAAATGCTGTAACTTTTTTGTTTTACCCTCAGTTCCCTTAGAGTTTGGTATATTATTACAGCAAATGACATTGGTAAACATATATTACAGGTTTTGTTTTGTTTCAATGTTTTTGTGAAATTGGACTTGAAGGGTTTTCCCACATGAACTCTGTTTTCTTATATGCATGTTTTTGGGGGTGCAACTAATGATTACAGTTTTAGTATGAATGATTCCAAACCCAACATGTGATATTGGAATGAGATGAAGATGTGAATTTTGTATAATGAAGGGGATGCATGAATTTTCACAGGAGTTATGGCCCTTTCATTGTGAAGATGCTACACGTTTTGTCGTCATGCTTCTATTTTTGTAGCTTACAATGATGGCTCTTCAAAATATACTTTCTTGTTTAAATTTTATGTGTATCATATCAGATGTATACCCATTTTCCCGACCAAACTGCAATTCTGGTATGCAGCTATGGGTGTATCATGTGCTCAAAGGCACTCTTGTTTTTTTTTTTTTTTTTTGGCAACAAATGCAATCCTTTGACGTAATTTTCATTGAAGTTTTTGGCACCTTGAATATACGTAGGATAACCGTGTTTAATTCTATGCATTTTCGGTAATTGTTGATTTTTGGCATGACAACGTTCAAACATGAAAATCACATTTCAACATTTCATTAGAAAAAAAGGTTTTGTAAACAATCCAGATTCACAATAATAAACAAGCCAAGCCATAAAAGGTATTGAAGGTTGACATGATTTTATGTTGATAAATTAATTGGTAATAATGAATCCAATTGAGACAGAAAAATTTCTTTCATTGTATGTGTGCTTGTTTTAGGTAAAAAACCAATCGAAATTCATTGTAAGGATTAATTTAATTTATTTTCTTATCGGGTTCAAAGAAAAAAAAGCGATGTGCACACATACAAATTTGTGTTTGGTGGTCTTTTTCATAACTAGATGATAAGAAAACAAGAGGCCCAAGTGGGCATATATTAGTCACCTGAGTACCTTGAACTGTAAGAGAGAAAGTAGAAGAAGGAGGGAACAATCTACACTGAAATTATTCAATTGTCAAAAATGTCAACTAGATCATCATCCAAGAAGAAAAATAATTGATACATACTTCCATTTGGTTGATGGTTGTGACGATATATTGGTTGTCTCAGTAAGCTTCATACCTGACCTTCTTTTACCTCAGATGGCACCACCTGCTGAGAGATCTGGCCAAATAATACATTTACTAGAGGGTCATAAGTATTTCATTCTTACCCAGCTTCATCTGAATCCTTCACATCTTCACAAAGCAGAAAATGTAGATACCCCCCCCCCTTTCCCCCCATTTTTAAAGATCTCTATAATGTCTAAATTTTTAAAATAAATCTTTTATTTGACTGTAACAGTTCTAATAAAATAATTAAAAAATTAAAAAAAATTGCTCCAAGCAGGGTTTGAACCCACAACCTTCAGATTCCTTTAACCCCTTCCTTACCATTTCACTGTGGCATATTTTAGTCTTGATATGATTTATTTAAACCACAGATGAGCTAAAAACATAAGAATAAATTCTTAATACTTTTTGCTTAGATATAAAGTTGAGGAAATTTGTTTAGAAGTGATAACTTTATTGCCTACTTTTTACAGTGAAGGTAAGAAAGAGGCCCTGGAGTGAGAAAGAAAAGGCAGCAGTCCAACGACATTTTGAGATTAATATCCGAAGAAATAAGCTTCCGGGTAAAAAAGAAATTCTTCGCTGCAAAACATTGGAAAAATCTCTCTCAAATCGCACATGGGTGAATATAAAAGACTTCATCAGGAATCAAATAACAACAATGAAGCGTCGTGAGAAATTAGCAAACTAGGCCAAAAAAAAAAACTGCTGGTGGTATCCCCCAAAAAATTTTCAGGGGGATATAGTTGTAGCTCATTATGTCTGTCCATTCATCTGTCAGTCACGGTTTTGTACAGATAACTTGACAATGAATTGACGTAAAAACTTCAAACTTGGTGTGTAGGTATTTTCACATGAAGTAGTTACTTTTGCCCTGTGTTCGTCTTCATTGTCTCTGTTGTAATTTGTGTGAAACATGCACATAATATGGTGACCAGGGCTAGGACATATTTAGTTAACATTTGTTGTACAATTTTTTTGTTACAAGTACAATTTTTTGCATGACTATTTAAGCTGTTATTAGCAGTATCCTTCGTGTGATTATTGAATATATTTGCAGACAAAAAGGAGAAATAAAAGCTTAGCTAAATAGAGTGTTAAGATAAGTTGTTGATGATCAGGCAACAAACTTTTTTGTGGAATGAATTGGCCTGTTTGATATCTGAAATAAAATTGTTTTGGAACTGAAAATGTCTCAATACTTTTTCTTCTTTTCATGATTTCCAGTCAGTCAAGGTTGTAACCTTAATATTGTTACCCCAGGTATTTAGTTTCTCTCGTATCTAAAACAGCCAAAATTATAACATTTCATTATGGGGGGTATATAGGAATCACCTTGTCCGTCTGTTCGTCCGTCTGTCTGTCCATCTGTCCTGATTCGTGTCTGCTGCATAACTTTTGTACCGTAGGACCTAGGATTATCAAACCTGGTATGTGGATGCATCATGGGAAGAGAATGTGTCATGTACCAAAATAAGGTCAGTTTGACCTCGGCTGTAGACCTCTTTGATAGTAAACCATAGGCCACTTTGTGCCCAGAGCATAACTTTTGTTCCATAGCACCTAGCTTTATCAAACCTTACATGTGGATGCATCATGGGAAGGTGATGTGTCATGAACCAAAACTAGGTCACTGTAACCTTGACTTTGACCTTTGACCACTATGATCATAAATAGCACCTAGGATTATTATACCTGTTCTTTGGATGCATCATGGGAGGGCAATGTATTGTGTACCAAAATTAGGTCACTGTGACCTTGACCTTTGACCTCTGTAATGGTAAAACCTTAATTATCTCAAAAATAGTTCAGATACCCATTCCTAAACTATATATGTTCTGATTCCTCATGATAAGATGAGTTATGTAGTATAAGTTGGGGATCCCCAGGGTCATTCCCCACCCCCCTCATTTCAGTAATCTTCAATTATCTCAAAAGGGGTTCAGATCCCCACCCCTAAACTATATATTTTCTTATTCCTCATGAGTTGTATAACATAAGTTGGGGATCCCCAGGGTCATTGCCCACCCACCTCATTTCAGTAGTCTTCAGTTATCTCAAAACTGGTTTAGATCCCCACCCCTAAACCACATATTTTCTTATTCCTCATGACAAAACAAATTGTATGGTAAAAGTTTGGAGTGCCTAGGATTATTCCCCACCCTCTTCATTTCAGGAAACTTCAATTTTCTCACTAAGTAGTTCTGATCCCCACCCCTAAACCATGTGTTTTCTTATTCCTCTTTACAAAATATGTATGGCAAAAATCAGGGGCTCCCTTGTCATTCCTCTACCCCCTTCATTTCAGAAATCTTGAATTATCTCGACAATAGTTCAGATCCCCACCCCTTAACCATATATTTTCTTACTCCTCATAACAAGACAAGTTGTAAATTAAAAGTCAGGGATCCCTAGGGTCATTTTCCAACTTCTTCATTTCAGAAATCTTCAATTATGTCAAAACTGGTTCACATCCCCACCACTAAACTAAATACTTTCTTATTCCTTTTGACAAAAGAAGTTGTATGGTAAAAGTTGGAGGTCCCCAGGGTCATTTCCCACATTATATGAATATGTATCATTATTTGATATATCCTTGGACTTATTGCCTTCACCTTTTTTGCTGCAGGGGGTATTTGTCCCGTTAGGATAGCTCTAGTTTAGTTTATCAAAACAATTAATGCTTTTAATGCGCCGACTGAATCGTGACGTCAAGTTACATTAAAGTCATAAAGTACAACAAATGAAAATGAAGCAACTTCAGAAGCTTGAATTCAGTTTGGACGACGAATATACATATAGGTGTGGGGGAAAGCAAAAACTGGCACGGGTAAAACAGCGGAAAACTTAATCACATTGTGAGGAAATGCCTGATGAAACATGGAAGTCCCTCGTTAGTGTATAACCACAGCTACACTGTACGTTCGTAGATGTCTTTATTGAATCAAAAAAGATATACTAATACATGGAAGTCCCCGTTAGATAGCATACACTGATACCAAGAAGTGCCCGGTTAGATAGTGTACACTGATACACAATAGTCCCCGGTTACTTAGTGTGCACTGATGCACAGTAGTCCCCGGTTACATAGTATGCACTGATACACAGAAGTCCCCGGTTACAGTACAGCCTACGCGGATTCCTCACTTTCCGCCCATCACCGCAACCGATTTTAGGTGGAAAATAGACAGTGAAAGACTACCGCAACCCCCCGCAATTTTTATTCTCGGGATATAATATTAAATTGTCCATCGTAGGTCACCGCAATTAGTCTTACCGCCGCTGGCATTTGAACAGAAATTGCGGCGGGCCACCGCAATAGGTCTTACTGCCGCTGGCATTTAAATAGAAATTGCGGCGGGCCACCGCAATAGGTCTTACCGCCGCTGGCATTTAAAGAAATTGCGGCGGGCCACCGCAATCTTCATTATTGCGACAATATCTTTATTAGACTCCCTGGCAGATTGAAACATTTTATGTAAGCCACGATTCTGACGCAATTATTCTATGATTTCACATAAAATTCCCCTGTTATATCTGTTATATACACAATTTGTTTAAATGCATTGTTCGGAAAAATAGAATTGACCAAAAAACACACGCAATTGCATTTACTTTAAAGAGTTACCAAAAAAACTGTTACTTATAAATGTTCTAACACTTATCCTTTTATACCATGGATATGACCGGTGATCAATGTATAAATGCTATCTTTGCAGTAAAATCAAACGGATATATGTATATCATATCTCGTACAAACATCACGATTAACGTATAAACTAATAAGGGCAGTCGTTAATTATTTTGACAAGACGTAATGCGTCAAGATTTATTTTACATTTCGCATTCTCTATTCATTACCTCAGAATTAGAATAAACACACAATTTTTCGACAAACATCTATTCATTCATAAAACAGTGTCATGGGGTTTTTTTTTATTTGTTTGTTTTGGGTTAAGAGACCCGTGATTTCTATGTATGACACATTTATGTATATCATATCGCCTTAATGATCAAGTTCGCCAGAAAATACTGATCTGATGTATATCTTGCGATACATGCTACATAGTGATGGGATCGTCGGTTATACAGTAAATATTTGAACAGTGGCGGAACCGGGGATTTAGGGGTTTCGGAAAAAAAACCCCATCAGATACATGTAAGAAAACAATTTCTTAAAAATGTTGCCCCCCCCCCCCCCCCTGGCCTGGATAAAACCTCTCCAGATAGCTCCTGGATCCGCCACTTTTGTACAATAATAAATTGGCATATCGAAATCGGTTACATGTATTACCCGTTTTCAACATTTTTATGTACACTCAGAACCTCAGTGTCAGACAATAGCGACATGGACTTAAAGGTGTTGTCGTATGTGCATGAATGCCGGACGACTATAGCTTCAGTAACAAGCTGAATTGATAATGAAAAAGGGAAGCCAATGTGGATTGTTAATTGACGGATATTACATTTTGAGCTAGTAAAATTCACGACGCCACAAATTATCTGCAAATTAACCTTGAGGTTAAAATAGCATTTATACATGTAGATCATTACGTTATATCACGAATAGGATTATTGGTATGCGTTCATATTAATAGTAAATGTGAAAAAAACCCCAAGAAATTCAACTAAATCTGTATCATCCTGTAATCGTATTTTATATATTCTATACGGAATAAAATAAATAAATATGTTTTTAAAAAAAGAAGCTCTCTCTCTCTCTCTGACGACGATGACGGACGACAGACGATCAAGTATGACAATTTCTCACTTGAGCCTTTGGCTCAGATGAGCTAAAAAGTGAATAATTCGAAGTTTCTGTCATATTTATTTAAGCAGTTCACGATGTCACGTCGAACCAGAAGCAAAACAGACAGCTTTTTCCTAGTGCGCTACACTGAAGACGATTATCTGCAAGTGAGAGGCAGGGGTTTTATGAGTTTCAACATTGTGTTAGTTAAACATATTATTGTGAGCCCAACATTTAACATTTACTCCATTACATATTAATTGAAGATAAATATTATCTAAGAAACTGCTCATATAAAAATGGGTGTTTTATTGAAGAGCACTGAAAAAACCCAATACTACTACTTTTAATAATAATAATACCTCACTATACTTGTTCCTCCCTCGTCTACCCGTTCTCACACCACCTCCTTTAGTCCTTAGGCTCCTTATTTTCCCCATTACTCCTCCCGTTTCCCATTCCCTTTTTTCCCTCCCTCTCACTCTGATAGTTCTTTATTTAGTTTTCTTGATTTATTTCGACATGCGTTGTCGAGTTTGAAAAATACTTTGATTATACTATTTTGAAAATGTATAATGTTTAAGGGTTTACTGTTTGAAAAGTAGTTTTATTAAAATTTCTGTAATAATTTTTATATAAATCTGATATAGCATTCGGCATCTTTTAAAAAAAAAATTCCACTAAACGAGATAAAATATCGTTTGGTTTGGTCAGACTTGTTTTTAAATATTAGAATTATTTTGATAACAATCATATTTTCTGATCATTCTGTATCACTAGAACTTTTAATCACGTTTAATAAGGCGTTTTTTCATCATAAATTTCAATTTGAATGTCAACAAACTTGATTGTAAAATCCTTCAAATTGACCTCTTTCCAGTTCCGCGCCCTCTAGCGGCCACCCGGGGTATTACATCTGATATGGCGATACAGTCGGTGTTGTTACACTAAACGCGACTTCTCGACTATTTCTGAGAGTTCATCTATTGTTTTGACCTACTAGATATATATATATATCTAAAAATTATCTGAAATTATAGGGTGCCTTGTTATATGTAGTGTGTTTGTGCTTTATATATTTATATGTTTGTCTTGTTTATTTTCTACATGTATTTCCTATGGAGATCCAAGGTCCATTGTACACGCAGGCGTTCACTGTATCTATTTGTGCTTATATATTACTTGTATTTCAGTGATGCATCGTCTATGACGATCCGCCTGGGTTTATGTCGGGTAAATTCCTTTCACTGTCTGCGGCCGTGTTGTCATGCATACAATAAGCTAATGATTGGCTTTCAAAGCTCCATTTTTGTGGAGCCCCGATAGCTCAATCGGTTAGAGCGTTGGATGCATGGCGGCTAGGTGATTCGGTACCGTAGGTCGCGGGTTCGAGTCCCAGATCGGGAACGAATTTCAGTGAAATTATAGGGTGCCTTGTTATATGTAGTGTGTTTGTGCTTTATATGTTTGTCTTGTTTATTTTCTACATGTATTTCCTATGGAGATCCAAGGACCATTGTACACGCAGGCGTTTCACTGTATCTATATCTTAAGCACAAATAGATATTTCATATACATAAGTTAAGGAAAATTATAACTGTGATTCATCATTTATCAAAATCTTGTAAAACCGCATATTAAATCAAAGTTAATCGCATGTTAATGGCGAGGGACCACGCCACGTAAATAAATATTTCAAGCAGGAGTACTTTACAGTATATGCATAAATATAAGATATCTCAACGTATGTTACAGAAAATAAACGACAATGTAAGTCCAAAACCATACTGCAATCCGATTCGTATTGTCCAGTTGTTTTGACAATACCCAAGGAACACCCGTCTCTCTGCTCCGTATCAATATGAATACCCAGATCAGCGAGACGGGTGTTTCTTGGGTATTGCCAAACTTATCGGTCAAGGCTAGAACAACACCCCGTATGAGGAACTTTATACTGGTATATCTTGCCTACCGTTTTGTTATGCAAATTAGGTTCCGTCCCGCTTTGGTGGTTATAACGCCCTCGATTACATGGGGATGGGTTGTCAAGGCAACAATAGAATGATCACTGCATTTAAACTACAAATCGCACTGTTTCAACATATAAATTTGTCCTTATTTTTTTTTTTTTTTTCATAGTTGGTATTGAAGTTATTCAAAGCAGTTTGCATTAAATATATCATTTTTATACGCCCGTCGTAAGACGGGACGTAATATGGTATGGCAATGTCCGTCCGTCCGTCCGTCCGTCCGTCCGCTATGGAACACAATAACTTGAGTAAACGTCAACTGTTTTGCATGAAACTCATACAGAATGCTTAAATAGTAAAAGAAAGTCGCCTTTCGATTTTGAGCAAATTCCGTTTTGTCGTTCCGGAGTTATGGGACTTGGGTTATATTTTTGCTATGGTAGAATGCTATGGATCGCAATAACTTGAGTAAACGTAAACTGTTTTCCATGAAACTCATACAGAATGCTTAGATAGTAAAAGGGAAGCCGCCTTTAGATTTTGAGCAAATTCCGTTTTGTCGTTCCAGAGTTATGGGACTTGGGTTATTTTTTTGCTATGGTAAAATGCTATGGAACGCAATAACTTTAGTAAATATCAACTGATTTCCATGAAACTCACACAGAATGCTTAGATAGTAAAAAGGAAGCCGCCTTTTGATTTAGAGCAAATTCTGTTTTGTTGTTCCGGATTTATGGGACTTGGATAATTTTTTCGCTAAGGTAAAATGCTATGGAACGCAATAACATTAGCAAGCGTCAACTGTTTTCCATGAAATTTATACAGAATGATTGAATAGTAAAAGGGAAGCTGCTTGTTCTAAATAAACCACATGTTTGAACTGACCCCGTCCAAAGTAAGCGACGGGCGTATTATGCCACGCTATGCGTTGCTCTTGTTATCAAAGGCAACGTAGAGCAACGTACCTGTTAAAGTTCTGTGTATGTGTTGTGGAGGGGTTTAAGGATGAAAAGACTATGTGGTTGGACACTGTGAAAATCAACGGTTAACTTTGGCAAAGAGGCATTGTGATTATTTAAACAAAATTCCAGTTACCTTTAATTACATGTAATATAAATATACTGAGTTCAGCAAAAAGAAATCACACAAGGAAAAGAACATACTCTGCAACTTCCTATAAGTTATTTTCATCTAAGCGCTAGGTAATAAAACACAAATTTACCAGGCAGTATGGATGCCAGGTAGCGCAGTCAATAGCTCTTCTTCCCACCAATGCGACCCGAGCTCGATTCCCGATGTGGTACATGTACGTGAGATGGTGGGGCTGTCACCAACCTGGCTTCGTGGCTTTTCTCTCGTACTTCGGAAATTTCCTCCCACAACAACACATGTGCCAACGAACAAAATTAACAGAATTTGTTGTAACTTTTCTCTTAGTCGTTGTAAAATAAGTAAAGTTTAAAAATATACCAGGTATATATGATATCATTCTAACATCATTTGAATAAATAAATTGAAAGAAAACCGAATAAATCAACCAATCAATGAAAATCCATACAAATTGCATGTTAATAGCCATGAATGTTGGAGAGGGGGGGGGGGGGGTTCGATTATATGATTAAAACATGAACCTTTTACACTACTGAGCACTATATATTGCTGCATGCCAAGCTGTACACAGCTTTTCTAAGAAACAACGCGCGTGACAGACAATCGGGTATAATTGCCACAGCCGGGTATTACCACCCGGTTGAATTCGCGACCGGCAGATTCTCTACATCGAAGATTTTAGTCAAAGATATGTAAGTTCCTTAGTGTTAGGACGTTCCTGGTTCGGGCTAGATTCTCTTTCAATGTCGGTATAATGGCAATTACAGGCCTGCAAACCACTTGTTTGACATTTCTACCCACTTCTATCCTACATCCTGTATCCTAATCCTTCATCGTACATCCATCTTCTATCCTATCCTATCCTACCCTATCCTATCCTATCCTATCCCATCCTATCCTATCCTATCCACCAATCAAGAATATTGCTAGAAAAAGTAACGAATAACTTCAAATTTAACAGTGCATCGTTCGCTCATACGCATTTACATTTAAATTCACACGACTACACAACCGACAAATGTTATAATGCTGTATCAAATCCTGCTTTCCACAAAACCCTGCTTTTCCCTTTTATTAGATTTTAATTCGATTACTATCATATGAACTTTAATCTAGCTACAACACTGACAATAAATATATTTATCAATGATTTATTGTAACAACTATGAAGATCATGCACAGATCTAGAAATTTTTGTCAGGGGAGGGTCAAACAAAGAAAGGAAATTTTTTTCTCCCAGAAGAGGGGGTCCAACCCAAAAAATTCCCAAATATTACCTTTTTGATAAAAATTTTCGGATTCCAGGGTAGGAGGTCCATGGAGATATAGCAGTAGTGAATTCAGGGGCACCGGCTCTGATGACTGTGACATAAAATTCGCACATAAAGCATTCTCTTGTATTTTCAAAATGACTTGTACTGATCTTCGAGTAGATAGTAGTATCAAGAACTTATAAACTTGTTTATAAGTCCTTGGTAAAATTAAAAATAGACGCCTGGGTCTGCATGGATGCGCTGATCCAACACCCCCCCCCCCCCTTTCTCTCCCTCTCTCTTACCCAATATTTACTAGGGTACCTTCATCGAGAAAATCAAGGGCGTAGGGCGTAGAGAAGGGAGCAGCATGGACATTTCATTTTGGGACAACACTTTTTTGAGATTTTTTTATTTTGTAAGAGAAAAATACACTTTCTTGAAGTTTATTTATAGTGCTACATGTATTATTTTACGTTTTTATAGACTTGTCATCAGCTCCCTATTGCGTAAATAACATCCAGTTAACCGGACCCTTTAAAATCGCCCGTTATTTCAAATAAGTTGTTACCTAACATGATGTAAATTAAAACATCGCTGATACAGCTGAAAGTTAATTTTAAGTTGTTGACCTATTAGCATTAATGTTGAAGGTTTGAGTTTAGAATTGAATCTCGCCTTTCAAATGTGAAAAGTGTTTAGTGCACGATCATTTATTAATCTTTATTATTATCATCTTTTTAAAAGTTTGATTCCTGTTGAGTTTTTTTCTAATGCTAGCAACATGTTGTAATATGAGATTTAAAAAAAAACTGTTGATAAATCGATGGCGGATCCAACGGTCCCGTTGTATGAGGTTGATGGTACAGTTTAGCGATCTTTTCACCAAAATGCTCATAACATATCGGATCCGGGGGATCACACGTGCCTTCAACACCCCATCCGCTAGACCCTCCACTGTACGATTCCCACTCTCTTCGATTAATTTACAAGTATAGAAATTAATTTAAGTCAGTAGTTGTACTACAGCTTGTAGTAGCCCGATCACACATAACAGAACAATAATTCTTGTTACATTCTCGAATTTTCCGCTTTGTTCACTTACGATTTCGTTTATCATTTCACTTCACTATACTTATCACTTCAATTACAATCCGCTTTTGTTTTTGCTTTAGTTTCACTATATTTCGTCTTTGTGTTTACTTCACTTCACTTCTCATTCTGATATTCACGACATTGACGCTTCATTTCACTTACGTTTCGTCTTTACATTTTTTTTTTTTGAATTCCGTAAGTGAAACGTAAGAGTAAAAAAAACATTAGTGAATTATCGTTACGTGAAGAAAAATAACGTTAACAGGGGGACAATTTACATACACGGCACTGTACACACTATGCGCAATCTAGAACCTTACTCAAACTTTAATATTGGGGGAAAACCTGTGAAAACATTATCGATTATTAACCATATTAATTAATCAATTATAGATATTTTCACGGAAAGAATTTGTTTTTCTTTATTATTATAAGAAAATGGGGAAAACTATATTTTCAAAAATTTTTATCCATTTTACAACGATTAAGAAACAAGTTACAACAACTTATATAAATCTTGCTCGTTGGCACAGTTTTTTTTTTTTTTTTTTTTTTGGCTTCAGACTTAGGGTGTCGTTTTCGTCGGAGGACACCGGGGTACCCGGAGAAAAGCCACGAAGCCAGGTTAGTGACATCTTTTCATGTTCAAGGTAAATTACTCTCGTAAAGATCGTGGAGGAGTTACGAGATTGACTTCTTTGAGTGAAGATTGGTTGGTGACAGCCCCCCCCCCCCCCTTGCTGTTTCACGTACCACATCGGGATTCAAGCCCGAGTCGCACTGGTCATTAAGTGAGCGCGCTAACCACTCTTTAAAGATGCCTATACAGACCAACATACTTCACTTAGAACGTATGTCTTCGACATTTATTTCCGCTGTATAAGAATACGAATAGTAGCTTTAGTTGTATACCTTATGTCAGCATATTTATCTGTAAATTAATTCTAAATTGTTTCGATTACATATCTAAGCGTAAAAGTATATATTGAAAATGTCCACTTGTAAATATTGCGATCAAATTCGTTGTATTAAGTGAGATATGGCTGTCTACAATGTGATCTGATTATAAACAGAATATTCATTTATATTCCAGAAAGGGAATGCTGAAATCTAGTCCGTAAGCCGAATCATGGAGGTCGAGGGAAGTCTGAATGCAAGTCTTATCTCTGATGTCGACATTCAGTCTTCCTTATTTATGGAATACCCCGTTTATTTACGAAGTATTTCCTTAATACTTAGATCGATCCGATTGTTGGAGTCTAATCATAATGTTGGAAAATTAATGACTTTAGTCATAAAAAAACCCACGGTTTTGTAGTTGTTTTTATCAATTTTGAATTTTTGAAATTATAGGGTATTCAACACAAATGTCAATCAAACTATAAAAAATTGAATTTGATTCTGTCCCGTGAGTGGATCTTTCACACCCGTGTATACGACCGGTTTATCGATTTTTCCCGGGAGAATTCCCAGATAAGAGACAGGTGTTTGATATAAGACATTACAAGTAAATAGAATGTTTTATTTGTGAGGGCAGCACTGCCGTAATAGGTTTAGACAATGGATGGTAGTGTCACGTGATTGGTAAATTGTATGAGGAGAGGAACAATGTTCTCGAAACTTGCACCCGAAATAAGTCTATTTTTCATATTTCTAAATTTTTCCACCCAAACTTTATATTTATGGAATGATTGTATATTTTGTATATTTATGGAGTACACGTATACAATTCTGGTTCGTTACGTGTCCGTGCTGTATACACAACGTTCATGACTTACAGCAAGAAAAGGCATACCAAGTTCGCATGTCAATAAAATGGTACAGAAGATTTTTAAAGTGTATAATTATAAATGGGTTTAATTAATAGGTGATTTAAATTGTCAATGTAACACAGAGTAAAGCAATTGCGATGGACCGTAATTCATTACGAGCATGGACGATTGCAGTGGGCCGCGGAGAGATTGCGGCGGGTCGCGGGGTGATTGCGATGGGTTGCGGTGATTTCAATACACGGCTAGGTAACTCCGAAGTTACGTTTGGAACATGACGATTGTCATGGCATTCAGAGACAGAACGAGAGATAGATTGCGGTGGGTTGCGGGCGGATTGCGGTGGGTTGCGGTGATTTCAACACCGGCATGGATAACTGCCGAACTCAGAGCCTTTATCATGGTATTCGGAGACGTAACGTAAGGTAAATTGCGGTGAGCCACCGCAAAAAGTCACCGCAACCGTTGCGGTGATTTTCCACCTTGGCTTAAAATCGTCTGCGGTGTCATCGCGGAAAATGTATAAGTTGCGTAGGCTGTACTGTACATAGTGTGCACTTATACACAGAAGTCTCCAGTTAGATAGTGTACACTGATACACAGAAGTCCTCGGTTACATAGTGTACACTGATACACAGTAGTCCCCAGTTACATAGTGTGCACTGATACACAGAAGTCCCCGGTTACATAGTGTGACTGATACACAGAAGTCCCCGGTTACATAGTGTGCACTGATACACAGAAGTCCCCGGTTACATAGTGTGCATTGATACACTGAAGTCCCCGGTTACATAGTGTGCACTGATACACAGAAGTCCCCGGTTACATAGTGTGCACTGATACATAGAAGTCCCCGGTTACATAGTGTGCACTGATACACAGAAGTCCTCGGTTACATAGTGTGCACTGATACACAGAAGTCCTCGGTTACATAGTGTGCACTGATACACAGAAGTCCTCGGTTACATAGTGTGCACTGATACACAGAAGTCCTCGGTTACATAGTGTGACTGATACACAGAAGTACACAGTTACATAGTGTGCACTGATACACAGAAGTCCTCGGTTACATAGTGTGCACTGATACACAGAAGTCCTCGGTTACATAGTGTGCACTGATACACAGAAGTCCCCGGTTACATAGTGTGCACTGATACACAGATTTCTGTGTGTCCCCAGTTACTGTGTATAGGACACATAGTCAAAAACTTAGAATTATAGTATTTACAAGTTTTCATGGCAAAGTGGGACTGGCTGGTGTATGTAATCGAGTATTTTTGCACTGGTATATGTGTTAATAAAGATGTCCCTATTTGCCCGGTATTATACTGGTGTCCCCAGTTGACACCGTACACAAGTATGTGTGTGTGTGTGTGTGTAAGGGGGGGGGGGGGGGGGGGAGAGGCAAACTTTAGGGAGACCTTCTGCCTATTGGCCCCGGTTCCTACGTACTTGCCATGCACGTATTATATCACACCATGGTCTTAAAACCCCCAGATTGTAAACACAGAACGCATATACTATTCATTTATATATATATATATATATATATATATATATATGTATATATATATATATATATATATATATATATATATATATATATATATATATATTATATATATATATATATATATATGATATATTATATATATATACATATATATGTCAGAATAAATGAAGCACTAATCCTAATGGACAAACAAATATCTAACAACTTACATATAACTGCCAGTGCAATGGCCGTCGTTATTACTCCTATCAAGGTGAATGCGAGGAAGACGCCCAATAGCACTTTACAAGTGTCCCCTCTTTGGGTAGAAGAGGTCGTATAGTCTGAGGTTCCAGCCTCGTCCTCCTTGGAATACACGGAACCCCGGCTGGACGAATACAATTGAGGCTCCGACTGAAGGACAAATTCCTCCCGCGGTGCCATATAGAATTTATAGGCTCCATAAGGTTCGTCTGGCGATTCAAACACATTATCATAGCCGGTCATTTGATGTTCTCCATAGCGGCCGTCTTCTTCAAGCTCTCTGTTACTATTATATAAAGTGGAGAGATGAGGCCACTGAAAAAAAGCACTTTATTTGAAACATACGGTTTTATAGTATACTATACATCAAATAACACTCAAATAAACAAACGCTTTTAAAACTCTATTATTAAATCACCATGCGTGGATTCAGGGGGTTATTTTGAGGTTCTAGATCCGTCTCTGATTACCATCTTCAGAATTGATTTAAACGGCATATGGGTGGGTGTTCTCATTATCTCTCTAATATATATATATATATGTATATATGTATATATATATTCACGAATATATATCTAAAGGAATGCTTCGTACCCATAACAAACAATGCCCTTACCCATTTTTACAGGAATACAGGTAAATATGCATTGTTTGATCAAAATGTGTAACTCTCCTTTCTAAACATTCAATTTTTCATTCTTAATGTCTTTATTCATTTCAATATGGCGATCTTGCTAACAATTTATTTTTACATTCAGATAAACTACATATATCTTGAAAGCAGAATTGCTATCATTTTTAAGATGAATTCAATACATAACATGAATATCAATGCATTATTTGATAGCCCTATGCAGAGCATCATGTACGTACATGCACAGCACGTACTTGTGAAGGAACAGTAAATCATTCAAGAAATCAAATTATGATCAGACGGTAGAGAAATATTCACAAAGGATCGAAGTGATGATAAAATGAGAGTTTAAAATGCAATTGAATTTAATATGATGTATAAGCTGCATTTATATGTGTTGGTTACAATGGATGAACGAAACTGAACAGAAAATGACATCCATAATGATGAAACGACTGCTGTTAAGGATCAGTGGCAGATTTAGGGAAGGGGGATGGGGTTCGATCCAAATCCAAAGTTTTACTAGAAACTCCATTTTTTAATCGGTTATGCTCAGCAAAAAGTGCTCTTCCTACTTGAAAGAGAGAAACAGTCAAATAAATTGCGTATAATGAAGAATTTAGATCATGTTTTTGTTTCACGAAGTTTGCCTAGGAGAGATAGATCAACACACGACGCCTTTTATGTCTTTTGTAATGCTTTTAGTCATTCTCGAGGCATAAGCAGGTAATAAAATATACTCGACCACTGATCACCATAAAGCTGCAATGACCAATCATGGTAGTGGACAGGTATGAAATTGATTGTCCGGCCATTATTGTTGGTCGTAACCTATCTAAGATAACGACGAAGGTGTATTCCATTTTACAGCCTTTACCATTACCGTGTCGAGGGCGTTCTAGACAAACACATCCCTAATTTATGTTGTTTCCTTGTGTCCTTGATATGTGTTATATAGATAATATATTAAGTAGAATAATAACCCGGTTTGGGGAAAAAGGGGGAAAAATGATGTATATTGCGGGGGGGGGGGGGTATTTTTACTGAAAAACGCTTATGGTTCACAATCACGCGCCAGTTACAAATAATACAACTACCATCCATCATTGATTGTTTAATTACCTTTAATGTGAGTCATTTGTTTATCGAAAAATGTTTGTGTTAAAGTAATACACACACGGGTCACATGCAGTGTACGTTTGTGTTAAAGTAATACACACACGGGTCACATGCAGTGTACGTTCCTTAACTTGAAAGTACATGTACACATATGCACTTCGCTATCAGAAATGTTCAAATCCGTTGTCCATTTTCAAAAACCCTTCTTCGAAAAAAAAAAAAAAGACAATCTCATGCGAGACTTGTACCTGCTACATGAAGGACACTTCAATAGATTTGTCGAATTCCATGCATAGAGATATAGTCATCAGAACTTTGTCAGATTAGTGGCTTGACCGTAAAATATAGAATAAAATAAGAAATAGTTTTCATTTCTAACTATATGTAAGTACATGTAGTAAAGTAATTCATTGTTTTCTTTTGAATCGATTTTACCCATGCATAATTTTTTAATCTATTTTATTCATGCATAAACTAGAAATGTTCTTTTAGAAACCGTTATATTTTTAGAACGTAATCAGTATAAGGGTACCGATTCGAAAACATGGGTTTTTTCATTACAATATGCATTTTAAATGCATGCACCGTCAATGTACAACATGTACCTACACATTATAATACATCAAATGTATGATTCGTCCGAGTTTAAGAAAAAAATATTAGAAATAATTACAGTGAAATTAACTTTGTTAGAACTCTGAAAAAATAGTCACCATCGCCACGGCTGAAATCGAAATTAGAAAGTAGAAATGAAGTATATATACATAAATAATGGTAATTAACATAGCAATACCTGAGAGTAACATCTCTCGTAAATTTGTCTCCTGTTCATATCTCATGAATGCAGCACAATTAAGACACAGGTTAACAGTTGCACTTTAATCCCGATGTTCATGTCGCAGTCGGTGTGTCTTTGAACCGCATGCTAATAACGGACTTTCCATATGTAATATCTATGACAACGCCTTGTACCACTAACATATCACCTGAACAGGTGAGAACCGCACAATGTAGACAAGATATAGTCTACATCATTTTATGTATTGTACATGTATATTAAATTTGTGGGCTTTGCTATCGGAAGGCATCATTGATAATTGTATAATGTTTGATGTAAACATATCGTGATAAAGGCATTTCCTTTTCCATGTACTGATTTGTTTCTCTATCACTCATATGGTAATGTGAACTTATTTAGTATTAAAACTCATATAGAGGATTTAATCCGTCTTTTATGTTTTGCACTTCTTTCTAATGTATAACGCCTAGTTACGTTTGTTCGAACTATCCATACCATTTTAATTTCGTTCAGGTCAATGGCCTACAGAATTGCGCTTACATCATGGGTAAAATCGCAGTAAGCATCATGCTGAGGAAAGCAGTGCGACAAAAACTAACGCGCAGGACAAATCAATTTTTCTTCGCCATTACAAATACATATCTTAAAAGAGACAACGATATACTGCGATATGATATATCGCTATACAGAGGTTAATGATACGATATATGGTATTGCAATACGATATATTGCAATACAGAGGTTATACGATATACTGCGATACGATATATCGCTATACAGGGGTTATGATACGATATATGGCACTACAATACGATATATCGCAATACAGAGGTTATACGATATACTGCGATACGATATATCGCTATACAGGGGTTAATGATACGATATATGGCATTGCAATACAATATATTGCAATACAGAGGTTATACGATATACTGCGATACGATATATCGCTATACAGGGGTTATGATACGATATATGGCACTACAATACGATATATCGCAATACAGAGGTTATACGATATACTGCGATACGATATATCGCTATACAGGGGTTACGATACGATATAAGGCATTGCAATACGATATATCGCAATACAGAGGTTATACGATATACTGCAATACGATACATCACTGTACAGAGGTTATGGTACATGTGGTATACGATACGCGAATCACTTTCTTTACAGAGAATTGCCCAATAACTCTTAAAATATACACACATGTTTGAAGTAGAACTGGTAATTCAAAGCAATTCTCAACAGACTATTAAGATAATAATAATAATAATAATAATAATAATAATAATAATAATAATAATAATAATAACAATGATGACGATGATGATGATGATGATGATGATGATGATGATGATGATGGTGGTGGTGGTGGTGGTGGTGATGAGGAGGAGGAGGAGGACGACGACAACGACGATGATGATGATAATTATAAACCGAAAATTTAAACATGTATCATGAAACGTATTGTGTCTATGTTGAAATATCAAGGGACATAGTGTGTCTATGTTCAAGTATCAGGACATGTACCATGTCTATGTTGGAGCAGGCGTGGTGTAGTGGTTAAGCGCTTGGCTTGCGGCGCCGACGATCCGGGTTCGATTCCCGGGTTGCGCCACTATGTTTAAGAGGTTGGTAACCTCCTGCTTCCATGTCGCGATATAACTGAAATATTGTTGAAAGCGACGTAAAACACCAATCAACCAACCAACCAACAAACCATGTCCATGTTCAAGTATCAGGAAACGTACCGTGTCTATGTTCAATTATCACGACATGTACCTTGTCTATGTTCAAGTTTCAGGACATGTTCAGTGTCTATGTTCAAGTATCAGGACATGTGCGTGTCTATGTTCAAGTATCAGGACATATACCGTGTCTATGTTCAAGTTATTATAGCACTAGAATGTGTATGCTTTTCACTATGGTCAGTATATGAATGGGTATGTTTTACACTTCCCTCCATATATGAATGGGTAGGGTGCCAGCGACTCTAGCCGCACGTCCGTACCCAAAATCATTGCAAGTTAACAACCCCCCCCCCCCCCCCCCCACCAGGATAAATCCGCTCTGTTTCCTTGAAAGACCCTCGATGAATGAGAAAAATCTCGTCCAAGAAACAGAACTTTGCACGCGTCTATTTCGCAAAATATCGGTATAATTCTGATCTTGTTCAGAAAAAAAGAGCCTGACTGTAGTTTATCCCGCTATGGACAGTGTACTACAAGTTATGCTGTGGTTTGAAAGGGCTTCATAGCACTAGACCGAGAACATGCCAAATCTTGTGTGTGTTGTATAAAAGTATAATACGAATTTCAATCTACCACGACGTCATGTGATAAAATCTGTTGAATGTTTACAGAAAAAACACAGCGAAGTGTTTTCTTGGTCTTTTTTTCTCTCTCATTTCCATTCATTGAAAATAGCCATACTGTTTTCTCTCAACCCCCCCCCCCCCCCCCAAATCCCAATAAAATAAAAGTTTACCTAAATATTCAATCAATGGTGAAATGTATTGTTTTCTCGATAACCAATCAGATTTCTAGTCTGGCGATATAATAAGGAAAATTACCCTTGTAATAAGTCCACTTATGTCTTACATTTAGGTATTTGTGTTAAAGACAACTTCAGTTTCAAAATTAAATATTACATAGTCATTATAAAAGTATTATAAAGGCGATATATCAATATTTTATGAAATTTCAACGTTTTCCACTTTGAAAATTTATTCATTTAAACAGCATTTGGTGCTTTATGGATGATATTTATGTTTTCATATGTGTATAGTAGGAGAGAGAGAGAGAGAGAGAGAGAGAGAGAGAGAGAGAGAGAGAGAGAGAGAGAGAGAGAGAGAGAATGATTATAGAATCAATATTCTCTGTTATAAACTTTTCCTTATTCAAATGGGTTTTTTTCTCTTTATAAACCACGAGTGGGCTCAACCTTTGTCGGGTCATATTTTAATAGTTAAAAGGCTACCTTTATCTTAACTCGGCGAGTCGTGTGAACCACGTGATATGCATTAATACTGTAATTCATTCATGATATATTGCATACTATGTGTATATGTTATTTGGTGTTTTATAATTTATGTGAAACACCTGGAGATCTTCTTTTTTGTATTTTGTTTCTTTTTAAGTATAATATTAATAAATAATACTCCAATATTATATATCATCGCGAACGCTAAGCTAATAGTTATGTATTCTCATAATTTTTTTTAAATACGTCTGAAAAATTGTACCATTAGACATTTCTCTGAAGTACACGCAGTTAAAAGCCACTATGGATCTCTAACATCTCATGGAATCTTTTCTTTAAATAAGGAAGCTTAGATGTAAATTATTTTTATGATTTAAAATCTATCACCTTGTCAATTCGCCTCTGTACTCTTCCGTATTATAATTTGTATTCAAATTAGCAAGAAAGGAAAGTGCCTAGAAAGATGAGTCATATCTCACGTTTTATTGATCATTTAATCCAGTATTAAGAAAGTAAAAGATATTTACAAGTTATTGATTAAGTCGATTTATTCACGAAAACTATTGCGTTGACGTACAATGTAGATGCATTTCTGTGATTGAAGGAGGCAATATGATTAAGTGATGGATATACATTAAATTCCTTTATACATATAGTGAAATTCAACGGAATGCTATATTGTTTCAATTAGTAATTCTATTCGTCATAAACAACAAACTGAACTCTTTATATTTAAACAAGGATGAAAATAAGAGGAATGTAAGTTTGGGGAATTCCAAAACTCCTCTCACGCTTATACAATTATGTGTCTTATCTAATTAAAAAAATAATAATTGGACAATATTTGCAACTGAAACAGTTTTCAGTATATCAAAAAGATGTTACATAGTTTATTTACAGATAACATAACACAATCGAAAAGACTATCACCTGGTGTTTCCATTACAGAAAGTAAATATAATTATATGGCCAAAGCAGATGTGGCTTATTTAATGATAAAATCGATGACGTACTCCTGCACACAGTAAGGTATTTTAATGATGAAATCGATGACGTAATCCTGCACACAGTAAAGTATTTTAATGATGAAATCGATGACGTACTCTTGCACACAGTAAATCGATGACGTACTCCTGCACACAGTAAGGTATTTTAATGATGAAATCGATGACGTAATCCTGCACACAGTAACGTATCTTATAGCAGTACTGGGACGGAAATACACGTCTGTTTCTTTTGGTTGTTTTATTTATTCCTTTTGTTTTGTTTTTATTAGGGAGGGTGGTGGGGTTGTTTTTGTATTTTGGGGTTTTTTTTGGGTTATTTATTTTCTAATACTTACTTTCTCTATTTGTTAGGGTGTGGAGACTCAGGTTTAGTTTAGTTTGTTTGTTTGATTGATTTCTTCTTTTTAGCAATATAAGATGTATCATGCTTTTTACGGCATTACACTTTTTGTTACCCCTTTTCGCCACAAATTTACAGGTAAATCTCTAGATTTGGTTGAGCATTTTGGTTAATACTATTATTATTATTATTATTATTATTATTATTATTATTATTATTAAGAGGAAACCACAGAGGCGGATCCAGGATTTCCAAAAAGTTAAACCCCGCGTATGAAAGTCAAGTATTAATCAAATTACTCCACCAAATGTAGAAATTTATTTGTAAATTTGTATATATTTGTATATATATATATATATATATATATATATATATATATATATATATATATATATATATATATATATATATATATATATATATATATGTATTCAAGAATCCACAAGGGGAATATCGCCATCAACAGCAGTGATAGTAACAATGTACGCAGTGAGTGCTATAACACAGCACATGTCGAGGGGTATCTATTGATTTATGAAAGTAGGAGGTAGCATTAGTTGCCTAGGAGGAATAAACATCGCCTGTTTGACTAAATACAACCGCTACGAATGCTCAAAGTATACCGATGATATAAAGCTTTTATACAACTACACTCAAGTCATGATTACGTGTCGAAAGTGTCAGCGGCAAACTGGTACAAATAAAAACTAAACACATATAAGATACCGAAACAAAATGACAAACATCTTGCCATGCATTAAATTCGGACTCAAGTTCTGACAATCACTACAGTGTTGATGCACTCTAGCAAAACAAATAAGGAATTCTAATAAGTGATTACTTTGATAAAATGTGTCCCTGTAATTATTTCTATTAATCTGCAATGATTATGTACCTAATCGATGCATCTGTTGTGGGTAACATCAGCATTAAAAAAACGTAATGAACGTAAATGAAAGATCATTGGAAGGCCTTCCTGAGAGTTTAAACGGTCATAACCGAATATCGCAATCTTATTATGAAAATAATGATGAAATATGACCATGATATTCGTCTCTCAGTTATTAAAATGAAAAGAATGGCCAATGTAACTTAAAGCTTAAACAGCAAAACGATGATGATAGTGTGAAAAAGTTGTTCTTGCAGGAATATCAGTTCACAATTCAATCCGGCTAATTCTCAGTTCTGCAATTCGATCTACGCTTTGCCGTGTATATACTCTCGAAACTAGAACAAATAATCTTTTCAAAATTTTCAGAATACTTGCAACTATCTCGGAATCCAAGAAATAATAAAATAAATTCAAGCAATTGAGACGACCCTGTTCGGACAGTAGACTGGTTCTACACGACATCACTGATTAGTAAACAGCAAGACCAAGGCAATAAAATGGGAAAAGCAACAACACAAAATCACTAAATGATCAGACACCAGGAATATGTAAACGTCTTCTGTTGGCTTGGCAAGTCTGTCGTGCATGACATTTATCTCATCTATGGGAATACGATAGAAAAATAGCCGGTGCCATGTCACTTTAGTACTCCTCACATCATTACATTATGACATTCACAGATTTCTATGAATCAGAGGTCTAACCAAGTGCCGGAAGGAGTATGCGCCTCCGATTCGGCTGGAAACACCTGCAACAAAAGCTCAACACAATATTGCAAATATGAAATGAATACGAACCAAATCTGTATAGAAGGTGTCACAATTCTATACCATCAACACTTTAGTATATACGACTTATGTCTTACCCCTTAATGGAGCTTTCAAATGAGTTCTACGCTGTATAAAGAGGAAAAGTGTAAATTAAAAGCACTCACACTTGAGTAACAGTGGACTTTCGATTGTCAGATGTGAAAATATGAGAGGAGAAGGCGTCTTCTTTCTAAAACGTTGTACAGATCCTGTTAATTTCATTAAATATATATACTGACTCTTCAGCAATATGTGTCCAGCAGAGTCTCTTTTCATAGATTCTAGCACTCTAATTTGAATGGCAAAGGTTCCGATAGTTTAGTTTATTCGGATTCAATTAGATAAACGCAAACGGTGTCGGCGGTAAAATCCAACACCACCACTTTTGCGGTACTATGCCTTTTTAGAATTACACTCTAACGGGGCTGTGTGGAAATTAGGAGCGTTTTAAAACAATTTAGAGGAGATAAGTTTTAGAATCTTGTCCGCTCTCATTGTTTATTGGGCCCTACATATCAAGAACCTTATGTTACTCTCAGGAGGATCAATCACTCTTTTCAATGTCGCAATGTTTTGATTTTCTACCATGATATTTTCTTTGTATATATCTATAAATGTCGATTAAATATTTCTATATCATTGTGTGTTCATTCTTGTTTACTACGTGTGACCGCCTGGAGTTCTTTCCCTCTCTTTTACACAATAATAAAATGAAAGCAAATATCAAAAGTCTGTAAAGCTAAAATGCTGTCCATGTAGAACATAAAGCATATTGAATGTGAAATATAAAAAACGGAAGCACATTTACGACCTTATAAAAAGTGAACATTTCTGACTTATTGACAGATCTGTGGTAATTAGGGAGACACAGTACATTTCACAATAATGAAAGGTGAAATATATAGATACGTTCAGAGGAAAATGAATTAGTTGATTTATAATGTCATACCAGTATGGTAATCGGTCAAAGCGATGACCATAAAATATGTAAGTTATTGTTAAAAAATTCTTTAGAATAGTGTTTATGTACACCTGGGGTCAAATTTTTGTTAGGAATGTACGTATGTTGGTTGGAATAAATACGTTTTATTAAGTAGTTAAGTAGTAGATAAAAAGATAGAAATTAGAGTCGAACTCTAGAAATTACTGCTGTCCTTTGTTTAATCATATATACATTGTTAGGTTAATGTGATTGATTAATTGATTGATTGGGAGTAAGTCAGGGAACAGAGTGTAGCAGTATATTTGTGACCTACCTTCCATTTGAAAAAATTCATATATATGGCAATAACAAATGAAATTTCCTTAATCAAGAGGTTAAATTGCTTATATATTCGCCAATACTTATACACTGTGTTATTATACCTTTGTCTTAATGTTTTGTGACTCCTTATCATCTCATGGTTGCAGTGAATATAATTGTTTTTCTAAGTTCATGGAGGGTGTGTCAAGCTTAAAAGAAGATTACTTTCATAGAAAAACATCATTTTCTAATGTTTTACCTTTCATGTTCGTGAAATTCAGTGGTTTTCTTAAAGTATTACGAATAAATCGGTCAACTATCAAACCAACAACCATCTCTAATGACATATATAATTAAGGCAGCAACACACCTATTTAACACACTTATAAGTAAATATAACATGAATATTCTGTAAAGGAAACACCATACTATGCCTTGATCATTTATATATTATATGACACATTGATGCACAATTTCTCCATAATTCTCTTTGCAGTTCTTCTTTACTATACGATCAATTGCAATGCAATTAATATCGATTTCAATCATATTTGACACAAAGTGTTAATTTTGTATAGCAATTGTCCATGCATTTTGTCAATTTGATCGTCCTTCAAACATCATATTCTCAGAACACCTATCTTAAATAAATTCTTCCTTCGAATCTCCATCAGATCTTTTGGGCTGGGGTTTAATTACATTAATTGATGCTTAACTATTAAACCAATTACAGAGACAAAATAATGGGGATTTTAAATCGAAAAAAAAAATAATAATAATAATAAGCATATAGGCAATGCCAATTTAAGGAACAAGATATACATTTTACATATATATTCTACTCTGTTACTATGCTTTGTGATTTGTTTTCAGTGTGGTTTTTCTTTTCCATGTATTTGAATAATTTTCATTTTCATCATTTGTTGACTACGGAGTTAGTATTATCAAATATATTATTATTCCAACAAAGAGTACGAGGAAGTATAAATTTGACATATTGTAAAGGTAGGTACATGAATACCTAATATGTAATGTTTGACTCTTATTACGGTATGGCATTTTGATCATTAATCCTCCATATAGAGAGCAATAATTAACATGTATAAGCTTTTCACGTTGATAGTTCATACAAATATATAAACACGTATAATAATGCATAGTTAGACCAATATATCAAAATATATAAATTAATATCAACATGAGTAAATGGTGCTCTGCCCTACTGGAAGCGAGCTCAGACTGTTAAAAGATTTGTCTGCCATCTGTTCATTAAGAGCACAGGTTAACTGATTTATAAAATTGAAGTAAAATTGTGTAAATTCACATAAAATTCTTACTAGACATGTAATATCTATTTCAGTAATAATGTTATTTAATAGAAATAAAATGATTCATCAATCATATTTACAGTATTTATTTTATCTTTCTTACATAGAATTCGATCATTCAAACATCATTTAAAACTCTGTTTTCAGTCCATTCATTAATATTGTATAAAAGTTAATGTCCTAATTTGAAATTCAAAAGAAATTCACAATATCCATAGGTTTGTAAAATAATGCCATAATAACCTTTGAGTTTTAATTACTTATATCTTTTTCGAGGTAATGTGCCACCGTAACAAATTTAACATTATTCAGCCGGACATGCAATTCAGATCCACAAACATGTTTTCGTATACCATATGACAGTTACTTGATACTGGAAAAAATTATATCAACCAAATTCAATCACATGAATGTCACCATGACGGTATCCTGGATAGTGTCGTGGTTATATCATTGAGTTTTTTGTCAGATTACAATACATGTAGTAATGATTTCATGCGGATCCTGACAAAAGCATGTTTGGAACAGATGTATTACTTGCGTCATTATAAATTATAGCCGATGAAATCAATGAATACTCATGCATTGTATTTATCATCTTCACTTAGGAAATGCTTTGTCCATATTTTGCTCCAAAAATGTTTTATATAAAGCCCTCTGCATTCAATAATTATTTACATCATTTATTTATTTATTTATTGTTATTGTTGTATTTAGTTATTATAATTATTGACTTAATGATGCATTTTAGATGCTAACTTATACAAATGAACCACTGCAAAAAAAAAAAAAAAAAAAAAAAAAAAAAAAAAAAAACCAAACTGCATGCTTTCATTTTGGAGGTTTGAAGTAATAAGAACAGTTGTTACCGAAAATAGCGATACCTGGATTTTTCAAAAACATTTATACATCAATGTTTTCTTAGTTCATAACGCCGCATAATCCTCTATGTTATATTGGCATTATATTGGTATGCTTTGTCACGGTGATGGGAGCTCTGGGTAATCGTATGTATGCCTCATATGTATCCTCATAGTAGTTAATATAGCAATTATGGTCACATTGAAAAACATAAAGTAAAAGAAAAGACAGAAGATATCTGACTCAAATGTATGAGAAAAGTCGCCCATGATAATAAAAGAGTAAGAACACGAAAAGACATAAAAAATATTTGATTGTTATGCCGTTGTGGTACTGCAATTGTCACTTAAGTGGTGAGTCCAACTTTTCATTCACAACAATACCAGTACAATAAAATATAATACTTTGAAAAATTAATTAATAATTTTCCATGTAATGAACAAAGAACAACAGGCTACTCCAGTCGAGAAGACAGAAGTATAGGGAAACGAATACTGTTATGCATTAAATATTAATATAAAAAAAATAGGTACTGCAATTGTCACTCAAGTGGTGAGCCCAACTTTTCACGGGCAACAATACCAGTACAATAAAATATAACACTTTGAAAAATTAATTAATAATTTTCCATGTAATGAACAAAGAACAACAGGCTACTCCAGTCGAGAAGTCAGAAGTATAGGGAAATGAATACTGTTATGCATTAAATATTAATATAAAAAGTATTAAGTGAAATCAGCATTAGGCAACAGTGTTTAAGTCGGTCTAAAAGCGAGCTAAGGTTCCTGATCTCTAAAATTCTCGTCTAATGGTCAGTGAGAACAAAGTTCAAGACCTTATCTATTTGAAAACATTGGCGAAAGCTGATCATAAGGTTCCAACTGCCCTGTCAATCAGATTGCAGAGTCATAAAGTCGCCATAAGGCTGTAAAGAGGCCAAGTACAAAACTTTGTCTTTGCAATAATTTCAGGATCGTACTTTCGATGTGGAAAGCCTTTAACCCGTTGAGATGAAAATATGTAGACTCTGACTTTCCTAAAACTGTACATCAGATCAATGCAGAAATTGGATAAAAAAATATTACTGCAAATTTAGTTTTCCGAAATTAGATAAAATGTCTTAATAAGATTTGTAAAAGAGAAAACAGAAGACATCTGACATAGCTGTATGACACAAATCACCAAGGACCTGCACACAAAAAATGACAATAGTAGAATATACTCGAAACGGCATTACAAAAATATTCGATTACGCTGTGGTTACGATAATATTGATTGATTGATTGATTGATTTTTGTTTTACGTCACACCACGAATATTTCACGTATATGGTGACGGCATCTGCCTGATGCGGGGCATACAAATTTTGACCTTTGCAACGGACCCACCCGAAGCAGTGAGGGATCTTTAACGTGCCATGCATACCACGACACGGGGCCTCGGTTTTTACTGTCTCATCCGAAAGACATGACACCGGCATGACCAGAGCGGGACTCGAACCCCGGCCTCCTGATCAGGAGTCCGACGCGATACCACTAGGCCACGCCGGCTTGTTACGATAATAATAATAATAATAATAATAATAATAATAATAATAATAATAATAATAATAATAATAATAATAATAATACATTGTAATAATAATAATAATAATAATAATAATAATAATAATAATAATAATAATAATATTAATACTTTCCTTTATTTTATTACATATGAAACACTAAATGCGATGTGTCGTGTTAACTTTACATTTTATACACGTACATATGGCAATATTCTCTGTGATTTTGTTAGTTCCACTTTATTTCCTCCATCCGAGCCACTGCATAGAAAGAATTACAAATGTAGGTATGTGAAAGTGCGATTGGACCGAGCGCATGCGGGAATAAATCGCATTTCCTCCCACGTTAACGCAAGGATCGCACGCCCGTCCGGTCAAGCCAGCCTGGTATGTGTACTAAGGCAGTTCTGGTAACCGCTTTTCGGGTTAACGTACGTGTTATGTTAGAACTGCACCCATTTGTATCTCGAAGTCCATAGAAGAAAGGGACAATATCGTATACAATGTCATATTCAGACAAATGCGAACCCCAATTAAACTGAGGCGAGACCAGGGGCCTAAGAGGAGTAAGCGTCCCCTGGTGGCATACAACACCGGTCACAACAATTATTCTGGTTCAGAAAGTAAATACATTCATACACACATAAACACACATGAACACATGTAGGAGACGAGGACACTTCAAATTATCCCTTTCACTGTCTGACATGCTGTTGAACAGAAATTCCGGTGTCGGATATGCAAGTGAAGCAATGTCTGTATGTATATACATATAATGTCAAATCTAGAACAGTCAAACAGTTCTAGATAGATAGTTTGTATGAACAGATCCCAAAATGTCGATTAAAATTCTTGAAAGGGAGATCTCAAATTGCACCAATCCCTATATTGACCATAGAACTTCCTCAATGACAGTTTCAAATGTTCGTCAATATATCCTAATAAGAGTACTTTCGTATCAAGGAGCCTTGCTCCCAGGGTGACATCTTCGTATTTAGAACATGCCCTGCCATAGTGTATAATTTGTGAAATTAAGAAGCAATATGTGGAAGAGGAAGGTATGGAATAGAACGTTGGTAATAATGAAATTGAAATCCACACATTGGTCATAAATAAAGGTAACTAACGAACCTTCATCCCTAAAATTAATGATGGGAGCATATCGAGGTATGAAGCAGAGGATATGCTCTCAGTTGTATCTTTTATCTCGAGTTCCTTGTGATACATGACTTTGACGAGATATTTAAATACAGGGTTTTTAATCGATGTATCTATATGTGATGTCGAATCGAATTGCCTATTGCTTTTGGAGAGCAGAGACTGTGTGTATTCTGCTTGGTGTGAGTACAAAAACATTGGTGTTCAATTTGTTCACATCGGAATTCTAATAATTAAAAACCACACAAATATTATGTATAAGAAAATCTAACATTCGGATGATCTCTTCTGTATACCAACAAATGAAATCAGACTGTTCCTTTATAAAATATGTATCGTTGTGGCCTAAATCGAGATACTTATACCTGCTAGTTCCATTTTTGTTAAAGAAGGCGTTTTGAATAATGTTATTCTGTTTTTCAGTTTTTGATGAGGAATGATAGCACAAAGAGTTGAAAAGTCAAAAGAGTTGATGCTAGTGACATTATTAACGATAGGAATGTCTTGTGCTATATAAGTTTTTTTGAAATTCTTTATGATCCACATCTGATTCATTCCTCTTCTCGAGTACCTTCTACCAAGCAGTAGAGCAGTATCTGTAATGACCATGTTTGATTTCTGATAGAATTTTCGTCAGTTATATTGAAGAGGTTTGATGGTTTGCTGTAGGGGAAAGTGCATGGTGGAACACTTGGTTTGCTATTGGGCGAGAGTAGGTAGAACTCAATGGAATCCCAATTATTTGTTGATAAATCCTGCCATTCAATTGCACATAATATGGTCAGAAAGATGAAAACTCACTGCAAGTCCAATGTTTGTGGGAGCCATATAGTGTGCAGAATGTCAATGTAAGAGAATACAAGTCAAATGCTAAGAGAATAAAAGTAAACTTCAGATGTGGTTTTTTGTATCCGTGTGATATTAACTTATCAATCAGTAGCTTGTTTTGATAAATGAAAGAACCGTAGTCTAAAGAAGCTCTAGCAATGTGGATCAGTTGAAACAAGTTACGATGCTCAGTTAGTGCCATAGGAATACCGCTGGAATACATGATCACCGAATACAACATACAAAGTATAAGGCATGTATACAGTAGTGTACATGTATATAGAATATAGTATAAGTCTCAAACGATAATTATATGTCTAAATGTTTTGTCAATAGATACAAAGACATGAGTTTTTCAAGATCTGTTGTTTTCCTCTAGATAGAGTGGAATAAAAGTACAAAAAGGGTCAAACCCACCAACTATTCCTCTTCAGACCTTTGTTATTTTGAACTTTATATTTAGTGTTTTTTGAAAAATAAGGTCGAGTTAAGGAATGTTAAAGATGTTGGGAGTGACATGTCAAGTCGCCTTAGTTGCAATTATTTCGCATACAATACGAAATGTACGAAATTAAAATATAGATGTAATATACCAGTATGATGTATTTTATAAAGGATAAGACATGACAAAATATTTAATATTTTACTGTTATAATCCAGATTATATAAGTATCAATGCACTCTAACTTATATGACATTATCAAAAACATAAATGTCAATACAGATTTCAAATGTATCAATGCGAGCAAATGTATGTAAATATATTTACAGATTATTCTGCCATCAAGTAATGGAATATCTTTATTGATTCAATTTCTTTCGTCTTTGATTTATTTATATTATTGTAATAATAGGAAAATCATGATAAGTTCTGCTGAGATATTATGTCTGATGATAATGAAGATAATGATTTTGGCACTGGTGAAGGATAACCTGTACTACAAACAATCATAAATGAAGTCTTGTATGGCGGTGGGATAATGGTTTAAAATGGTCACTTTCTTAACTGTCACACTAGCTGGCAATTTGCACAAAACTTAAAGCTTAGTGGATGTACTCAGTGAACCTGAACCTGTTCGTAAGGATAAATTGATAACAAGAAAAAGAAATAAAACGATGCACAAATCAATCTTGTGTATATGTGCCTATGTCTCAGATCCTTGTCGTTTGACTGTCATCTACACATAGTTTCATACTCATTTGAAGACAGCTTCATAAAGACGTTGATATAGTGTATATGTTAATGAGACGTACTGTCTAGTTTTAAATGAATGAAATATCTCTTCTGAATACTTTTAGTGAGTTATAAATAGTTACTCGGACTGCTTGAGTATGTTTAGAATGATCATAATCTGTTATTAATATATTTTCATTGCAGTATTAAGTCTTTTTTACTATATTCCACTGTTACGTAAAGAAGACTTCTTAACTCCTTGTACATGATTGTCAAAGAGTCAAAATATTTTCACGTCATTATCTTTATATCTTTCATTATCTTCTTTACATTCAAAAATCGTGAATATAATTCATGCCTGTCTTTAACAAAATAGTTTATCTATAATTAGTGATACAATAAAAAGACATTGTACACATGTAGAACAGACAAGATGCGAGTTTTAGACAGTTGTTTCAAAGTGGCATTATTCTAAGCAACATTATGAAAATACAGGTACAAACATCTTCTTTGTAATTATATTATTCTTTTGAAATGAAATTAGTTCTCGTATTTAATGATAACATTTCATATTTAGCAGTTTGTGTACCTACGCTTGTTGTAAATTCTTTAGCACGCAGGTTACACCACCATAATAAGACAAAACTGTCCATATCACAATTTCGTTTCTAACTCAGTTCCATATTGTAATGAAAAAGATAACCATTTGTAAATATACATTAATTTCATTCCATATTTGGCACGGAATATAGAGTACAGCTTTAGTTTTATATCATTTTATTGAAGAGATAAAAATTAATATACCAGGTGAAAATTAAGAACATAAAAAAGTCTTACCTTGTTGTGAAATCTTGTCCTCCACGTGGACATCTTGCTTGGAATTCTAGTGTACGTTTTCGCAGGTTCTAGTCATTTTAGCCAAATCCTTGTTTAAAATTAATTTGCCTATACAAGTACAAGGTGGCCCCGCCCGTTCCCTGAACGGTGTATTTACATAGTGGTTACTCATCCCTATGTGTTTAGAGCCTTGTTTAAGAATAAGCCAACATCATTTACAAATTCACTACCTGTCAATCGGAATAAAACTGAACATAAATCAAACAGTTAATATAGAATTTGTTATTTTTCTTAGGTGAGACAAGGTAAAACAGCTAACAGTGAACCGCAGCCACGAGAGCTTAGTGGATTATAGTACGTCTCTGTAACAGGCTGGGTAAAATAAAATCAGTTCTCAATAACATATCTGAACGCACGGTATTATTGGCGGGACAACACCCAGATAAAAAAAATTACGGTATAATATCAATAACGTCGCTGTATTTAACTTGCTGCCATCAGATGTGCTATATTATTGACAATCAGTTCACCTAGCAATCAATGTCCATAATCTATAAAAGCTGACGCTTTTGATAGTCAGGGTGTATAAGGTCTAGATTATATAGAAAATACGTGCAAGTCTGGAAAGCCTGATGGGATGGTGAAACTTTCTGTTTGTATATATTCATGTTAAATTATGTTCATTAAGTGAGAAGATGGGTCCGTAAAAATGTTAACCATATTTACTGAGTATCGATTGTCATTTTAATTTACCGTCCTATGTTCGCACCGCAATTTGTTAATCGAATATTTTGTGATAATTTTACTATGACCCCCCCCCCCCCCTTACTATACACAATTGTTTTGTTTATACAAATGACACCACACATGAAATACCTCGTATTAGGCCCAGAGATGGTAATGATGTGAATGAACATCCTAGTGTGAACAACAATAGCACTAAAGATGGTATCGTAAGATGCTGGAGTTATACGTAGACAATATTTCCGGGGATTTTTCAGACCAGTAGGTTGTTTGCATTCCAGTATGTATGAATTGTGGCTTCTCCTGGATGACCTTTTTTCACTCATACGAGACAGAATTTTCCCAGACTTTGATTTCTGCATGGCAGTAACAGTAAGCATCTCAGTTTAATTTCACAGACAGATACATAGACGGCGTTTTGTCAATAATTGAACAAAACTTGCAGAATTACCTAGGCGACATGTATCCAGCTCACCTTGGGACCAAAGATAAGACCGAGAGCAACACCTCTGCTTCATACATAGAGCCACTCTTTGCCATTGGAAAGGTTGGTCGGTTACAAGCCTTCTTTTAAGACAAGAGTGGAGACTTCATCTTCCATATCACTAATTTTCCCTTCCTCAGTAGCGACTTCATATCTTTGCTGGCGTATTGTGTTCTAATTTCACAACTTAAACTCTATTCCGGAGCACTCTCTATTTATAAGTGATTTATCCAGAGAGTCAGGCAACTACCATGTATTACTCACAAAAGGCATGAAATGGTAACTAAGGAAATTCGTGGTCGATACAAGCTAGGGTATTGTTTGAAAGTATGAAGTCCCTCTTTCCAGAATATAATATCTGATATCTCTGAAACATTATCACATACAATGACGTCCTTTTGCCGAACTGACAAGTTATCTATATGACTTAACCACAGAACACGGTATGGTGTACGGAAGACTTGTGACTTTGTGACGGGTGCATCATGACAGCAATGGATGCTCACTCCTTCCATACACCTCGTCTCATTTGGATTTCAAACTTTCTCTTGCTGAAACCAGCACCAACGAATTTTCAGTATTTAAATCTTGACTTTAAATATCGGGCATTTATTGGTATTCTTTCGAATTTATACTTATTTGTTCTTGATCAGCATGTCCATAGCACCTTTGTCATACACCTGAGTCAGATATCTTTTTTTATTTTCTCGAGAGGAGTTAATGAAAAAGGTTACATAATGTTAGTTGAAACTTACAGAAAAATTTATATTTTAATGTTGGAATCAATTGTAAAAAGATATTCACATGCTATATCTTATTTTACCAGTGCATATGATCATGAATCACATGCTTTGTTGTCCCATCATGTAGGTTTCTTTCTCTCTTTTTTTCATCACAATCTAATATAGTCCAGCATCTCTTGGCGTCCACTTCATAATGTTGGTTATGTTCGATAGCGTAATATAGTAGTTTATCTAGAATGAGTGCTATACTATGGTGGTATTTTGTATGATGATAACTTTATGTTACATAATCAGCCGTTTTGCTGTATTATGTCTTATTCCCTATACCCTTTATATTTCGTAACGCTGCTAAAAATTTGAACCACAATGTAACATTTTCTTCTCGTGTTTATGGATAATTTATTTTCCCTTCCAATTACCTTTATTGTTAATTTATTTATTTAATTCATTTTAATTTATTTTCTCTTCCCGTTGCCTTGAATTCTTGTCCGTAACTGTATCTACGTATGGCTCTGTTTCCTCACACATAATATAGTTCAACTATAACTAGAATCGTGTCAATATGTAAGCCATGGTTAGTTTTTACAAACAAGTATCTGTTTGTGGACAATAACGTGTGTATCCTAAAAAATTATCACGAAATGTCTAAGTCGGGAGTATTGGAATTAAACATCAGGACATTATACAATATATCAAACGGTATCAAATACATTTTAGAAATATAACGATGTTGGTTAAATATGGTTTGTAGTTTTAATCAAGCTTAATATCAATCGGAACACCATCGCCATTTTGCGTATGGAAATGGACGAGTTGTTACGATTGGCTTAATATATGCGACATTTACCATATTTATTTATTTGAATTCAGGATCATTGTATATATATAGTCTTTAGGCTAATCATACATGTTGCATGTTTGTATTAGCAGCTACTGTCTCGTTTTAAGCGTATATCGTCCGACTTTTTAATGAAATTTTGATACGTTTCGGGTTCCTTAAATACACAACTGTATTATATAAATGTGCATATATAAAGTGGCTCTCATGTTTCAGATACTTTCCAGTCTGAAATGAGGGACGCGCTGGAAGTTTTAGAAAATAAACATCAAATGTCTCGAATGAAAAGGAAGAAAATCCAACTTTCAGAACCGATATATACAATATGTGTCTAGAAAAAGTTTATCATCATCAGTGATCGAAAACATCATTTTCATGTCTATACCTTTTAAGATATAAGCAGAGATATAGTCTCTGATATATATAATATTCTTTTAACTGAGGAGCTGTAACATTGGAGAGAAAATTATTAACGTCCCTCAGAATGACATCAAATTACATTATGACGCAGAACGCTAGTCAAATACTGTAAAGTTCTTAGCAATTATTTCACCTCACAAACATTTTTTATTTATTTTATATTTAATTAGTTTTAAAATTTCAAAGTTGTCATATGTGAGTTTTTAACTGACAAATTCTGAATCCGAAATGCGCTGCAGGTATAGGTTTTGTCGCTTAATTTCTCGGATCAATTTCCTACTTGTGTCAAAAAATGATTAATTTTATGTTTTTCCTCCTTAAGAATGTGAAATAATAGCAAAGTTTCAAGGTAAATTATTCGATTTAACGATGTATTTAATATTTTTACAAATATGTCTGATTATTACTTACATAATTATTTTTAAACGTGAATACAATACCGATGATTATCAAACTTCTGCTAAATTTGATTTTGAGTTTGACACAAAGTTACATGTAAGCCTACAGTTCTCGAAATCGGACACTCGGGTATTTGATAACGAGCAATCGGAAAATTTTATGTAAAGTATAGGACTTTATCATACACAGCATTGCTTATTCCGGGAGGAATTTTGGTAAAAAGGAATAATTAAACAAAATATTTTGTCATTTAAACCAGAGACATTTATACACATCTCTCTGATTAAACAAGTAAACTAACGATAAACCTGAGTTTTACCCCAAGTGACATGGCCAGACTCCACGGGTATCAACGTAGAGCAATAGAGACTTTGACGTCATGCCAACTTCGAGAATGTACACTCATAGATCTATTCAGTGCTCATGTTATACTGAACATTTTCGGTCCAAAACTTAACTACATGTACTTCACTAAAAATCCAAATTTTTGTTAACATGATTAACAAGCATATGTTTACATGTATATTGAAGAATCATAGCTAGAATTACAGTAGTGCTCTAAAACAGCAAAGCAACAAACTTTAATGGATTCTCAAAGAGTAATATCAGGTGGCTTCCATAGCGATCCTTGATCACACATGGTGATTTCACATCGAATGGTTTCACGCTGTTTATAAATTATAATACAATTTTGAGAAATGTATACAGTGTAGGTATATAGACATACGAAATATATACAATAGTTGTACTTGAGTTACATGGTCTTTGTTCTAACATATTCTCGAAATCGGCATGACATCACATTAAGATCTAATGGTCCTGCTCAAATATGCTTCCATAAGCCTGCTAGAAAAAGCATACGCCTGCAAGATGGTGGATGCATATTTTTCCATAAACTTTATGTATTTGGATTACATATTTACTTGCGACTTACTTTACCTGAGTATGCTCTTTTTATTGACTTTGGATAGATACTGAAGAAGAAATGGATGTGGAAAGATTGCCCAATTTTATGTTGTATGCCTGCTGAAACGCTGGACATTTTTACATATTGTGTAAACAACAACTATCTGCAAACATCACAGTGTGTTTCGTAATTGACTGATCGTCAAATGCTCAACATCACACGTTTTGGCACTTTTTTTATTTATTATGACATCATACATGTACATTGTAAATAAATGGCTTGTCAAACATAAAATTAACTTGGTGACGTTGCAATTAAACTTTGTAATGCTCATGGTTAAAGTTGGATTTGGAGATCCTTTATTTGATTTTCTCAGAGAAATTGATCACCATTATCTTTGACCAATCATGCAATGAAGCATGCCATTTGGTATGTGATACAGCAGGATGTTTGACTTAGAAATACTGGTAGTTCAAGTACTGTAGGCTTTACATTTGTCTTATTGCAATGGTAACTCCTGTTGCATAAAACTACATACCGGGTACAAAAAGAATTTAAAAAAAAGGGAATAAGCAGTTTTGTAGTCAGTTCATAAAAGGTGAAGAGGTATAAAAAATTGCATACACTTCTATCAAAGTTCAAGATTATACTTTAAAGACTCATTACTTCATCATGTTTCACACGTTTTGCTACATGTACTCGTACAGTGTATACACATAAAGACTGCTATCAAGGATACTGAGGTGTTTTGGAGAAAATGCACTAATCACTGTGAGAATTCAGATGTGCTGGGTAAATTGACCTGTGCTAGTGCACACCTTTGCATAGAAACTGGAAAAGGAATTTAGAGGAAAGGGAGTGGGTGAGGTTGTTATTCTACATACAATTTACCCCAAAACATTCTTCAACAATTTTGTTAGTTAAGAATAATGAGAGGAAATTATTATAATTTACTTAATCAAACCATGTTACATTCTGTATCAACTGGATATGCCAGCATAACTGATATGATTAAGTCTGATTTCATTTCCAATATCATATAAGCCAGTGTAACTTAATCGGTAAGGTACTTGACTCGTGACCTAAAGGTCCCTGGTTGAGTCCATTAATGGCTCATTGGTGTCCAAACTTTCAAACAAGAGCAAGTCCTGAGTGTCACAATAGATTTGGGGCATAATACCAGTAAACATAACTCATTGCCTATCACCATCATCATATTTAGAATTTATATTGCAGATCTGGATTTATCAAGGATACATTCATTGACTTAGGGATGTTTCTCAAAAACAGCTTACTCAAGTTCATCTTCATTTCAAGTTTGATACAAGAATATGTTTGTAAGATTATTTATTCAATAAAGTGTATTTTAATCTTGTTTTAATGTTTTTGATGTTGATTATTTGATTCCATATTGTTTGATTTCACTACATGTATGGCATCTGTAAATGGTTTACTCTTGTATTAAGGTTCTAAATATGAAAAAAGTTTGTTATGAAATAATATGAATTTTCACTCTATGCTGAAGTATAATTTTCTGTATTGTATTTTGAATTATTTTTTATACTTTATCATTATTGCAGTCACTGACAAATAAGAAATCGTTAGTAAATTGTATCTAATAGTGTTGCTAGATGTAGTATACATTGTATGTATTCTCTGTCCTTTTTATCATTTATTAACATGATTGTATTCTTTCTCAAACATTTGGGTATTTTTCAGGTAATATTTGTCGTTTTCACCACTTGAAAACAGACTGTCGTTACAGAGTAGATGGTATATCCATGATTCATATACAGGCAGAGATCAATCAATGTAATACTCCTGTTGATGTTACTTTCTCATTGAAGGTAAGAACTAGATACAAGTATATGTACATTTCTATCATATTAATGTACCAATATAGCTCCTTGCAAAAATAGAATTCTTGCTTCTCTTAATTTTATTTATATGTTTCGTTCAAAAATCATATCTGAAAATAGATTCATATAAAATGTAAGTGATGTACATATAAAGTACTTTATCTGTAACTGTGTCCATCATTTTCACTAAGTTTGACCATACACCTCATTCATGAATGCTTGTTTTCACTGTAGTGATCGCCATTTCAAGCTAGATTCAAAGATATTTGTTTTCAGTGTAATGATCCCCAGTTCAAGTTAGATTCAAGTTATTACTTGTTTTCAGTGTAACAGTCCCCATTTCAAGTTAGATTCAAGTTATTGTTTGTTTTCAGTGTAATGATCCCCATTCAAGTTAGATTGAAGTAATTGTTTGTTTTCAGTGTAATGATCCCCATTTCAAGCTAGATTGGAGTTATACCTTCACTGAGATAGAGGAAAGAGTAGATATACCTGGATTTGATGTAGAAGTTGATCTCCATGTCAAACATGGATTTAGAGAAGGCAACAAATATACCATAGAGGTGAGAAATGTATCTTTGAATGTAGCTTATTAGTACATGTACTTGAAATCGTGAACTCTGAAACCATTATACACTGTATACATATACATGATGTATCATTGGGACTCATTTGTCATGTATTCGTGGAGCCTGTTACCAATGAATTTACATCCTCAGTAATTACAGATAATTCACCGTTACAAGGTTTCGTAAAATAACATGACATTTAGATGGTTTTCAGTTATTCTTTTTATCACTTTATAACATCATAAACAAATGCGTCCTTTGTCAGAGTTTTGTTGGACCCCTGATGATGTCATCACATTGAGAAGTTGCATTTTGTGGAAAATTGCAACGACTTTCAATGCAGTATGTAGTATACAGGAAGTTCTTTACTTGCAATATATGTACTGAAGCCAAAACAGTAAAATTCAATATTGCTGAATTACCAATTTAAAACCAACATCCTGGAATACACTCTCAATCAAATCACAATGATGAGTTATCATGACATGGTGGTCAGCTATCAAATCTTCATTCAATGGCCTCAGAGTGGACAACTTGTAGTTGAGTATTTTAATGTATACCTCTCTTGAAAATATGCTTTTAAACAACTTGCATCATTGTTTTCTCTAGAGTTATCTTTCATTGAAATTACATACATGTGTATGAATACATGTCACAGCACCTAAATTCAAGAAATATATTGATTGATTGATTAATTTTTGTTTAACGTCACACCACGAATATTTCATGTATATGGTGACGGCATCTGCCTGATGCAGGGCATACAAATTTTGACCTTTGCAACGGACCCACCTGAAGCAGTGAGGAATCTTTAATGTGTCATGCATACCATGACAGGGGGCCTCAGTTTTTACTGTCTCATCCGAAAGACAGGATAGCTGCATGACCAGAGCGGGACTCGAACCCTGGCCTCCCAATCAGGAGACCAGCACATTTACCAATAGGCCATGCAGGTTTATCAAAAAATATAATCATCATTATATAGTAAATGTTCATTGACAGTATCAAACTAATGATATTAGGCATGTTTGCAAAACATGCTAAAGGTAAAAAACCAAAAATGAATGAAAATCTTTTTCGTTTTAGAAAAAGTACTGCATCCCCCATTTTCTCAAATTTAACTAATTCTTAATGAATAATATGTTTTCAATATTCAGTGGAGAGTTAAATGGTGTATGCTTTATGTATCAGTTGTTTTTTATTTTGCTTATTTGTTTGTTACTTGCTTTATGTCACATGAAAATTGTATCACTTATCTGGTGACAGCATCTGTCTTGCATAGAAATTTCAGCTTTCTCAGTGAACTGCCTCGAGCAGTGAGGAATCTGGTACGTGCCATTGTCAACGATGACATAGGAACTTAGAACTATATCCTCTCAAAGATCAGATACGAATGAGCCATTCCAAACCTAGGAGCTCTCGATCGTGAATCTAGCATACTGTTGACTGAATTATGGCAGTTCAAATTTATCTTGGAGAAAGTAACATCTTGATATCATTAATTAAGCAGGTACATTGTTGAAAGTATTCATGACTTTTTCTACATGTATATCGGATGTTTCAGGCTGATTTTATAGTGGAAAACGAATTGCAAGGAAGTAGGACCACAAGGTTTATTTCAGATGAATTGACACTTGTACCAGATGGAAATTGTGTTGCCTGTGAGTATGAAATAAAAGTAATATTAATTCAAAACATTTCAAATATTTATGTGTTACAAGAGGCTCATAGATGGTTATTAATACATTTTTCAATTATGCAAGACAGGTGATATTTCAGATTGGAAATTTCATTCTATGTGAATTGAAATTTCAAGTTTGAAATTTTAATACAACACCCTTTACACATGTAATGATTATGTATCTCCATCAATGGGTAGTTTGTTCTGTCTAATCAGACAGTCAACATTTGAACCTTGTTGGTTTTTAGGATTTTAAAATTTTAAGATGTGAGGAGCAAGGATTTTATCTTTTGAATGTAAATATTGCCCTGTGAGGCTTTTATCTTTACTGCCACATGAGAGCACTTCGTAATGAAAAAATAAAAAAAGAAAGAAAGATCCCTCACTGCTTTGAGTTGCTTTGTGTAAAGGTACGGTTACATATCAGACATTTTAATGAATCTGAAATCAGGGCTTGAAATTCAGAGAAATTGTGAAGGAGCCATACAGGCTCCTAGATCTGAAATTCAAGGAGCCTGTACCAAAATCAAGAAGCCCTTAAATTTCAGAGTGTGTTTTTTCAATAACACATTAGAGAATTGATAAAAACCAACTATTTAATGTGACAGACATATTTAACAGCAATTTAAATGCAAATAATTGATTTGATTCCATTAAATTCAATCTCATAGTCTAGCTCTTATCTTTGGAACACCTCATTTTCATTCTCTGACATTTCAGAATCACTGTCTTCATTGCATTGAAATTCAACAATAGACCAACTTGACAATTCACTTCCCTTATCAGTGTTAGACTAACTTGACTCACATTCTAAATTTACAGAAAACTGAAATGAAGACTCACTCTCTACATCTACAGTAGACTGTTTTGAAGACTCACTCTCTACATTTACAGTAGACTGACTTGAAGACTTACTCTCTACATTTACAGTAGACTGACTTGAAGACTCACTCTCTACATTTACAGTAGACTGACTTGAAGACTTACTCTCTACATTTACAGTAGACTGACTTGAAGACTCACTCTCTACATTTACAGTAGACTGACTTGTAGACTCACTTTCTGCATTTACAGAAGACTGACTGACAGTAGATTGACTTGAAAACTGCGCCATTTGTAAATATGGGCATAGATGATCATGGTCATTATGGAGCTCTCAGTATTATGCTTGATACAATTCAAACACCGAAGCTATCAAGATTTTTAAAAATACTGCATTCCAAACCCGATAATTTCTTCTTCTTTTTTTTTTTTTCTCACCAAACGGGCGAGTTCAGACGGAAATCCACTCGGCTGGAGGCATTTTCACTTGCCATTGACAAACGAGCAAGTGGGAATTTCAAGCCCTGGAAATGATGTTAGTTTGGCATTAAATAAAATGTAACAAAAGAACTGTTTAACAATGCTGAAATATTGACATGACAATAGCTGCAAATTAAAAGCCAAGATAGATGTACTGCTTACAAATGTTTGATAAAATGTGGCTGTTTTAAGGTACCACTATGTATGAGAATTCTGGGTAGCTGTAAGACAAAATCTTAGCTTTCTTTTAAAGATAATCATTGTATCAGACAACATCAGTGCTATATCTAATTGAAAGTCTTGATTTTCTTTGTATACACATCAGTGACAACAGACAGCATCATTGCCATCTCTGTGTTGGTTCCTCTCTTTATGCTAGCCGCCATTGCTCTAGTTACAGTGTTAGTCATGTGGAGGAGAAGTGTCCAGCATGCCAAACTTCGCAGGTAAGTATCGACAAATTCTTGCAGTCATTGAACTGCTTTTTAGTTAAATGAATAGTTTAAATTTGAACTTAATATGTAGGTATAACCACTTGATGTATGATTCATTTAGCAAAATTTTTTAAAGTTGTTGTTTAGCAAGGCACTTCTGAGCTTGTTTAAGTGGCATGCTGACAGTCAGTATTACTTTTCTTAAGTTTCCTGTTCTTTCTCATATCAGAGCCACAGGGAAGGTATACTGGTGTACTGCTGAAGGTTTCTGATTTTCTCTTCATAAGCAAGGTTACCTGAATACAAAGACTGGTTTATAATTTAAGACATGATCTCTTCTATGACATCACTCTCATCATCCCATATATAATTCATCAACAACACTGTTATTATATACCCTCAATGCCATCTCCTTCTACGCCTCACAAACTCCCAGATTCACCATATGGTGTTTACTTCAAAAGTTCTGAACTCTTAAAGAATATTGCTTGAAGTAACAAAGAAATAGTTCAATTGTACCAGTGTTACAGTGTAACTATCCTCTGTTACATGGTTGTTTGTTAAATATATTCTAGGGAAATTGCCATCTTGATCCTCTTAGTTTAATAGAATTATTAAGATTTTCTTAAATAATCACAATAAATATTTTCAAGTTTACATTTGTATTTTTACAAGTTAATAGATACTCACCAATAAAATATTGTAAAGTTATGACTGAGTGAGCCGGCACTTTGCTTATGCCCCTTTTTGTAACAGCTGCATGTAATTACTTGATTTACATTTAATTTCACACATTTTGCCAGTATTATGAGACTGTGTTTCAAAATATTTGGTATTATCATAGAAAGTGGGGAATAGATTGAACTTATAATGGATATAATTGAGTAAAAGTGAGAAAAATGTTTAATTGATCATATGTTAAACAAATTCTTTCTCTTTCTCAGTGTAAAATTTAAATCCCCTGAATTTCATTAGTAGTCCCTGCTAAAATGACATTTTGCTGATAACATAAAACTGGCTTTGAACATGTGAAAAATAATTCAATTTTTGCAACTGGATAATTGCAAAATGTTACTATACACTCAATATTCCCTCTTTGGAGGTACTTTTAATTAAGATTCCCAATGAACACAAATTATACAGGTTTACGGTGATATTTATCAGGTCAAACAGTTAGTTGAGATAATTATTGAATAGCATACCAATAATAAATGTAGTTTGCCTCATCTCAGAACAATTATGGTAAAACCATGGGTAAGTCATCAAAAAAGCAAAGCAATGCTGTAGATCTTGAAGGATGTCACATTTTACTAATTCTATAGAAGGTAAATTGCAAGAAACATCTGTAACTTGGTCAGTGAGAATGCAAACATGTTAATTTAAATAATCCTGAGGTAGTCTTAAACATTAGAAAATAAAAAAAAAACCAAACTTTCAAATGGTTTTAAAATTAAATTGATATTTTAGTAGCAATATAAACTGATATTAAGGAAATCTGAATTCATTAAATAAATATTTAAAGTTTGTCTACAGTATCTTGAATAACATTGTACTCTGTTTCAACTTAGTCAAATGCACTATAAAACTAACTATGAATTTTCAAAATCGTATCAGTATAATTCTTGTACAAATATTGATAAACAAATATCAACATTTCCTAATGTGCTTTTATGCATCAAATTGGTTAAAATCATACTGCTGCATACAAAGAATAAATACAAAACTTCGAAAAGAAATGGGAGAACCTGGTTAATATTGAATTATTTGATTTCAGTTTCATTGTTATCTTACATTCATGTTTGATAAGAGTTTGTATAGTATTTTTGTGTAGTTAATGCATTACCACCAGAAACATATATCAGTGTTCGAAAAATCCCATTACCCGTTACCCGTGGTAAGTGAAAAATGAGATCGGGTAACCTAAAAGTTGTCCAGTTCTTACCCGTTGGTAAGTAGATTATTGATAAAAACAAAATGTCATAAGTATAATTAATCATCCATAGATCCTCCGACGTAAGAAAATTTGGCATAAAAAGATCGTAAAATCGTCGATTGTTCGTAGTTAAATCAATATGGTCAAAGAAAGGTAATTAATGAGAGCCGTGATTGGCTGATGTGGTGTAGGGAGAGAGGGACTACTATTTCAATGTATTAGGAGCTGTGATTGGATGAAATTATTTGATCTATGTATAAATAAAGATTGATTCTGCTGTAAAATCATGAATTTTTATCTCATTTCGCTAATGTAAAAATTTAATGCCCTAAAAAGGGGTAGTTGTTTACATTTGAATTTTGGCCAATTTTGGGGGGTATCCCCCTTCCAGCATGATTTTCTCGAAATTAAGGTGGATAACCTATGGTAAACTGTTAAAATTCTGATAGAGGAGGGTCTGACAAACATTTTGATATGTGGATTATATATAGCTAAAATGTAGGATGTTGTGTAAATCTTGCTGGAAGTTCAGTAATTTAACATGGGACCCTATGGGAAATGGAATTACTATGCTTTGACCATATGTTTACCGAAAATCATAACCTCACATTTAAACTACTATACTAGTTGGAAAAGCAAATCCGGACGGAAATGTTAATCCGGACGATCGGGAAAATCTTATTTGGTGAACAAATACTAGATAAACTGTTGTATACAGGATGAAAAAATGGGGTTTTTTCGATTTATAGTAAGGATTCATGAAAATGTCAGTAAGATAAAACAATAAACCAACGAAGGTGGACTCATTCGAATTTTAATGTTAAGAAATGATTGTCGCCCGGTTGTATGCATTTGTGTGTAACAGTATTCACTTTCATAATCTTTGATTAAAACTTGAGAGGTTATAGCCTTGTTATGCTTTTCTTAAGTGAAATAAAGCAGTAATACAAACTTCTCACAATTTTTTCTTCGGGTAAGTAGATTTTGTCTGCGGGTAAGTGGATTTCAGTGAATCACTTACCCGTTGGTAAGTGCTTTTTCAAAAAAATTTTTCGAACACTGTATATGCAATATTTTTTATGTCTCCAGATCAATAAATCTGGGGCATACTGTTTTTTGCCTGTCTGTCTGTTTGTTTGTCTGTCTGTCTGTTGGGAACTTTAACTTTTGCAATAACTTTTGAACCATGAGAAACAGAGACTTCATGTTGGTTTTATTTTGAAATTTTCATCATTACACGTTCTGCATTGTACTATATTGTTTTAGGTATGTTATATTGAAGTGTTATAACATAAATGTTTTAGTGTCTTTTAAGATTAACTTGTATTGTTTTGTGAATGTCGTATAAATGCACAATAATAGAAAAATCCAGATTTGAAATTGGATGATCACATATGTCAGTTTATTGCAGTTGACTTCCATTTACTCGTTTACAATAACTTGAATTTCCTGTTGATTCACACATCCTTTAAAGTCTGAATTCTGATTTTTTTTATTTAAATGTGCATCCATAATTCGAACTTTACCTACCTGGAATAGTTTCACATAGTCCCTATCAGTTTAAGTTATTGATAGTTGACTGTGTGCAATATCTAGATTCCACTTATTACTACATGCAGCAAAGAAATTATTAAGTAGTACCCAAATAGTCTGGATTAAATTAAAAATTAAAAACAAATGCAGCATGTTGTAGTAGTAGAAACTATTACATTTACACTTAGAATGCTGTTAAAGACTTATATGTTTTGTATTGACAGTCAGAATTTAATGAACAATGGGGAAATTCCTGGAAGATCAACACCTCCTGTAGTATTCCAAAATGGAAATGTGAGCTTTGATGGCATTTCTGGTACATTGGATACAGAAATGCAACCAGACTTTTCAAATCTGCCAGGTTATGAAGAAAATATTCGCTACTAAATTCACTTCTCTGTTTAAAACAACGTGCAATACTCAGATGTTTTCTTTTACACAAGTTTGTTATCATGACAGGAGTTATGCATTCCATACCTGTTTTTACATTTAAGTTGTTACTTAGCATATTCACAGCTTGTTAAAATGTATTTTAATGTTCTCAGAATCAATTTTATAATGGATCATAGTGTTTCATTATTGTATAATGTGTTCATCAATTTAATTATAATTTTTTTATGTGCAATCTCAGACTGAGCTTACCTGTGCTACAGTTGGGTGCAGTCATATTCTAATATACTAGTACACTTCATGTTTACCATTTTGTCCAGAAAATCAGTCAGAAAGTTTTTTCAAATGCACTCGAATTTATTTGGCCTTTGTCTGCAAGAAATTTCCTTTCTAAATGCATTTGTCATATGATACTATGTTTACTTAACATGCATTCAGTGATAAACGCATTCATTGGATCCTGTTACAATGCATGCATTTTGAATAAATTTAATTTCATGTATGTGTATTTAACCATTATTTCAAAATAAATCAAAAAATGATTCAATGAACAGCACTCTTTATTAAATTTCTGTTTTAATTTAATTTACTCTATTAGACATAAATAATTGCATATATACCTGGTGGTTTTGGAATTGTAGTTTTAATCTGCAAATAAATATTGGCATTCTCCACAAACTGGTCATAAGAAAATTAGATAAAAGCACTCATAGTAGTATACAGAGGAAAATATTGGAAGAATCAAAAACATTAGTTTGCAAATATATATAGACAATTTAAGAAGTTGAAATGCCACCAATTACAAGAAAAGATAATGGGCAAGACTGCCAATAACTTTATATAAACAAATAGAATTGTTTTCTTATAGCTGTGCCAATTGCAAGTCATTGTGTTTGATGGATTATTGCTTTGTATTTAATTAGGGGATAAACGTACTGTGTTTGATTGTTTCTGACAGGTATACCGTGGTTATACTGTTAGAAACAGAGTTTTCCTGGCAATGCTTGCGGAGCCAGGAAAACGGTGGTTTCCAACAGTATAACCACGGTACACCTGTTGGAAACAATCAGACAGAACATTTATCCCATTCTGATTCACAGTAATACAAACATCGTTTTTTCTCTTTGAAATTGCCCCTAAATGCCTCATTGCTAGGGGACGGATAGGGAATAAAACAAAAAACGAAATACAGTGATAAAAAATAACCGATAATGCGTCATTTGAACTTCAGTCAGTCTCGTTATGGTCAAAGGAAACTATTTTCTTTGTATTCACAATTGAACTTGAAAAGTACTCATGAAGTTAACTTGAAGTGCACTAATTGTAAGGTTATGACTGCATCCAACTCTATTGTATTGGTGCAGAATCTATTTTCTCTCCATTATTGAAAAATGTTCATGTTTTCAATTGTTTAAAATCTTAGAATTTCATGTATGATCACCATGTATTTTGTTTAGTTGTTATTTGTTACAGAAAACAAGTTGCAAAAGGATTAAAAATGGGTAGCTGATCCTGAAATACCTTCTGAAAACAAACACTTCCCACATTCCCTTCACATTTGTAGCATAAGGGAAATCTTGCTTTAAAATATATGTGTATTGATTTTGATTTATATTTTGCCTTTGAGAAAAGCCCATTATAGACAGACATGCTACATAGACCTCATCCATATCAATGATATGCAAAATGAACTGCATACTTTATATTCTGAGCTTTACCATGATTTTTTCTTGATTAATCAGGGTTTTAAAGTTTTGAGAACTGCCTCTTTTAAAGACAGACTAAATGTGCCTATGGAAATATGGCCCCAGCCACTAAGAAAATTCCTCATTCTCTTATAAGTTATAGTCATTATTTGAATATGCAAGTTGTTTGAATGTGTATAAATTACATTTTAACACATATTTTATTGTTTACAACAATGAGATCTGGTCTTATTATGAAATTTTAAGTTATCCTTTAAGTATGATGTTATCTTATAAATTATGACCATCGTCATATAGTGACTGCAATGTTCCTGGTGAAGCCAAACACAGCAATAAATCTATCTATCAGATATACACATTTCAATCTGACTTTTGTTCTTGACAGACCTCACTGTGTATAAACTATGATGTAACTACAGGAAGATTTATCTTCTCTGTACTCCTGTAGTACATGTCATGTCTTATGAAAGTCTTCAGAGGCTCTGTTAAATTGACAAAGTCTCGAGTGTTGAACAGATATTAAAAGACACAATACCCATCAATTTTTCTTTAAGTGAAAATTTATACAAGCAGAGTTATAATATATTTGTCCTTCTTGTTTTGATTTATAATAACTTTAACATTATTTATGAAATTCCACAAACTTTTTTTTTATAGAAAAATTATCAAGTACTTCATGTGTCAGACAACCCCGTGTGCATACATATTAAACTCATATTATTCTTTCTTTAACTGATTAATGAAGTTTGATATATATGTATATATATGTATATATATATAAATATATATATATATATATATATATATATATATATATATATATATATATATATATATGATTTACAAATGTTGACAAATGATGTGAACAAATAATAGATTCTTATGTTACAAACACTAGTACATATAGTCAAGAAGCCTTAGTGGCTATTGACTGCTTGAATTGTATCTTTGTTATCATTTAATCAAAGATTTTATACTATAAATATTATTTTATAATCAGTATTACAAAACTCTTCCATGCATAAATTTCAAATGTGCCAATGACATTAATGGTAGCAGCTGTTGCAGCGAGAAGTTTCTTTTTGTACTTTTTCGAGTTATATTAAGTTGAATTAAGTATTTAAGATACCTGTTTCACAAAAAGTGTTCTTGTTTTGTGCAGTGATTTTCTTGGATTTTTTCAAATCAAAATGTCTCTTTTGGCATGAATGAAAACATTTGCGTCAGGCGAGATGTTTTTTATGTTATGCAACAAAGTTATTGATAATTTAAGGAACCAGATATGTTATGGTTCATTTGCATTTAAAAAAGAATTAATCACAAAATCACAAAAGTGATAATTTGATACAGCTACCACTTTTATTCTACTCAGAATGACTTGTTTGTCATTATTCTATTTTTAGCATGCTTCAGATGAATATAAACTGAGATACAGCAATACCTCCAGTGTGTTCAGCATTGGTAACATTCACAGACAGTAGAGTCAAAGTATCTCTTGTCTGTAATGTTAATCATATTTGTGAGATATAATGACTATCATTTGGGAGGTAGCATTTTTATACTAGAATTGTATATATTGTATAGATCAATTCCTTTTATATTTATTTAACCCACCCAAAAAGTCTTTTTTGTGTAAATTGTAAAATAAAGGGTAAAATAAAAAAGAACATAACACCTTAAAATAAAAAAGAAAGTACAAATTCAAATTGCTTATTGTAATACAAGTTAACTACAATAATGTATTTTCATCATTGGATAATGATTGTTGTAGAAATGTATCAAGTCATCGTATTTCTGTAATTTACCCTCAAGAGCTAAATGAGGCAGTCTTGTAGCACTCACCGACAACTGAGAATATCAAAATAGCAGCAAGTTGAGAAGGGGTAAATGTAGTTAAACATACCTGTATTTGAGACTAGAACGGAGTTAGCATCCTCTGTTTTTCATGAAATCAATTTTAAATACATGGTTATGAAACAAAGCCATTAACCATATTTTTCAGGTACATTGTATATATGTATACTCAAAAATTATTTTTATATAAGTTGTTTTAAGAACTTTTGATTTAGATTTGTTTAATTTTTAATTACATGGTTGTCCTTCAGATATCTAGTTTTATCATATTTACTTGATTATTTTAAAACAAATGTAAATTGAGACTGAGAAATAAGATGACAAGATAGATTGCATTTCAATATCAATTTGTTCAATAATTTCATCCCACCATTGATATGTTTGACTGATGTTTTGATAATTGTTGTATTATGACACAAACACATTTCAGTTTTATAAATAATTTTAGATAATATACATGTATCTATCTTCTTTTGAACAGTTTAATGTAGGTTGTAAATCTAATATATGTGATGAGTTAACATACATACAAGTGTCTGGCAAATAAATGGCTTCCATTGTCAGGAGTTATCTTTCTTGCATTATGATTTAGGACTTTAAAAGTAATCAACACAACATATATTTTATTGATACTTTAATTGAAATAAAAATTTTAAGAACATTGTATAATAAGCACACTGTATTTGGAAGAATCTCAAGGTGATGTTTCATCTCTGCATAAAGTGAGAAAAAAAGAAGTAATTATTTAATTTGAAAGCAAATTTATTAGTTCACAAAATGTGAACAGTTTGAAAAAAATGTAGGATTATGTTGATTTTGAAAATATTGGTGTTTTATGTCAATATAACTTCTCTTTTTTTTGAAATTCTTGTAGAAAATAATGAACAAAAAAATTTATTAGTTTTCAAATGTAATGTTAAGATAAATGACATGAATATTTAAAAAGCAGTACTATGTATTGAACACCACTAATGTGGAAAAACATGTTATCAATTTGAAAAAGATTACCATATTAACTTGGTCACTGAATTTTGATTTTGTGGTAGATTAAGATCTATATTTTGTGTGCATTTAATGAATATGGTTTTCTATGTTATTTAATCAGTTGTAAAATGCAGGAATTTGTTATCAATATTGTTAAGTAAATAGATGTATACAAGCATACCATTGTCTTATTGTGACCTTTGTGAGAGTTGCTTTTTTGTGGTCAAAAAAATTTTTTTTTTTTTGTAGTGGTTCAAATCCAGCTGTGGTCAAAATTTTTTTTTCATTTCTTTACACATCTAAATAAGTTTTTAGATGTTTCTCAACACTCAACATATGACCAAGACTTGAAATCAGTCAACAAAAGGCCCCACCTAAAGAAAATGACTAACTTGTTGCCCTGAATGACTTCTTGCAGAGACAAAGGAAATGCTTAATATCAAAATCACCTGAATGGATGTGCAAAAAAGTGTTGTTTTTTATTCTAGCCTGAAATAAAATTTGACATATTTTCAACATCTGTGTTGACTTAGTCACATTAATGCAAAAATAAATGAATTCTTCCTTCATGCATGACTGATAATATAGGTACTCAGGTGAGCGATATAGGCCCACTTGGGCCTCTTGTTTATTGCCCAGTCTTTCTGTTTCTCCCCACCCTCTGTATGTAAAATACTTACAATTGTTGTCACACAAAGAGAATTTCTTCATGATGTCTTTACATAGCATATACAATGAGATTATACAAGATTATAAGAACCATATTGCTCAGTGGTTAAGGTATAGGAATGTTTGGTATATGAACAGTAAGTCCTTGGTTGGAATTTTGCCAGTCTTGTCCTTCTTCTATGAAACTTAGGTCTCATATATGGGTAGATGTTGGCATATAAATAACCTTCCTTGCTTTGGGAAGTTTTGTTGTATGGGTTGAAACTTGCCCAGCAAAATATCAAACATGTATCATTACTTTATAGGTGTAACTCCTAACAATAATTACTCAATCAATATTAAGTCATTATGGTAAGGAACAATTCATGATATTTTTGCAATTTTATACTGATTCCATTAGAATCGCTAGAAGCAGCTACTTCTTTAATGATGGTAATATACCACAAATGTCGTGGCTCAGGTAATCATGCATTGAAGAAAAGATGCATGAAATAACAAGAGCAACGCTAAGCTTAGCATCCCCTCGCGTGGCATAAAATTTAAATACACTTAAAATGTTGTAATTAATGTGTTGTCAAAAGTTTTATGCAAACTCCCTTTGGTACATTATTTCCAGCCCATTGTGACCTTGACCTTGAGAATTTGACCCTGAGACAAGGTCATGACACTTCCTTGAGATGTAAGCAACAATCATGTGTAATATAATTTATTGAAATCCATCAAGGCGCTAGAAATATATGGCCCGGATAAGTGTTTACCATTCCAGCGTATTGTGACCTTGACCTTTAGAATTTGACCCTAAGACAAGGTCATGACACTTCCTTGAGATGTAAGCAACAATCATATGTAATATTATTGAAATCCATCAAGGCGTTAAAAAGTTATGGCCCGGACAAGCGAACACACACACGTAAGTTTATTTCAGAGAATCACCAGGGATGTACTTGATAATATATATATATATATATATATATATATATATATATATATATATATATATATATATATATATATATATATATATACATGTATATATTGGGGGCGGGGGAGATAAACGTACTGTGTTTGATTGTTTCCGACAGGTATACCGTGGTTATACCGTTGGAAACAGAGTTTTCACGGCGACGCTTTCGTTTAAATGGTGAAAGGTAGAATGGTAAAACATGTAAATCATCCTTGATATGGGACTTAAGATGAACGTTAAGAGCATTGAACGAAGTTATTACAGACAGGAGTTTTGATAGTTGGAGTCAGAGGCAATGTGGACAAAGTGTACAATGTAGTAATACATTGGAGGACGGTATACCGTGGTTATACATTTCTGAACGCTAATGTGTGGACCATTCAGAATTGTTAAAACAAAACAAGTGAATTAGAATTATATATATACATGTATATACTATATAAAATTCTAATTCTATCAAAGCAAAATGTTTAAAGTTTTTATTCAGAACGACACTGACGAAAACTAAAGTAAAATGACAATAACAGATATTATAGTGACAGGTTGTTCCTTATTTAAGATCTTCATAACAAACAATGTAGTCCTGGTAGTGAGCAGGGTAATGGAGACATCATATGATGCACTACAGTGTAATTGGTGTGTATTTTATTATTACATTTTGAATAAGACAGCACGGGAGTTCCTACCTTTAATGGCGTAACGGGTTACCATGGTTTGATGTACTTTAAAATCTACATCTACACGACTTATTCGACTGAAATACAGCGGGAGTAAACTTAAAGAAAATTAGGAAGAAACTCCAGCTTTTGAATTATCGATGACTAAGTTAAAAATCTCTTCTACGATAAAGGACTGGCATTTTATTTGTAAAAGTGAGCTTAATTCAATATTTTAATATTTTGTTAAGTTCAGTATGCAAGAGCTTCCTCCAACGTCTCATCATTTTTTAAACTTATAACTAAAGCAATTATTAAAAATCACAAAAATCTCTCCTAGACTTTCAAAGGGAAGCGCAATAGTTATAATAATAATGTAATAGTAGTATTTATTTGATTTATGCCGAAGCATTTATAGCATGAGCATGGATTTCACATAGCTGTTAATTGTCAATAGTTTTGTAACTTGATAAAGGCTAAGTAGCCGAAAATTGGTGACAGAGTGTTCTTCTTATTATTAAAGCAATATATTGTTACCTAAACTCTCGACCTCGGGAGAACAACACTACATACTTAGAAAACCTTTGGTGAATTGTTTTGATCTTGTTCAGGGGCCAGTTGTTCGAAAATTAAACCACTGGTTAAGCTAGCCAGTGGTTAAAGTTTGCGAGACGATTAATCTAATTTACAAGATTTCCGTGTAAATATCTAAATTACAGTACAGTGATGGTTACATATGCTACAAACCAATACACAAACCATAAATTAAAGTCTTCTTAATTCAAAGATATAGTCAGATAAAATTTAACCATTGGTTAGCTTAACCATTGGTTAACGTTTCGAACAACTGGCCCCAGATGAACTGTGAAATTTTGCGCACCTGTGGTACGCCTCTAATGGCTTCATGTTTCAGGATAAATGTTTATTAATATTTGCATACATCATTTTCATCATTTTTACATTAAGAGTAGAAATCTTCATAAATTGATCTGTAGTTATTTGTCACTTATACGATTCGATGGTAAATTGATGTAGCGATTTAATATTTATTGTATATACAAATTTGACTACAGTATAATACACGGTAGGTATTTCTAACCGACAGAAGATAAAGTTTCTCTTGGATACCTTATTCTCTTCATCGGTTGAATATCATTGTTCCAAGTTTGACAGCAATTGTTTTGTTTCTTACAAACCTGTAATATTATATTTCTCCAGTTCAGATAAGTTTATTCCTGTTATTGAATTAGATTTTAGTGGCTATTAGAATTTAACACCCTTGCCAAACGTTTTGGTTATTTGGCCACTTAATTTAAATACGAGAAAGTGAGCTCCATAGTCGTTAAACAACACAAATTGGGTCATTAGCGTCATCTCAGTTTATCATTTAAAATCTGTATCGCAAATTGTTATGGAGTATATTGACCAAGTCTTTCTGGTTGTCTTTTCAGCTTTTTGGCTATTTAATTGGATGAATTTGTTATAAAGTATAAACAGATCTTTTTCCTCCCTAGTTTCATCCATTTTTGTTTTATCTTACACTTCTTCTGAATTTTGTTGTTGTTTTAACCATTCCCCCTCCCGCTTTTTCTTATTTCTTGGAATGTAAGCACATGACAGTACATTGCGCAATCGAGTCAATTTTTCAATACTCACTTACTTTATTATCTATTATCAAACAAAGTCCTGTGCCCGATCCCATCTTCTATTGATTGAATATTGTAATCGTGTACAAGGCAGACATCCAATCTCGGTTAAACAATGCTTTGAAGTTTTTACGTTATTTCTTAAAATTTTCCCTAGGCTATTATCAATACAACATACCCGAAACGCATTTAAATAATGTTTATCTATATACTCCTAAGCAAGTACAGTAAATATAGTAAATATATTTTCATGATTTCATATTAATTTCAGGTAATTGCATAAATACAAGAGAGAAATTTATTTAAATGAGAATAACAATATTCGGGTTCCTGTCAATAATATGGGATTCATTAATGCAGTCAGATACCAGGTGTTTCCTGTGATTATCTACCAGGATATATTCCACGTTTCCCCTTTGTGACTGTGAGGGCACTGAGTATTATCTGTCCAACACATACTAATAAAATATGATAATGTTTTTACACTTGCAGATGTTTATGAATTTCTTATATAATATTTATATTGATTTTCTCCTGTGTCTCTAATGATTTACGAGTTTTGTATATAACGATGAAAAAAAAAAATGAAAAATGAGATTTCTGCATTTAGGTATTACTTGAAGTATTATACATTATGAAATAAGCATTTGGAATGATATGTGCATATTCTGTTGACATTTCATGCCTTTCTTTTATCTATTTTTAGGAAACTATGACACAATCAAACATAGAATGACAGGTTATGAAAAGCGCCATTACAACCATTTATTTCCTTGGAATAAATATAACTAAGAGAAAACAGAAGACATCTGACAAAGCTGTATGACACAAATCACCAAGGACCTTCACACAAAAAATGACAACAGCAGAACGTCAATCGTTATGATTTAAAACATAAAGACATTGCAAAGTGCATTATTCTTTTAAAACTTATAGGCAGTGTGTACCATACTTGCACATATTTAGAATAAGAAACACTAAGCAATTACCCTAAAGCAACTCAAAATATCAACCAAATAACATTACCTTATTGTTGACACTTATAGCTAATAATTCAAGTAAAGACTAGAGAAGGAAGGTACGTACAGTTTCAAAATTCTCTTTTTCCGGTGTCACAGCCAGTTGTCCACCAGCAGTCACCCCACCACGCAGTTAAATTGTAAAACTAGTTCAGATCGCTGAATACCAGTCAGAACTCCAGATGCACTATATTTGTGACCAAACTATAAAAAAAAAAACCCCAAAACAAAAACACCCCCCCCCCCAAAAAAAAACAAAGGAAAAAAAGAAAACCAATGCTAGCTAGCACACCCTATTATATACGTCAAGAAGAAATATGGAATTAAGTAAATTCCACGTATGGTAAGTGTCAGATTCCGAATTGATACATTGTTGTTAGTGTCATAGTCATGTGACACCAGTTATTCTCGTATTTTACATTAATCTTACATACTTCTTAAATATCAATATTGAGAAATTCGATATTGTACTATTTCTTTATACTGTCTGAAATGACCTCATACTTTTACTGTTGCAATAATAACCTTGTTTGCCAAGTTTTCATTATTGCAATGTTGACTTATTTGTTAAGACTTTGAATATCGGTCATCGAGTGGTACTCTTTTGAATAATACTTTGATAGTAATTGAGTCATTTATTTTGAGTATGACCATGAACTACAATTTATATTGCGATAACAACGGGTTTAGGGCGGGTTTGAATTGTCGGCAGGGGACGCTTACTATTCCATGGTACTTCATACCATATACGTTTCTCCAGAGGCACGTGTCTACATAGTATTCTTTATCTGTTATTTTATATATAACGATGATTTGTAAGCCTTCATATATGACGTCACAAAAATGTTAAATTCTCCTTTTTAGCACTCTTTTCTTTAATGTTGTCGTCAATAAATAACCTTCTGTGCAATTAATAAACTATGAAGCTGCTAATTTACAATTATTCATTGACTTAAAGCATTTAAAGTTTTCCCTTTTCAAATACAAACTCATGCAACAGCAAACTATCAAAACATTTCATACCAAATCGATAAAAAGAAACCTGTCTTTATATATGACCAGTACAGATCTCATAAAATAGAATTACTTGTCAAAACACTCTCAGTTCAATTTCAATATGACAATCAAAATCAGTTTTGTAATTGTTAGTTAGTCATCACTGTAAAACATCCTTTTCAATGATTTCTGTAAAAGCTACTTTACAAATACGTCAGTGATACAAAACACGAAAGTCACAGATGCTACGTGACTATGTAGCTAAATGATAAATATTTCATATCTAAATATAGGCAGGTTGATGAAAAACCGTTCGTTGATAAATTATATTTGCCATTTCCGGTATTTTCAGGAATATTCACAAAATATGGATTACTTGGCCTCATCCCATTCGGGATTCGTAATTGTTCTTGCTGAATTCAGCACTACTGAATTTCATTGTTTTATCAGGACTTTGAATGTCGGACTTCCAGTGGTACTCTTTCAAATTTATACTTGTTGATTATTATTATTATCCTGATAATAACGTCCTTTTTGGGGCATACACCGCCTTTGTTCTCATGTCTGGCATGGAATGTAATATACGACCAATAGGAAGAAAGTTAGTTTGTTCGGTATCGCAATAAAACCATTATTTCTTTTATAACATTGGTTGCCAACCCAACCATATTTGATAACGATGTGGACATTCACGGACCCCGGAAATTCAGAGGTGAGACCAGGTGCCCGGTAGTGAGCCCCTCCTGTTTGGCTAGCCACATCCGCCGTGAATGCCTTTGAATACAGACAAAACAAATATATTTCAGCAACTTATATACATGAATGGGAACCAATACTGTGTAGAAAGTGCTTTATCTACACAACATCAGGAAAAAGGGTATAATAACACTTAAGTCAATACCTCCGCGGGGAACTTTATTACGAGCTCCACACTGCAAGAAGAATAAGTGTGACGGTAATGTAAAATTCGAAAGTACGTAAGAAAAAAAGTGGCAGTGGCTCTAATCTTATTCAGGCTTTCCGCAAAGAAAATTTATAGTGAAGGAGAAAACGGAAGACATCTGACAAAGCTGTATGATACAAATCACCAAGAACTTGTACACAAAAAATGATAATAGTAGAATATACAAGGAACGACATTACAAAAATATTCGATTTTGCTGCAGTTACGATACCGACTTAGGACGCTCAAATGAATTAACAAACGTCTCTCAATTGGTCTGGTTAACCGTTTTACGGGCAAAAGCAAAAAAAAAAAAAAAAAAAGAAAAAAAAAAAAAACCAGAGAAACAAAAAGGGGGGAAGAGAAAGAAAAGAATTATTCTCCATATAGAGAACAAGGATCAACAGGTATCTCAAGAAAACAGGTCATAAAAATTTATCACACACGAAAAATTTGTAGAAGAATATGTTGCTATCAAAAATATTTAAGGCCTCATCAACCGTGCTCTGCCCGTCTGTAAGCGAGTCCCGACTAACAGTCAGAGGGAACGAGGATCAGGACCTTGTCTCTCCCCTAAAAGGTTTGGACAAAGCCATTATAGAGTCCCTACAGCCCTGTTAGTCCTATGGTCTTAGCGATGATCTCGGGTTGATGTCGATGTCAAAGGCGTTTAAATAATTTTTGAACTCGCCGATATGAAATTATCGGAACCTTTGACCCTCCTTAGTTTGTACACTAGATCACCGTACAAATTGGGATGGGAAATTCCGCTGGACAAAAAAGTCACATTTCCGAATTTAGGTAAAATGTCTGAATAATATCTATAAAACTGACCAAAAGTTTTTCGAAGCTTATGATACATATAACCCTGAGTAAGAAGTTTAAAACTAATCCGAGAATTTTTTCGCGAAAGTCCAAAACGTTAGTGCAGGCTCTAGCGAACCGAACCAATATTGACTAATATATATACCATATGATGGGAGTCTGGGGACATCAGCATCTAGATCAGGTAAATTTACAATAGGAAATCCAAAGTCATCACGTTTACCATATATGTTGGTATGAATATTGTTGTTAATAATTTTAAAATTTAAGTCCAAAAAGGGTGTTTCCTGGTCGGAAGTATTGGCTTTGTTTAATTTAAGTTCAGATGGATAAATGTCAGTGATATAGTATTCAAACTCAGGGTTATCGATAACTAAAATATCATCAAGACATCTAGAGGAGTCATTGAATTTATAAGGTCGAAACGTTTAGAAGTTTGAATAAAATGAATAAAGTCTCTCTCATAACAATATAAAAATTAATCTGCTATAAGGGGAGCGCAGTTAGTGCCCATATGAATCCCAATAATCTGTTGATAAGTCTTGCCATTAAATTGTACACAAATATTATTCATCAAAAATGTGATGACATTACACAATTCAGTACAAGTCCAATATTTATAATTATCATATTGTTTGTTAGAGAAAAATCCAGATGTAACTGAAGTACAGAGTTATGACTTGGACTCTCTTTTGAAACACCAGCGTATGAGAGACAACAATTTGATTTTGATTAAGTCATGAGGTAAAGAGGTATATAGTGTCGAAAATCAAAAGTAGAAACGTTATTAGCCTCAAAATTTCTTAAACGGAATTTTTCAATGGTTTTGTTAGAATTTTTGATAGATCGAAAGTAATTGACGTTACTATTGCTAAAGACAGCATTACAATACTTGATAACATGGTCTTTAACTGCAATGAGAGTGGAAGTAATATGTTTAGAGAGCACAGTTGTAGACCAATGACTAGAATTTGATATCAAACGTGATATATATGGATTTTTGTGTAATTTGGGAAGCCAATACATTGTTGGGAGATCATTTTTATCAATGCTGAAATTGAAGTCACACATAGCAGTGCGCATATGGTGCACAAAATTAAAAGGTATATATGTTCTATATTCATTATAACCACTAGGCCGGTGTCACTGCTGGTGGACTGATAGTTCCCGAGGGCATCATAATTCTAGTTTTCAGCTTTTGTGCTGGCATGAAATATATACTTCACATTTTCAGTCATCAAATTAAGTAAATCACTCTAAAACTAAGGAGTATCTCCCTCATACATAGTTCTGTCTTTAGATAGATTCTTTCATTCACTTTTCGGTCATATTGGCTTCAACACTGCTCTTCAAATATTTATATAATATGAAAATTCCAATCATTCGGCCACGAGCATCACTGACGAGACATAACTTGTCGAAATGCGCATATGGGGCAAAAAATTAAAAGGTATATATGGTCTTTATTGTTTACAGTGGTCAGATATGATCTTGTCTTTAAACAGTGGGGTTTCAATATAAGTAGAAGTAGAGTTCAATTCAATTTTAAAAACTGTAATAGTGTATATTTTTCAAACAATTATAATATTATTAACTGCTTTGTCAGCCGGTACGAATAAATATAGAATATATATACCTTTTAATTTTGTGCACCATATGCGCATTTCGACAAGTTATGTCTCTTCATTGATGCTTTTGGATTGAATATAAGGATAGTCATATCTTAGAGGAGAAATACTAAAAGTACTGAACAACTTTTTACAAGAAGAGCGAGGAAGATGAAATAATAGACACATAGGGTAATCTAAGAGGGGTTAGTAAAAGTTTGGGTGATTTATTCTTTAGGTTTAATATATTACAAACCATGGTGTAGAGGTGTACAGTATATAATGTATGTACAGTCCTAGGGGAAAAGCCCGACACAACCAAGTCATTTACCTAAGGGTTGGATAATAGCACTTAAAACACCCGGCTGCGGAGAATCTTTTTACAGACTATACACTGCAACCGAGAATAAGTGTAGATATAAAAGAGAAAACAGAAGACATCTGACAAAGTTGTATGACACAAATCACCAAGGACCTGCACACACAAAAAATGATAAGAGTAGAATATACAAGGAACGGCATTACAAAAAATATTCGATTGTACTGCGGTTACGATACTGACTTCGGACGGTCAATTGAAGTAACAAACGTCTCTCAATTGGTGTGGTTAACCGGTTTACGGGCGCCCACCTTCTCACTCAACGCAAAAGCAGCACAATAAAAAGATGAAAAGAAAACAATTTTTATTCTGACTGATGATTAACATTTTCGTTAATATTGAATTATGTTTAAAATATTCTACTATATTTTATGGGAATATTTTCGCAATTATGAGATCACTTGAGACAATTTCAGTATTTTGCTTTCCAAAGAATCCATTTTCATAATATCAAAGTATTATTCATGTAAGCATCTTTTCGAGAAACTGCTATGTACAATTGATGATTTACAACATATTTATATACAATTTAGCATTACGATTAAGATACTCATCATGACGTATTCTTTACTGTAATAACAATACATTTAAATGATTTGTCGGTCACCTTCACAAATGTCAAAATGATATCCATATAAACTTGATTAAATTACTGCCGAACACGGTGCCATCCTCTAGGCCTCATGAATTTCATAAGTTATTGCCATGGTGTCTAAAAAGTCACTTGGTTCAGATATAGGGTAAAAACAATCCTGAAGTGAATTGAATTTCGCATTTTCCATAATTCTGACTTTAAACCAAAGCAATTATACCAACGGTTTATTTTACAGCTGTCAAAATACATAAATATTGTGATATTTGCTGTGTAGAAAATTTGTCATCAACGTGCAAAACAAGGCATTTACGAAATGTGGACATCTGACATGATTAATGTAACAGATGTAGATTTGATAAGGAAAATATAGCAGTCGTGTTGTCTACAAAATTGATTGCATATGATTTTCAGGTGGTGGAATAAGACATTGCCATGTAATAAGAAATTAGTAATACTTGATATTAACTATGTAAGAGAGATCTTGTAATATCCTACAGTTGGAAATATTAATTCTCCTTATAAGTCTAGGTATACGGCATCTTATAGATATTTCTGTAGTACTTTTGTTTAATTTTAGAACACGAGGTTTCCACGAAACATTAGTAACATGCTAACAGGAATCACTCACTCCTTCGGACCAGGTCTCATCCGAGTTTGGGATTACCAATTGTTCATGGTAAAACCAGCGCCATCACATTTGCAGGTCGTTTTACTTAACTTTGAATTTCGGTCACTAAGTTGTACTCTTATGAATTTCTAACTTCATGTAATCATTATCATTTTTATCATTAATATAATTTAAAAAAAACCTTCCTAAACAATAACAACTTTTCTATTTACTCTTTATTGGTTTATCAATAGCGCTTTAAAAACCCCGAGAAGTAGCAGATTCATCAATATAATGGTGCCAAGGAAATGCCTGGTTTAAATAACTTCAATGTATTTTCATTTTCGTTAAATATATTAGGTACCATTTTCATTATTTAGATGTTTTTTTACCCTCAAATAAGTTCTGTTGATTTAAACATTTATAATTTTTGTGTAGAAAAAGCATTCAATTTGTTACGCCGTTTATGTTCAAACGTAAATTATTATTCCTGTTTTTGTTTGATGTATCTATACCTTAATTAAGGGTTTGAATCTTCATATAAACATAGTACAACAAAGAGTCTCGCCGATATTTTCCACCATTTAGGGTGCCTACTTAATGTTTGTTGTGTTTTGTATATGTATCAGACTTCAAGTTTTATCCAGCAGTGCGAAAATGATGTAATAAATGAAAAAACTAAACATATGTGCAGCAAATCAAACTCACGAGAATTCAATATTGTTGATCATTTGGTTAGGTATCTTCTTGGTATTTATTTGCTTTTATTTTAATAAAATAGTAAAAGAAACATATATATCAGTAGTATTAATCTGATACACACCGTGCGGATTTTGTCAATATATGCTAAAGATAAAAAAACCTGTGGATGTCTAACTAATTACTGTTTTGACCTAATAGAAAGAGTCAAAACCCATATAACGACAACTATGACAGGAAGCTGTAGGTTTACATGTTTTTGAAATTACATCATGCTGTTTGCATGAAAATGCAATCATTTGATCATGTTGTTATATAGAGTTGTTTGTATATATGGAGTAATTGAATCTGAAATGTACGTGAAAAAATTGAATAAAACCATTTATCCACCATAACCCACAAATTTTTATTTCAAAGTATCATATACAGAATAAAGAAAAGACCAAAGAACAAGGGGATTGCCAGGCAATATGAAGGGACTTATTTCAATAGATTCGCGTCAATACTTCTATACAAACCACCAAGAGTAAAATAAATTTGGATGGTAATAGGAATATGAACACAAGATGTTTTTCCCAGGTCTGGTTAAATGTCCGAATAATATTTAATTTGTGGAGGTCTGAGATGTAAATATGATTTCAATGAATCTTTGAATGATTTAAAAGATTGTCTTACTACACTTCAAGTTTCATAATAAATAACAGTTCTGGCCACATATTTATGATATCCACAATAACACGTTACTTTTCTTATTTCTATCCACATAAGGTAATGTTTGATACCTGTGTTCATATAACTCATCACGAAAATGATTCTTGAAATGTTTTCATTCAGCGATATTTTGACAAATAGGGAGAAAATAACAACGATAATTCACTTCACTTTGTATCACACACAAAATGCATAAACGGCATGTCGACAATGTAACTGCACAGGAAGTTTATTGTTATCAATTATCATGGAAACTAAGCATTTTCATGTGTTCCAGTTTTGCCACTGGTTTAAATTGAATCACTGAATAAGAAACATTTTTGATTTTTGATTTTATGGTAATACAAATACAACAACAGTTTCATGAAATGAGTGAGAATGGAGAATGGAGGTTTAAATAAAATGATGAAATGATGTCAAATAACAACAAATTATAATAAAGAAGAAATGAGTACAATTGATATAGCTTAAACTAGTCATATTTTCGTTTATGTATCTAAACTGGAAATGAATTTTTGTTTTATGAAACATATAAAGCAGAACTTCCTGAAATCTAAAAGTTGACTATTTATAGATATAAATGCGCGTGGTTAATAGCCCTTTAATGTTCTAATACATATAAAGTCTTTTGATTGTATGTCAGCACACTTCGTTGTTCATACACTTTCGTTGTTTCGTTTAAATATACAGTCAGTGAAATAACAAAAGAAAACAGCAATTTTTGTTCACGTTCATTTAGATTGTCAAATATTTAAGCTGGATGGATTTTCATATAGAGCCATTTCTATCAGTTCACAATTTTTGACTGATCATCATCATTCTTTTCGTTGGAGTCGTCGCTTTTGTTAACACTATTGTTGTTTGAACCTTGGCCACTGGACACCTTTGCGGTGGTCGTTTCTCCGCCTTTCTGGGGTTTACTATCCTTAGGTGGTTTCTCATCTTCCATATCTTTGCATCCGAGGTAGCAATCAACCCTGTCGCGCCTGCAATCTTTCGCACATGAGAGATAAGACAAGCGTGATCTAAAAAGCAGACGACAGGGTGACTCGCACATGATTGCATCGTACAAGCAGTTCAGACGGCAAGCATCTCCTCTGCGCCTCCCTTGTTTATGGTAGTTAGGTCTTGCAGCAGCAATCGCAACAAGCGAAACAAGGAGAAATGCTAATAGAAGCTTCTGCATCTGAAAGGTAAAAGAAGTTATTAGACAATGAATCAAAAGATTTTTATAACTTCACACACGTTAAGTATTAAAATGCATCATAAATTATCCGTTGATTACCTAACAGCTTCTGGACATGTAGTTCATACTGCAACATTGAAATTTACAGGTAATGTGCAAATAAAAATGAATAGTATAAACTGTTTTATGTTTCATATATTATCACTATCCTTAAATGGCAACATATATTTCAAACCGAATATAGTAAACGTCAAACATTTGTCGTCACTTAATTCTAGATAAATGAGGGTCAAAATTTTAATATCAAAAACGCTAATGTTTCATAATGATGCAAGTACACGGATAAAGGCATATGCGTCTTAATAGCTGTAATCGGTGTCATAATCTTTTTATCCTCCTCAATAAATATACATAACTTTCCATAAATAAGTCTGTATTAATAATTCATGATCGTCATTATGGTGATCATTAATTAGTTTGCTATGTGTCGTAGCTGCTCAAGTTTGACAATGTATGCAAATGAGCAGTGGTAAGTTATTTCAATTAAACTGACATTTAAAACTTTCTGTCATTCAACTCTTCCTGCAGGTAAAATTTGATACACCTGCCATGCTTTAAGTGTCAATCGCCCCAGAAATAAAGTCGACAAATTGACATGAAGTCAACAGTGTCAAATGTCCCGCATGATTTCGGCTTATTTTCATAACCACATGATACATTTGAAATTCAAATTCTGGTTAAACAGTTTTATTGACTTGTCATTTTTAAGTTCACAGTTTCAGTTTCCGTTGATATTAGAACAATTTTTATCGATAAGTTGTTTGTAAAATTTAGCATAACAATAAAAGCTGCACATCCAAAAATGTCAAAATGAAGAAAAATCTTTGCAGGTTATATTAATATATTGCAAAAAAGGTAATTTATAATGCATTTTATTCATTTTATTACTAGAATCATCATAAAATGTTCATAAAGGGTTTTCTTACTTTACAGTACAGCGTGTAGTTTAACATATATGTATATATAATTAAAATATATAAAAATAATACACATAAGCAATTTAGTACGTTAGAATACAGGAAATTACATATCTTATACTTTAACGTATTATATATAGTCCTTCAGTACAAAACCACTTGCAACATTTATTTACATGTATAATACTTTGTATTCAATATTTTATCATAAGGCCACTTTGATAAGATTATATATACATGTATATTCGTCTTAGTCTTTTACAGTTTTAGATATTCTCTTAGTATCTACCTGATAATTTAATGACTTGACATAACTAAGTCAATCTATATTAATTATTCAAATCAATCAAAAATGAACTTGAGAACATCACCTATGGAACATTTGACATGAAAATCAATCCATCTTAAGCATGTGTTAATTTCAAATTTTGATGATCATGTTGCATGTGTCATGATTACTGTCAATTCCCTGACAATGCAACGTATAACTCACATCAAATTGATACGAACACTAGCGTGACCCAAGTCAAATATTGCATTTGAATATATAATCTTATCTTTTGCAGTAGCAACAAGAAAGTCATTAATCAGTTATATTTGTAACAACTTTAAGGCAATTTCGTTATTTTGTTAACTATGGAATATTAAATTTGCGGCGCTTAACCTTTATTAAAGACATGCAGTTTTACTAAGCATCATTTCTTGTTTAGTATATATGTTCTTGTTATTATTAGCACTATGATGATACCCCAATGGAGCACATTAATGAGTTTACTATCCACACAATTTCGGTATTGAGTACTAATTGAGAGATATATGCGCAAGCTTTATATAGACATATATTCTTATAATTATAATGGAAGTTGTAAAGCAAACAGTTAATGAATATCATAAATATGCAATTTCATTTTTAATAACAGATATACTGAAATGTTAGTTATATTCTTCTATGAGGAAAAAGAAATTTTTCTACCAAAAAACTTTGGAAATCAAAATAAAAGTTAGAGGCAGTATAACTGTTATAATTGTATGATCAAACTTAAATACTACTACATTTTGAGTTTGTATAATATTGAATAAAGGAAATCAAATATAATATTAATTATTAACAAAGACGAGGCATTGCTAAAATCATTTTCTTATTATCTAATAATAATAATAATAATAATAATAATAATAATAATAATAATAATAATAATAATAATAATAATAATTCTATACATTATCCATAGAATATATACCTTTCACACAAGTCGCAAGCTGGATATAAGTATTGTTTGATTAATTCCAATCTCGGACGTGAAACGATCCGAAGCTCTATATCATGCCGAGTACATAGAACCACCATTTCAACAAATTTATATGTCTCGAAAGTTATGAGTCCTCATAAAATTTTAATTCAGGAATTTTGATTGATTTATGGATTATGTATACCGCGTCATAGCCAGAGCAAGTTGTCAAATTGAAAACGAGGTTTAACAGGAAATAATGCGACTTTTGATTGAAAATTACAAAAACGAGAGTTATCATTCAAAGAAACGCTAATTAACTTGTGTAACGTTGACACGTAGGTTAAACGTGACAGCACCTGTATCATTCTACATAGTTAATAGCCCCCACAATTTACACACATAGTGACCTAGACCACGAACCATGTACGGCTGTTCCTGAATTATTTCTGTAAATTATTACCATTTAGACGTTGTGCCAGACGATGTGATATTTTTATACATGGTGTATATGTTACCATGCTTTCTGTGTATCATTTGATGGTATCTATGCATGGCACTCAGGAAGGTTTTGTGACAAGCGGTGTACATGTGCATTTTGACAGTGTAATATTTGGTGTTTTTAAGTAAAAGATAATAGTCGTGGTTTCGATTTAAGACAGGACTTAAACCAGTACATTTTTATTGTAATTAGGTAATCTGTAAATTGCATGAAGTTGGTAATTTGTAACTATAGTTCCATCGATGGTATATATATATAAATCTGCTTGTTAATTATTTTTGCTACTTGTCGTATAGATAATGTATGCTTACTACTTCAATATATAAAGTATATTAATAACACCAGTGATGTGCCAAGCAGGGATTGATCCCTTCAACACCTAAACCTAAACGCTCTGTATGCTCTCTCTCTCTCTCTCTCTCTCTCTCTCTCTCTCTCTCTCTCTCTCCGAACGATTTCTTTTTTCAAATTATTTGCAATGGAAAAAACCTCTTTCATCAAACACAAAATATTGCCATTTGAATTTCACAAAGACAACAAGAGAGAAATCGAAGAGTTAAGAAATGTCCATTGTCCATATGTTTAGACAGAACACCCATACTGACATATGTGAATTGATGGAATTTTATCTTTTGTAATAAAGTGAAAAACGAAGAAGTACCGAAACGTAAACCATATTTCATAGTCCATAGAATAAAGGGGACAATATCGTGTTTAGTGTCATATCCAGACAAACGCGTACCCCAAATAAAATCGAGGTGAGATCAGGAGAGGAAGGGTAAGCGTCCCCTGGTTGCATGCAACACCCGTCGCAAAAGTCCGGCAACAACCTTTCAAGTTCAGGGGGTAAATACATAAATATACACGCAAGAACATACGAAGAAGACAGGAACACGAAGTCAAATTTCCCATTCAAGACAAGAAATACTGCCTGTCTAAAATTCCGGTGTCGGAAACGCAGGTGAACAAATGTCTGTATATACATGTATATACATATTATGTCTAATCAAGTATAGTCAAAAAGTTAAGATGGTTATTTTGTATGGTCAGGTCCCAAAATATCGGTTGACATTCTTGAAAGAAGAATCTGAAATTGCAATCGATCCCTATATCGACCATAGAACTTCCTTAGTGACAATTTCAAACATTCCACAATATATCCCTGTGAGAGTAGTTTCGTGGCAAGAAGCCTCGCTCTCAGGACAAAATTTTCGTATTTAGAGCATGCCCTGGCATAGCGTATAAGTTGTGAAATGAGGACGTCATATGCGGGACAGGAAGGTATTTTGCTACTCAGAAAAGGGAAGTTGGTAATAATGAAATTGAAATCGTCACGTTTGTCATAGAGAGAGGTTACTAATGAACCATCGTCACTAGTTGATAGGAGCATATCGAGGTATGAAGCAGAAAATGCGCTCTCTGTCGTATCTTTTTTCTCGAGTTCCTTGGAATATATGATGTTGAGGTGATCCTTAAATACTGGTTTGTTAATCTACAAAACATTATCGATGTATCTGTATGTAAAGCTGAATCGAGATGCTAATTGTTTATTGCCTTTAGAGATCAGAGACTGTATGAATTCTGCTTCGTAAGTGTACAAAAATATGTGGGCCAGAATTAGTACCCATAGGAATGCTAACAATCTGTTGAAACACCTTCCCACCAAATATAACAAAAATATTATCTATAAGAAATTCAAACATTTGGATGATCTATTTTTTTTTCTGTATACTTGCTGTAGGAATCAGACTGTTCCTTTACAAAATATGTGTCGTTGTGGCCTAAAACGAGATACTTATACCTGCGAATTCCTTTTTTGTTAAAGAAGGCGTTTTGAATAATTGATGTTGTTCTGTTCTTTAGTTTTTGATGAGGTTGTATAAAGAGTCGAAAAGTCAAAAGACTTTATGCTAGTGAAATTATTGAAAATGATTTTAAGTGCTCTAGATGTTCCTTGGATTTCTTTAGGATCCACATCTGATTGATTCCGTTTCTCGAGTAAACAGTAGCGCAGTATTTCTGAAGACCATATTTGATTTCTGTTAGAATTTTGGTGGTAACATGGAAAGAGGCTTGGTAGAACACTTGGAAGATTCACTTATAAATTGATGCTCATATGGAGGTTTATGCATTTTGTAATCCAAAACAAGTATGGTAGCTCGAGATCAGATCAGAAGTAAAAAAACGTTTTTAAGAATTACAATTACCATATTTATGAATCTGCGAATATTTTACTACTGAATGAGAATAGAATACATTATCAAAATCGATTAAAATAAATCCTGACAGGACGAACTGGAAAACACAGGTCGATGAAAAAGGCAACAAGATGAAATATTTATAGCAATACATCTATAAGTTGTCGAAATGTGCATATGGTGCACTAAATGTACATATGTACATTTCTTTTTCTTGCCACTTGTTTGATACTGCTGGTGGTGAATTGATAGTCCTCAGTTTTCAGTGATTCTGAACTGACCTGCAATATATACTTCCCATTTACGGGAAAGAGAAAACAGAAGACACCGATTCTTTGACACCTACTTTTAATGTCATGGTTTTCGGCCTTTAGCATCACTGAAGGGATATACGGTAAATAAATGTGCATATGGTGCACTAAATTTATACGCGAATATCAGTTCTGATATTTATTGTTGTATATATTGACAAGGTACGTGTTTTCAGTAATGCTCAAGTCAAAACTATTGTATTATTTATAGAGTGTCTAATCACCAAATTGATATAATAGAAATGGGGAAGAGCTAAAGTCCATCTATAGGCAAACCTATTTATGGGATAACGATAATAATGTACCTCTCCCCGGCTTGCTATTTTGAAATTCTCAAATTTCGAGGGTTTAACGATTGCCTCATTTAACCGCCACACTTTCATCTCAGAACAAACACGATTCACATTCGTCACAATTTTTTTCTGAATTCTCATTATCATATGTTATTTTTTCGGTGATAACGTATCAAGTCATATCAAATTGTGCCAATTCTGTAATTTATTCTCTATAGATAATTCAGAATTATCGTCTAAAGTCACTTTCTCACCTGACCTGAGAATTTCCAGTAACAACATTTATTATATTCCCAATAGTTGAATACACTAGCGTAAAATTGTGTACAGAGTGAAAATTCGTGTGTACGGATAATGAAAATTGAAATGTAGGCAGATGGCATATATCGATCTATAACAGAAGCATTGACGGAATATGATATTTTGAAGATAAATATTGCACTTAAAAAGAAAAAAGAATAATTATTCCTGCTATAATCTAAGAAAAAGGGGATTTTTTTGGGGTGTAAAAATGGAAAAAAAGGGGGTGGATATTGAGATTTTACATTATTTGATACGTTTTTATGAAAATAATGATACACTAACGATAATTTAGAAAATTTGTATCGTATTTGCTCTGCGTAGAAGAGTTAACAGGGTGGTTTTGCAGATATTTTCAACAACTGAGATCGACAAAATAGCATCGAGTAGCATGTAGTAAAATATTTGATATTAATATAAAAGAACTGAAATTTGAGTCGTCTGGAGTAATATCTTCTATTGATATTTCTTAAATCTAGTTCACATTGAAATCCTGTTGGTAAATATATGGCATATTGTAAACAATAGACAAAACGGAGTAGGTTAACAGCATGGGTGTAGGTTATGCAAATATTTTTATGTCTTCCTTTAATAATGTAACCATCAACTAAATTTAAATTCATATGTGACGCTTGCGCGTCAGACTTGACTAGGTAATAAATTAAATGTTGTAAAGTTCAAGTTATACTATGATTTGTGCTGAAGTTTTTATGAGAACATCGTTATTTATATCAGGAGGTCATGAATGACCAAACATGATTGAATATGATGAAATAAAGTTTTTATTTACGTGAAAAATATCGTTTTTATGAAATCAATGAACATAAAGCATCTATATCAATACTACAAAACGGCTTCTTTGCAGTAATTTGTAAATAAATGCTTGATGTCAGCTCAACATATATATTTTAAACAGAATTATTTAAACGGTAAGAATATTAGATTAGTGCATCAAATGCAGATTTTTGTGTATTATATCTAGCATTAATGCACAAGACCAAAAGTCAAAAGTATTGCGATGAAAGAATCCAACAGTAAGCTGATCGAGTAGGAGTAATAAGATTATGAATTAACAGACAGAAAAAAGCATTCTTTGTTTTTGAAAACCTTGAATTTTAAAGATAAATTTGTGACATTTTGTACCTGAACTTAATTTAACCAAGTCGATATATGTAGTAAGAAAGCGGCATTCTTGTTCATAAGCATGAAAATTATTGCCTATGATATGTATACACTGTGTTGAAATTGATTATATATGTGACGACTTTGAATTTTCTATTGTGATTTTCCCTAGTTAGGTGGTCGATGTCTCTAGATTTCCGTCATATGGTATCTATATTTCTTATACAAATTACTGTCAAACATTTAGCTCAGAGTGACAGACACCATATCATAGAAAGCTTTAATTTTTTACATCTCATATTTATATCTATTCACTGAATTTGGACAACGTACTTTTCCTCTTATGTGTCTAGCGGAATATCTCATCCTAATGTTTCAATGGTGATCTAAAAAATTAATTTTAAAAGTAAATGTTCGTTACGTTTATTTTATCAAGGAGAAGCCATAGACATCAAACGTTTGGCTCTGATACCATTTATTTAGCTTTTGGTCCTGCTACAACTTTTCCATTATATATATTTGAATTCAAACAGTGAGAAGAAGACTCTACTTCGTGGTTTTACAGAGGAGATAAGGTCCTGAAGCCAGTTCCTGTGACTCTAACAAATCAGGGACCTTGATAATGTAAATATGACAATGTTGTTATGTGAAAGTTTTTTTTTTGCATTTTTATGCCAATCATATCCTTGACGCAAAGAGATATGTAACTTAAAATATACAATATTTTTTTTTAAATCATACAATGTGTTATACTTAGTTCAAATTTTCCTGTCAGCTGCAAAGATTGAAGTTACAGAAACTTGCTATAGTGGCATTTCTTTAACATTTCTGTTTTATGGAATTGAAGTTATTGTTCTTAATTTTGTATTTGTTTGTTTTCGTCTGCCTATGCCTTTCTGATTTCACAACATATACGCTACGCTATGCAAAGGTTATTCTTCCGTCCAAGCGACTAACAAATAAATCATTTAAACAGAGTTACAAAAGGAAAGCAACACATTGTCACTGAGAAAGATCTATGGTCAATTGAAGGATATTGTTGGACAATATCTAGTCCTTTCCAGAACGTTATATGATATCATGGAACATGATTGTGCGTGTGACGTTCTTTCACGATGTGACAAATACCCTATATGATTTTGCCAGCAGTTAGGAAAGGTTTCTACGAAAGATTTTGCGAAGTATATACAATGGTAGAAGAAGGATTACTCCTTTGTCTCATCCCATTTGCGATTCGTATTTAATTATTATTATTATTATTATTATTATTATTATTATTATTATTATTATTATTATTATTATTATTATTATTATTATTAATTGCTGATAGCAGCACCAACTAGTTTACATTGTTTTATCTGGACTTTAAACGTTAGACATTTTGTGTTGCTCTTTCAGATTTGTACTTTGAAGAACGATAATCACCACTGAGCTTTAGTCTATGAAACATAGTGTTCTTTCATTCAGTTATTCCGCAAAACGCCCATGCATAGTTTGAAAGGTTATAGAATAAAATTGGAATAAGCATAACCATTCCCACAAAAGGTATGACGAGTGGTATATTATGGTGAATTATTATTATCGGTCTATTAACAAGTACAGAAGTAATTATATCACATATTGAAATATGATAAATAGAATGATTATAATGTTAAATACAAAAATAACTGCTTTCATATAACTATGATACTAATAACACTGGACCACGGTGAAATTTACTTTAATCCTAAAATCAAAGGGGAGAAAAGATGCCCTAAGTTAAGAGTCTCCTATTTTGTTAGCTACAAATAAATGCCCCAAATTATGCAAACATTTCATCAATGCACGCATGTGATAAATGTTGACCAGCACTGCTGAAAGTGTTTTAGTGATATATTATAAAAACAGGGGAATAACTGTACTTAAATCCTTTCTCTTCAACCACACAGAAACAAATGAATGAGTACACAAATGGAAAAAATACTTTCATCGTGTCATCCATCTCAAGTTTACAGCTCATCATTGAACCTGACTTTTCAAATATACTGTAAGGATCCTTGTGTATCTTTTCACCAACAGATTATAATATGTTCACTGGAATAAAAACCTTCTTTATGATGCCAAATGATGATGCTTTATCAATCGATTATTGTCGTGCAACTGAGAATTTTATGTCTTTATCTGTTTTGGTTTTGCATTTCCTGTGTGGTACACTAAAATGCAGTTTATTTTGATCTGTTTACCCTCAACATGGAAAGGAAATGAACACTTTACGATGTCCCACCAACTGTTGATATGGTATAACAAAGAATATAAATATATACATCGATGGAGATAACGTCAAGATTTCAAAGTATAAATATTCATACCGAATCATGCTAACTAGGGAACTGAAAAGGCTTTATCATTTTTAATTTTCGATGAGATGATTGACAATTTTGACAAAGAATTTTATGAAAGGGTTAGTAAAGAGGCAAACCTATATTTAAATAGACATTGACTTATATAAATTAAACCACATCTTTTCCCTCTGATTTATGTAAAACACTATAAAATAAATTTAAGTTGGCTTATTTTTAAAATAATTAAAACATAGATTTAATCTATTGGAGCTTCCTAGGATTAGACTTTGATCGTGTAAAACTTTATATAAAACAAATGTGATTACAGTACAGAAGATCCTCCAGAACAGAATACAAAGTAAAATGAATGTTACTCATATATATATATATATATATATATATATACCAATTTGGTAATGTTCAACGTACAGAAATTCAATATTCAAAAATTAAAAGCATCATCTTCATGTAATGAATCATGGTAATACAACAAGACAATATATATACACATATTCTGTGATAAAAGTGATAACCATAGAATATAAAATGAAGTATAAAATAAGTAATTTACAAAAATATCTGATTGCTAATTCCACTACGTGGAATAATGTTATGAAGTGATAAGGGAAAGTTTATATTTCTTGATGAAATCTTGTTCTTCGATCGTAATGATTGAATAGTTGTCAGTTTGGACATACTCTTGAATAATTGGATATCCACGACGTATTAAAGAAAGTAAGTGTAGCATTTGTCAGGGAAAATTCTGATTTCAAAAATATATATACTGAAACAGAGGTCATCCAAATGTTGAACTTTCTTATTGATAACATTTTTGTTGTGGGCTGGAGAAAAGGTTTTTCAACAAATTGTCCGCATTCCCAAGGGTATTAACTGTGCCCCACTTCTGGCTGACATATTCCTTTACTCTTACAAAGCTGAATTCATTCTGTCTTTGCTTTCGCACGGAAAGAAACAATTGGTACTTGGCTTCAATTTCACGTACAGGTATATAGATAAGTTGCTTTCAATTAATAATCCTTCATTAGCGGATTACTTTAGCGATATATATCAAAGTGAACTGGAGGTCAAAGAAACCACAGAAAGTAGTTATTCTACTTCGTATTAAGATATTATGTTGTCCTTTGATATTGATGGTCAATTGAACACCTCACTCTATGACAAACATGACGATTTCAATAACGCTATCACAAACTTTCCTTTCATAAGTAGCAACATTCCATCATCGCCCACATGCGGCATTTTCATATCTCAGTTGACACGATATTCTATACATGTGCTAGACTAACAATGTCACTAAGGAAGTGCTATGGTCGTTACGAGACTTAATACACAATATGATATCTCGTTATCCAGACTTTTAAATGATATTCTGGACTGAGACTGATTCCGATCATTTTATACAGATATACTAGAAGGTTACCTAATTTGACTTCTCCATATATAAATATTTATGGAATTTACACGATTTGACTCTTTCTACTGGGTATATGTGTTGCTAACAAGTAGGATATGCTCACACTCCTCACTTCATCAAGGGGGTTTACATATGCTCTTCAAGTAGAGATTTTTCGTTATTTTCTATTTGGTTTTCATTTTCATTGATTTTGTATGTCCTTTGTTTCATGATTTTAGGACTTGTAGTTCAGATTGTTCAGATTTATCTATGTGACTTCAATGATAATTTTCAGTAAATTATTAAGTGTAAAAGTGTAAAAATGTTGCATGTAATCTTATCCAATAATATAAATAATTGCTTCTTTACCGAATTCGCGTGGAATGTTTGAAAAGACTTGTTATGTCAAAAGTTGTTAACGAGGTATTAGGGTCAACTGATCCTGGGATCTTGTTAAGGAAGTCTATGTCGTCTCTTACATAACTTTTTATTTCTTTAAATAGGGTTGTAATAATATATCTATTATATTGCTCAACCTACGAGTAGGGCATAATAGTCCAGCAATTATAGGTCTGAAATTTAAATCGAAAGGATTAATTATTTCAATATTATCTGACGGTTGTTGGTTTATTGTATTTTTTATTTGATTTGATTTATGTATTTTGGTAGTCTGTAAAAATGACTAGTTTTTGAATGAATGGCTCTTAAGTAATTTATCTCATTTTCAGTTTAAATGTTATAATATTTTTTGCATAGTTTGTCTATTTGATTGATAGTGTGTTTATCTACGTTCGATATAAGCAGTGAATAACTAGAAGGGTTATTTATTATTTCTTCCATATTCTTTGATAATAGCTTTTATCTATTGTTATTACATCGCTTCCTTTATCTTCCTCTTTGATTATAATATTCTCGTTATTCTTAATTTCATTCAAAGCAAAATTCTGTTTGTAGGATAATTTATTTTGATTTTGTTTTTCATGCTCTTAATGATTGGAAATGCGAGATTTTAAGAATTGTCGATATTAAGAACTTTACGGAAAATCCGCATTTATTTCAACAGCCTAATACATTGACGACAAATTCTATTAAAAAGAAGATAGCTGACTTACATGCTAAATATGTCTTTGTTCCCGCTGATAAAGCAGATAATAACATAATAGTTGTTTGAAACTGTATTATATTGAGGTACTTAAAAACGAATTAAACTCCACTCATACATATGTGGAAAGCCCTACCTCAAAAGAGAGCACCTTGCACGATCACCTCATGACCATGTCCGACTTCAAAATTAAAACTGATAAATCTGATCTACCAACCATGTAGTGGCTCCCAAAACTACATAAAAGTCCATATAAATCACGTTTCATATCTAATTCTAGCCACTGCTCTACTACGGTACTATCGAAACATATTACGTCTGCTCTAACTGCTATAAAAGATCATATTATCAAATATTGTGATGTCGCATTTCATAATAGTAACATCAATTACTTTTGGTCGATTAAAAATTCTCATGAAGTTATAGACAAACTTCTTTCGCTTAATTTCAAAGCGACTCAAATTTCTACATTTGATTTTTTTTACACTTTTATACATCTCTGCCTCATGATTTGATTAAAAGCAAGTTGCTGTCTCTTATACAATGGTGTTTTCACAGAGAATCTAAAATATGTACATATGTACTTCCAATAACTCTGGATTCTTTTCCAACAAACAATATACTTCATATAAATACTGGACTTGCAAGGAATTATGTAAAGCACTAGATTTTCTCATGAATAACATTTTTGTGCAATTTGATGGCAAGATATATCAACAAAAAGTTGGGATTCCTATGGGTACTAACTGCGCGCCTCTTATAGCAGATTTATTTCTTTATTGTTATGAGAGGGATTTTATGGTTTCTCTTCAAAAATCAAAACGTTTTGACCTCATTGACAAATTTGATAATACTTGCAGATATCTGGATGATATTTTGGTTATCGACAACCCTGAATTCGAACAATTTATATCAGAAATTTATCCACCAGAGCTCACATTGAATAAAGCTAATACTTGAGATAAATCTACACCTTTCTTAGATTTAAACATCAAAATTATCAACAACCTAATATATACTAATATTTATGATAAACGTGAGGATTTTGGATTTCCTATTGTAAATTTCCCTTACCTGGATGGCGATGTCCCTCGACTCCTATCATATGGTATTTATATATCTCAATTAGTTCGATTTGTCAGAGGCTGCACCGATGTTTTGGACTTTCATAAACGAAATTTACAAATTACTACTAAACTTTTAACTCAGGGTTACAGATATCACAAGCTAAGAAAAACATTCGGCAAATTCTTCAGATCTTATTCAGAACTTCTATCTAAATTTGGAAATATTTCTTTTCAACAGTATGTATCCAATGGAATTTCCCATCCTATTTTTTACGGTGATCTCGTATATAAACTAAGGAAAGTAAAAGGCTCCGATAACGTTATTTTATCATGTAATAAAATAGTCAAGCGTCTCCTAAATAGACAATATGATATTGAGATCATCAAAAAGACTATAGGTCTTGTATTTGGCCCCTCTACAGCCATATGCAGACTTTTACTTGAACGTTGCACGCTGACTAACAGGGCGGTGGGGACTATATGACGGACCTTGTCCAAACCTCTTTCAGAGGAGACATGGTCTTGAACCTCGTCCCCTTTGACTGTTAGTCGGGACTCCTACAGATCTAGAGTCTTAGCTCGCTTTCAGACTGGCAGAGCACGGTTTATCATGTTGATGTCGCATATATTTTTATACCATTATGTGTTTTACAATACCTTACGTGTTTATATTTTTATGACCTTTCAATATGCGATACCTGTTGGCCCTTGTTCTTTACGTGGAGGATTATTTATAAATTTTAAATGTACGTCCTTTGATTGTTCTGCTGTTACGGTGAGTGGGAAGGTGGGCCCGTAAACCGGTTAACCACACCATTTGTTTGGCATTTGTCAAATTAAATGACCGTCCTAAGTCGGTATCGTAATTGCACTACAATCAAATATTTTTGTAATGTGTTAAATGTTCTATTATATTATTTATATTCATGTATTGTATAGCTCCATGGTGACTTCTGCCACATAACTGAGCCGGTAACTCCTCTTTTTTCTTTCATATCTGAAAAATTTGTTTTCAATAAAATGTCAAGATAATTGTCTATCGATTTCTTTCTCCCATTTTATGTTGTATATTTCGATTTATTTTTAATAAAAACTTATCATTCCTTTCCTTGTCATGCTATAATTCTTATAAACGAAATTTTCTCTCAAATTCCCGTAAATCATTTTTCAATTACGGACTATTTGACTTTGGATTAGGCGTAAATTTAAGCCCCCATTTTAAGACTGACGTTTCATCTTTATCTAATTTTTCAGATGACAATGAAATATGAAATGTTTAAATACGAAACGGATATACTGATCTGAGTTGTGCTTTTAGCTTCAAGTTTATTTGAATATATTACATGAACGTAGGTATAAAACTTATCGTTAGTAAAGGAATATTTTACTGTTATACAGGAATATTTTACCGTTATACAGATATGATTGAGTCACTGATTTTTGTTTAACGTCACACCACGAATATTTCACGTATATGGTGACAGCCTCTGCCTGATGCGGGGCATACAAATTTTGACCTTTGCAACGGACTCACCCGAAGCAGTGAGGGATCTTTAACGTGCCAAAGATACCACGACACGGGGTCTCGGTTTTTTCTGTCTCATCCGAAAGACAGGACACCGACATGACCAGAGCTGGACTTGAACCTCGTTCCCGATCAGGAGACGAGCACAATACCGCTAGGCCAAACCGGCTTTGTACAGATATGAAACTTATTTCTTTGACGACTGTGCAAACAGTATGATCTGCGTAAAGATAAGAAGAAATACGAAAATTAAGAGTCTTAAAATGTAAAGATGATGAATAAGTCCAAACCATAAGTCCGAGAAGCATGAAACCAAAGGACACACAAAATCAGTGAAAATGAAAACCAAATAGAAAATAACGAAAAATGTCTACCTGAAGAGCATATGTAAACCCCTATGATGTAGTTAGATCAAATGCCCGGGAAGAGTGAGCATCTTCTGCTTGCTAGCAATGCCCGTCACATATACCCAGTAGAAAGAGTAAAATCGTGTACATTCCATATATATTTATATATGGAGAAGTCAAAGTAGGTAACCTTCTCGTACAGAAGGTGTCAAATCTGTGTAAAATGATCGGAATCGTTCTTAGTCCAGAATATAATTTTAAAGTCTGGATGACGAGATACCATATTGAGTAATAAGATATTATTTTTATTTATCCCAAATGTATCACTGTCGATGCTCACCATATTGTTTTGATACACAAAAGTAGTTCTGGTAATAGTGAGTATGTCCCCATAAAAAAGTTCGTGTGACGGAATTAACATTTTATTTTATAACCAAACAGAACCTACGATAAAATCAACATTGAATTATTCAAGGAAAAACAGTCTACAATAAACTCTAAATTCCTAAACCAATATATCTGCTAATTACATATATTATTTTAGTGATATTGAAACTAATATCGATTTAAATATCATCATAGAATATGATTTAACTTTTCTTTTCTATATTTCAATATCCCTGTCAAATAATTCTGACCGTTTATACCGTTATGGACAATGCAGACAGATTTACTCGGCTGTATTGACTTGGTTTGTTTTACTTGTATAAAATCAACGTGCATATAATTTCATTACCACTTTATGTGACCTATTCTACCCCTTGAGGGCTATATATTTACACTTTTAAGTGCCTCTGCTTTGGCGATAATATTGATTGTACATTTCAACCGATATTGCCTAGGGTGCATTTTGTGGTAAATGTACTTACATCTTACTGTCATTCTTGTAAATATAGGTAATAGCTAGTCTTAATCATTGAGAGAAAGACAGACAGAGTTGATTTTGTATTTCGATATCATAAATGTAGTTTCATTTGATTTAAGCACCTCTTCTTCCTTTAATTCATATATATATTCTATTCGTGTTTACATCTTTATGATTTCTCAAGTTTAGTAATTTGCTGTTACTTGTTCTTTATATGGAGTATTATTCATAAATTGTTTGTAAAACTAAGAATTATCTCACTAATGAATAGCTCTTTCCTTAGATTAATTCTTTGCCTCACTTTTTGGCAACTTTGGTTTTAACTCTGCTCTTCAATTATTAGTATAATATTAGAATATATAGAAAAATATCCAATCATTCGGCCATGAGCATCACTTAAGAGACAGAAATTGTCGAAATGCGCATCTGGTGCACAAAATTATAACGTATATATGTTCTTATATATATATTTATCACTAAACGGGCGTCACTGCTGGTGGACTTATAGCTACCGAGGGCATCATAGGTCTAGATGTCAGTGTTTTTGTACTGACATGAGATATGTACTTGAAATTTCCAGTCATGCAATTTATAAATCACTTTTTATAAAGCACTGTGTTCTTCAAATATGAATGAAATATTAGAATTCCAATCATTCGACCTTGAACTGAAGAGACATAAGTTGTGGAAATGATCATCTGGTGCACAAAATGATAGCGTATATATGTTCTAATATTTATTATTTATTGTAAGATATTTATTCTTTGATTGTACTGCTCTTATGATTATTAGGAAGCAAGGCCCGTAAACCAGTTCACCACATTATTTCACTGACTATTGTCATTTCAATTATGCGCCCTAATTCGGAACCTAAATTGCATTAATATCGAATAAACTGAAATCGAAAAGTTATTTCATTCATCCACTCTTTACACCTTCGTATTGTATATTGCATATGGTTTGCCAATTGTATGATTTTCTGTCGTGTTTAAAATCTTATCCACAATTAACACAGAGAGAGTTTACTACATAATACATCATAATCCCATTATATTTCTGATGTTGGTTTAAATCGTGCAATGATGACATCATCACGGAAATCAGCTCACAAATTTAATATATAAAGGCCAGATAGGAAATTCCAACCTTAACCACAAACTTAATATGAAAAAGACAGAATGATTGATTATCGATGTGTTGTTTGTCATTGTTGAGAAAAATATCAATGTTGATAATTACATTGATAAAATGACTGCAACTGTCGTCCGGTGTATCATTGTGAAGTAAGCTATGGTAACTTCAAACAACTTCTTGCATAAATTCAAAGCAAACTATAAATATTCAAAAGATAATACTTTTGTTTGTCTGAAGTTCTGAGGGGTTTCAGCCATCAAATTGAACACATATAGCATGCAGGTTAAGTATCAATGTTAATGAATTAATTAAGGGCTTAAATTATCATCTCATGGGCGGAATCGACAGGTGTCTTTTCATACTTGATGCTTAAGGTTCGGATTACAAATCAAATATTGAAAAAAGCAGAAAAGAAACCGATAAATGGAAACTATTTTAGAAAACCTTCATTTCATAATCAGAAAAATCGTTATTAGTGGTCACCTATGTTAAATATTTAGCCAAACGCACCATTCATCCAAGTAATCAAAATAGATAGATGGATACTGGTTGATCTATAGGCTGTATATAATGGATATTTGCCAATTAGAAGACATTTGATTAGAGTAGTACTTTGTGTATTTTTGCATTCATACCATATATAACGTCATAAAAATAACAGTATAGCATTATTATTATAAATGTAATAATAAGATTTTATTATCATTATAATTATCAGTTGTAGCAGTATTAGTAGTAGTAGTAGTAGTAGTAGTAGTAGTAGTAGTAGTAGTAGTAGTAGTAGTAGTAGTAGTAGTAATTCAAGCACATACCCAAATCTAGACAAGAAAAAGTTTAAAAAAAGAAAGTAGCAAATTGTAAAATATTGGATCGTATAACGCCTATGGTAAAACAACGATAAAGGGCGGTAAATTTGATGTATAACAGCCGAACCCCCTCCTACGCTCTGTTGTGGCCGGTAATGGACATTGTTTTAATCATATTACAAAACGAATCGACACCCAGTTAACCACATCATTTCATTGACAATTTTCAAATCAAATGACCGTAACTACACTATATTCGAATATTTTTGTGATGTCCGTCACTCACTTATGTCTTGTTTCATATCATTACACTGCATACTGTATATTTCCGTGGTGAATTCTGTCATACGGCTGAGTCAATAATTTTTCTTGCCTACTTCAACATTTGACCCCCCACTCACCTCTCACATCTAAAATACTTCCTAGTGCCCAGATTTTATTGTTGACTCAATTTAAAAACTAAGCTCGGAATTTTAAGTGATATTTGAGTCGCCTGAAGCAATATATAAACAAACAATAATTTGTAACAACGGAAATATTTTTATGTCTGTTTGCTCTAGTTCACCCATTAAAGTTTTCGTCATATGTTTTGGGGTTTGTTTTTTTACTTTTTTATTTTTCTGGCATTCCTTGGTTAGTTGTTGGCTCTTTTAATTTTTAGGGTTTAATTATTTTGTTTGGTTTTGTTTTTGGTTTGTTTTTTTTTTTTTTTTTTTGGAGGGGGGGGGCATGGGATTGTCTGGATTTAGATTTTAGATTTTTACCTTGAAAAGTAATGACACGAAAAACCCATGTGTATTGTCATGGTTGGTGGACCAGAGGGATCCGGAAGTACCAATTCCAGGGTTCGGTTGATGCGTCAGATTAAAAAATATTCTAAACTTACAGATATCTAAATTTGTTGAATATCTGTTACACAAGAAAAAAGAGGAGTTACCGGCTCAGTTATGTGGCAGAAGTCACCATGGAGCTATACAATACATGAATATAAATAATATAATAGAACATTTAACACATTACAAAAATATTTGATTGTAGTGCAATTACGATACCGACTTAGGACGGTCATTTAATTTGACAAAAGCCAAACAAATGGTGTGGTTAACCGGTTTACAGGCCCACCTTCCCACTCACCGTAACAGCAGAACAATCAGAAGACGTACATTTAAAAATTTATAAGTAATCCTCCATGTAAAGAACAAGGGTCAACAGGTATCGCATATTGAGAGGTCATAAAAATATAAACACGTAAGGTATTGTAAAACACATAATGGTATAAAAATATATGCGACATCAACATGATAAACCGTGCTCTGCCAGTCTGAAAGCGAGCTAAGACAAAACCTGCAAGCGACAAGAATTGTCCATATTGTGAATTACACGTCGTATTTGTAATGTAGGTTGTAGTGTTAAGGTCGCTTTACACTCATGATAACAGAATAAACGTCAGGCGGAGTGAACAAGAGATTTCGATGAAGTCTACATCGTTACCTTGATAGATTCGATTTGGTGTGTATTGATGTAAACTGAAGACAGTTTTGCGACAAATTGTTGAACGTCTGTTAACCAAAACCTACAAGAGGCAAGAATTGTTCATATTGTAAATTCCAGATCGTATTTGAAATGTACGCTGTAACTTTAAGGCCGTTCTACAGTCATATTAATAGATTAAACGCAAGTGGGAGTGAACATAAGATTTCGATGAAGTCGACATCGTTGCCCTGATAGATTCGATTTGGTCTGCATTGATGCAAAATGAAGACAGTAAATTGATTATGACAGTTTTACAATAAGATTTTCATTTTAGAGGTGCTAATTAAAGTTTCATCATACGTGTAGTAAATACTTCAAGATTGTATTCGCCTTTTTCATATTTATGTCAATTTCAAATATAAATTATTGCTATATATCTGCAGTAAATGACAAAGTGTCTGTGATTAATATCGATTTATACAGTATGAAAAATTTATTCCATTTTCCGACAGAAAGTATGATATAATGCAGATATAAAGTGGTTTATATAAATTTAACAATCCTACTGTAATGGGACTACTATGGACCTTGGATCTCCGATGAAATACCTGTAGAAAATAAAGACAAACATATAAAGCACAAAGACACTACAGCTAACAAGGCACCCTATATTTCACTTATATTCGTTCCCCGTCTGGGACTCGAACCCACGACCTATGGTACCGAATCACCTAGCTGCCATGCATCCGACCCTCTAACCGACTGAGCTACAGGTATTTCTTCGGAGATCCAAGGTCCATAGTACTCCCAGGTGTTTCACTGATTCTATTTGTGCTTTATATGTTTATTTCTCTTTCAGTGATGTATTATCTCAGAGGATCCGCCTGCGTTTACGTCGGATAAATTCCTTCACTTTTCGCGGCCGTGTTGTCATGCATGCGATTAGCTAATGATTGGCTATTAAAGCTCCATTTTTGTGGAGCTCGGTTAGCTCAGTCGGTGAGAATGAGCAGTCACGCTACAACTACATAATATTTGTGGTGTTAAATAGTTAATGCAAAATTTGCAAAAGAGTGTATGTGATTATGTAAGGGTCATAAAACACCTTTATCATGGTTTCTGTTACATATATAATTTAAAATGACATTAGGTCGGAAGATACAGAAATATATTTACTTATCATAACTCTATGTGGGAGATTGTAGAGGAAATTAACATCTATAGTGATTATGTGTGAAGACAAATGTATGCATACCAACATGCTGATTTATCGTTAATTTTCATTAAACATTAATCAAAGTTCGTTGATATTACGGGACTTGTTTGTACAAAATTTATATAAATTTTAATCATTGAAATTATATGCATGAAAGTATATATGTCCACAGTTTTATCTTTCATTTAATGCTAGTTTTTACGAGAAATTAAACAATAAAACTGACCACTTTGCAACGTACCTGTCTCCCAGAGGAAGAATATAACATATCTTAATGTGGATCTATCGTCAAAAATTCTTTTAATAATTTCTAGACTATAGCCTCAAATACGACTAACATAATTCCTATTATTTGCTTTAGCTATGCAAATAAATTCCAGATGTCGATTTAAATGAGTTGAAACCAGGTGTCCGGGAGAATTAAGCGGCCCTGTTTGCATGCAACACCCTTAGCAAAAGTCCTGCAACAACTATTCAAGTTCAGGAAGTAAACACATATACACATACACAGACGCAAATTCAATTATCCCATTCAGGGTATGAAATGCTATTAACCTGAAATTCCGTTGTTGAAAATACATTTGAACAAATGTCTGTATGTACACATATAATGTTAAATCAAGTATAGTCAAAAAGTTCAAGATAGCTAGTTGGTATGATCGTTTAACATTCTTGAAAGCTGATTATTGCGAGGAATACATGTGACAAAATGTGAATACGAAAATAACTGACGGTGTGTCACTTTGGTAATGATGAAAGCAAACGTCAGTAGCCATTCATGGTTTTCAGGAATAAGCGTCTCTCATTTGGCAAAATTCCCCAGTCACTGAATGACAATCATACCAAACGGGAGATTTATAAATTGACAAAAACTCCAGTAAGCTAATAAAACTTGATAATAAATTAGGGCATAGTTTAACGTACCCGCTTGGTTAATTAGATTATAATATCAAGTATAAATAAAATGCAGAAACTGAAAAAAAAAACAAATAAAAGAGTTTGCTTATAAATAAATAGATAAAGTAATTAATTAATTAAAATAAGTTGTTCATATTATTCAAGTACGGTTCAGTTAAAAAAAATGTTTAATGTTTAAGAAAATGCTGAAAGCATATGCATACCGTTTATAAAGCGTTACATGCACAGCGATAGAAAAGCAGAAACTATACTTACTGAGACATGAACAAGATTAAGATTTTATCTCAGTATCGTCATTACGATAAACAGTTCTGAATGCTTAGGTATTAACATGTCTACAGGCCTTGCTTCTTCACAGATACATGTATACATTATATTATATGTTGTTTTAAATCATATATTTCGAAATTAGTATATTGTTTTGTCAAACTATTTGAAAACTCTTAATACAGTATGGTAATTGAAAATGATATACATAATATCAAATATAGACATCCAAGACAATTAAAAAAAAATTACCACACATGTAGTGACATAGTAAATGATATTGATTTCCATTTTAGTCATAAAATATGTCATACAAGATATATCTTAATTTTTAATCAGATAAATATTCTATGTAACGTAGATACAGATAAATATATACATGGAAATATAATTCGGATCAAAATGAAACCTACATTTTAGTAGTAGTACGTTTAAAAAAAAACCAAACAAACAAAAACTTTGAAACACTACTTTTAACCACTCTTAATATAAGATATTTATCTTGTTGCTCAATCAAAAAACATAATTTTTGTTTAACTTCTTAGAATGTTATTTTTTTTCACAAATAAATACTATTCTAACCAATCATATGATAAATGTAGTGACAACGAAGGACGAAAACGCTAAACAAATCATGCATGATAATAATATGACAAAAGTAGTTTTAGCTTTAAGCAAATTTATGCGTACTTGTTATAAAATGAGAAACCTCTTTTAAGATAAACCGTTTGTGATACATTGGCAAATAGAAGAGTTTATATAGTCATGGTATCACAAGTTTGTTTTCTAGGATTTTAATATATAATCGTTCATATCATTGTGCATGTGGATATTTATCATACCTCTGTAAATGTAATACGAGAATACATATACATATTATTTTCGATATCAGTCGTTCTCACGATTTTATACATTGGTAAGTATCTTACGAGTTATATAAGCCAAACATTATTACTATTTCTATTCCACGAGTCAGTGTTGTGGTCTATATTGTGTGTGTAGGTGTGTATGTGTGCGTATGTGTATGTATGTATGTGTGTGTGATGAAAGAACAATAACATTGAAGGAAAACAGGCACAAAACTTGAGATCATGGGAATAATGACACTTAAGTAACATTTTTAAAAAGACATTAGAATCATATATAGAATGTCACATATGTAAAAATATTCGAAATCGACAGTAAAACCTGCAATCATCATAAAAAGCGCTGCACTATGACAAACATAGTGGCGAGGATTGAATGACGAACCTAGTCTAAAACTTTTCAGACGAGATAGGTCCTAAACCTTATCCCCCGTAGACTGTTAACCGAAATTTGTACAGATCAGGGACCTAAGCTCGATTACAAACTGGCAAAGGAACATCTACTTCTGTTAATGTAATTTCATATTTTTTTATATTTAAATTTTTTTCCATTATAGTTTTCGCATTTCTTTTTCTGTGACCTCTCAATTTGAGCAACCTGTCCGTCTCTAGATATCAATGATTATCTATAAATTCTAAAATGCATGTTCTTCTCATGGAGTGCAGTATGTGGTTCATTAATCGATTAATCACATCGACTGAGTGACACTCGTCGCTTCAAGTGACCGTCGTAGGTTGAGACAACAACTGTAATATAATCAAATACTTTTTGTTGTGTTTTAATTAATAATTATTTTTTGTTTGTTTGTTTGTTTGTTCTGCAAGTCCGTGGCAACTTATTTTTATAACGTGAAGCCTCTTCTTTCTTCTTGAGCAGATATAAAACTATAATAGTTTACAATGCATGACTCTTAGGTACCTGAAAATATTTATTGACTTTTAACTTGATTTCGTTTATGCTCAATCAGAAAAAAATGTAAGCAGTACTGAATTTTGGATAAAGGTTTTAATCAAGATGAAAGAATTTATCATTTTTATACACTGCGCTGATATCATATTCTGTGTCTAGTTGAATAGTTTCTCTATTTTATAAATAAGTTGACTAGATAATCATTGTTTTATATACTGAACGAAAAGTGATTATGGTGTATAATATTTCAGATAATCGATATTCTCATCGATAATTTTACACTTAATCCTCGTTCATTCAAACAGCAATATAAAACACGGTCCAAGTCTATAAATAGGAAAGAGCTAATTTACAAAGTACATGTTTTTGTACCTGCTGACAAAGCCGCCTATTAATATTATCATTGAACTCTACTGGTATGTATGTTGAGACCCTACTATTGAAAATAAAAACAAGATCCTTCCCGACCATCTTATAGTTATGTACGACTTCAATCTAAGCATTTGATTTGAACTTAAATTTGATCTCATATCCATGTGTTGGCTTCCTAAATTACACAAAAGTCCATATAAATCACGTTTAATATCAAGTTCAAGTCAATGTTCTACAACTGTACTTTCTAAACATATAACTTCCGTTTTACTGCAGTCAACGACCATGTTATTAAATGTAAAATTATATTAACAAACGTAGTTACTTTTGGTCAATATAATCTTCTTGCGAAGTCATTGAAAAACTTCGTTTGAAAATTTTTGAAGCTAATCAAGTCTCTACATTTGATTTTTCTAAACATATTATTTCCGTTTTTACTGCAGTCAACGACCATGTTATCAAATATGGAATTATGTTTCACAAAAGTAACGTCAATTACTTTTGGTCAATCGGAACTTCTTGCGAAGTCATTGAAAAATTTCTCTTGAAAAATTCTGAAGCTAATCAAGTCTCTACATTTAATTTTTCGACACTATATACCTCTTTACCTCATGCCTTAATCAAAGCCAAGTGGTCCTCTCTCATACTCGCATGTTTCAACAGAGAATCCAGATCATACCTCTCTACTTCAAATACATTTGGATTTTCCTCAAACAAATAATGTGAAAATTATAAACAAATGTATGGGACTTGTACTGAGCCATGTAATGCAATCACAATTTTTATAGATATTATTTGTATGCAATTTAATGGCAAGTTTTTTTCCAAAGGTTTTATGGGGTCCTACGGGCACTTACTACCCTTTCATTTACTTAATTATTATTCTCCCGCCTTTAGAAGGGGCATATTATGTTATTCCGTCCTCCGGCGTCCAGCATCCGGGATAAGGTTGTCCAGGCTATTACTTCTTTCTCTGTATACGGATTTCAATAATATTTCACAGAATTGTTGTTTAGGATCCAAGGGTGTGTCATGACCTTAACACAAGGCCATGGGCTAAAGGTCAAGGTTGCAACATGCAAAGTGATTAAAACATTATCCGGGCCATAACTTCTTCCCCCGTGCATGGATTTCAAAAATATTTCCCAGAATTGTTACTTAGGACCCAAGATCGTGGCATGGCCTGATTCAAGGTCATAGGTCAAAGGTCAAGGTCACAACATGCAAAGTGAATAAAACCTTGTCCGGGCCTTATCTTCTTCCCTTGTGCATGGATTTTTATAATATTTCACAGAATTGTTGTTTAGGATCCAAGAGTTGTTGAAAAGTTACAATTTTAAATATATATCTGCTCACTGACAGACCAGCAGAGCACGGTTGACTACTCTCGCAAGGATATATTGAGGAACGTTTGAAAATGTCACTGAGGAGGTTCTATGGTCGATATAGGGATCTAGTGCAATTTCAAATTCCTCTTACAAGAATGTAAACCGATATTTTGGGATCGGACCATACAAACTAACAATCTTAACTTTTCCACTATACTTGATTTGACAAAATACGTATATATACAGACATTTGTTCACGTGCATTTCCGACATTGGAATTCCAGTCAAACAACATTTCATGCCTTAAATAGGAAAATTTGAGTATGTGTTCTTGTCTCCTTCATGTGTTCATACGTATTTATGTATTTACTTCCTCGACTTGAAAAGTTGTTGCAGGACTTTTGCGACGAGTGTTTCAAGCAACCAGGGGATGCTTACTCCTCCCGGGCACCTGGTCTCACCTTGATTTTAATGGGACAAATTGTCATGGAGGACACTTATCTGGCAGTAATATTCTATGAATGTCTGGTACAAGAATTAACAAAGTGGCGGGTATGTTGTCCAATATGAAAAGGTGCCAAGTGTCCCCCAAATCGTCCTACGAGACATCTCGAAATTGACTTACATCGTTAATGAAGACACCAATCATGATACCAAATACCGACAGTTTCATTTATATGAAACTTTCCAAGTTGAAGTTGCGTATTTCTAAGTGCGGAGACATAAAATGTAAACATGTTGTATCCGTCTGACTGAAAACAAGTAATCTTACGAAACGTTCTTATTCTACCCATAGTCTCGATAACCTTTCCTGTAAGTCATCTAATTTAGTTTATGGTATTGAGTGCACATTGTGTGGAATGATATATGTCAGCGAAACCAAAGGCCAACTCCCTAGTAGAATGTCTGGTCATAGATTTAATATAAACAATGGCGGAAAACAATTTCTTTATCGCCATTTTAATCAACCAGATCATTCCATTATACCATCTTACCAAGAACCCAAATCTTAGCTCTCACTTTAGAAGGATAAGGGAGGATTACTGGATCCGACAATTAGGAACAACTGCATTATGATTGTAATGACCATATTGATAGTAAAGGAAATTTTACAACTCTTGGATGTCGGTCAGTAAGTGTCATGCGTTTGTTTGATAATACGCGAAGAAGACGTCGAAGTCATGGTAAACGAAATGTCATAGACCTGACATTGAAAACATCTCCTCCCATGGCCTTCTACCATTTATCAATCAAATTTTAGGTCCTCATGATATTCGTACTAAGCTTTATTCGCTACATTTACAAAAGATACATGAGTTGTACGAATCCACGCGAAACTTACATTTCACCGAATCTGGAGTGTCGACTCAAGGTATTGTCCTGGACATCTCCAGTAATAGACTATTTCAAACCGTCCATTCAGACAAGCCTGTAGATGTTTATGAGAAGCGCCCCTTTCTTAAAGTATATTTTTGCAAATAAGGGAATTGACGTACTTAATTTAAGTAACATTTTAAATTGTAAATCTGTTAAAGAAAATAATCCTTCATACTTCAAAATGAGGGAGTCGCCTTGTATTTCCTATAAATATACATCAACAGTTGCTTCCAAAATCTTTAACTATAAACATAATTTGTAATGTGTAGATCTGAAAGACTTTCATAACCCTATATAGTGTTCATGTTCCTCTTATGAGTTTAGATATAATCTATGGGGTAATATTGTGACAGGAGATCTCCATATTGTTCGCAAGGAAAATTTAGAGATCATTTAAGTAAAGGCCCAAAATATAGAGAGCCACAGTCATTTACATGGCGTCAAAATTTGATATTATTATGAACTCATGTGAAGAGTATGCCAGACGTTTGGCTAAGAGAGAGAAGTTTGAATTGGATACTCTTTCGGAATGGCTGAAGTCGATCAGAAGTCTGCTTAAGAAAGGAATTCCTTCAAGAACAAATACTATTCTATATTTCGTGACTCCAGTGTCGCTAGAGAACTTTCTCGACTTCATGAAATCACGAAATTTCATTATTGTTTCTGCTGACAAGGCAGCTAACAATCACACATTCGTATGTAAGGCATATTATATTAAATGTCTTATGGAAGAGCTTGGTCTTCATTAAACGCCTGGTACTCCAACTTACAGAGTTACAAATTTGTCTCCTTCAATGTTATTGTACAATCACAAGTCAGTTCTCAGTTCATTCGGTATCCCTTCAAATGAATATGATCTCGAGCTACCATACCTTTTTTTGATTTCAAAGAGAAAACTCCATATAAACATCGATTAATAGATCAAACATTGTCTTCTGAAATACTGCTCTACTGCTTACTCGAGAAGCGGAATCAATCACATGTGGATCCTTTTCAATAATGTCAATAGTATCAAATTTTTGGCCTTTTCGACTTTTTATACAGCCATTCCTCATTAAAATCTTAAGAATAGAATAACATCAATTATTCAATACGCGTTCTTTAACACACGAAAAAAGAAAAAGAATTCGCAGGTATAAGTACCTTGTTTTAGGCTACAACGACACACATTTTGTAAAGGTACAGTCTGATTCCAGCAGCAAGTGTACAGAAAAAGAGATCATCCAAATGTTAGAATTTCTAAGGTATTTTCATTTGTGATATTTGGTAATGAAGTGCTCCAATAGACTGTTGGCATTTCGATGGGTACTAATAGCGCGCCTCTTCTGGCCGACATATATTTTTACTTTTTTTACTTGCGAAGCAGAATTCATACGGTCTCTGCTCTCCAAAACAATAAACAATTAGCATCTCGGTTCAACTTTACATACAAATACATCGATGACGTTTTGTCAATTAACAACCCTGTATTTAAGATCACCTTAATATCATATATCCAAAGGAACTCGAGATAAAAGATACAACTTAGACCGCATCTTCTGCTTCATATCACGATATACTCCTATCAAATAGTGACGATGGTTCATTGATAACCCCTCTCTGTGATATATGTGACGATTTCAATTTCATTATTACCAACTTCCCTTTTCTGAGTGGCTACATACCTTCCTCTCCCGCATATGGCGTCTTCATTTCACAATTTATACGCACGAAACCACTCTCACAAGGATATATTGAGGAACGTTTGAAATTATCATTGAGAAAATTCTACAAACCATCTTAACTTTTTGACTATACTTGATTCGACATAATACGTATCTATACAGACATTTGTTCACCAGCATTTCCGACGTCGGAATTTCAGTTATACAACATTTCATGCCTTGAATAGGAAAATTTGACTTCATGTTCTTGTCTCGTTCATGTGTTCATACGTGTATATTTATGTTTTTCTCCCTCGACTTGAAAAGTTTTTGAAGGACTTTTGCGACAGGTGTTGCACCTGGTCTCTCCTCGATTTTATTGGGGTTCGCATTTGTCTGAATATGACACTATTCACGATATCGCCCTTTTATTCCATGGACTATGAGATATGTTTTACCCTTCGGTACTTCGTTTTAACTTGATAGTGTTGTTTTTGCGGTAAGTAGGAAGTGTATCCCCGTAAACCGGTTAACAACACGAATTCAGTGACGTTTGTTATTTTAGTTGACTGTCTAAAGTCGGCATCATAACTACACAATCAGTTATTTTTGTAATGTCGTGTCTGTTTTTATTTGACCATAATTATGTTTATGCGTATGCCATTGGTTATATCCTTTATGTCTCATCCATTTTGGTCAGTCATGACCGTCTTCTGTCATCTCTATGATATAATAGTGAATACTGTCTATTAGTACATAACATCATAATACGAATTCTACTTTCCCTATTATACAAGTTTTGAAGGTTATAAATGTTATGATTTAACTTAGACGGATAATTGTAGATAATATATTACCACGGCATAGTGCATATGTATGCTTTTGACATGAACCTAAATTAAGTAATATTCTAAACAAAAATATACTGAAAATTAAAAACATGATCAGTTTTATTCTTTTATCTGAAGTATGACACTTATTCTGTTACATACATACATGTAAAGATGATGGATAAATCCAAACCATAAGTCCGAAAATCATGAATCCAATGGACTTACAAAATCAGTGAAAATGAAAACTCAATAGAAAACAACAACGAATATTGTCTACTTGAAGAGCATATGTGAACCCCCTTGATGGAGTGAGATCAGGTGCCCGGGGAGAGTGAGCATTTCCTGCTTGCTAGCAACACCCGTCATATATACCCATTAGAAAGAGTCAAATCGTGTAAATTCTATATATATTTATATATGGAGAAGTCAAAGCAGGTAACCTTCTAGTATAGAAGGTGTCAAATCTGTGTAAAATGATCGGAATCGGTCTCAGTCCAGAATATCATTTAAAGGTCTGGATAACGAGATATCCTATTGTGTAATAAGAGTCTCGTAACCATCATACAACTTTCTCAGTGACGTTGTTAGTCTAGCACATATATAACCCTGGTTAAGTAGCTTGTCTGGAAGTCGCATAACCCTCAGAACGAAGTTATAGTAATTTGAACATGCGCTGGAATAACGTATTAACTGGGATATTTTATACGCCGTATGCGAGCAATGATTTATCATACATTGTGAATATTAAGAAGCATTTGATAAATGAATTAATATCACTTAAGTACGTAAGTTGCAAATTATCTGTGTAATGGTGACATTAATGAACTGTGTCATGATATAGATATTCCAGGGTGTAAAATTTTTGTGGAACATGCCCTGGGTATAATGGGAAATTGCAATGAAATCGTGTTCAGTCCATTATGAAAATTGATAGAGAGAAATAGATATATACATACATTTAGAAACAATATCAATTATTGATTTAAAATAATTCGATAGTTAGTTTCTTTATTAATTAATTTTGTTCTGCCAATAAAAACAAAGAAAGAGTGCTATTATTTTCTTTCTGGGTTCAGGGCATGGCCTGCTATTGACTCCGTGGTACGTTGTAGGAAGTTTCACTGTGGCGTGGCAATATTCAAAAGGCATTGTTATTTAAAATAAATAGAAGGATATTACAAAAGCAACAAGAATTTTATTCACTGAAATAAGCTGTATGGAGGATTATTTCATAGTGTTCAGTGATAGTACTATGTTTGTGGTTTTCCGGAGATTGGCTCCTGCACCTGTTAAAATTACCATGTGAGTGATGATTATCATTTGAGTGACGATTATCATTTCCATCGATCATACCAAGTCATTACCATAACTGTATCACAAGAGATATTTTGTGTTGTTTTTGTGGGCTTTTTTCATTTATTTGTTTATTTATTTATTTATTTATTCATTTATTTATTGAAGTTCCGTGGCGATTTTATATCTTACATCTGAGTCAGACGTGTTCTTTCCTTTACATATATATATTGTCTTCTCATTTATATATTTATACAGTGTCTCCTCATCTATATATTGTCTTCTCGTTTATATATTTATATATTGTCTTCTCATTTATATATTTATATATTGTCTTCTCATTTATATATTTATATATTGTCTTCTCATTTATATATTTATATATTGTCTTCTCATTTATATATTTGTATATTGTCTTCTAATCTATATATTTATATATTGTCTTCCTTCTCATTTATATATTTGTATATTATCTTTTCATTTATATATTTATATATTGTCTTCTCATTTATATATTTATATAGTCTTCTCATTTATATGTTTTTGAGTATCTAACCAACGTGAGATCACAAGGTTTTTGACAATAAGTATTCTCTGTACATAGGCATGTATATATTTGTTTGAATATTGTTTTAGTCACTCCAATCCAATTCTCTTTGATAAAAAATGAAATAAGAAACTTGCCAAAATTGTTTGCTTATGATTTTATAATATCGGTTCTTTGCTTTTTGACCAGAATGCACTTAAGCATCGTAGATGTGATAATCTGGGGAGGGCTTGGATTTTTCATCACAAGATTATTTGTTTCCTCCACCTTTGGGCATGGGAATGTTTTAAGGAGAGCCAGAGCAAGAAAAGTTTTCACCAATAAATGATTGTTGTCTGATAAGTTCACGCCTGACAGGAGCTGTCTGATATATTTGATAATTGGATGTTGACGCAGTAATATCAGCGGGTAATATTTTAAGTAAAATACATGTATATGCCTCAAACAGTTCATTATGAAAAATATCAGACGGCGTTACGGACCTCGGACAGTAGAATTTTCATAATGAACGAAAGGGGCGTAGAGGGCGAGATGGAGGGATAGACAAGGAAGGGGAAAGGAGGAATGGGTACAAAGTTGTAGAGGAGTGAGGGGAAGGGCTATTCCCTGCCCGCCCCTAATGAACAGTTCTTGGCATATATCTAGTGCAAACATTACAATACATCACAGCGAAGCTCGCCAGGAACAATTAAGTATTAACATCTAATTTATTCCAAAGTATGAGTTTAGATAACCGTATTGGAGGCAGATTTTCATTCACTGTGTCATTGAGCAAAATTTGTTTTTTAGTCAGACTCAGGGAAAGAATTTTTATTTTTTTCGGAAAACTTCGACGCTCTTCCCCCTTCTAAAATCAATTGGACAGTGCCCTAATCGTTACACTCCCAATCCCCCGTTTACGGATAAAATGATTTTAATTCAAAGTACTCTCGTGTCTCGAAATGTTGATGACAATATAGTCTTTATAAATGTACCGGCTATATATATGTGGCACTTATTGTACTTTTTATAAAATTATATTTTAACAAAAATCCCTATACTTAAAAAAGCTAAAGGGCTATTATATTCTTTCCTCTTACTTCCCCCAGCCCCTTAAACTTGCAGTCACAGTGACAGACAATCGCTTTTGACTAACAATGTACAATAATTTCAGGTTTTCTGTTTCTGAATAAAATATGTATATAACTTAGATGAATGCAAAAAGATAAGGAAATGCTTTATGAAGAGTCCTTTCACATAACTTCATATTAATTTATTCACTGCTTTCATACAGTTGACCTTCCATCTTCTTTTAAAATGTGTTTTTCAGATGATGTTGTTATAGTGTATGAACAAATATGTCATTTTTTCGGAAGGTTGTTGGACCTCAGATAAGCTCATCACAATAAGAATTCAACCAATGTAGAAGGATAAACGGATTGTTATATTGTATTGTTTTATACCATTAACATAATGTTGTCAAGTAAACCAAAAGATAGATAGCTGGATGTCCTGGATTGTTCTGTGGGAAGACAACGTAGAATCCATGGAGTCCTTAATAAGCTAATAAACATAAATCCATTCCATTTCAGATTAAGATTTCCCACTGGCATTGTTTCCTGTCAATACGGAGTTGAAGTTATCATGCACTATACGTTGACGTCATATCACTATTTCTATTAATGGCAAGGTGAGATTGAGTCACCATATTCATGAGAACAGACACGGAACATTTAAATGATTGTGTAAGTATGAAACATTACCAAATGCTTTAACATATTATCAAATATTTATAGAGTAAGAGAAGGTATATGTATTGTTATCAGTACTGAGAACTGGTTGTCATTAAATGGTATTGCCAATATAATGTTTTATATATGTACATGTTGTATTCAAGATCTCAGAATACCAGTTAAACTGTGAATTTCTAATTTGTGTGATTGTGCTGCTTTTGTTTTGAGTCGTTAACCACAATAAATAAGTAATGATTGTCAATTCAATTGACCACTCTAGGTCGTCACCGCCACTGCATTACAGCTGAATAGTTTTGTGATTTCTCTTTATGTTCTTGGTTTTTGTTTTGCACATCCGTGGCGACGTTTTCATACAATTACGACAGATGTCTTTTCCCCTTTCCTATTTTTGGATCTAAGGAAACACCCAGTGGATATGCAATGAAAAATCTCTATTTGACAATTTTCTATGGCACTTTTTATTCTTATAAATAGATTTTTTATAGTTTTGCTTAGAATAAGTGTGACACGTAAATGGTAATTGTTATGCTTGTAGAGAACTACAACCTTATTATGGGTGATAACAATACTACCGTTAATGATGGAGACGGTGATGTATATGATTACGACTCTTTTATATACCGCACGGAGTGTACTGGCGATCACTGCTGGCAAAGATACATCACAGAACACAACGCTATCTACTCATACGGTCAGCCCGCCCTGTGTTTTACATCTTTGGCGATTCTGATTCTGGGGCTTTATGTTTTTTTGCATGCTAAGCGTCTCGTACCAGCCACTTTGATTATCCTGAGCACTATGGTTCTTTACGCATTAGAGGAATTGTTGCTGACTTTTGAACAGTTTTATTTTATTAAAAGCGAGTCGTATTTCACATCGGAATTTACACCAGTATACAGTCACCTGAACTACCCAGAGTGCAATACACATTTCTATATTTCTAACGCATCCTCTGCTTTAGAGATGATGCAGTCTGCATTCATAATTGTGTTATCAATTCAAAGATGTTTGATAGTATGGAAGCCGTTGAAGTTTAGTCACTCTATAAAAAAGAGTAATACGTTGTTCACTATTGGTATATGTGTCCTGGTGTGCGTTGCTACATTCACACCTGTACTGTTTGACTTTACTGGATCTACAGTCGACTATGATTATTACATTTATTTCGAAAACCTAACAGATTATGAGTTGATTGATGGACAAGCCTGCATGGAGTACATGGATAACTCGTTCTACGAGACCTACTTTACGTATCAACCCATCATTATTACAATCGTCCCAACAATTATCTTGATTGGTTCATCACTGTTCATTATATACAATGTTCGAAAACAAAAGTACAATATTACCGAGTGCAGGAAATTCCAGAATAAACGACAGATACAACTTAGAAGACTTACCATCAACGTTGTAATCGTATCGGTTTGTTTTCTTGCCATAAATGTAATGGGATTCACAATCCAGATTATATTAAGTAAAGGGGATGTTAATGATATGATGTCGAATGAAATGTTCTTTGCACAAACCCTTATTAACACAATTATTAACATAATAAAGCAAATATCACTTATTGTGTATGTACAGTCACAAAAAAGTTCGAGAAAGAGATTACGTTATCTATGTTTACATTGCTGTCGTCGTGAATTGTCCAGAGAAATCCCTTCGATCACAAAAACTACTTTTTCAACAAAAGATTTGTGATGTTAAGTATTAACTGGACAATTTGACAGAACCTTTCAATTTACAGGCAAGAGTCGGTGTTATATGTGTACTTTAAATAATTAGAAACTCTTACAGTACTAGGAAACAGACGTATGCAACATTGTCAGGATTTTCAATCATAATAGTACAATATGAATATTTTCAACATGATGACCTTTAAGCTTGGATTTAATTTCTCATGCGCTTCATTTTAAATGTTTTCTATAAAATAAATGGCGCTTAAAGTTTGGAAAATTTTCTTATTCATTAAATAGTACTATGTTATTCTATGGAATCTCACTGAGCGATAATTCGAATTTATAGAATTCTAGGCAATGTATACCAGTTCCCTGGAATACTTTGCTTCAATAATACAAATGTGAAATAGCATGTCATCAAAGAAGTGACACAACGTTGCTACTTTGATTGCAAAAGGGAGCATTATTTAACAGCAGAACAAAGAGGGTCGTGTGAACTGATGAAACATGAATACGGATATTATTGTTGATTCTTTGAAAACTGATTATTTTACCTTCACTACCATATCTCTTGCATTCAAGTGTACACAGCTGCAATAACGTAACAATTACCTATACAAGTACATACCATATACACATATTTACAATAATGTGAAGAATTCAGTGCCTTAGCAAAAATGGCAACTGACATAATTTTGCAGTTACTATTAAACTGTTTGTTCAAAGTGATTTATTCTATCGATCAAAATTTTCTATGATTCCAAAATTTCATTTATATTTAGTGTAGATAGAACATAATTACAATTTATTGTATTTATATTTAACCACCAATAGAGTTTTACATACAGTTCTAAATTATAAACTTTCAACATTGAAATATCGTTTTCTGTTTAGATATTGAATGTTTACCTGCAAGGCAAAAGAAACATAATTAAAATATGAAAATTATTAATAAATTATTATGTTATTAGGGCAGCATATAAAGATCTTAATATCATAATGTTGTCTCGACACTACCCTTATCTGTATATTGATAAAGATTTCTTTCCATCACGATAATCACCATGGTAGGTGAGACTGAAGAAAATCTCTATGTTCTTTAATACTTTGAATGACAATGCAACATTGTAGTCTACTTTTGGCTTCAGGCATGCACATTAGGACACACAGTTCCTTATTGGTATTATTACTTTAAGCAACGCCCTATTTTTCTATCAATGTTTATGATATACTTATTGAGTTTATTAAATAGTAAATTTTGTGTGTGTGTGTGTGTGTGTGTGTGTGTGTGTTCTCATAGTTATTAGGGGTCCAACTTTGGAAATGATATACAAATTATGGTAAATATTTCTAAAGATTATCTTTTATATATGTATACTAAATGTAAAGGAAGTATAACGCTCAACTTATGAGCACATTTCTGTAAGGTGGCGGGTTACTACGCTACCTATGGATACGCTACCTATAGATCGTCGTTACTTAAGGAACGCAACCCCTGGATCCACCCAGCGATCTACCGAAAGCTGTGTACCTGTAGTGGACAGTGTGATTGAATGACTATTATTTAATTTTGATGTGAACTCTTAACCATCTCATTGTCAATAGCCTCTATTATGATAGACTGTAGTAAACTTTTACTAGTTGTCGATAATATTCTTGATATATAAACATTTGTTGCACCAGGTGGCTTCGTGGAGTATGACAATGATAATAGTAAAATTGACGTATGGCGATTTTGGGTATAAACGTACATCGGGAAATCGAATTATTTCAGTTGGTTGGTTGATTGGTGTTCGAATTGTTTCAGACTTAGACGTAAACTTAATTTCGATCATCGTAGATGCCAAGTCTTCCCCTTCATAGCACACGAAGCCACCACTGCCTTGCTGTCTTGAGGGTTTAAATTAAAGATAAAAACGTTTCACCGACTTGTCTATTTCGTCGCTAGTCCTGCAATGCAAGACTCCGTTTCTCTTATTTACTTGCTGTTCGGAACGGAGTCTTGCCCGTAGTGCTTGCCATTACATGTAGTTCTTTCCTCAGCGATTTAGTGAGGAAGAAACGTGGGGTGTATGCAAATAAAAAGAGGTTGCCAGCTGAAATGCAACAAGAATTACATAGAGCAAACATTAAACTAACTGCCACTTACCTTGAAATATCGAAAAATAATCCAAAATGTACAATAATTGTATGTTTTTCAAGAAATCTTATTCTAAATTATAATAAAGTTACATCTAACCCTGATGTTTCAGACTCTATTCCTTCATCGTGTTCTTGTGAAAAATCCAAATATGTTTATAAACCGGCAGGTCATGTTATTACTGGTGACCTAAACTGTATTTCGGACAAGAAATTGCGCACCCTTTTTGGAAAAGGACCTTAATATAGGTTACCGTCCAGGATAGAATTCAATAAATGCCGTGACGTTATAGAAGATGCTTTAACTACATATTGTAAACGTTGGTGTAAAAAAGAACAGGTAAAGGTTCATGCTCTTAATGATTGGAAATACGAGATTTTAAGAATTGTCGATACCCGTATTAAAAACTTTACGGAAAATCCGCATTTATTTCAACAGCCTAATACATTGACGGCAAATTCTATTAAAAAGAAGATAGCTGACTTACATGCTAAATATGTCTTTGTTCCTGCTGATAAAGCAGGTAATAATATAATAGTTGTTTGAAAACTATATTATACTGAAGTACTTAAAAACGAATTAAACTCCACTCATACATATGTAGAAAGCCCTACCTCAAAAGACAGCACCTTGCACGATCACCTCATGAGCATGTCCGACTTCAAAATTAAAACTGATAAATCTGATCTACCAACAATATATTGGCTCCCAAAACTATATAAAAGTCCATATAAATCACGTTTCATATCTAATTCTAGCCACTGCTCTACTATGGTACTGTCGAAGCATATTACGTCTGCTCTAACTGCTATAAAAGATCATATTATCAAATATTGTGATGTCGCATTTCATAATAGTAACATCAATTACTTTTGGTCGATTAAAAATTCTCATGAAGTTATAGACAAACTTCTTTCGCTAAATTTCAAAGCGACTCAAATTTCTACATTTGATTTTTGTACACTTAATACATCTCTGCCTCATGATTTGATTAAAAGCAAGTTGCTGTCTCTTATACAATGGTGTTTTCACAAAGAATCTAAAACGTATATATGTACTCCCAATAACTCCGGATTCTTTTCCAACAAACAATATACTTCATATAAATACTGGACTTGCAAGGAATTATGTAAAGCACTAGATTTTCTCATAAATAATATTTTTGTGCAATTTGATGGCAAGATATATCAACAAATAGTTGGGATTCCTATGGGTACTAACTGCGCGCCTCTGATAGCAGATTTATTTCTTTATTGTTATGAGAGGGATTTTATGGTTTCTCTTCAAAAATCAAAACGTTTTGACCTCATTGACAAATTCAATAATACTTGCAGATATCTGGATGACATTTTGGTTATCGACAACCCTGAATTCGAACAATTTATATCAGAAATTTATCCACCAGAGCTCACATTGAATAAAGCTAATACTTGAGATAAATCTGCACCTTTCTTAGATTTAAACATCAAAATTATCAACCACCTAATATATACTAATATTTATGATAAACGTGAGGATTTTGGATTTCCTATTGTAAATTACCCTTACTTGGATGGCGATGTCCCTCGACTCCCATCATATGGTATCTATATATCTCAATTAGTTCGATTTGTCAGAGGCTGCACCGATGTTTTGGACTTTCATAAACGAAATTTACAAATTACTACTAAACTTTTAACTCAGGGTTACAGATATCACAAGCTAAGAAAAACATTCGGCAAATTCTTCAGATCTTATTCAGAACTTCTATCTAAATTTGGAAATATTTCTTTTCAACAGTATGTATCCAATGGAATTTCCCATCCTTATTTTTAAGGTGATCTCGTATATAAACTAAGGAAAGTAAAAGGCTCCGATAACGTTATTTTATCATGTAATAACATAATCAAACGTCTTCTAAATAGACAATATGATATTGAGATCATCAAAAAGACTATAGGTCTTGTATTTGGCCCCTCTACAGCCTTATGCAGACTTTTACTTGAACGTTGCACGCTGACTAACAGGGCGGTGGGGACTATATGACGGGCCTTGTCCAAACATCTTTCAGAGGAGACATGGTCCTGAACCTCGTCCCCTCTGACTGTTAGTCGGGATTCCTACAGATCTAGGGTCTTAGCTCGCTTTCAGACTGGCAGAGCACGGTTTATCTTGTTGATGTCGCATATATTTTTATACCATTATGTATTTTACAATACCTTACGTGTTTATATTTTTATGACCTCTCAATATGCGATACCTGTTGACCCTTGTTCTTTACATGAAGGATTATTTATAAATTTTTAAATGTACGTCCTTTGATTGTTCTGCTGTTACGGTGAGTGGGAAGATGGGCCCGTAAACCGGTTAACCACACCATTTGTTTGGCTTTTGTCAAATTAAATGACCGTCCTAAGTCGGTATCGTAATTGCACTACAATCAAATATTTTTGTAATGTGATATATGTTCTAGCATATTATTTATATTCATGTATTGTATAGTTCTATGGTGACTTCTGCCACATAACTGAGCCAGTAACTCCTCTTTTTTCTTTTATGTTCACTTAATTTTGAGAAAAATCAAATATGGAAAAATCCCGAGAACACATTCGGAACTAAAATGAGCATATAATTTACAGATTAAATTTCACAAAATGAATAGATTGTAGATTTATCTGTATTACTTACTCATTGATTAATCTATTAATTATATCAAACAGTTAGCAAGTCATTTTATACTTAAGTTTTACTAATTAAATTTCTTTTTTGTCAGTTGCAACTTAAGCATATGTGAACGTACATATATTCGTTTTGCTAGAATTTTGAAAAAATTATACAAATTCAATTTTTCTATTCAAAACATTGTTTTAACAGACGATATAAAATATTTATCCTTGTATAAACCTGAATTAAAAGAATATGTGACATTCATAAGGGAAGGATTAAAATAACTAGACATCATTTAAACCAATTCCGAGCTTAAAAGTGCTGTGCAAGAATTTTCGTCTACAATACATTTGCTATAAAGAGTAAGGGCCCCACCGATATGACCTCGCGCTTGTCAGCGAGGTCATGTTTATAGGACTATTTCGTCGCATACACAACACCTTAAGAACCAACGCGAAGTACTACCCTACATTACGTAAAGAAGAAGAAGAAAAAAAATAAGAAGAAGATCTGGTTACATATATACTTTTTTTATTGATTTGTCGATTTACTTCTTAAGAAAATTTGCACCCACCCACCTCCACCCCCTTTTTGCTTCTATGTATAGTATACCTGGATCCGCATAGTGATCACTTTTAAGTATATATAACAGGGATATCTATTGTTTCGTTATCAGTATTTACTTTTAGGTACTTTGTACTAAATCTCTCTAGCTTCACAAGGTATGGGGCCTGGTTCAAGCGAACATCGCTAAAGCATGCAAGTTTATACAGTTTAATATGGACTCCATGACGTAATACTGCTTTACTGCTTGTACAGAGTGGTGATTGGAGGGTGTATAAAGACGTCACGAAAGCAATTTTGCATCCTGAGCAGGTAAAATTGTTAAAAGAAATACTAGCGTAGTAGCGTATGCGTTGCGTTTAATCGTCATTTGTAAATGAGACAAAGGGGCGGATCCATGTGTCGTAACATAGATATTTTGAAACTGTGCCTGTGGTGATGATCGGAAGTTGGAAGGGAAACAGGATGTGTAAAACTAATGTAGTTTGGTACCACTATTGACTGGGAAGCTGAACAATATGTGGGAGAATCAGAGGCGGTATCAAAACATTCTCAAGCTTTTTGACCTTCGTAACCGGTTTGACCACTTCTTTAAACTACTACGCCATAAGGTGACCCTTCTATTTTAAGAATAAGGGGAATACCGTTCCAGTAGTTTTATTTCCGCGAGAGGGCGCCTCGAAGGGGAACACGTCTTTATCAAATAAAAGGACACCTGAATCTTAGCCGACTTGGTCGAACCGATTCACAGGCCGTCGACGTATGATATTACCAATGAAAACAAGCATGGCGCCGTATATGCATAGTATAAAAACAGGCATGACATCATGTGTATTTATTATTGGTGAATATATATGTCAACGGCCTGTGGACCGGGCATCTGGTGAAATGCATTGTCTAATTAGTAATCTAAGCATGATTTTAGTAACCTAATGGTTTCCTAGAAAGGGAAGGGGTGCAGGCATGGTGTAAAATTGTGGCCGAACCCGGGAATCAAACCCTAAACCTTCTGCTTTTCAAAAAGAACGCTCCTTCCAGGCCTACACCGGTCTAGGTCATCTATGGTATCACGTCATACTAGTTGTTGAATGGCATGCTGACTATGTATAAAATTTTCATTTTTTTTTTAATTTGTAAAACAAAAGGTATTGTTGATTTAGATTACAAGTTTGTAACAGGCTTATAAATGAGAACTGAATGGCAGGAATTTCAGTCAGTCAGGATGTTTGATAAAATATTAATTTACCAAACAAACGCAATTTTTTTTTTCTTGTTTGTTTTGTTTGTTTTATAAGCGTATTCACCCCAATTTCCAAATTCTATATACTCAAATCTTCAAATTCCGGTAATACCATCCTGTCGTAAGTTTACATGTCGTAAAGATTCGCCAGTGACTATGATATTAGTTTCTGTATCAGGTTACCATGGGTTGGATTCTGCATACGGGTCTGGAGGTGACGATAGCCATATGTGGGGCCGTGTATATCATCTCTCATTGGAAGAAAGGAAAATGTAACAGTAAAGCAACCTTAGCTGGTAAAACTGCTATTGTTACCGGGGCGAATGGAGGTAAAATTAGAAATGCCAGTTTAATTTAATCAAGAAGTTTATTTGAAATAAAGTATTTAAGTCTGGGTCTGGTAAACGTTTTTGTTTATATCACTTTTAACCGTATTTAAAGATACATAATGTCTTATTTTATAAAAAATGAAACTGATAAGGAAAACGTGGGTTATGAAGCCCATTTGGACGCGATAGCTGCATTTAATACTGATGGGCAGTCAAAAGATACTGTACTAAACAAATTTACGATGTTACTTTAATCACAATAGTAGACGCTACAGGAGACCATATGTATCTTTAAGATTCCTCATTCGTTATATAGTATAATACTTTTATTAACTCTGATTTTTCTACAAAAGTATCAAAACAATCTGAGACATTCCAGCTCTTGCTAGGATACAATTTCGTTTGTGAATATACATATATATTTGTAATGTACACAGCTGTTAAGCATTTATATATTATCAAGAACAGTAACTTTCGGAAATAATTTTATTCAGTGAAAGAGGGTCATTACTCGATCAACAAACTTGTACTTACTCTGGCATTTCATTGGCTAATTCAGTTTCTCATATATAGGCATTGGTTTATATACGGCTATGGACTTTGCTGCTAGGAAAGGTCGCGTGATTTTAGCTTGCCGGAATATGGAAAAGGGTTCGCAAGCGAGGGATCAGATTATACAAACCACTCATAACGACAATGTCCATCTAAAATATGTCGACATGAGTTCCATGAAGTCGGTCCGACAATTTGCGTCGGACATCATTCAAGAAGAAGAGCGTGTCGACATACTTGTCAATAATGCTGGTATTTGTAGTATGTATCTATCATGTATTGAAAACTAACTAGTTGTTATGATTTACTTCACCATTTAATTTTTGAATGTTAATGGTTCATATAATGATAGTAAACATTTGTGATAGAAATTTATTAACAAGACGCTTTTTACACCATCTTCTTGCAACAAATCATTTTGCGTTGTCTTATTTATTCATTTACATGTATTTATGTTTCATTCCTGTTTTGCAGTAATATGTCTAAGAGGCTGGTTACCTCCAGCTCTCGTGTCAAAGTATGACGGAAAGACAAGAGACGTAAAACACTACTCGACCAACAAATCAATATGTATTTAATTATTCAATGTTGTATTTGATATAGCGGTAGAGAAAACTATTACTGAAGAAGGCATGGAATTAACGTGGGCAACGAACTATTTTGGACCATTCCTGCTAACCAGTTTACTTTTAGGTATGCAGGGTGTATTATGACTCAGAACACGATGTTATCGAGGGATCTGGTACAATTCCGTCCCATTGACATAGCAATTTAACAAGCAATGTATATATATTGTATATGTAATTTGATATAAATGAATGGACAGGCAGATTTGTATAAAAAAACCCGTTACAAAAGATTAAATTACTGATACTTATGAATTTATGATATACACAAGTACTTCGTAAACTTCGCGGGTCCGTCCTCTTAACTGGCAATTTAATAAGCAAAAATAAATATACAAGAAAACAAGAGCAATCCCTAGCGTGACAAAATGCGCCCGTCACTTAGTTTGAAAGGGAGGATTTTGAAAGTATGGAAACATTCCCCCCTATAATTGTTCTATCTCCAATAGTCCATTCTGTTTCTTGCCGACAAGGTTTTCTAACCAGGTAGTACTATGACCTTCACCTCTGAAAAATAATAAGCGTCTTTGTCTTGGCATGAAGAGTAAGTGTACCAAGTTTGACAATCCTAGCCCTAACGGTTTGGGCAGTATCCTGTCTACAAGGGTTTCCTATCAAGTAATACTACGACCTTGAACTTTGATCTCTGACCTTGTAAAACAATAGGCGTCTTTGTTTTGGCATGAAAAGTAAGTGTACCATGTTTGACAATCGTAGTCCCAACGGTTTGATCTGTATCATGCCTACCAGAGTTTCCTACTACGACCTTGACCTTTGACCTTGAAAAACAATAGGCGCTTTTGTCTTGTCATAAGGATTAAAGGTACAAAGTTGACAGTCTTAACCCCAACGGTTTGGTCTGTATCTTGCCTACAATGCTGTTCATACCAAGTAGAACTACGACCTTGACCTTTGACCTCCGACATTGAAAAACAATAGGCGTCTCTGTCTTGGCATGAGGAATAAGTGTACCAAGTCTGACAGTCCTAGTCCCAACGGTTTGATAGGCGTCTTTGTCTTGGCATAAGAGGTAAAGGTACCCTATCCCCAACGGTTTGATCTGTATCCTGTCTACAAAGGTTTCCTACCAAATAATACTACGACCTTAATCCTTGAACTCTGACCTTGAAAAACAATAGGCATCTTTTTCGTGGCATAAGGAGTAAAGGTATCAAGTTTAAGTGTCCTAGCTACAACGGTTTGGTATGTATCCTGCCTACAATGTCGTTCCTACCAAGTAATAATACGACCTTGAACTTTGATCTCTGATCTTTAAAAGAAATAGGCGTCTTAGTCTTGGCATGAGAACAAAGTGCATAAAGTGTGACAGTCTTAGCCCCAACGGTTTGGTCTGTATCCTGCCCATAAGGTCGTACAAACGGACAACGCCAAACCATAATACGTACCGTCAAAGACGGGCGTATAAAAACCGTTCCTGGTGTCCCACTCTAAGCTGTGAGGGATCCTGTGCATGCCAAAGTCTATAGTAAAGAGGGGTCTAATGTTATACTGTCTTATCCGAAGGAATGGTAGAGAGGAGGGTGATAATAAGAAAATACAAACTGACAGAACCTAACCCGGGTCGTCACAGAAACCCAGTGCGATATCCGTGAAATTACCAGTTTGTTTGAAATTGAGTTTTATATTGCAATAAATAGCTTTGTGCCAGATCAACCCTGTATTGAGATAATCATTATTTTATCTCGAGATCTCGGAGTGATTTTTTTTCACTGTAGAATTTTTCCTTTTACGATTTTAAATGATTTCGATAATTCATTTCAGATAAAATGAAGAGGACACCCAATAGCAGAGTCATTAATGTTACCTCTAATGCCAACTTCATTGGGAAGATTGATTTTGACAATCTGCACGCCGAGAAGTTTTTTGATGCTAAATCTTACCACAATTCCAAGCTAGCCTTGACCTTGTTTACGAAAGAGTTGTCAAGGAGAGTAACCGATACAGGTATAATAACTTAACAATGAAAAATACAGAAGATTTATTTTAATAGCATTAGTTTGCAGTATATCATTTTTATCCCTTCTATTTCGTCACTTACATTACCATTTTATCTTCTATATAACCCGTGACATTTTCAGTGTACGTGGAAAAAATTGTATAATTTTGGTTTATTTTCAATGAAATTTTGTAAGTTAATTATTATGTAAATAAATATTTCAGTCACTTCTAATCTATGTACATGGCCGTAGAAACCTGGGGGTGGGGAGGGCCCCCCTCCCCCCACTTTTTTATCTATTTTATTAAATTGTTTTCATTTAATTATTCTTAACATGCAATTGATTTGCAACCTTGTATTGCAGCAGTATTTATAAATTTGTTCTTTTCTCTCTGAACGTTAATACTACAAGTTATTTTCATCATGCAAAGATAAGAAAATGTCCGGGTTCTGGAAAACATTTTCTCATGCAAACATAGGCGCAATTTCCCCTTCATCTTAGTGCCTCCAAGTTGAAATGACAGGCCCTGAACACCCTTTTATATCCATCTTTGGGAGGTGGGAATGAGTTTATTGTTAACTGTCAGCATAGGCGGATATTGAGGGGGATTGCAATCCCACTTTGGTTGGAGGAAAATTTTACCCAAAAAAGGTTATTTTCTGCCATTTTCAAGGCTGCAATACCCTCCTTCCCGACTGAATAATGGAAAATAGTAGTCTTGACAGGCTGCAAACCTTTCAAATATTTCTAGACCCGCCTATGGTCAGTGTCAAGCTCTATGCGATTCAAGCAAGATTTCTTAGCACAAAAAGTGGCTTAAACATTGGTATCATATTCATATTGCATATTTTGTTTTGAGTTTGAACCCGCCCCCACTTTTGAATTGCTTCCTACGGGCCTGATGTCATTTTGTTTATCATTTATTTATGTGTTATTTTTAGGCATATTAATTTTTATAGTAAAAGATTGAATAGCATTAAAAAGAAAGGTCCCATGTATGTACCTGTAAATATCTTTCTCCTTTTATTAAGGTGTTCGAGTTAGTTGTGCTCACCCAGGATTTGTTTTAACTGATGTATTCAGCCTAATGCCGTGGTATGTCAGAGGATTCGTCAAGACTGCAGGTCGCTTGTTTGCAAAGGTTAATATGGTACAAAATTAAGAATTTGAAATATTTCGCATATGCTTATATTGGGTAAGAATCTGCCATCGGTGAATCAACCTGACGAAGAAGGTAACACATTTAAGAAAACTATGATTCAGTGATGCTCAAGGTCGAAAATGTGGAAATCCAAAGGGTAAATATCTGAAGAACAAATCAGATACCAAATTGACCCAAAGTGAATTTTAAACTTATGAAAATACAATACTCACTGCTTCGGCTGGGTCAGTTGTTGATGTCTGATGAAATAACCGTATTGCATTCAGACAGATGCCGTCACCCTATAATGAAGTAACATTGATGTTAGATAACCTAGGATCAAACATGAAAAACAAAACATCAAATATCATTATAAAATGTTTAATATTTTAGATTACTGCTTCTGGTGATATTGTCATTACGCTTTTGATAAGCTGACATTTTAATTCCGCATTACATAGTATATGTAATTATGTTTCCTGTCTATATAGACCCCACGGGAAGGAGCAGAGACGACGATTCATTGTGCACTCAGCGAGGACATTGAGGGTGATCCTCCCGGAGCGTACTATGCCGACTGTAAAGTGTACGATCATTCGTTCTTTGTCAATAAACTAGTGTATGACGAGGGACTGGCCAAGAAATTGTGGGATGTCAGCGAGAAAGTTGTCGGACTTAAGAGCAGTTGATCCAGACATTATAAATGTGCAATATTGACTGATATGTTAAAGAAGGAATGCGTTAAGAAAATCGTGCAATCAGACTTAATTTAAATAATATTTTTATTCTACATTAGAAAAAAATATCCCGTTGAATATATTTTTCAGAAATATTACTTTGGAATTCCGTTGAGTCGATTGGTATACTTATATTCTATTATTAAAATTGTCAAAGATGATTGATATGCTGTTTATATTAGAGTAGTCAAACAATGGACTGCGGCTGTCCATAACATGTAATGCACTGAGTTTTATTTCTGTTGATTGACAGATGTACACTTGCTCGTGGTCACAATACGGTAGTTTACATCACGAAATCATCATTTAGCAACAGGTCTATTTTCAAAGTCATTATCATAATCACCTTCATCTAATTACACACTATTGTAAAACATTTATATATTTGCGCAATTTCCATAGTAGCGATGTGCGTGTGTAGAGACATGCAAGTTCCTTTTTCATATTCATCTTTATGGAATGCTGAGGTGAAATATGTACTCAAATACATGTATATTTCCTGACTGACTGTCTTTTTTGTATTTTTTTTTTGTACATAATGGAATGAAGGTATTTTCTCAATGTTGAATTAATGCATGACATCATTTACTGAAATTTGTTGTTCTTTTTTAAATAGCATATATTTATGTAAAATTTGAGACTTCCATTACATATTGAAAAGTGAAATATCCGTGAGGGAAAAAATGTGAAAATTGAAGATAATGAGAGTGCAGTTGTGATACTGTTACTTACATACATGTATGTACATGTATACAAGTATACTTACTGAATGTTTGTATCAATACAGGTTTTAAAAGTTTAGAAGAGATATATGTATAGTGGAAAATAATATTTTTGTAACCCAGCGGAGATATTTTTCACACCGCAAAGAAATAAATATAGAGTGTTATTTTAATTTTATGGTAAAAATAGTGCACTTTTATGTATGAAGTGTAAATATCTTAAAGTACTATCAACATTAATAACAAAGTTGTTAGAGTGTACCGAAAGAACTCCGATCTTTTACAATTTAATAATTGCCCCCCCCCCCCTCCTGTATTCAGAAATATCAAGAAAGAAACCTTTTTAGATAGCAAAATGACTGTTAGTGTTGTCTCTCTCAAGATAAATTAGTACACCGACAATCGAATAAAGGAATATGTTGTACGTGAAAAAAAACACCCTCAAATCATATTTCTTTTAAACGTAGATTTCAAAAATAATGTAGCCATATTGGATTTGCGTTTGTCACGAAATGCATATCGTTGACTACACATTCCACATTCTGGTGGCATCCAGATAGTCTTCACGAGTGGTTGCGTCCGAACGATTCCGAATCCGGCATATTAATCATATTAAATGACATGCAGCTTAAAACTTGTAACGTTGACGTAGTATGACAGCCACTGTCCCGTACTTGTCGCTCACATGCATACACTTGATAAATATGTTTTGTCATTTCATCAAATAATTAAGTATGTTTTTAAATCAATTATCCCTGTCAGTGGATTCCGGGTTGTAGCTAGCAGGAAGATCGGGAGTCGGTGCTTTTTCACGACTTTCCCATTTTCTTCCTAGTACGTTGTGTGGAAGGTGACACTATACACACCGCTAAACAATACACCATCCATTTTGAAATTGAAAAGCAAACCACACACACAATGTCTACTTACACGATTTTTGTCTTTAAATTCAATATTATAAATGGTCATCAGCTTTATGAAGATTTTCAATAGCATCATCAATCATACCACTGCGTGAAAATAACAAATTCTTTTACAAATACTCGATAACGCCAGCTTCATGTCCATATCTCTGGAAGACATCAAAACGTCAATCTTACTATACTCGAACCGAAAGGTATAGATCGAGTTTGAGGGGTTTTTTTCAGGTTTTTTTTAAAGTTTCTTTTTCAGTATATTCAATGTTTAGTACAAATGCTGTTAAAAACTTTTACTTTCAAATCCCATTTTATACCTTCATTCATTGTGAGCAATATAAGGAGAATTAATAGGCATTAGTAATGCTATTACACTGATACCTCTTTTACGCCACTGTACAACAGCGTTCTGTTTCGAATTACAATAACACATTAGTATTTAGTTACTGTCCCCGCCATCAAATCAGTGCCCCTGATTTGTTTCTACGCCGTACCTCTAACATTGATAGATTGATTGATTTATTGATTGATTATTGGTTTACGTCACTCCACAATTATTTCACGTATATGGTAAAGCCATCTGCCTGATGCAGAAATTTATACGTTTACAGAGGAACCTCCCGAAGCAGTAGGAGTGGGTTTTACGTGCTTCGTCTACCATTACCCGGGACGGCGGTTTTTACGGTCTCATCCGAAAGACAGAACATCGGTGCACTCATGACGGGAGTCGAACCCAGACCTCCTGTACTTCTAAGAAATGCTAACAAATTTCTTTCATATCTGAAAACTACTTTTCTAAATTTTTATTTTATTATGATTTTTTATATTATTCAATTTTTTTATTTACTTATTTATTTACTTTTTTTTCAATTATCTTTTTTTTTTTTTTCATATTCTGCTCTTTCGAATTTTACCTTGGAAAAATACCTATTCAAAATGATGATGGCCAAAATTAACTTAAAGTAACTCTGATCTAGTAAAGTTTTTTTCAGTAACGACTGAATTTGTATCGATTTTCTAGACAAGTTTTCATGACTTTTAAACGAGTATGCGCAGTGACAGTTCCGGACGTTTTGCTATAAACATATGGGAAGATTCTTATATCGACGAGATCTATCATGATTAAAGTTAAGATTATGATACATACATAAGACGAAATCTATTATGATTAAAGTTTAGATTATGATACATACTTAGGACGAGATCAATCATGACTAAAGTTAATATTATGATACATGCATAAGACGAAATCTATCATGATTAAAGTTTAGTTTATGATACATACTTAGGACGAGATCTATCATGATTAAAATTAACATTATGATACATACATAAGACGAAATCTATTATGATTAAAGTTTAGATTATGATACATACTTAGGACGAAATCTATTATGATTAAAGTTAACATTATGATACATGCATAAGACGAAATCTATCATGATTAAAGTTTAGATTATGATACATACTTAGGACGAGTTCTAGATAACATGATTAAAGTTAACATTATGATACATACTTAGGACGAAATCTATTATGATTAAAGTTAACATTATGATACATGCATAAGACGAAATCTATCATGATTAAAGTTTAGATTATGATACATACTTAGGACGAGTTCTAGATATCATGATTAAAGTTAACATTATGATACATACTTAGGGCGAAATCTATTATGATTAAAGTTAACATTATGATACATGCATAAGACGAAATCTATCATGATTAAAGTTTAGATTATGATACATACTTAGGACGAGTTCTAGATATCATGATTAAAGTTAACATTATGATACATACTTAGGACGAAATCTATTATGATTAAAGTTAACATTATGATACATACTTAGGACGAAATCTATTATGATTAAAGTTAACATTATGATACATACTTAGGACGAAATCTATTATGATTAAAGTTAACATTATGATACATGCATAAGACGAAATCTATCATGATTAAAGTTTAGATTATGATACATACTTAGGACGAGTTCTAGATATCATGATTAAAGTTAACATTATGATACATACTTAGGACGAAATCTATTATGATTAAAGTTAACATTATGATACATGCATAAGACGAAATCTATCATGATTAAAGTTTAGATTATGATACATACTTAGGACGAGTTCTAGATATCATGATTAAAGTTAACATTATGATACATACTTAGGACGAAATCTATTATGATTAAAGTTAACATTATGATACATACTTAGGACGAAATCTATTATGATTAAAGTTAACATTATGATACATACTTAGGACGAAATCTATTATGATTAAAGTTAACATTATGATACATGCATAAGACGAAATCTATCATGATTAAAGTTTAGATTATGATACATACTTAGGACGAGTTCTAGATATCATGATTAAAGTTAACATTATGATACATACTTAGGACGAAATCTATTATGATTAAAGTTAACATTATGATACATACTTAGGACGAAATCTATTATGATTAAAGTTAACATTATGATACATACTTAGGACGAAATCTATTATGATTAAAGTTAACATTATGATACATGCATAAGACGAAATCTATCATGATTAAAGTTTAGATTATGATACATACTTAGGACGAGTTCTAGATATCATGATTAAAGTTAACATTATGATACATACTTAGGACGAAATCTATTATGATTAAAGTTAACATTATGATACATGCATAAGACGAAATCTATCACGATTAAAGTTTAGATTATGATACATACTTAGGACGAGTTCTAGATATCATGATTAAAGTTAACATTATGATACATACTTAGGACGAAATCTATTATGATTAAAGTTAACATTATGATACATACTTAGGACGAAATCTATTATGATTAAAGTTAACATTATGATACATACTTAGGACGAAATCTATTATGATTAAAGTTAACATTATGATACATACTTAGGACGAAATCTATTATGATTAAAGTTAACATTATGATACATACTTAGGACGAAATCTATTATGATTAAAGTTTAGATTATGATACATACTTAGGACGAAATCTATTATGATTAAAGTTAAAAGTTAAGATTATGATATACACTTAAGACGAGATCTATCATGATAAAAGTTAAGATCGATGATACAAATGAATAGACACATGTAAATCACAAATGGGACGTTCTATCAAATTACTTAATATTTTAGCTTCAATTTTATCTGAGCGATTTCGCTATGGAACAAATATTATTTATGTCTTCTGCATGTACAACCAAAACAATTGAGGGTTGTGATAATAATAAACGTAGACGAGGTATTAAATCGTTATCTAACCTGGTATCTCTGCAGCCAAATCATGTTGGCTGGAAGAAATGGCCTCTCAGCTAGTTTGCCGCTTGGGCAGGTTACAGTATAGTAATATACATCATCGAGGATTAATATCATTTATTCAAATGATGAATAAGAAATGGGCCACAAACCCCAGATACAACAAGTTACAAAATGAACACTACAATTTTAGAACAAATTGGCCACCAGCGGTAAAGATGGCGACAAAAAGAGGCCACCATATTGCGCATCGTGCAATAATATTAATTTGTCAAAATTGTTTATATAATTCTGAATGGACTGAATCTAAAGATTAATGAAATAAGCATACGTAACTGGTTCTACTGTAATTAAAAATCACACAAACAACACACTCGGATAATAATAATAATAATAATAATAATAATAATAATAATAATAATAATAATAATAATAATAATAAAAGCGTTTTTCAGTATGCAAGGTTAAGGTAAACTGATATTGCAAAAACAAGGGACACATACTACGAACTTGTAGTTTTTACACCTTGGAACAATGACATCTTACACCAAATGGAGATGTTACATTGATCCCTTAATCAAAGTTGATTTATGACTTGAACACGTTGATGTTGCACTGAATTCATTTACATATATATGTATATGTTTATATTTTCAAATGCATGAAATTTGACTGTATAATTTTAATTGTTTTATTGTTCGGTACAAAATACAAAGAAATGAACTTTTTTCAAATTTGTTGAACTATTGTCTAGATGAATGATTTCATATGCTGATAAACAGGAACCAGTACAAATAACACGGTGACCCAAATTTTGTCAATTTGTGCCTGGAATTTTAAGTACCTTGACCATTATAAACAAAGTGGAGTAAATGCTAATTCGTAAAGTCTGCGGCGCCATGGACCAGGGGTCAGACAGCATTATTTGGTACATGTTGTGCTCTACAACTAAGTAATGGCTCCTGTGATATGGATCTCCTCCAATCAACAAATATCAATAAATCACTAAGGTATAACATGTAGACAGAGAAGAAAATGAGGTGTCCTGTAACAAGGATTACTTAAAGTGCACATTTCTGTGCACATCGAAAAATTATCATTCAGGAGTATTTTTTTTAGATATCCAAACGATCAATGAACAATTGCTGTACTTCAGTGGAATTTGATAGTCTTTACAACCGCATTCAAGAGAAATGTATATGATTTTGTATATCAGTTCAATGAACGTTTTATTTTTTCGTACCAGAATTTTGCAGTACCTTGGTTTATAAGGTGCAAGCACTTATATAGAGAAGTGGCATATATTTATATTCTGTTTTATTGTTTTGAGTCTACTGTATGTAAAATATCACAAATAATGTAAATTCAAACGTTAAACGTAAATTTTACATATTTACTCGTACAATTTAAAATACACTTGAATAATATATGTTTTAAAGTTTGTATTCACTAAAATCCCAAGATGCCATAGACATATCCCCACATGTAATACCGGTTATGCAATTCTTAGGAGTCTGCTTCTCCTGCTGAGCAGAAACATCTCTTACTGCCCAATGGTAAACCGGTAGACCAGGTGATGCATTTAAGTTTTTTGTTAGAGTTTCCCCGCACATTGATACATCTGATGTAGGGGAGTAAAGATAATCACAGGGAGGTGAAGATAATCACAGGGAGGTAAAGCTAACCACAGGGACTTACAAAACCACAGGGTTTTTATGAATGTATTTTGTGAATGTGACATTTTATGGAATCTCATTATTTTGTACCGTACACGTTTATTGGATGCACTTAATCCTAACGTGAGCTTACCAAAAAACGTTAAGTTTAGTTAAAATAGATATGTCGTTTATTTATGTACATTTGTATGATAATTCAAATGAGCACGAAGCAAGATATCGAAAATGGACTATGTGTGTCATACCTTTCGCACATCCACATGTAATTCCTCGGTGTTGGGTTTAAAAACTTAAAAGTTTATAGGTAAATCAAAAGTTCAACAAAACAGTAAATACTGAGAGGTAAATAATTTCTATGTACACTGCTGCATACTACGGAATCAAAATATATGTGTTGCATACCAGGGCCTCCTTCTCATTGGTCACTAAAAGCACAAATCTATAGTAAGTGTAAGAACATATCAACCTGCATTATAAATGCAATGTACCAAATGCGGATTTCGACAGCTTACGTCTGCTCTGTAATGCTCAAAGCCGAAACTTTAGATATCCAAAATACTGAAGGCCAAACCAATGACCAAGTTGAGCTAATAATGAACAGACAGAGCTGTATGAGGGAGGTATATAATGGGAACTGTAAATTTATTAAAAATATTAAAGGCATTAAAAAAGACCGACAAAGAGTACATTTGACGGTGGAATTAAATAATTAAAAACAAAAGACGGAGATAAAGCATCAAAATCGTGCGCCATATTTAAAACAAAATACAAGAACAAATGCGTTGATCTCTAAAGAATGTCGCCTCTCCGTCTCCTTGTTATCTGCATATACAGGTAAATATCCAGATCTGAAAAATCAATTAACGTTTTATTACATTTAATATGTGACTTATACAAATTTTTAATTAAATCGATATTGATTACTAAAACAAAAATAGAAAGTGATATAACACTCGTAAAATGTCGATTGAATTCATTTATCAATATAATTGGAATCTATCATATGCATCGTGCAAATGAATACAGCATATTGAGTACATGCATAATTATATGCACCATTTGCTTAATCCCACTTTATTACATAAATTATTTTACTTTGTTTTCCCCTAAGATAGCGTGTGTATATGTAGGAATTCTGAAATCAGTAGTACTTGTTTGTTTGTATTTTGTGTGTGTGTGTGTGTGTGTGTGTGTGTGTGTGTGTGTGTGTGTGTGTGTGTGTGTGTGTGTGTGTGTGTGTGCTATTGGATATCAATAGCATTTTAAGTTTACAGATGGTTTTAAATATGTTGCAATTTTGTTATAGTTCATTGTGAACTTTAAATACGAACTGCTAAAAAAATTGACTACTTATTTTAACTATATGAAACACTCATAATGACTGCAGATATATATATAAATATAGATATATATGGTATTTATTGTAAACTGTTAGAAATTTTAATGGTGCAGTGCACTGTTAATTCTTATTACTTTAGTTCGTACTAATAATTGTTTAACGTCGTACCCGGACACCAGAATTGCATCACTTTAATGTGAGCGAACAGTAAGTGGTCAGTGCTCACTGCTGGAAGAAGCCATCAACTTTTGTCAAACTTTCTCGACAGACCATTTCCCTTGTCCAAACATTCACAACGTTACAATTTCCTAAGCGAGTTTCATCGGGACGCTTTATCCTTCTTGATCAACGCTTTCTGTATTTATTATCTGTACTGGTTCAGTAACAGTTCTGGGATGATTTTTGAAGTTTTCGGCAAACAATTTTTGCTACAGAAGACCAAAATACATGAAGTTTGGTACAGTACATTGTTTACCCATTATGTATAGAACAATGTCAAATTTATGACAAAACTCATACATTAACCAAGTAGTTTATGCATTTTTACGATTCTCCTTTTCCGCCATTTTTCCCGACTTAACTGTAATAGTTCCCGGACGATCTAGTCCACTGATATTGTAAGTGGACAAAAAGACATGTTATTTAATAAAGTCAAACTTCAATCTTTTATAAAAATGCTTATGATGAAAATATTGCATTATTCGACCTTAAAAACTGATTTTAGGGTCATTGATGAAGAGCACCTTTCGCCGCGTATGGATATTGAAAGTAGGTCAGAACGTCATAAATAAGATAAGATAAAAAGCATAAATCAATTTCTTTACCAGAAAAATTTTATTCTCCTTTAAATATCATTTATTTTGGATAAAAACTTTGGATGATTTCTTACCCATTGTACTCAAACCAGCAAAACGTCTGGGAACTGTTACTGTCCGGGAACTGTTACAGTACCAGCACCGTAATTTGTAGGATGGTCATTATTCCATTGTAATGATCAACGCAACCTTTTGCTTGAAACAAAATTGCAGTAAGTTTTTAGTAAACATTTTTTGAAGTTACATACAAGTTGAGTCTATGGAAAAACGTTTTGCGGCTGATAAATAAAATAAAAAGAAAAGAAAATAGCCTTGTGACTATGAAAAAGGTCTTTGTCGTTATACATGTCAGAACTTTGATTTCGAGTTCCAGCATACAAAGCATACATACTATCTCAGCACCATTAATTTTCCACAGTTTATTACAGAATGTTTTGAACATCTGCATATGCTGCCAATGTGATGAAGATTTTTGTCGAATGGCCTGAGTAATATACAGAGTAAGATTCTATTAAGTTCAAGTGAGTAATACACAAAGTAAGATTCTATTAAGTTTAAGTCTATTGTAGCGATTACATTAAGTATCATGGTGTATGTCAACCTGTCATAAATCTTGAGAAACGTTGGCGTTTATCAATCATTTGAGTTGATGAGATCCCGAAATGCCACCGTTATAGGTTTCGATTACTAGCTGTACTGATCCCGACTGAGCAGCGGATGTAGTCTGTCAGCATGAGATGATCACTTCTTCAAGATATCTTATCTCTTCCCGTTTGACAAGAGTCAGTTCATATCGATCCTGTTTTTGAAGTTTTCCTCTTCGAAAGTTATTTTTACTTTATGTAAATGAACTGCTCCCTAAAAAGCCTTACATGAATTTCGTCGAAATTAATTTTCTTCCATAGGTCTTCAAAGGTCATTTATTACCCTATTGATTGACATTGCCTCCCCAGGTGAGTAGGGTCGTTGACACCGGTGATCTTGCTTCCTCCCCCAGGTGGATAGAGAGAGAGCGAATTGTAACGCCATCAATCACACTTCTATTAAATTAATGCTTGCTCAATAAGTTAAGATAATGCATTAATCATCCGACCGGTGAGTAGTTAGACAGACAATAATAAATCACAATGTAGATTGTTTGAACGTAATTTAAGGTTATAATCTCGACTAAATCTGATATCTAAATCTGTTCCTCCAGACAATGCAATGTCTTGTTAGTAAATGTTTAAGAGATGATTTCTCATCTTTTACTGCGGTTGCAGAATAGTAAGAAATACCTTTACTCCACATAATTCGTTTCAACAACATTCAACGAGTTTTACATGGGTAATGTATATATACCAAGCATTTTCCCCTGCAATTACTTAAATTCTTTCCTAGAAGAATACCGTGTATGAAAACGTGTTTAAAACAAGAGGTGTTGGTGAAACGTTAATGTTCGAACGGCAGTACATTTAATGTTTTGAAAAGTAAGTAAAAAATAAAAATAAAAAAAAGGCATTGATGTCGGCACAAAGGTAACATAACAAGGAATAACCATATGAAATATCAAAACAACATCAAAACCATTCAAAAGTAAATCCACGGTTAAAGAATTAGCCACAAATAGACAAAAACGCTAAATACCCCATTCCCCTGAATCTGATACCGGGTGTATTAGATTAACTTTAACCTCCCCTGTATTGTCATCTTAACACTCTGCATTATTTTCAGAGCTTGATTCGATGAAGTCATATAGAGAGGGGATGCAGTAAGAGGTCTTATGGGCTAACCGAGTTAAAGCCATGTACCACACCCAGTTTATCTCCCCTATATGGTGGTGCCTAGTGTTTTGAGGAAAGCAGAATACTCAGAGATAGCTATGACTTTCTGTAGGTGAACTAACAAGTTGCCCCCTATCATCAGAACAGCCCAGACATAAGTGATAGACTTCTGCATGCTCGAATGCAGTGATTCAACCACCTTAACCTCCGGGACACATTTTCATGGAAGAGAATGTATAAACAAGGAAAACAAAAGAAGGATCAAGATTTGTATTCATATTTATTAGTATGCATATGCTTACATTTTACTTACTTCATTTTCATATACAATATTAATCAAATGTATATTGCAATGTGGAATTAAATACAGAATCAGGTTATAAATCTGATTATTCAAACACAGTATGTATATATTTATATAACTATAACATAATCAATGTGTAGAGAATAATAAAAGTTAAATTATCTGATATATATATATACAAACACAGGTCCTTGTAATATAGTTTATGATATGTATTGTCTGAAATACTCATCTGAAGTGATTGGAATGCAATGTTAAGTAAATATATTTCATATGTATAAATACATACGCCAGATTTGTTGTAAACATGTCAGATTTGTGACCAATATAATGTTTTGTACAGGCACACTATCAAACATGAGTAAAATCATATTCATACAATTTTGTCGATGTCATATTTAACGATACCCAACATCTGTTATTAATAACACCATGGTTAAATTATTTTAAATCAATATTACACTATCATCATAGGAGCTATGTATACAATAAAGAACCAGCAATATTTGACGGTAAGAAATTCATGATCATATCTACACCTGTTCTAATTAGACTATTTTAAACATAAAGAGTTTAATGTGTCTTCATATCAAAATTTAAATACATTCAAAAGCAATTTCCCATGCAAAATCTAATTAATTTTAATTATATAAAAAAAGGTAAATGGAATTTGAAAATTTGTCTGTCTTACAATATGTAATTTCCACTACTTCATTACTTGATATCGTTATGTGTTGGAATGTACACAAGGGAGCACAAATATTGAGACAGGTAATGCAATATAAAACATGGATTTCAATCTGGTAGCATGACTTTAAATTTTGATGCAAAATCCTCAATATATGAATTTGCATAAACACAATATTAACATAATGCTTAGACCAAATCACAGATATTAAAACTGTCTAATAGCTCAATGTTCATAACAAAACAAAATGCCTGAAAAAAGAAAAGTAAGTAACAAAACAAAAAAAAACACAAAAAAGTAAATATAAACACTCATTCTTTATGCTTTTGAATTTTCTAATAAATAAGGGGTAACTCTAGATGTTAATATCAACTGCTAAAGTATGATTGAGCCTATTTATTGAAAACTAAACATTTAAGTTTCTGCATCATTAAATAAATAAAAATTTAAATTTCAAAGTAAACCTATTGAAATAAATAATTTACTACATATACTGCTATTTTTCTCCAAATAGATACATTACATGTATTTCTGTCATGTATATATGCTGTTCACACAGAATTTACTATGATTTAATTGCCATTGTCTATGTTAACAAACGCAAACCCTGTTATCAACATTGACAAAGTTCTGTCCTATAGTGAAACAATATATCACAGATTACATCTTAAATATCCTCACAACCATAAGCACATGATACCAAGTGATATGTTCTGTAAATAAGTATAAAAAGTATTTAGAATAAAGCATACAATATGAGATTAAACATAATACAGTTTTCTTTGAGAGAAATAAAATAATGATTAACAATGGTGGATGAAACATCTTCCTTTAACATTTATGATAACAGTTTCAATAAAATGTATAATGGTCAATGAATTAGCTATGTCAATGACACCTGACCCAGCAACATGCCATGATAAATTGTCAAGCTAATGCATAGTTTCTAAGTAATGAGTGATATGTCAGATAACTCAAGTACTTGTAATTTTATTGTTCTCTCTATTTCAATGAGATGTCTATTTCACTATCTTGGGTATGAATTATAACTCAATACTTTGGATTTGGAAGAAAACATTTAAATGTTTATGGTGTCATTTAATTTGTTCACCTGCATGTATATCTATTTCACATTCAACAGGCTGAATTTCTTTTAACTGTTTAATTAAATCATTTCCATGATTGAATCATGTTTCTATTTCTTTTTCTTCTTTCACATCTCTCAGCTCAACTTTTTCTTCCTTTTGTTTTGTTCATGCTGGTCAACATCAGACTGATGTAAGAGGTCAAAAGGTCATCCATCTTGTACCCCTATAGAATAAAGAAATAAATAATTACATTTAGTCTACTAGTTCTGTGTGTGATTGAAATACTGACTATAAGTAATATGTATTTCTTTGTTCTCATACATGCATATCTGAAGGATGACAGATGTTTTGTTCCTACTACATGTAATTCACCAGATTTTAAATGCCCTGGAGATCACTGATAGTACAATTGACTGATTGATAACTTACATATCTTAAGCATTTATGCACCTAAAAATCTTTTTATCTTATCTCCCCATAAATAGCATGACTAGAATTAACCTAATACATTTTGTAGCATTCACAACTAAAATTTGAAATAGCAATTATTTTGCTCCAACCGTGTTCTTTCTACTCCAAAGTGCATCCAAAACTCGTTTTCAAAGATAGTCATCATTCGATTGCGATATTTTTTATAAAATAAAAGAATATAAAACATGACCTATTGAAAAATTAGTGATAAAAGGGCACTAACTCAATAATCAATTATGAGAGGCTTTTTGAAATCATCCTGACTCCCGCCAGTACAAAGAATGTATAGTCTTTATTACAGTTATACTTAAGAAATAATTACTGCGCATACTTCTTTAAGAAGCGATGTATCGAAACATTATATCATTGCATGAATATTTAGAATATATGGCTATATATAATGTATTTTACTGAGATAAATTACCTGTTGTAAAAGTTGAAGCAACTAAAAACAACTGTTTTTGAAACGAACTATAAACAAAGAACGATAATTTTGCAAGCATTCTGATTGATTTTCTCGCTTCAGCTTTTTAATCGTCGTGTGCATTACTGTGCATACTTCAAATTAACTAAATATAAGCTTTTCCACAAGCTATTGTAGTAGGTTACCATCAAAATCTCCGACAACTTCCAACACCTCTTCTTTTTCATAGAATCAGAAAATATATATTTTTTCGACCACCCTCCCCAAACGTGCACAGCCGATTATTTTATCTTTTTAACAGTTTTTAAGCATTGTTATGTCAAATTGATATTCATACATACAACTATCATCATTACTGATTCTTGCAGATGCCGCCCTACATCCCAGTATTTTTTATTTAAGCCGATAATTTACACGTGAACATGATTGGGGTGTTATGTTCAAATGTGTTTTCTGCTTGAATTTTATTCTATTGTAAAATATCACAAGTTACGGTGAATGGAGTTATCGGTGACATTCCCTAGCGGCTATTGTGAATGCTACATTTTGAGAAGATAACCAAATACCATTTTATAAAAGAAAATGGCCAGTTCCTACAAAATAATACTCAGAGAAATAAGGTACTGATTCAATTCAACACAAAGGACACAGTATTTGTTACTTACCAGTGTGGTCTCACACAACAGTTTACTTCCCCTGACCAGATTACCAATTGTCATATGGAAATAGGTATTTCCACTACTCCAATTAGAGATCTTTGTGAATGGATGGGTAGCTAAAATATCCTGTAACAAACAAAATATGTTTGTGAAAAACTGACAAGTAAATTAAACTTTACAGACATAACCACGGGAAAGCAGCAATACTTTGCAAATAAATTCAGTGCTCTCTTTTAAATGTTAGGTTATTCTCAAAAAAGTATTTAGATCCTCAGATTGGGTTGAAAGGTCTCATTGTGTACTTGGCAAAGGGTCTTAATTTTCTCTGGATATTTTATTTTCCTCCAACACCAAGGCATGCGATGATACATCACCTTACAAAAACTTCAAAAACCAGGTTGGGAAACGATCAAGGTTCAAAAGTATGAAAGACAATACAGCTGGACTAACCTGAACTCATGTATTTCTCGGCCTAATGCCAGACAGACTACCAAATCCTCTTGTACTACTAAGCCTCATACCAGGTAGACTACCAAGACCTCTTGTACTACTTAGCCTTATGCCAGGCAGATTACCAAGACCTCTTGTACTACTAAGCCTCATGCCAGGCAGACTACCAAGACCTCTTTTACTACTTAGCCTTATGCCAGGCAGGTTACCAAGACCTCTTGTACTACTAAGCCTCATGCCAGGCATACTAATAAGACCTCTTGTACTAGTTGGCCTCATGCCAGGTAAACTACCAAGACCTCATACTACTTAGCCTTATGCCAGGCAGATTACCAAGACCTCTTGTACTACTAAGCCTCATGCCTGGCAGACTACCAAGACCTCTTTTACTACTTAGCCTTATGCCTGGCAGATTACCAAGACCTCTTGTACTACTAAGCCTCATGCCAGGCAGACTAATAAGACCTCTTGTACTACTTGGCCTCATGCCAGGCAGACTACCAAGACCTCTTTTACTACTTAGCCTTATGCCAGGCAGATTACCAAGACCTCCTGTACTACTAAGCCTCATGCCAGGCAGACTACCAAGACCTCTTGTACTACTTGGCCTCATGTCAGACAGACTACCAAGACCTCTTGTACTACTTGGCCTCATGTCAGACAGACTAATAAGACCTCTTGTACTACTTAGCCTTATGCCAGGCAGACTACCAAGACCTCTTGTACTACTTGGCCTCATGTCAGACAGACTAATAAGACCTCTTGTACTACTTAGCCTTATGCCAGACAGACTCGGCTACAGCCTAGCTCTATTTACTTTTTATCAATACTATAATAGAATTTTAAGTAGTATAAATTAACATTACCTTGGATTGTGGATGAATGAGATTGACACCAAGTTTGTTGATAGCTACAAGAAGGACTTCTGGGTAATTTGGTTCAGTTGTCTGCTTGATCTCAAAGAAAGCTGATCCAAATGTTGGCCATTTGTAGATAATCTTTAAGAACTCTACTTTAGCATCATTTGCTGTCATGCCAGCATTTCGGTTAAAGTAACCAATAATACTCTGAAAGAAAGGGAGTTACAAGTACTTAAACCAAATTTAATTACTATCTAAATCATGAAATGTTACATAATATGTATTTTCAAATATTTATAAGTGAATAAGACATATGTGCATGGTTTTGCACTTAAAAAACAAATACTTATCCCATCTGGCCATGCAAAGAGTCTGCTCAACATTTCAAACTGAATCCAAAGCCTCCATTTTCTACCATAGATACATGTAGCTACTACTTATTATTGGAAAAATGATATAAACTTACCCTCTTCCAATCATCTGGTGACTGTGTTTTGATGACATCTGAAGGAATTAACTCACGCAACATACGTCTGTAAAGTACATAAGAATGTAGTTTAGTATACATATATATAACATAAATATATATACAGATAAAAGAACATCAATGTTCTTGTCTGTATTATCCATTAAATCACCAACCCTAGTTCACTGTTTCTAATTTATTCATGATAAAAATATATGAACATGTTTACAAAGCACAGTTTCCAAATGAAATGAAGACTAATGATAGTTGTTTCCTTCAACATTGTATGTAACGGTCTGAACATAAGCTTACGTGATATTAGCCAGACCAGCCTTGTTATCTCCATATTTAACTCTGTAAACCAGTGCTCCAAGCTGGGCAGCTTCATCCCTGCTACATTTATGATAGCCCCTTATCAATTTGGGCAATTCCTATAAAGTAATCAAATCAATGTTAAGTTGTTCTTTTCAAATATAAAACTTCCACTATTTTTCTGTAATTTGTCATTATATAGTATGTCACATCATAGAAATGTAAATTAAATTCATATGGCAATGTGGACTGTCAATGGGAACACTGAGCATTATTGTATAGCCATTTGTTCATCAGAATTTAAAAATCCTTCAATAATTTAAATACACATGTTATTACAAGTTCATAGTCAACAAAATCTTTGCTTAATATTAATCTGATGTGAAATATTGAACAATATTAACCATTCAAAAGTCTTTTGTTTTAGCAATGGTCACTAATAGTACCTAAACATTACAGTCCAATGATGAAGTCTTGATGTTAAATTATATATTGTGTAGTCTTCAAAATGAAACAGGTTATCAGGAAGAGCACTCAAGTGAAATATATTGCAGTAAGAATCCTTCATTGTGCAAACCTCTCTAAGGACAATGACTATGGAAATGACCCACATCTATATTGTGTAATAATGGGTACCCAAAGGAGACATATCTCTCCACAGAAGATACTCATTCCTCCACACACACAGTGATGATGGTATGAAGTAATATATTTTTACAAGATTGAGTTCACCAGACACAAAAGTTTTAAAATGACATATCAATATGCATTAACAGTGGAAATTGCATGCATTAACAACTACCTGATGATAGTGGAAAATCTGATCAGCTTGTGGATCTTTACCAGGTACAGTGTTGGTCCATAACTTCTTCATGAAGAATACTTGATAGGTAAATGAAGGTGTAGCTCCTGAAAAAGATTTAGATGTTGCTGTTCATATTTTCCATCGGCTCTTATATAAAGAAAGACAACCCTTACAAGGAGTTCATGAAGAGTTAATTAGTATCATCAGTTAATACAAGACAAACCTTCTCTCCCAGGACGTGCTTTCTTGATCCAGTCCGTTAGATGTCGTACAAAATCAAAGAAGAAATCTCCCTCTGGTACACTTATCACTACAAATAAACAAGGATATTTCGATAATGTTCTTAACATATCTATAAAATAAATTTAATTAACAATGACAAATTATGGAGTTTTTAGTAAATCGCATCATTATAGTATATGTACTATCAGTATTAGTCAGAACACTCTGTTGTTTACATGTAGGCATGATGAGAAGTTGTCACAAAACAAGACTAAATAAAATTTGTTTTGTATAATTTAATGAAATAGTGCTTAATAATAACGGTCAAACTTTAATGACTAAACAATTTGAAAATATTTATTGTGATAATATTGTCCACCATATCAACAAAACCAATAAATATTTTTAGATGGGGACATATAAGAACAAACCCTGCAAGTAATTATAACTGTTCACATTTTCAATGATATTTTAGTTTCACTATTTAATGATTTATTTTATTATTACATGGCAATTAAGTCTTCACTACAAACATAAATTATGATAACATATCAATGCATGTATTACTGGAGATTTTGTTTGCTTACCTTTGTCAGCTATTTTGACAAACAGACTGAATCCTTCTGATGATTTCAACATCAGCTTAGTGGCAATGTTATGACAGAAGTCTTTGGCTCTTGTGCTGGATTCTACTTCAAATGCCTGAAACAGTCATATACATTCATAAAAATAAAAATGATTCTCACAACATACATGTACCTATATCTATATATTCAGTTTCCTATCGGACTTCATAACATCAAGGTAAACTGAGAGACAATAACAGTCTAGTGAACCCATCCAAAAATAATTTAACAATCTAATCATACCTGTTACACCATCCTTTAAAAACAGGTAGTGGGTTCATGCACTGTTGGCTGGCCCTAATCTCTGCAAGGTGGGTAACTAATTTGGTAGAATTTCTTTTTAAAATTATGGTTCATGTTTACATTTTAGAATTTTTTAATTGTTATAGACCGGCCCTACTCCAAAATTCAATTTCAATTATATCCCATAAAAAGCAGTATTTGCATTTTGACCAGTTGGTCAGGAAAAGAACAATACTTTTACAGAGGGACCAAAAGCATGCAGAACTCAACCAGGTGTAAAATCCATGCTTTACTTTAGACATTACTCTTCAGAATGCTTTATTCTGAACAATATTTGTGGCAATTATGAATGTTTAAATTGAAAGGTGTATAGTTCACCTCATCTGTATCGTCAGGGAAGTAGACTTTGTGTAGAATCTGGGTGGTTTTATGTTGAATGGCTTCAACTTCCACTTGGTGTGGTGGATACTTTCTTGTTCCGTTCCTGCATCAATTACAATGTACAGTAAGTAGTTATAAGATGAAAATAAACCTCAAATCAAAATGATGAAAATTACCTCATGTGTTTTGTACACAATCCATTTTGGCAAATATTTCACATCATAAAAGTAGACAGCACTTATCTAATTCTTTCACAGAAAACCCTTTAAATCCTTTGCAGAATGCTGATGTAAATATTTAGATTTCTATCACAGAAATGAAATGTACAATTTGTATGTATTGTACTAAGTAGATTGTCTTAAATTATAGAATGCTTTCTGTGACATGTACTCAAGTAATTCTTAAAGAATTTCCACTACTTTTTTTCAATATATGTACCTTCCTTTTTTCTGTGTAATGTACTTATCATTTTTTTCAGTAAAATGTATATATCTGAATGTTATCAGTAATATGTATGTACCTGAGAGTTTTCTGCAGTCTGTGTATACAATCTTGCGCTATCTGATTATGTCTGGATCGAAGGAACGACATGACCTCCTTCATAAGGTTAGTACTAGGAGTAAAACAGCCTGTACATAGCCACATCAACTCCCAACCTCTCCTCTCACTTGTGCTACAAAGTATTATGTGACATGTAAATACTGTAATGACATAGACAAATGTAACCAACGACGATCAAGAACAAAAAATCGATCACTATCTAAGGTAGAAAAGGGAATCAATCACTTTGTCATTGACAATATATTTCTGCCTTTTCATTGATTTCTTTATGTATGAATGACTATGACTTCACACTTACTCGTTTCTGTTATCAGTTAGCTGTTTGATCACTTGACAATAGATTTCATCACGCAGTATCTCCTATAAGGAAAATCTATCAATATTACTATGATCATTGATATTTTAAAAACTTTTGATGAGTTATGCAACAGAAATTGATTTTTTAATCTTTTTACATCACACCATATTATTTAACACATTTTGGGTAAGTTTATCTGTCTGATGCATAGTACATCTTTTACATGCCCACCTCTAATGTGACAAGAGGCCGCAATTTTTAATGTCATCTGAAAAATCTGGTATCTCTCCGCCCCCATCCAATCATCTGCCCGCTGGTTGGTTGGTTGATTGGTGTTTTATGTTGCTTTCAACAAAATTTCAGTTATATCGCGACATGGAAGCAGGAGGTTACCAACCTCTTAAACATAGTTGCGCAACCCGAGAATCAAACCAGGATCGTCGGCGCTGCAAGCCAAGTACTTAACCACTACATCACGTCTGCCCCTCTACCCACTGAGCTTCTTCACTAAAAACTGAACTATCAATAATATCATACTTACACTGCGAAGTGGTGGTTCAAAGATCTGATCAGTAAGCTCATTAGGTGTTCTGCCTCTCCTGGAGGGGTGGTCTCCCATAAACTTCAGGATTGGTACTCAGGGTTAAGGAAGGTATAAAACTTTATTGCAGAAAGATTCTGAATATGATACACATAAATTGTATATGTCTGACTATTTTTGTTGCATTTCCCTTATGTATTTCATGAAAGCTGAGATCATTAACGTTATGCATGTATTATAGTTATATTGAATCTTTTCATTATACATGTACAGAGTTATCTACCCTTTGGGTAGGTATTGAGTACTGAATAACTCACATAAACCAGTTCTATGGAAACTGATGTAAAATTACAAGAAATGAAGAGACAAACATTACGTTTCCATAGGAATTTTTTAATGTCACAAATAAATATAACATCAGGTACTTACACAGACTGGAAATAAATCTATGTTACAAAATTCACAGATAATTATTTGCTAGTATTAAAACAGAACTGTTGTTTAGGCTATTTTATTTTGGCAGTCGGTATCATGAAGTAGACAACACCGGGGAAATCAATGAGCACTTCAAATTTCCAATTACCTGCAAAATACACTTGATCACCAAATAATATATGACAGGTTACAAAGAATTACAATATAGTGGCATATCCCACTGCATCATCCTTGTCCCTCTATAGAAACAAACAGATCATAGAGACTTCTAATGAAGCACATAAGACTATATGCTTACAAAACAACAACAAAAGGATATCAAGGAAGGCCATGCATGCTTCTTGACTGAGCTCCTCTCTGCCCATTAATTTCTTGAGAAGTGGTTGCTTGAGGGGCTCCTTAGAATAACGCCATAGATCATCAGGTTTCCTGCGTCTTGCTTGCTGTAAAGTCTTACTCAGTGTTCTCTTAGGAGGAGGCCTGTAATATATAGGTCACATTTATGAAAATCAATTACTCTTTTCAAACTAAATCATCATTAAATTGTGAAAACAGCTTCAATACAGATGAGGGAGTACCCAGAGAAACCCACGAAGCCAGGTTGGTGACAGCCTCACCATCTCACTTTCTTCATTAGCAGAAATAGGCAAAATTCCGATTTTTCACACTGTCTACTTAAGTGATTAAGCAAATTATTTACATAAACAATTACACAAAACTTTGAGTGAGGTATTCGAGTGACATTTAAGTTACACAATGAAATGATAACAGTGTGATAGAGTAAGTGTTACCTGAAGTGATCTAGAGAATATTCTTCCAGAGTGTGAGGTTTATCTCCAGACTCCATGGGTTGTTCCTGATGTGTAGGAGCCAACATCCTATCTGTCTGATCCCCAGACTGAATAAACAAATTCTGTAACAAACACATATATCTTATAGGCAAAAGGATAATAAGGTGAGAAATCAGATGTACTTGTCAGACCAAAACACTCTCTGATTTAATAAAACTAAATAATCATCCATACAAATGTGAATAATCATCCATTCAAATGCATGCACTCTTTAATAAATGCATCACAATGTGTAGTACAGCATAGATCAGAGAACAATTTACCAAGATTTCAGGTGGTGGCTTAGTAATGGTTGGTAAAACATAGACACACTCGGCAGGGAAGTCGCCTTTATTTCCAGTACGAACACATTCGCCTATACACCATCCTGAGTTCATAACTGTTTCTCCATTCTGCTGATCCAACACAATCAGATCACCTTTGTTGAATGACAAGAATGACGCACCCTCTCCTAAAAGATAATGAACATTGTAACTGATAGATAAAAAAAACCAATATTTCTAAACAAATTTGGTACATAGGTATAGTACCACAGCAATGAAAATGCACATCTGAACTCCATGACCTCCAAACATTTCATTGTTTAATAATAGGGGTGCTTGGATATATGATATTGATTGCTGATACATAAACACCAAGTCCAGTACAACCTGACTCCCCCATTGTTGTAAAACTTGAGACTAAATGAGTTTTTGTCTATTTGTAACTTTATTGCTATGGGAATATACGTCTTTGTTATTTTAATTAAGCAGTGGCAACTTGTATTTAGCAGTGGTGGGAATTGATTCATCCAGAGATAGCCACTTCTCTAATTGGTAAAGATAATTTATTTTTCATTTACACCACACCAGGATTATTTCACTTTTATAGTGGTAACAACTGTCTGGCAACATAATACTGTCCTATGCACTAGACCAATTCCATGACCAAGCAGTAAGGGATCTTACTTTGGGTCAAAATATACCTTGAAAAATGCCTCAGTTTTTACACTGGCTACACCAAAGGAATAAGAGTCAGAAGATGATAAAACACTAGAGAACAACCTTGACCAACAGCCAGAACTGAACCTGGGTCATCATATTAGAAGCCCAGTGAGATACCACTGGATCAACATGTCCCCTTATATAAAATAGATGTAGATAATTGATGTTAGCATTTAATTTACCTGGTGAGGAATAGTCTTGCAATGCTATGACATATTTTGACCTCTTCTTCAATCCCTCAAGGAAGGTAACCACCAAGTCCTTGATGTCCTCAGCATTAGGAGATGTGAAGGTATACTCATCAGCTTTCACAGTCGCTAACGTAAAGCTCTGGCCATGCATTTTACCCGTCCTATATACAAAGATATACTCCCTTTTAAAAGACTTTGAAGAATACAGTGTGGTTACTTATGCAAAAGTAAGTAAAAAAGGTATATTATTTAATGTTTTAACTAAATTTAGGCAGTATGAATTTCACCTATTGTAATAATTATGAACAACTGTTTTCAGATTTTGTATTTCTTAACAATTATGATGTATAACAATAAACTGGACCACAGGTTTTCAAATGACACACACTGTGTCACCTGCATAAACGGAAATCTGACAGAATAATAATGGATTTGTCAAATGGTTCCATGGGTTACATACTTCACAGGTGACACAGAATGTAGTTAGATTTCTGAACTGATCACTAGATTCTCTCAATGTTATATTATGCACTTTTTTGCTATAACTATGTCCACAGAATTTTAAAAAAAATATTGTTTGTAATGGCTCACAAATCCACATAGGACATTGTGATATCTAAGTAATCTTGCATTAACTTTGCTCTTTATTTCTTAAAAGTGGAAAATGCAACTTCAGTACTATTTAATATTGCAAACATAATTTAATCATTCTTTGTATACGTTAATATGAATTTAATTTCCATTTGCAGATGAATACTTACCGACTACTGGAAACAGCAGTAATTTCAGGGAAAGACAATTCCAGCAGAACTTGTTCTTGATCATCAACAACATAAACACCAGTCCAATTTACAGCAATTATCACATCATTCTTTGGCAAACTTGGTCCAGCAAACTTATATGCTTCATAAAATCTCGAAAACAACAATGGCCACTTGTATTTTGCATAACTAACAATGTCTTCTTTAACTTTGATTGCCATAATTTTGTCACCACCAAAATATGGAGATTTAAGTTTGTTAAGTATCATGGATGTCCAGTAATGCATACGATTATTACCGGAGAGAGAGGAATCGGGGATGTAAGAGGGTAATAGGGACTGTAGCCGATCAGCATTTGCGATTGTACCATACTCCATGTAGTACTGTTGTGCTGCTATCATACCTAGGTCATCATCCTGAAACGATTCATAAAACTAAGAAACTTGAGATTATCTGTGTTATGAGTGTCCATTTTGTTAGTCAGTGAGTCATGTGATGAATATTAAATTTGAATTGATAGTTTCATATTTCTAAACAGTTAACCTTAAACTAACATCTTTTGGAACAAGTGGAAAATTTATTTATCAAATGAGAAACAATATTTCTGCAACACATATATTAACAAACATCTGTTCAATTATATTTCTCCTATACAGTTGATTCTGGTTAACTCAAACCTGAAAGGTTTAGGTAAAACTGTTGGAATTCAGTAGAGTTCCAAATTAAGGATATGCATTCATGTATAGAAAATACAATTACCACTTTCAAAACAGTTCCAATTGACAAAAAATCTGAGTTATCAGTGTTTAGTCCGAGTTATCAGTGTTTGAGTAAACGAGAGTCAATTCTATCTGATTTGTTTGTTTATTACTAATTACATGCCACTTCAAGATTATTTCACTTATTATGGAGACACCTCCCTGGTCCAATGTCATAACTATATTCTATGCAATAGACTCCTAAGAAGTTACAGATCTTTACATACTGATGTGTACAATGATCTAGGGACTTGGTTAATGCTATTTCATCTGCATTAAAACCTGTGATATTTTTATGAACAAGGGTATCGAAAATTCTTTTTCAATAGTAAATACATTTCACACATTAATATAAAATGAGAAAAAGACATTACGTAAATATTATCTAGATACTGCTTCACTATACTGACCTTATCACATCTGTACTCTCCAAACTTGATTCCTCTGACAACTTGCTGGAAAATCAAATTGGTAGCATTCTGATCCTCACTAGGATCATGCCAAGGAGCAAAGATTTCCTTCCTGAAGAATAACCTCCATGGAGCATTCCTCTCCTGGGCTCCTTGTTCCTTAGCATATTGCTCACACTGGGATATTGCATCCATTACATGGTCCCCTCCACTACCCAGTGAAGACACCTACAAATCAATTACATAAAGCAGATGTTAAAGTAGGCCCTAAAAGATACTATTCCTGAATAATTTTTGTCAAACTAAGTCATTAAATACAAAACTACTATATTTGTCTTTACCTTTTTTATGTTTTACATGACTTAAGAAATTTTGCATCAAAATAATATGCAATTATACCAATTCTGCTTAAATTCTTACCTTGTCAAATAAAGCTATGTACAGAGAAAATCCAAACTGATCTCGTAATGCAATTTTCTCAGCTAACTGCTGACAGAGTTCCCTAGCAGTTGTAGCAGAATCTGCAAGTAAAGTTTTTGTATTTCCATCCATAAACGTAATGGGTAACATCAATGGTTTCTTGGACTTTGTAGCTTGCAGCTCTAACCAACTTGGTGGCTGATTTCTGGTTCCATTGGCAAAGGTACGGCGCAGACGCTCTTCACAGTATGGCGCATAACCTGGCGGACCTTCATGAATGAAATTCCTCAGATATTTCAGGAACTGCAAACAAATAGGAAATACACAGCATTATCACAAGAGAACTTTTACACTTTAGACTATACAAACGTACGGTGGTACAAATACACAAGATGACGATGTTAAAAAGCTATAAAACAGAAAAACAACATAGCATGAATTGGATTTATATATATGATATGCTGAAAAAATATAATAGTAACATTTAAAAAAAAAATACTCAAATGTTCATTGCCGGTAACAAATCAGTATTTTATTTAAAACAGACTGCTATATGTAAGGACTTTAGTATACCTTATCAGAGGGTGCAAAGCATCCTACACACAGAGATAACAGGATCCATCCTCTAGCGTGACTGCTCTTGGTAGGATTCTGTGTCAGCTGCTTACAGATCTGACTGTAGATCTCATCCCTGTCAAGTAAGAATGTTTATGTGTGATATACATTTTAAATCGATTTCTTACACACTTGTAGACCCTATATTCTTTTATTTGTGTTTTCTTTGTTATAATAATCCGGGATTCAGTGCACAGATTGTAACATAGGTCGTTTTTTTTACCTGAAACTTAAGTTCTGACATTTTGACATTCTATTCCCTTATTTAAGGATTGACAAAAATTCTCTGTACATAAAGATCATTTCCGTTTTTTATTATAATAAATATACATTCACAGCCTTACCGAAGATCTGGCCTAAGGATGCCATGACCTATTATGAAATGAAGTTTCTCAAGATTGGACATGGGTCGATCTTCAAGAAGGGCATTACTTCCACTGATATAACTACTGTCGTAGTCCTGTGCCAGTCGTCCCCTGACTTCCTCCGTGATTTTCGACTTTTTCTTCAGGGTGAGGGAAACCAGCTTCTTCCTCACACTCCTTTTACCAGCTCTACCAACACCTCCAATTGGTTCCTTTTCCTGTATGTTACAATACAATATCAGGAATAACATTATGCTTATATGACAAAACAAGTTCTGTAACAAATTAATGAGAATCCTGTGGAATAAATATCTATTGTATGATGGATACAATGATTAATATTTGGTCTCCAGTGTGACCGACCAATGTTACCGAATTGAAGAAGAATATCAATTCCTTTTAACCATAAGACACATGTTTCACTTTCAATATAAATTACAAAAACCATCATACTTTTCATTTCATAATTTAGAGAAGTATCTGGAAAGTGTCATTTATCTTGATTAATTCTTTCTGCCGTTAAATAAAATCTTACAAGTTACTTACAATGTCTACTCCCATCCTTTGGGCTTCCTCTAGATCTTTTTTGTTGAACTTCCTTCCCAGAGTAGAGTAAATCTTTGTCATCACTGGTGTAGTGTCCTATGAATAAACTCTTTCATAAATATATGTGCAAAGTGATACCATATGTTAAACACGGTCTATTTAATTCATATATTCATAAAGCTGTACATTGATAATACATGTAATTATATAGAACATATTTATGTTATCATGTTCTCTGAAATTTAAGTAAAACGATAACAATAAAAACGACCTATTTAGTACTCATAAAATCATAAGAAATACTCATATAAATCTATTTTTTTATTCATTTATTTTCTCTATTTACAATACATGTAGTTACTACATTAAATAATGTGCTCTGCAATTTATATCACTTGTGCACTAGATTAGTTTTTTCTTCTTTTCTATATCTCTGCATGGAGTGAAAACATAAAGAAAACAGTTCCTACAGAACAGGAACTTTATTAGACAATTGTACATGCAACTTACCCTTGAAGTATCTCCCATAGCAGTGTGATATTTTGGCTCTGGTAAATCTCCCATGAAACGAAGAATGGTTATCCATACAGCCAAGGCAGCCTTCAAAATTACCAATGATATTTTACATGGTACGTTACAAAAAAGGCACAGAAAGATTAAGAAAAAATCCTATTCTCTACTCACACAAAAATAATGAAATATGAAAAATTTATTATTCCAGTATATCTAGCAAAAAAACCTCTGAGAAAAGCTACATAATTTCCATATGTTTGCGCAACCAGAGAAAAACCTGTCTTATGTGTAAGTATACAATTTTCTACAACTATGTCAAAACTTTTCTACATTTCATATCCGAGTTGTAGAAATGTGCCTATGGTGCACCAGAATCTACACATGTATGCATGTTCTGATATTTATTACTAGTCTCACCAATTTATCTCCATCATTTTTCAGTGGTAGCAGAGGCTCTCTCAGTGCTCTTCTGATATATGAATGGCTAGCATTGGATTGGAAATACATGGCAGCAAACTTAGAAAACTTGTATTCTGATATGTCCTCTTCGTCGTCTGGTAAAGGAATTGTCATCTCATCAAGGTCAAGGCCATTTTCTGTTATCAATTTCCGTTTCTCTTCTAAATCCTGTTTCAATAATGTAAGAAAAATCAGTATGTGTATAACTACATTAGTATCATTTTAAATAATTGTTTACTTGCCATATATTTTAACAAACTATTTTTGATTTTCAGTATATTTAACTTATTTTATAAGTATACATGTACTAATATTTCAAAAACTGGCTTTTTCTGATTGATGCAGCATTCCCTTTCATTCAAATATAGTCAACTAATGTTAACTCGAACTCTGAGAGACCATGTAAAATAGTTCCAGTAAAACAGAGATTTTTATATAAAGAAGTCAAAATTGGGACTTTTGAATTCATGTGAAATTCATGTTACTAGTGTTCAAGTAAATGAGAGTCAACTGTACCACACAGAGATCTAGGTCATATACCAGCACAGACAATAAAAATTTTTCGTAAGAATTACTTACCCTGAAGGAATAAGGAGCTTCTCCTGGTGTGTCGCCACCACCATCAATAAATCCAAACATCTGGTCAACCTGACATATAAATTTATTACAAACATATTACATTATTCAAGTCCTTCACTTTCTTTTACTTTATTTATATTGAAGTCAGTCTGTTTTTCTTCTGTTAGTCATTATCTTATTATCTTTTAAAATCATTATTTGCACAAAACTTGGGATTACAATAAGGACTGATTGTTAGAGTGTGAAGCCAATAAACCCAAACACATTAATGATTAGATGAATGAAGTACTTCTATACTTTTCATTAGTTGTATGTAAATAGATACAACTTTGTCTGTAAGTATATTTAAGAATAAAACTTCAGGTATACATATAGATAAGACAGATCAATAACAATTATATATACAGATCTGATGTTTATCTCAAATTCCAGCTAAGTCAAAGTACTGCTCTGGTCCAATCCACTTCAACGCAATGAGTTTCAACTGTACATGCAGTGTACTCACCAAGTTGGAATCATTTACAGGCTCATTTTTGCGTTTCTCTGCCATATCAATCTGTTCTTTTTTCATTAACACCTCTTGTCTTTGCTTCATTTCTTCATCTTTAACTTCTTGTTCCATTCCTGCTAATCTTTGCTATAATATAATCAGAAGTAAACTAAAGTAATCTTTGTACAATTGCAGATTTTCTGCACAAATGCCGAAATTTCCTGAGAAAGGAAGTATTGAATAGGATCTTTCTGCAGAAAACATAATTCTATGAAACAATTCCTGACATGAGGCCTTGCCTCAAAAAAGTATTTTGCTGTCTTTAGATCTATTTGTAATTTTATTTTTAAGTATTACCCTAAAGTAAATGATTCCTGTATGATTATTACGAAGCATGACACTGAAATTCCAGCTGGTAAGAAAGTTGAGACATTTTACAAAATTAAACTTTCAGGTCAACAAAGTTACTTTTCATGACACCCGTGTACTTTTTTGTCCAAATATATCGAAATGGTATTAACAGTGATTGTCTCTATGATAGCTTTTAAAAATATATACTTCTAAAACATGCATTACTTCCAAATATTTTTTTCTCAAAATTTTAACTTGTTACAAATTTGGAACAATGTTAACTTTTGCTGCAGAGATACTGCTGTAACAATATTGTCAAAAATAATCATTTGTACCAAGGGTACCTCAAATCATTATAGTCTGGGAATGTACATACCAAATATATATATATTAACTAACAAATATATTATTAACTAATAGACTGAATATATATATTCATTCTGTTAGTTAATCAAGTTATATTACTTTGGAAAAATTTTTTATTTAAAATAAATTATAAATTTAATTAACCATTCTTAACAAAGCCAGTGCCATGATATTACCTTATACATTCTTAACAAAGCCAGTGCCATGATATTACCTTATACATTCTTAACAAAGCCAGTGCCATGATATTACCTTATACATTCTTAACAAAGCCAGTGCCATGATATTACCTTATACATTCTTTCAGCCTCTAATTTCGCCTTCTTCTCATTCATTTCTTTTTTCAGCTTTTTCTCAATCTCTTTCCTCTCTCGCTCAGCTTCCATGAGTTTGTTGTACTACAGAAAACAAAAAAGTACACATGAATATGTATATGTATGATGTGTATGTATGAAGGTGTCAACCATCACTCCCACAATCACTAAATTTGTATTTTCAATACCTATATATACCTCTATAGTTACAACTACCACATTTATATATATATATATGTGTATATGTATGTATGTGTGTATGTATATTTGCAATACATGTACCTATATCTACTTATATAAATATTATCATATCTGTTGACACAGACACAGTAGGCTGCACTTCTAAATCATGAAGAACGGGAGTCTCAAACTCATCAAGAGGAAGGATAATCTACTTAATGACCCAGAAATAACAGATTACTTGCAGACATGGACAGGAGTATTAAACAAATTTAATACACCAGGGTGTATACAGTAGTCTGATGATGTGTACACATTAACATGAGACCTGTTGAAGATATCATACCTCTATCTTCTGTCGTCTGTATTGATTTCTGGCAATCATTGCCCGGACACAGGACTGAAGCTTCACGATGGAAACCATTCTTTTCTGGGCCCAATGCCTAATCAAGTACCCTCTACAGTAGCGCTGTAACATAAGAAGTACATTAAAGTCAAACATTAGAAGATTATGATAATTCAGCAATAATAATAATAACTAGAAACGTGCTCGTTGCTCAAGCAACGAGTAGGTTTCACAAGTTAAAGTCAAAGCAGCAAAGCTGGGATCTTTTACTCTAATACACCTACGAAGACCGATTATAGAAATCTTTATCATTAGATGTCCGCATGTTTGACCTAGATTTGCCCCTCTACTCGAATAAACAATCTAAAAATAGAGTTAAGCAGGGGATATATTTCACTACAGGAAAGAAAGATACATGCACACTATGGATTTATTAATTATCCGATTTCGCTCAAATTTTGTATGCCACTATTATTTCTCATTTTTAACTTGCCCTCCAAATTTGAGTGAGATCGGACAATAAATAAACATGTTTGCAAAATACTCATTTTTCGTCTCAGGCTAGCTAATTAGCCTTATGAGGTATGAAACGGGTAAATGTCTTGTATATTGCGCGTGAGCACGCGACAACGTTTAGTGAAAATTTCATCAAAATCGGCCAATAAATAAGGAAGCTTTAGATACCCAAATATTTGACACTTTAGGCGGCGCTGCGCGCTTATAAAGCGCTAATTCAAAAAAATGAGAAAAATGCCTCTGAAGAAAAAAATTTAAATTTAAATGCTGCAAACAGAATAGCTCTATCTTTAATAGTACGGAGAAAACCCTGCCGACATAAAACGGCGGAAGAATAATAATTATAATAAAAAGAAGAAAGGACGGTAGAATAATAAAGGTTTCACAAGTGAAACTTGTGAAACCTAATAAACCATATTGAACATGTTTTTCCTACTGATTTTTGAAAGAAAAAACCCAGACAGTAAAATAACTTAAAATCAAGTACAAGTAAATAAATTACTGTTTATGAATACATTTCATAATTATCAAAGAATTCTGGTTAAACTGGAGCCAAAGCAAAATCCTTTATATGTCATTGTTGATACCAAGAAACAACACAAGTAAGTTGAAAATAAAATATATAGTATAGTGAATAACTTTACCTGCATATTGATGACAAGACTACGCACAGCATTAAACCTTGCAGTGAGGATTCTGGACCTTACCATAGCCTGCAGTCTAGTATAGCCTCGTCTCATCTAAAACAATAATGTTATATAATCATATAACTAGAGTAATATTGAATAGAAAATATGTAACATAATATTACATTTGGTAAAGTATCAAGATTACAAGATTAGTAAAAAAAAATCTTACCTTCTGGAAGCGATTTCTGGCAACATAAGCCCTCCACACAGTTTGAATGATAATTGAGCACCCTTTCATTTTCAAAAATCGTCGTCTACAATGCCAAGCACGGATTGTCTTTTGTAAAATCAGGATTTTCTTTGTCAATTCTGCTTCTCTGCACTGTTCTAGGTAAACATCTTGGGCATCCTAGAGAAAAAAGGTAAATAAGGTGAGACATTCAAAGATTTGACATTTCTGTTACAATAAATTGATACTTACATAAAACTTACGTTTTATTTTGACAAAATGTTTGTTCAATTTCTACATTCAGTTCAGTAATGAATATGAGTATTTTCATTATCAATATTAACTAAATATCTTTTATGATTGTTAGTGTTACAAACAAAAGGAATTTTATATCAAAGAATTATTATTGAACACACAGAACATTATTTTTGCATTTGGACTAAAAAGACCTTTTAAACTTGTTAACATTTATGGGCAGGTTAGTCCAGAAGTAATGCACTGGATTTTTCATCTGATGGCCCAAGTTTGATCAGAGGTGTCAGTTTGGATTTTTCTAAGGTGATTTATCATCGTCTGCCTCCCTATTGGTCTCTCAGAGATAAAGCAGTATATACCAAGGACCTGTTTCACATTATACAATGGTACATAAAGCATTATAAACCAAGGACCTGCTTCACAGTATACATTGGTACATAAAGCAGTATAAACCAAGGACCTGCTTCACAGTATACATTGGTACATAAAGCAGTATAAACCAAGGACCTGCTTCACAGTATACATTAGTACATAAAGCAGTATAAACCAAGGACCTGCTTCACAGTATACACTGGTACATAAAGCAGTATAAACCAAGGACCTGCTTCACAGTATACAATGGTACATAAAGCAGTATAAACCAAGGACCTGCTTCACAGTATACATTGGTACATAAAGCAGTATAAACCAAGGACCTGCTTCACAGTATACAATGGTACATAAAGCAGTATAAACCAAGGACCTGCTTCACAGTATACATTGGTACATAAAGCAGTATAAACCAAGGACCTGTTTCACAGTATACATTGGTACATAAAGCAGTATAAACCAAGGACCTGCTTCACAGTATACAATGGTACATAAAGCAGTATAAACCAAGGACCTGCTTCACAGTATACATTGGTACATAAAGCAGTATAAACAAAGGACCTGCTTCACAGTATACATTGGTACATAAAGCAGTATAAACAAAGGACTTGTTTCACAATATACAATGGTACATAAAGCAGTATAAACCAAGGACCTGTTTCACAGTATACATTGGTACATAAAGCAGTATAAACAAAGGACCTGCTTCACAGTATACATTGGTACATAAAGCAGTATAAACCAAAGACCTGTTTCACAGTATATATTGGTACATAAAGAAGTATAAACCAAGGACCTGCTTCACAGTGTACATTGGTACATAAAGCAGTATAACCCAAGGACCTATTTCACAGTATACAATGGTACATAAAACAGTATAAACCAAGAACTGCTTCACAGTATACAATGGTACATAAAGCAGTATAAACCAAGGACCTGTTTCACAGTATACATTGGTACATAAAGTAGTATAAACCAAGAACTGCTTCACAGTATACAATGGTACATAAAGCAGTATAAACCAAGGACCTGTTTCACAGTATACATTGGTACATAAAGCAGTATAAACCAAGGAACTGCTTCACAGTATACAATGGTACATAAAGCAGTATAAACCAAGAACTGCTTCACAGTATACAATGGTACATAAAGCAGTATAAACCAAGGACCTGTTTCACAGTATACATTGACACATAAAGTAGTATAAACCAAGAACTGCTTCACAGTATACAATGGTACATAAAGCAGTATAAACCAAGGACCTGTTTCACAGTATACATTGGTACATAAAGCAGTATAAACCAAGGAACTGCTTTACAGTATACAATGGTACATAAAGCAGTATAAACCAAGGACCTGTTTCACAGTATACATTGGTACATAAAGCAGTATAAACCAAGAACTGCTTCACAGTATACAATGGTACATAAAGCAGTATAAACCAAGGACCTGTTTCACAGTATACATTGGTACATAAAGCAGTATAAACCAAGGACCTGCTTCACAGTATACAATGGTACATAAAGCAGTATAAACCAAGGACCTGTTTCACAGTATACATTGGTACATAAAGCAGTATAAACCAAGGACCTGCTTCACAGTATACATTGGTACATAAAGCAGTATAAACCAAGGACCTGTTTCACAGTATACATTGGTACATAAAGCAGTATAAACCAAGGACCTGTTTCACAGTATACAATGGTACATAAAGCAGTATAAACCAAGGACCTGTTTCACAGTATACATTGGTACATAAAGCAGTATAAACCAAGGACCTGCTTCACAGTATACAATGGTACATAAAGCAGTATAAACCAAGGACCTGTTTCACAGTATACATTGGTACATAAAGCAGTATAAACCAAGGACCTGCTTCACAGTATACAATGGTACATAAAGCAGTATAAACCAAGGACCTGTTTCACAGTATACAATGGTACATAAAGCAGTATATACCAAGGACCTATTTCACAGTATACATTGGTACATAAAACGTATAAACCAAGGACCTGCTTCACAGTATACATTGTTACATAAATCAGTGTAAACCAAGGACCTGTTTCACAGTATACAATGGTACATAAAGCAGTATAAACCAAGGACCTGTTTCACAGTATACAATGGTATATAAAGCAGTATAAACCAAGGACCTGTTTCACAGTAAACAATGGTACATAAAGTAGTATAAACCAAGGACCTGCTTCACAGTGTACATTGATTCATAAAGCAGTGTAAACCAAGGACCTGTTTCACATTATACAATGGTACATAAAGCAGTATATACCAAGGACCTGCTTCATAGTATACATTGGTACATAAAGCAGTATAAACCAAGGACCTGTTTCACGGTATACATTGGTACATAAAGCAGTATAAACAAAGGACCTATTTCACAGTATACATTGGTACATAAAGCAGTATAAACCAAGGACCTGCTTCACAGTATACATTGGTACATAAAGCAGTATAAACCAAGGACCTATTTCACAGTATACAATGGTACATAAAACATCTTTTGGTGCTTCTGATGGGTTCAATGCAAAGGACAAAATTATGATGCCATACACTTGGCAAATGTTGCCACCATATAACTGAAATAATCTTGGAGTGGCTTAAAACAACAAACAGAACAATAAACAAGTTTATTTACCTTCAAGAAAACTTTTGTTTTTCCCAGTTGAAAATCCTTGCCTTGGAGTACTGCAGCACAAATCTTTTGTGAGGCTGCTCTACAGTCTTCCTTGTGCGATGGTCCGATGCCATGAGCCAGGATACGATACCTATCAACAAAGTCTTTAAACCTATGTCTGATGGGGTAACCAGCCCTACGGATCCTAATGGTCTCCATCATTCCAGAGTAACGCAACTGCTTACAGCAAAGGGTACGATCAAAATCCTGATAAATAAATCAAGAAATAATGAATACAAAATTACACTGTTTAAGTCTATGGAACAAGGAACCCATATGTGTCCATTTTCAAAATTTCTGAATTTCTAAAGCAATGGCAGGGCAAGCTGACAAACAATAGACATAAGGATAGTAATCTCTGAGTTTCTCTTTTCTTGGCTGACAAAGAAAGATCCACATAAACACATGTAAATGGATTTCATTTGCAAGGAGATACATATATTACATAACAAGAAAACAAGTAAATTTCATTACAGTTTTATTTTACATTATGGTGTTGTAAAGCATTTAGTGTTAAAAAAACTAGAGTACTCAGTTTTGTCTTCCATCTGAAAAACTGGTTATTCTAACAACTTTTTCCCCAACCTGAGGCTGAACAAGTTGAACAAAGACCTTACGTATGATTCTGTGTGAAAATGCCTGCAATACATACCAGTGGTCTTTTGCATTCATTTGGTTTGATGCAACGGACAAAGAATGGCTGACAAGCTCCCAAAGTTTTCATCAGTAGGTCCAACGAGCGTTTGAACTGGGCTCCAAGCGTTGGTGCCCTCTTTTTGGTATCAGATCCCTAGATTTAGGAGGAGTCAGTGATTAATGACCAGATCATGTTATACTTATTTTAGTAATTCATGTTTTATTTTGCCTGTAATATTTATCTTTTTGTACTTTACACAAGAAGTGATTTATAAGTTTGGTGAAATCAACTACAACATCTACTTGAAAGATGACATCTTATTCTCGAAGGAAATGTAAGTGAATTATTACATTATTTATCAAAGTTTTCCAGTACAATATACTGTAATGATGAATTGTTTTTAATACTAAACATAACATCAAAATGAAATTTTAAAAATGTTCTTACCATGCTAATGTCTTGATGAAACAAATTAACAAGGTACTTGTTGGATGAAGACTGAATGAGGCTGAGGAGATCTGGACTAAACGTGTCTCGATTTTTCTCCAAGAATCCTTTACAATCATAAAACACCACTCCAGCAAAGTGATTGAGACCAAAAGTTAAGGAGACATCTGCTTTAGGCTGAAGATAGTTCTTGTTGTTTTTGTGCTGGTTATGGAACTTCTCCATCATACTTTTATCTGAACCCTATAGAATGTAGAATGTATACAGTGTATTAGTGATGTTAAATAAAGGAGTTTACATGTATAAACTATGTGTAGGTGATTATAGATGCAGTGAATAAACAATGATGACAGCAGTCCATGTCTCACCGAGTACAACAATTACAATACTAATCAGAGCACAAAGACACAATATACCCTTTCTTACTAACTGTGGCACTGACGTTTTAATTGGTCAATGGTAATGTTTCCCCTAAATGTTCTTTTACATCAGTTTGCTGCAATATTGATGATTTTGCCAACCAAAAAGTCAAGTCCTGTAGTAATTGTGAAAGGGTCTATAATTTCATGTCATTCCTAGGCTATTTTACTAGTATGGTGATGGCATCTACCTGATGCATTACACAGAAACCTGGATGCCATCAATGGTCATACGAGAGGAAGTAAATGTGCCAACATTCACCATGACATCAGACCTGTGTTTTACTTGTGGTCTCATCCAATAACCAGCAAGCTCAAGCTTAGCAAAGAAAAGGCAGCATATCAAAGTCCAAAACAAGACAATATTTTGTTAGATTAAAGGGGGTGTACAAAGTTAAAACTTCATCTAAAACTGATTCAAATACATATATAAATTACCCATCACCCCTGTCATCATAAAACTTAAACTTGTGTTTATAAACGTGTATCATTTCTTAAGGTTCATCTATACCAAGTGAGCTATATTAAAGATCGCATAAATACAGTATTAGAAGTACAAAATGTACTTCAGTCATACAAGTACAATAGTCAGTTATGTAATAGAATATCACTGACAAAAAAATCTAAATTACTGCAAATATTTGTAATCAATGTGAAAAGAAATAGTTTTGTTTTCTATATGACTCTCTCATTTTCTCAAGTAAATATATTGGTATCAATACTCTAAATGTAGGGGAATGAAATAAGACACATTTTTGTATTGAGTAACATTAAATTACACTACTTGTATCGGGGATCACTAGTTAAAGCCATTTTAAGTGTAACGACATACCTTTGGAAATTTACTTTCTTCATCTACTAGAGAGATGAGATTCATGGGTCTAGCACCAATCAAGTCCAGTGTTTCTTGATTGTCTATGAACTCAATATGCTGCCAGTTAATGCCTTCATTATCATATTCTTCCTGCAAACAGAAAATTTAAACAAATTTGATGGATTTAACAAATAATACAGAGTATCGCAACTACCAAATCTGTCACGGTTTGCATTTAGTCACCTACTAAATCCATTGTTCTCAATGTGGGCACTTTTATGTGGGCAACTTATGTCATAATTATATGACGTCATAACAATCACAAAGTGCACGTGTATGTTGACGTTATTGTAGTTGAGATATTCCATATTCCAGAAACAAGTTTATCACAATATAAAATACTGCAAAACAGTATGAGATATCTTCAACTAATTTATTAATTTATCATAGGGGGCAGGCTTGGTGTAGTGGTTAAGCGCTTGGCTTGCGGCGCCGACGATCCGGGTTCGATTCCCGGGTTGCGCCACTATGTTTAAGAGGTTGGTAACCTCCTGCTTCCATGTCGCGATATAACTGAAATATTGTTGAAAGCGACGTAAAACACCAATCAACCAACCAACTTAATTTATCATAATCTTCACATGTGAGAGACATTTTACAGTAAGTCATTCACATAATATGAATGATATGACAATACCTGGGGTTACAACTAAGGATAAGCCAAAACATAGCAGTCCAAAATGAAGATAAAAGTGTATAAATACAATTGATATTCCTTTTTATTACTCTCTTGAACACTGTATTAATTTTTTTTTACTATTGTTACCTGCTCAAGTTTAAAAATATGCTGCACAAAGAATTGCTGTAGATTTTCATTGGCATAGTTGATGCATAATTGCTCAAAACTGAAAAATAAAACATACTGGTATACTGATTTATTAATGTGCCAGTGTTATACCTAATTTAGTTCAGTTTTTAAGTTTAAAGGGACATTCAACAGTTTTTCAGTTATAAATGCATATCATGACATGTTGTAGCGGTGAAATCTACTGATCATACACATACTTCTACACAATCATCTCAGGGGCTTACTTATCAATTATCTGCAGCTGCTACAACATACAAGAGTACAACCCAAATAGATAGATAATAATGCAATTAAGAATAATATTAACATTAACAATTAGTATTTACTATTTTCAAATGAACATTCATGTCTGGAACCATCTTCTTTTGACATTTTCAAAACTTCTATTGCTTGGTTTCTCTTACTTCAAAAAATCTTCAAACAATTCATCTACCCTTCCATTCTTGAAATAATTACTAACCTGTTGTGATCAAAGCTTTCAAATCCAAATATATCCAGCACACCTATAGATGTTCTGAACTGGTTAGGAGCAGTTTTAGTCTTGAATATTGCAATATTAATCTTTTCTACAATCCACACAAACATTCTGCCATATATACCCTTGACAAAAGCATCTCTGACATCAGCAGCCCCTTCTTTACCCAGTGTAACCGTGACACTCTCTCCTCGTGTCACAATGGTACGAGTAGTCAACACATCAATCAGATCTTGAGGTCGTACCTACGAAATCAAATCAATAACCATTCTTTCATCAGCTGAAGCAGGTATTCATTCATCTTTTTACGAAATATGTACCAGTAAACATACAGATTAAATATAGACACTAGAGAACCCAATGATGAAGAAAGTTTTCTGTCATCTAAATTGCCAAGAAATCATGATAGAATTGGTACAAATGTTTGAAAAACTGATCTGAAGTTAATCATATTCATCTGCTTAATGAACATGACCATTGACCATCACGATAAAGTTAAGAAAATAGAAATTCGTAATACAACAGCTTATCTGACCCCATATCTACTGTCTTCAGACATATAATAATTATTGGATATAATCAAGAAGAATGTGTTACCTCCATCAGTCGTGCACTTTTATTGATAAACTGGATATCCTGGATTTCACTAGCATCTATGTTGTCCATTTCAATAGCTATAGAAAGGTAGAGAAAGTTAAAACTCATGTCTCTTACACAAGCTGGAATGTTTATTATGTGACATAATGCAAGAAAAATGAGGACTTTGTGGAAATAATTAACACCTTAAATGCGATATTCTATAGGTATAAATATTCTCGTACAAAATGATTTCAGATAATGATATAAACATCTTCTTGATCTAAGCAAAATAATTTATAGGACCATAACATGTTTTGCCCCTGATGCCATGAAATTAATAATGGCAACCTTTGCCTGATAACATCAAAGGGTGAACAATTTATCAATAATATGACATACATACTTAACGACAAAATGATAACCAAGCTCTCACCATTATACTTTACGTTTCCGACATGTAAAAGGGCAGCAAGAACTTTCAGGATTTCCCAGACTTCTGCATCCTTAAACATTAGAACTTTCATCGCAGATCTGATGTCAGCAAATTCCTTGACGTCATCTCTACCTTCACAGGTAATGGATCCCCCCTGGAACAAAGCAAATATACTTGTATATTTTATGTAGACAAATGAGGAGTGATAGAAAGGGTAGCTAATTTATTCATGAACAAGATGTGATTGTGAAACATAAATGTCCCCGGCGGGTCAAGGTCAAGATCACAAAGTCAATGACCTTGATGTAATTTGAAAGGGCTTTATTAGTTGAGTGTGCATGCCAAATATGAAGTCTCTATCTCTCATGGTTCAAATGTTTTGACAGATAAGGCAAAATTTGAAATGCAGATCAAAGGTCACCCTCAAGGTCATGATGTCATTGACCTTGGTGTAATTTGAAAGGGCTTTATTAGTGGAGTATGCATGCCAAATATGAAGCCTCTATCTCTCATGATTCAAAAGTTATGGTGAAGGTTAAAGTTTTTTTGCCACAGACAGACAGACAGAGAGACCAAATACTAGATGCCCCCAAATTTCATTCTGGGTCATAAAAATGCTCATGTTACAGTAAAACCTGAAATCATTAAAATAAAATTATAAAAATATCTGAAACATCCTTTATCAAATTCTTTCATATATGTAATATTGTTTAATGCCACCAAATCTTAGCACGGATAGTTTCATTATATATATTTGCATTAGTATAGAAATAAATTAATGAGAATTTTATTCCTGATACCCATACATATCTCATGATACATCAGGGACACCATTTACTTTACTGAATATGAATTCTTCCAAAATAAGTACATGCAAAAATCAGATATCATTCTCTTTCATCTCGTCGAATCAATACTTCCTAATACTAAACATCAGCTACCCATGCTGGATCATCAATCAGCGGGGTAAAATCAATATCCTACCTGAGTGAGGTAATAGTACTGAGTGGCATTCCCTACATCAAGTTTCTGCTTTTCCTGCTGTGTCATTCCAGCCAACATACAGTAGAATATATGGTAATTCCTTTCATCATGAGCTTGTGTCACAATACGTGACTTTTCCAATAGATACTGTTCTATTTTGGCACCCTCTATAGATCCTTTTTGATTGAAATGAATGTCTATATATTTTCCAAATCTACTCGAATTGTCATTCCTGATGGTTTTTGCATTTCCAAAAGCTGTCAATAAAAAATTTACAATGAAACTACATGTATAACTAAATATTCCCATAATAAACATTGGGTTTTAACTTGTACTGTATACATAAATTTAAGTACGAAATGACTGGATGTAACAAACTACAAAATGTTTCTCAATTACATATCACACAAATGTCTTAATCTCTAATGTAAAGTGCCTATAATTAGAAGCTTGTTCAAATGCAACACAACAAACCTGAAATCAATCAATGAAGAATTATTCTACCACAGAAAAACTTTGTCTGATGACATTGAGTTAAACATATATGTACTTCTTATTCAACTGCTAAATTAAAACATCCCAGTTTTAATACCCAAGGTCATATTTCAAAAATCATTTCTGTTAAGGTAGTTTTAAAGTTTAATCTTAAAGCAAAGATCAAATACACAACATGTAATTGAAACAAGTTTAAATCTTACCCTCCATGATTGGATTAGCTTCTAAAATCTGCTGTTCTATCCAAGAATGTTGACCACTAACAGCTGCCAAAAACTGTAAAATCAACTTGGTACTCTCCGTTTTACCAGCTCCTGATTCCCCACTGTAAATAAGGACAGTTACACATAGTTACACAGACGAATAGGAAGTAAAAGCAGGTGTTTGTAATGTACTCCTATACCTCAAGTCATACTGCAGAGTTATGTGTGTAATGTCAGGGAATAGCAAAGACTCCTACTGATTTAAGAACATTATGAATTTCATTTATAGACTACATGTAGGAAATTCTCTAAAAGGAATAAGTTTGTGTAAACTTTTTATTGATTTGATTTGTGCTGAGCACCATACATAATACCCTTGGTGACATTTTACAAATACATTACACATGTATATATAGAATTGTATCAACTACCGCTGACTCCTGATAACTCTAACTCCATAGGCCAAATGTAATATAACACCATGGGCTCAATGTAATATAACTCCATGGACCCAATGTAATATAACACCATGGGCCCAATGTAATATAACTCCATGGACCAAATGTAATATAACACCATGGGCCCAATGTAATATAACTCCATGGACCCAATGTAATATAACACCATGGGCCCAATGTAATATAACACCATGGGCCCAATATAATATAACTCCATGGACCCAATGTAAAACAATATCATTCAGCTTTAGTAGAATGTGAGTTACGGATATATATCAATACGAAAAAAAAAACAAAATTGGTACTTTATAATCAGTTGAGTTTATAGGAAGATCCAGTTATTTGTGTTTGAGTAAATAGTTGCCAACATTGTACAAACTTGAGCTCTATCATAGTGGTGATGATAATTATTGCTAGGTTCAAATCCTTAATCACTAAATGCAGATCCTATGGCTGAATTGCTACCTATAAATGATTGTTTGCAGACTGTAAAGATGGTTTATACAAAGGTGTTCAATAAGAGATGACAAACTGACAAAGAGGTGGCAAGTAGAGTTATCCCTGTAAAGTGTCCCTTTGCTATGCATGCAACCTAATGGTAAGACATTCTACACTTTATTCTAAAACATCAGCATTCATTTCAATATTCTATTTACAGAAGAGGTCACAGTATAATCTCTACCTGATGATAACACACTGATCCACGGTGTATCTCTTCATGTTGTAGTAAGCATTGTCTGCAATAGCAAATATATGGGGAGGTAACTCTCCTATTTTTTTGTCCCTGTAAGCCTGGATCTGTTCTGCAGTGTATATTGGCAGGATCTGATAGGGATTAACAGCCACAAGAATTGATCCTGTATAAGTCTGCAATTAAAAGGAAAATATATTGTAAACTGAATCCTAAACTACTTAAGACAAGAAATTATTTTGGCAAAACAAATAAAAAATTCAAAATTTCACAAGAGAATGAAAATACAGCATTTATTATGTAGAACATCTGAAATTTAGTTTTCATTGAAGGTATCACGTATCATGTTCATAAAATAGACTTCAAATGAGTATTTGAGCACTATTTTGATCTTATGAATGATCTGCTACCACAGCAAAGTAAACATTTCAATCTTATCATTCAGATACATACATAGATAAGATTGTCCATATAACGTATGAAGAGATTCCTTAGAATTCCTGCTTCATTCAGGTCACCTAACATAATCATGTCCTCCACTCCCTCTACAGACGTGGTATGCATGTGCTTTAGTGCTTTCTTTGTTTCTATCCATACTTCTTTACCATCATCATCCACTACATTGATCCGACCTTTGTCATAGACTTTCACCCGGGCTCCAATGGCCACTGTAAACTCCCCTCGTACCTCTGGCTCCAGCCACACATGGTCTCCCTGTATAAAAAAGATAGAAAATTGGTCATATAAAACAGTTCTAAGAATGTTTATGATCAAACAAGTACCAGAATTCAAAACTGAGCAGTCAAATTTTTTATGCAATTTTTTTTCTCATTGAAATTTGGTCTGAAAATCAAATTTTTACTGCTCTCCAAAATGTCTGAAACCACTTCTTGAAAATCTCTAGCTAATTTTTGTAACACCCAAGTCTATCAAAACCCTACATCAAAACTTTGTCTTTTAAATAGACCACTTTACAACCAACCTCTCACTGATACCCCTCCCCCTTTGGTTACCTATAATCTGATAATCACAGTAATCTTTCTAATTAAATTTTAACCCCTCTCCAACACCACAACAGTTACTCAGATTGAAACCTAGCTCTTCTCGCTAACTTATATCAAACTAGTTATGTGGGCATGTAAACATGTATTGAAATTATCTTCAATTTACATGCGCATTTTCAAATGTTTTATCTCGGTATTTAATATTTCGATGGACATATCTTGTTGACAGAATTCAAATGTAAACCTCTTAAATCAGTATGAGTGCTTGATTAAGTAATGAGTAGTCGTGGGAGGTTAGGAGATCAGAAATGAATTATACTTGTTTCTTGCATACAATTAAGTGGAATAAATGTGTAGGATTAAGTATCCCATTTTACATGTTCTCTGTCTCGTGTACATATACTTTTCGAAAAGAACCCCCCCCCCTCCTTCCTCAAGGATATTATTTATTTTGCAGTATCTTAAACTTCCAGTTAATATGTTGAAACTTTCTCTACATTCCATCACATTTGTCAGTGTTGTGGACAGACAAACGGACAAAAAGTTATACAAGGCACCCTATATTCAACTAAAAGTTGTGATGTTTTTACCAGATGTTTGTAATATATTCTGCAAATGTCAACCTGTGTTTATAAAAGTAAAGGTTTAAACTGAACAATAGGTGATATTTTCTCAAGCATGCTAAATCACCCTCATATTATTTGTGTGTTACTTATACACTTCGTGATGAATGGGTGAATCGCTTGACTGAGAATCAGTTAAAAGCATCGCTGTACTACAGTATACAAACATAATTGCTGGAAGGGAATCCATCACGTATTGTGAGAACTCGAAGCGTTACTTGACAAAACGGCAGGGCCATACATCGCATTGTTCCATCATACCCTTAAATGCTACAAACAGTACTGTGGCCAATGAATTGTCATTTCCCTTTTTCAAACGAGAACTTGCATTCAAAACTCAGAGTCAAGGGGATGAATGGACAACAGCGGGACTGAATAGTAAAATCTTCTTTATTACTGCTTTTAGCATAAATTTTCAGAATATTGTCCCACAAACCCTCTCACAGAATAAAATCCAACCGCGAACTTCCCGGCTAATAAACAAAAGGAATTTATAAATGTTTCCTTATAGTCATTATATATACTTTCCCTACTAGTAGTGTATCATACGGTGTCATTATACTTATATGAACTATCGGAGACCCTATATGTATAACAATAACACGTACGGAGGGTTGTACAACAAGGTTATTAGTGCTCACCGTACATGTAGATCTACCTTCAGTCTAGTGTTGAATGAATTTTATATTTATTTGCGAAACTGCAATCTTATTAAAACGCGACTTGTACTCCGTTCCTCTACGATACTCTCCGTGCGGAGAGTATCGTAGAGGAACGGAGTACAAGTCGCGTTTTAATAAGATTGGCGAAACTGCTTCCCATATTTCGAAATGATGTAGGGAAAACATTTTATGAGCGCATAATGTCCCGTGCCTCCTGTTCAATGAAGTCGTTTGCTCTCTGCCATACATCCATTAAACCTGCGTGACCAGGTGAGAAGATTACTGGTGTATCACCTGTTCGACTATACGTACATGTAGATGATGTTTGACAACTTACAAATGTGCTATCTAGCATTATATTGTCTGATACACAAAAGTCCACTAGTTTTATGATTAGTCCGTCAAATAGAGAGTCTAATGGTGTCTGAGGTCATAATATCTGGAATGTGTATTGCCACCACGCGCAGCTCTAGAACAGTGGAAATGTGGATGTCTATGTATTCCTGAAGAGATAAAGTATTCTTTGAGATGCAACACATTATTGCATTTTACTTGCAACTGCTGAACTTATTTTTACCATGCGTAATATTCACACGTATTGCAGAGATCGATCTCAGTGAGTTTGTTAATACACGAGTGATCAAAATTAATAAATTTTTGCCAAACTAGTTTAATATAAAACCATCAAAACCAAATTTACTGCAATGTTCATTTCATTTTGACCGTAAAAATTCTTATCAGATAATGATAATCCTCGAGAGTGGGTCATAAATGCAAGATTAGAACGCCGCTGAGCTCGTTGCGTGAGTTTAAACGGAAGTGGAGGAAAGAGGCGTTCCAGTGAGGAAGCTATCTTTCAAATGTGAAAAACCTTATCTCACAAACAGAAAAAAGTTACTATGAATAAGAAAAGAAAAAGAGCTTACAACACACTGTCTAAGATTATTTCCCAGCGACCTCGCGCATGTTAAGTCAATTAACTTCTTTTAACGAAGACTTTTTTGCCAAAAGCTGTATTATATAATTACACTCATTTACCTAGCGTAATAAAAAGATCAAAGTGTACTTTACGATTGTGTGGAGTTTTGAAGGGCGAGTTACAATAAGGTATTTATGTACAGGTAACAATGGACAGGGTTCTCTCTGTACAAGAAGTGTATTGCGTTGATGTGGTTGATCTTAAGTCTGTTAATGTTTTATTCGTCATTTTGCACAAGTTAAACAATGAATAAAACATTTGAATAAAAGCATCCCCTGACTTTACGTACAAATAGTTTGTGTCGAACACATCAGACACCTCAATGCCTTAAGTACCACTTGATTACAGAAATCAGAGTTGTCAGAAGACGAGCTCGCTGGTGGCAACCAAATTGAAAAGTTTTCAGCAAGATGGTCAATTTTCAAGGGCAAGGTCAAAACTTAACAATAATGATAGATAATGAAAGTTTTGTCACAAAGAAAACACACATGAAATACTCAATTAAGCCCCATCTCTTACTGTTCGTAACTTGTGACCAAGGTTACAGTTTTTAAAGAGTAAATCAAACTTCAAGGTCAAGGTCAGAAATTCTGGTACCCAATAAAAGGTATTGGCACAATGAATACACATGTGAAGTATTAAAACCATGTCTCCAATGGCGCTTAAACATATTAAATGTTTTAAATATTAGTGTAACAATATGGCAACAGCTCGCCGGACATTCGTCCCAGCGAGCTAAAAACCAATATCAGCAAAAGCAATTCTTTACACGAAACAGTAAGATCAATAAGACTATAAGGGGGAGGGGGGCAACTTTCTCGTTGTTCTATCCGCCGTACAGAATCATGGGTACGATGGGCAACCTTCATCATCTGACACAAAGTTTTACAAAAATATATTTGAAACTAGCAACAAACGTTGTTATAAGAGATCCATTATTAATACAAACATTTATTGTCGTTGTTTTTATCTGAATTCCGGGTGGTCAAGAAATTTGGTTCGAATCAATCACACCGTTATGGAAATATTACTTGCATGTATCGACTGATTATCTTTAAATGAGTTACTGGGATTCTGAACTAACAATCTATGGTTGATACGATTAATTTGACCAATAAGAGTACATTCTAGGTATAACTCAGCTGTCATTCTTGGAATATCTCAGCCAAGTCTTACATGTACCGGAGACATAAATTATATTGTGTATATATGTCTCTGCATGCACCTATATGTTAAGTAACTAGTCTATGTGTAGTAGCAAATTATGTGTTCACAAACGGACCACTCTTAGTATTTCTGTTTTTAAAGAACTCTTCAACAAAATTACTTTAACTACAGTCGAAACTTAAAAAGGATTAACTAGCGCATTTCTGAGTACCAATATACTGCCTTTGCCAACTAGGTCGTTGAAACCTCCAAATTCGTCACTGGTATGTTAATTATCAATACCTCCAACAACCATAGTAGTGTGTGCCGTATGTCATGCAATCCCTTATTTCTCTTTTAAAAGAAATAATTTTGCCCTCTTATTTTAATTAAGGTGCAGATTCAGTGTTAAAATATTAATCCTTCACCCACTACAATAACTATGCAAAATGTCCATAGCTAAAAAAAATGTCTGGTTCAACTAGTCCGATCTTGCAAATTGGAAGCAAAATACCTTCAGTGATACAAAAACATTTAAATGACTAACATCTAGATGATGTTAAAATGTTACCTGGATTTTCAGCCTAGGGTGTACAGAATAATCCATGTTGTTTTTTACTTTCCTTCACACATCAATTCTTACATCCGTAAAACAACTATAAACATGTAAAATCATCATCACACATATCATCTATCGTAAGCCGTGTAATCTAAACCTTCAACTCTGAATGGGAACACATGCGTGTGCATACTTTTGAATAAGATAAGTTCAAATGGCAATAAATCTTTCAGTGTTAAAATGCTACAAATGACCATAACATCGGGATCAATAACATAGCTGAATCTCCTAGGAAAGCCCCGGTGAGACATTCATGGCCATTTGGCCCCCTTTTGCTACAATATCAGCAAGACGTGGTACTTATCACCATCTTATCTGGGCCACAGGTCCACAGAGAACGTCCTTAGCAACTTGGACTTCGTCTGATATTGTGATCATATGGCAACGTATTGCCAGGAAAATGAGGAGCAGATAAAATTGCTGTCGTAAAGAAGAGATCACGATGACACATCTATTAAAAAGGCATTACCTGCTTCCGCAGCAGACGACAGCAAAGGCCAACTATGTCTATCAGCAAGGTATGTCGTCATGGTCATTGTTATAGAATATTGTGTATTGAAAGGTATAATACCTTGTGTATTGAACAAAGTGAATTCTATAATAGCGTTGTTTACATTGTGTGCACACGTTGTGTACATGTATTAAAGTTTTAGCACAAATTTTATCGGCAATTGTAAATTGTTTCAAATAAAAGCAACTAAAATGCAGGCGCCTCTGCATATTATCATACTCCCAAAGACCTAAATACTTGTAAGTTCATTAGATTAATATTGGATACTACGAAAAGTTCATCTTGAAATAAAATGTGTGAATATTTGAAATCTGCGATACGAAAATTATTGTATTAGATACGGGGACTTCAGCAGGAATCTATATGATGCACTGTTAGCAATTACACACAAATATACACATTCATGGAGGAAGGGGGGGGGTCAAATAAATTATTTTCATAAAACCTCATATATCTAGTACATATATATATATAAAGAAAATGGTATTACTTTCATACTGACTTTTTTTCTTTTTTCGTCTAAATTTATCAGAACTAGTACTTTAGCAAATGATCGAATAAATATGACATGTTAACTTTTCACCTCTCCATATATTGAACGTATACGTACTTAATTACAAAGTATTTTATCTGAAAGCCAATACGTGAAATCGCATTTCGATGTTTATAGCGACTTTATTTACCTCAGAGTAATATATTTGCCGGGTAAATCAATGCTTAAGCTAATAAAATAACAACTAAATCGGTTAATTTAACGAGACATTCCCTTAGCAGACTACCCATTTACCTAGATGTAACTGTTTTATCGTCAGTAAGGTACTGCCATATCTCTATTCCCAGGCTTGGCTAATCTTGGACGTAATTTAAGGTCATATACAAAACAGCCTACCCGCTCCGTATCACAAGTATACAGAATTCCAGAGGAAAATAAATAGGAGAGGGCTGTGAAATAACAATTCATAAACTTTCAGGGACAAGTTGTAAGAATAATAATAGTAAATGTTCCATGATCTCTCTCTCTCTCTCTCTCTCTCTCTCTCTCTCTCTTGTAATAATCTATGGTCAATAAAGGAGAACACGACCTCATAATGTTCTGATTTTAGAGTATGTTCAATACTTTGACCATAATCTACAATAGATTCTCCGGTAAATTCAATACACCTCCACAAAATAATATCCCCCCCCTCGTTAATATAAAATAATTATTATGGGGTAACATAAAACAACTTGCATATAAACATGAATCTCACTCTCAATCGGTATCCACCTGTAGTGTGAACACGAGAAAGTCAGACAAAGCTTTCAGGTGACTTCATCAGGAATCCCCCCAAGCAACGTTGATCTAATGTACCATTAGATGACTTATTTCTCATGGATCCACCCTGAGCAATGATGATCTCATGTAACATTAGGTGACGCCTTATCTAACTTACCTTTGTGAGGATAACCATTGTGGAACTTCAGGTTTCACCTCAGGTTACCTGTGAAAAAAACAAAACATTGGAAATCAACTTTTGAAAAAGAAATTTCAAAATCTTATGGAGCGTTATAATATTACTTGAAAATCACCTGATCATGAAATGCAAGTTACCAGTATATGGTGAAAAATCTACTTTGATCTGTACATGTATTGCGAAATGTTGTTTAAAATGTTCAACTCCAGTACATAGTAAGATAGACCTATTCAACATTTAATTCCCCCAGAAATCAGCATATTCACTCGTAATTAGAGGGTCGTAGGTTAGATTTTTACAGGATGAGTGTTGTTGTTGTTGTTGTTGTTGTTGTTGTTGTTGTTGTTGTTGTTGAAGAAGAATATAGTTGTCTTATTTTATTAATGTAAGTCTGAGGTACAGGTTGTATTTGTCTTTTTCTTAGTCATGTGCTCACTTTGAATAACAAAAATTCAAAGTTAGAAAAAGACATTTATGATGTCTCCCTATGTAATATATCTGAACGGTGGTCAGAACTAACAAATAAATAATCCAAGTTCACGTATACCACTTTAGAATTTGTGTTCGGTCCGGTAGTCTCTCTCCACCAATACATGTATAAACACACTGCATTGCACAAAAACTGGCAATGGTGGTATTAAGAATGAAAACAAGAAGTGTCTAGGACACCAGATGTAAGGTTAATGATTCTGTGATCAGTACAGGCACCACTTACTCTTCAAAAGAAAGACCTCTCAAACGACTCTGAAGTCATGTCTTAGATTATCCATTTGTAAATATACCAGAGTCCCCAAAAAACTCGTAACATACCTACTGTGAACATGTCCTATTGGCCGTCACGACATTCACTCGAACGAAGACATATTTCACAAAATTGCACATTTCCCGATAAATATCAATAATTTACGTAAAAATCAATCAATTGTACAATATGTCGCCACAACACAAAGCACCGTTCACACAGGTGAGGGTTAGGAGATAGTAAAGACGACTCTAGAGGAGATGACTAGGGGCTGTGAATACTTGCTCTGTACAAACGCCATCTATATTTGATAGACATCGTGAGATTGCTGATACAACAAAGGTAATCTAATTTCAGGTATAGAGTGATGCACAAGATTACTGGAAAGTAATCGATATATTCTTAGAAAAGAAACAATATACATGTATGTTACCTGTACACACTGTGGTCACGATGTAAACGTTTGTTAAATTTGCGCGTTGTACAAAATACAAAATTACAGTGCAAATTGTAAATTCACAAAAGTAATGGGAAGGGAGTCATCTTATGTTCTATTTTCAAGTACAATAAGTCAATTTAGTATCTGATACAACAATTTATTTTTACAATGAAAGGTAGCTATACTTACCACGCGTTTATACAACGAAAATTTATCTTAAAATATTCCATGAACATCATTTCAGATTACAGTCATAGTTGCATATAGTTTCGGAAAATATAAAACTTAGAATTTACATTTAGGGTCATATTATCATTCCTCTTAAAATCCCCTTTCGTGTACGTGCATACGTTACAGTGTTATCTACCCTTATTATCTGTTGAGGTATATATACTATAAACGCAATTTTGTCAACAAGGAAGTATGAAGAACTTGACTGCTCCTTTTGCAAATACAAATCGATAGCTCTGATTCATTCACAGGTATGCCTGCATATACTTATATATAAAACTGTTCTGATACCACTCTCTTCCATGGTTAGAAAGAGAAGTGAACGACAACTCTTTTTCAAAGGAGGATAGTTTTACAGCACCTCACACTGTGACGGCACTTATTTGCCCAATTGTATAGATTTATAACCTGTATAACTGACATATCTGAAATGATTAGGGTTCACCTTTAAAACAGAGTATCAACATCTACCGTGACAAGGGGCAAAAAGATATATAAAGTATTTGCAAGCATCCATGCAGACAATGCACTTACTCGAAAGACTGGTTACGAATTTACGACCCATCATTATGTCTCCCATGTAACGAAATGCAGCGGCAGTTTCGATTCTATTCTCTCTCTCTCTCTCTCTCTCTCTCTCTCTCCATGGTCTATTCGGCCATTAAATAAGCGATACTCGGTAACCTCTTTCCAAAAATAAACCCTATCTTTTCCCAGGGTGTTTTGCAGAAGAGGGGGCACATATTATGCCAAACATATTTAGTTAATATATTTTCATACAAGAATAAGATAGAATTCGTCGTAAATAAGGTGAATAAACGTGGAATCATCCTTATACGGTGTTTAACAATACTCATAATGATAAAGACTTAACTATAGTATACTACATCTACACTACATATATACAACTAATATAAGTCCCGTGGTTCATCATCCATGAAACTCTAATTTCTATGTGTGTGTTTATCTTTGTAACATACATATTACACTTACTATATAGATATGAATTGATTTTGAGTGATATACATGTAGAACACTATCTGTATTCTGAATCCGTTCATGAATAATATATCATACACCTACCAGCGGGAAGTTTCTTTGCTGCGGTAGAGTTGATATGTATGATTGAACATTTGTTAAAATGTTTCCTCCTACAAACTTTTAATATCCAGGGAATCGCAAATCAATCTTTCTTTATGTTATAAACACCTATTATCCATCACAACTGATTTATTAAATCCACAAAGTGTACACCTAAAATAGATACTAACTTTAATTGAGCTTATCGTTCTATCCCATCTTATCCACCCAACATGTTAACGCAGCGAAGATGGGCTCATTCAGGCGGCTTCTGTTCTAAATCATCTAACTTTATTACATTGCAGCTAGCTCTTCACACTTCATAGGGATTAAAATACTAGCCATTCCGATGTCCAATTAAGTAGTTATCAAGTTAAAATATTTATGCAAGAAATTGGCTATTCCTTATTCAGGACAAGTAGTGTTCGTTCGGAAGATAAGGACATTTTTGTTTTTACTTGCAAACATGTAAACATTATTACTATAAATATGTATAAGGATTAATTGTTGAATGACAGGGCGTAAAAGCTTAAACTAAATAAAAGTGCTAGGTAAATGTTAATTTCAAATGCTAACAAAACAACTCTATTGTCTGAACAAAAAAATTGATTTGTGAAGGAATTAAGAGAGAAAATAAAGGTACATGGTCAGGAAAAGGTTGGCTTGAGGTTTATTTTGACTCATGGGTTTAAATAGTTTTCCCTTTTGACCTAGAGCCCATCGTAAATCACTCCACACTTAAGGGGTCAGATTTATGGTCAGGTATATTTCACACCACGCCCCGTGTTTGAAGTTTAACACACTGTGTGTTACATAAGACTTTAATCCATACACAGTCCCTTTATTATCTACTACATAATCCGTTCGACAGTTTAGTGTCCCATATCTGTCACATTTCATATCTGAAGTGACCCATACCATATATTATCACGGACATGGGTCAGCAACATTTGAAATGTTGAATTCCGTGTTCATCAAGCATACCAATATACGTCGCGTACTAATGATTCATTTGGGTCGGACTCTTTTGTTCAAGGCATGGGAGTTTAAGTCTACAACAAGCACCTAAGTTATGAATTTCCTGAATGGAGCGTGGGCTTGTCTTGTGGGTTTTAAAAACCCAATACCCCTTGATGTCATACAATGCATTAGCGATTTAATGAGAACTGCCTAATCCATGTAACATTCTCCAAGTGGACAGAGCAAGGACTTATAAACATATAAGTCCTTGGGCAGGGGGGGGGACCAAATAATTAACACAACGAAATGCATTTCGGTTTTCTTTGCAAACTAAATCACAGTATTAGAGACTATATAGTACATGTAGAAATCATGTCAATTGAAAAAAGCAAATTCAAACTGAACAAAGACGTTCCTGCATTTAGTCCATTTTCCCAGAGACATATGTGTATATATGTCTCTGATTTTCCATAGACATTTTGAAGCGGAGATTTTGCCATTATCACCTTTATGCTATACATGCTGTACACCATATACATGTATGTTGAACATGAAGTCAACGCTTTTTTTTATTTGCTTATTGTGTACAGCTTATACTTATTACTGAGATCAGTGTTCAGTGGAGAAGAGGCCCATAGTATACATGTACGCGAAGAATCCTAAAACATGACGGGTACCGTAACTGACTTGACACAATCAGAGGCCATTTTTTGCCAACTCGGTCCCCCAGACTCCTTCACATTTTGAAATAAACAATTCTCCATTCATAATTGGCATATTATCATGATCAAATATTATCTGCAAACAGTTCGTCCAAGGAAGAACAACCTCTCTGTAATATAACCTTCTTAAAATTCAAGCATATTGACACTGACTAAATGCTTTTACACTTATTTCTACCAGCCTTGGTAAATTCTTCTTTTTTCGGGATGTGATACAACTCTAACAATCTGATTAAAACCATATATTAATTCCGCTTCTCTATTCGTCCCATTGCGGATACCAGTGAGACTAATAGAGAAGCGGAATAAAGATCTGGTTTTAATCAGATTGCAACTCTATATGCAAAGTAAGTGAAGGTACTCATCACTGCTTGAAGGTGAATAGATGTACCACCCTAATAATAGCTGATCTGATTACAACATGCGACATTCTATGAAGTTAATTGAGGATGACGATCAAGGACTCAATCTGACCTCCGAGAGATGTATTGGTATACATGTCTCATCTGAGGTGTTTGGAGGGCTCCACTGAAATGTGGGCACGGGGCTAACAATGAATTGAAACATGGAATTAAGCGACCGAGTGGGGAAGGGGTGTTATATAACTCTGATGTACATGAATATATGCTACACCTACATAACATGTAGAGATTATGTGAATTGAATAAAATGCAGCGGCAACATCAACCATATAGCCGCAAAGAGTTCACAGGATCTCATCTTAATAATGTATTATACATGTGTTACATTAAAGTTTAAAACATTTATCATTTCAAACATTGTTATGATAAATTTTAAACATAATAGATGTTTTAAACTTTATAGTGTAACGCATGTAACATTGTATACTCACCTAGAGCATTCTGTAAATATTATTCTTTGACAAAGCCAATAAAATGATCTGGATATTATTGTCTGGAAATCTTTCCTGGTGACCTATTCTCTGACAGACACTTGGGTTAAGTATATCAAGAGACACTTCCAATGTATCTAGCAAACACTAGACACATACACATATAAGAACAGGCTAGGAACTTAAAGGCCTTACTAACGCAAGGGCAGATAATAAAGCACTTTTTGAGAGGAGGTTAAAACTTTAAAATGAACTGTTGGCTTTGAAGAGGTTCTTAACTTGGTTTGGAAAGGGTCACAGAATCGTCCAAATACTGATCTTCTTTATGAAATCCTCTGACATCAAATGAAAATTGTAACTTCTATCTGATTACCCAATGCAAGTTAATAATAGGAAATACACAGCAACTACAATGCAGTTCTACCAATGAAACTAGACACCTCTACTGAATCACTAGGGAAATAATTCAGACCACCTGGCAGAAAGAAAGAAAGAAGAATTTGGAAAGATACATGTATATATACATGATAACAGCCAGTACATGACAGAACATAAAAATATATCTGTTGTCAAGTATTACAATTCAAACTATTTACATAAAAGTGGTCTGCAGATAAAATACCTGTAAACCAGGAAGTTTCTATATTGATTTAGTCCTAGACTAAACATCTTATGTGTCAATATCGAGTAAGATTGATGACAGATAAACGCCCTGGAAGCCTCAACAGGATCACCACTGCTGCAAACTCACATATGTACATGCAAAATTAAAACAAAACCTTTCCAGGTTAAATTTGTGTAAAAAATAACTAGTAGCATAGAAAGGTGCAGATGTTATAATATCAATGTAGCAATACAGAATCTAAGGGAGAGGGGGTTGGGATGGTTGGTTTTCCATTTATGATAGCCAGGGCTAAGTATATTCAAAACTTGACTCGTCTGTAATGCATGTATATAGATAATGATTTGCATTATGTACATATACCATATACAGTTGATAATTGTGGAAATATGAAAAATGATTACAGAGATAATCCAAATACCCCTCCCTCTCCCTTTTTTATAAGTAAGTTTATTAACTGAATGAAGAGTGATGGACTTGATAACAACCCCCCTCCATTCCCTCATTCCCTATCATAACCCTATCATAACCTAATACCGACTGTACTGTTAACATGTACACATGTATGTTAGTCTCGCTCCATTTAATTACATGTGTATGTATAATGCCTTATTAGTATACAAGGCAAATGTGCAAAATTATAAGTTTTTTAACGTCGAGCCGATACGCTATTCGTTCTATTCATGTTTACACAAGTGACAATTCACAAAAGTCATGCACCCTGTACTGTATACTGGCTGAACCGGCACACAAATCGAACTTGTGACAATGACAAAGTAAATTTATAACAAACGTTACCTGTATACCCAGAAACAATCCTATCTATACGATAATTAAACACGAATCACATGTATCACTTAGCATGTTTGTCTTTCGTCCTTTCAGTTTGACAAATGGTCACACCCTTGAAACCAGTCGGTGTTCTAATTTTGTACTTTTTAGTGACGTCACACCTGTTAATTCTCACCTGTACAGTTACCTGTGGGAGAAATAAGGCGCCGGGATGATTTACCTGTTATAACAGCATCACAGTAGAACCACAATACACACGGGATACTTTGTATCTTGTATTTTGTATTACGTTGTGAAATAGCACATCAACTTCCCTGAGATATCTTGGAATCTCCCCCTTGCTAGTGTATTCCCACCTTCGGAATACGTGACGTCACCGGAAGTATGATATGTAGAACGGTTATTTATGTCAGGGGTGGATTTCACATTGACCATCCTTTTCGCTGTATTTATTCTTCGGTATATTGTATACACGTACAATGAAAATACAAAAATATGTGAATATAAACGTGTACTGGGATATACAAACAAACAGTATTATGTATTATATCACGTGTCCTTCTTGTTGATCAATATATAAAGACCTGTTCGCGGCTTTAGTCTTACCAGTCTGTATACTTGAAAACTGAAACGAAGAATATTACAATGATAAGTAAAAAAAAACCACTGTACAAAGATACTTTAATGACCTTGACTTTTAAGTATAAACAAAACATTAACGAAAACAAAACAAACACGGAAAAAAGAAACAATAATGAGAAGGGTCCGGCGCCATAAACTGAGAATATACTTAAGTCAAAATTTTCATTTTAATTTATTCCAATATCAAACGTTCAAATAAATTTTAATGCAGAATGATTTAATTTTATTTGTCAGTAGAATAAAACTAAATAAAATCCAAATCCCAGTTATTAATTCATTGATGAACAGAAGAATATGCATTTTTGACTTAAGTATATTCTCAGTTTATGGCGCCAGACCCGGGACTATATAGGAAGCATTTTCAAAAGAGGGATGGGAGAACCTTGAATTTTGATATGATTTGTAAAGTGAAAAAAATTACTCCATGACCGGCCATGTGCCCCTCCTTTCTCCTCTGGTTCCTATAGGCCACAGTGAACTACTGTAACATTTACTTTTGCATCGGCTTTGAGAAGGGAAGGATATGCATACATGTATGTAAGACTAAAAGCCTAAATGTGACAATCTAAATTCTGCGTGCCGACGAATCGAAATATTTTAAACCGTTTTTATTTTTTTTTTGGTTATTGTCGTTATCATTTATTTATTTATCATTGTTATTGTTATTATTATTTCGTTCGTTTTAACTATTTAAATTTATTTGGGGGGGGGGGGGGGGGGGGGTTATAATAGAGAAGTTTCAGGGATCAAGGCGCCCCCGCCTTTTTAAAAGATGCTCACTTGTTTTCATGCATTTTGTTTACAAAGCCCTCTTGAGTGTTTTATATTCAGTTGAAACACTCAGTTGTTATGATACCGGACAATTTCAAATAAAACGTAAACATTAACAGGGACGTATATTGTGTTATAAATATAAATATACGTCCATGACATTAATGAACCAGCATATAAAAAGACCTAATTAGCTGTAACTAGGATATCAAACTCAGACTCGAACGGGATCAATTACCCAAAGGTTACTGTTTTATTTTGAAAGCATTTCTTACGTTCCTTATAAATCAATTCAAAGTTATATTCATACTCTCATCTCACTCTTACGCTCAACATGATTTTCATTTCTTTCCGGTTTTATGTCTGGGAGTCGTAGTTATGATTAGAACTAGATGGGGAAAGGGTGACGATCACTGCACTCCACCACTTTAGGTCCAGTAAATCGAAATCTCCATACGTGGACGACCAATTTTGATTGTGATTGTTAATGGGGACTGGCACTTTTCGGAAATGCGCGAATCCAGTGTGGACCGGTGGTCTGGACCCACCCTGAGATTCGACGAAAATAACTTTTCTTACTATTTTTCGATATAAAATAAGTAGTTTTATACTCAAAAGAAAAAAAAAGGATGGAATGCTTCTCCGAAAATTCATTGGGGTAAACCCCTCTCTACAAAATTTTTGTATCGGTGCCTGTATTCTGATCATAAATGCTCAGAATAAATAATCCGTCATTTGGGGTGGCAAGAAAATAGGTATTTGATCTACCTATATCCCTATATTAGATAAGATGTTGCTCGTTTTCCTCGCATTCTGATAAATTCTGAGTTCGCCGCTTTGAGCGCAAACCTTGACTTACAATTTGTATACATGTATTCAAGGACTTATAAACAAAGTTGTTACGTGAGAATACGTGAGAAGGTGTACCCCCTCCTGTAGGGGGTCCGGGGGCTTTCCCCGGGATTTTTTTTTAAACTTCGAATAAAATTGTGCAATCTGATACATTTTCAGCCTTTCTTTTCAATAATGACACAGGATTTTTTCTGCCTGCTGTCTGTCTACTGTCACTTCATTATTAACTTTGATATGGTGCCGAAATTGCATATATTTCACATACTCAGTAGTTTCCCTTAAAGTAAACTTACAATTTCAGAATAAATACGTAAACGTACATGTAGTAGTACTAAGGCACCGTCCATTTGATAATCAAGGGGGGGGGGGGGTTGAAATTGGGGTTTTCAACCCGGCGAGATTATTTTTTTTACCTCAAACTTAGGACAAGAGAATTTTTCAGAAGACCCAGAGTGAAAATTTTTTTCACCAATAAAATATTGTTTTATAATAATACAAATTTGATAACAAACACTGTTATTTTTGACAAAATTCTGCTAGCTCAAACCGATCTCAGCTATGTTATAAATACGCTTTAGTCAATCATAATAAAATGAGACTATAAGAAGGTGGGTGATAAAGGAGGAAAGGGGTAGGGGTGTGAAGCAATCTGATTAAAACCATATCTTTATTCCGCTTCTCTAAATTCTATTTGTTCCACTGCTTTATACGCAATGGGACAAATAGAGAAGCGGAATAAAGATGTGGTTTTAATTAGACTGGGGTGTGAAGGCAATAGGGCTACCCTGGGTAAAAAAAAAAGAAATTGACGGAGAAATGACTAAAAATCTAAAAATGTGAGAAATGTCGGTCCCGTTTTAGTCACGAAATCAATCATGAATGATATATACAGGAAAGCTACGGGTGACGATAAACTTACTAATGAACACGTCAAAATGGGGGGGGGGGGGGGGGGGGGGGGGGGGCATTGTTGTTATTGATTGTCTATCAAAATTGTTTCAAGCCATTGTTAGAGTTTGCAAAGTCCCAAAATCTTGGAAAAGGGGTCTGATAATTCCCATATACAAGGGTGGAGGCAAAGACAAAACATCATGTAAAAGTTATAGACCAGTAGCTCTTTTATCATCTTTGCTGAAAACTTTTGAGTATGTCATTAAATCCAGAATAACGGAATTCGTTATTGATGCAGAATCCTTTCCAAACTCACAACAGCAAGGATTTCAACCAAACTTGGGGTGTATGACAGCATCTTTCAGTATGCAGGAAACAATATTTCTCAATCTTGAAAATGGTAGCAATATATATGCAGCGTTTCTTGATACCAGTCAAGCCTTTGACACAGTTTGGCGACATGGCTTATTTGTAACACTTTACGAATCAGGAATCAATGGTGCACTGTGGTCTTTGATTGTTGATTGTCACACTGATACAACAAGTGCAGTTATTGTGAATTTTGTTCAGTCAAGGTGGTTTCCGGTACAACAGGGCGTGAGACAAGGGGGAGTTATGTCTACAATCCTCTATATTGTCTTTATCAACGATTTAGTTTGCAAACTAGAGGAATCGAACCCAGGTTTTGGCATACTTAACGTAAACTGCAACAGTCCTACCTTGGCGGACGACATTATGTGTATCGCGCTATCGCCGCTACAGCTTCATCACATGCTCAATACTGCATATAATTACTCACTTCTCTGGCGATTTAACATTAATGCAGATACATCTGGCATTGTAATTTTCCTTGCCAACGGTAATATTGTAAATAAAACTTCATCTCAGTTTACTTGGACAATGGGTGAAAAAACAATTCTCATCAGTGACAGTTATAACCATCTTGGAGTCCTGGTGAACAATAAGTGTACTCTTTCTGAAAGAATACTATTGGCAATTGATAAGGGTGGGAAATCCTACTTTGGAATCACAAACATGATCTTGACATTTTCGAACCGTCTTTCACTTATACAGCTGTACAAAACAGTTGTCCGTCCGTCTGTCCTCTATGGCTGTGAGTTGTGGAATAATCTCAAATCTCAAGATATTCGTCGTTTACATGTTTTCCAACATTATGTTTGTAAACATTCTCAAAATTTGCCAATGCAAACACGATCGGACATGGCAGAGAGTTTAGTAGGCGTATTGCCCATTGAATCAGAAATTGACACTCGTAAGTTACTGTTCTTTGGTCGTCTCCGTAGATTAGATAGTCATTACCTTCCCAAGAAAATCTTTCTTCTTAGATTGTTCTCATTTGCAGAGACACTACCCAAAACAGGTATACAACTCGGATTTATTCCCGACATTCTGCAAATTTTATCCGAATATGGACTAATGGATTTTCTGACAACTTGGCTTAATAATGGTACCTTTCCTGACAAATTAACATGGAAGAAAATTGAACACCGCTCTGTAACCCGACTGCATGTCCATAGAAGAGAAACTCGAATTACAAATGACCCTAGTTTCTCGTATTTTACCTCGGTGTTTAGATTCCACGATCCCTTAGTATTTTGGCATCTGGCGAAAACTATGCATGGCATTTCAATATGCAAATTCATATCAAAACTTTGCACAATGGTCCCACATTGCCAGATAGAAATATGTACGCTTTGCGCTATGGTCTACCAAAATGTTTTTGAACATGCAGTTTGTGCATGCGCTTTCACCAAAAGTATCCATGAGGAATGGTACAAAAATATAATCGAACTGTTTGAACTTGGGTTAGGCGCCGAATTGTTTAATCTCTCAGATGAAGATCTCTATTTTACCCTATTGGTACGTAAAACTCAGTATGATATAGGAACAGAAGCACGAAGATATTTCTGCCTTCTCAATTACAAATTTGTGAGGGAATCTTGTATGCTTTACAATAAGTATGTTTAGCTTATCATATAGGCCTAGTTGTACATCGTATAAATAATACATGTAATATAAACACATAAGAGCTCGTATCATATCATATCATATCATTTGATTTGATATGTCAAACACATATTTATATTTTTCATTAAGACTCGCACTTTATTCTTTTCATATGTTGAATTGCACCACTTGAATTAATTCCATGTATTTTGTAAAAATCTCTAACTTAGAGGAAATAAAGATTGAATGAATGATTGAATGCCATAACTTTTGATAGGATAGAGTTATCAGCAAAAGGAAAACTTTTGAATTTTGAATTTGTCTCACTGAGATCTATACAATAACATTAAACACATAAAGATATGAATACACTTCAAAATACACCTAGGGTTGCTACTAACCCCTGCCCACCCCTCATGAACCGTTTATGGCATAACTTTTGTTATACGTACACGTATCCAGTACAAACATTGCAGTTCTCAAATAAAGAGATAAACGCACCTGACTCTGCCGTATGACAGAAATCACCAAGGAAATGCACTGTTGATAATCTAATAATTTGAAGAAAAAAAAAAACCTCAAACAAACAAAAACAAAACAAAAAACCAAAAAAACAAACAAAAACAAAAACAAAGACACAACTTGTAACAAGAACATCACAAAAACTTTCGATTCAGGTGCTGTTGCCATACCAACTTTGGACGGTCAATTGATATGACAGTAATCAATCAACTGGAATGGTTAACCGGTTTATGGGTCCTCCTCCCACTTTCTACAAAGGCAGTAAAATGAAACAACACACATTAAAAAATCTATGAATAATCCTCCATACAGAGAGCAAGGATCAAGAACTTTCTCAAGTTGAGAGGTCATAAAAATATGAATATGTATAGTAATGCTGAGTAAGACCAAGATATAAAAAATGTATAAATCGACATCAACATTAGTAAACTGTGCTCTGCCGATCTGGAAGCATGCTCAGTCCCTTGAGCTGTGAGAGTCGGCCCAATTAACAGTGAGAGGGAATGAGGTTCAGGACCATTTCTCCTTTGAAAAAGGTTTCAACAAGGCCCTCCATATAGTCCCCATCCGCCTGATAGTCAACCTACAGGTTCAAGTAAAAATCTCTATATAAGAGTGTAGAAAGGGTCAATACAAGAATTACTGTCCTTTTGATAATCTCCGGGTCATATTATTGTAGATCACGAAGGCCTTTCACTATGTTGGAACCCGACGAGATAAACTTATTGGAACTTAGACCCTTTTAAGTTTGTACACAAGATCATCGTAGAAATTGGGGTGGGAAATTTCATTGAATACAAAGTAATGTTTATGAATATTGATAAAAGATTTGAATAGATCGACCTAAAACAATTTTTGAAGGCATTTTTAAGTTTATGATACTTGTAACACTGAGTTGAAAGTTCAAACGTTATCTGTATTTTTTTTTTTTGTATAAAAGTCCAAAACGTTAGTGCAGGCGCTGGCAAATCAAGCGACTGAATTTTATAAACACCATATGATGGGAGTCTAACGTTAGTCCAGGAACATCTGTAACTATTCAAATAAGGGAAATTTACAACAGGAAATCTAAAATCGTCATGTTTATCACAAATATTGGTATGAATTTCATTGTTAATTGTCTTAAATAAATAAAGTGTTTAGAACTGTATCACAAATATTGTCTTTGTTTAACTGAATTTCAGGTGGGTATATGTTAGCTATATATCTTTCAAACTCAAGGGTTATCAATAACTATGATGTCGTCAAGATATATTTTACGTGTAATTAGAGGTAATCGTATCATCCAGCATCTCAATGAGGTCGAATCGTTTAGATTTTTTAATGGAATACATTACCCTCCCCCCCCCCCCTTTCATAACAATATAGAAACAAATCTGCTATAAAAGGTGCCTCGGGTCGGCCCTTTGGGCCTCCTCCACACCCTTCCCCCCCACTTCGGCTTCTGGATCTTCCCCTGAAGTGCGCACATGCTATATTTTTTCATATAGGTGTAGGCCGCTTTGTTTTCATTTTTGATGTATGCGCAATAGCATTTCACTTCTAGATTAGTCCATATTTTGGGGTTATTCCCCTTTAAATATTTATTTTGAAGAGAGTCACGCTGTCTGCGTTATCAGGCAGTAAGGCAACGCGCCAAGTTTGATAGAGGAACATCACCAGAAATGAAAATTGAATAAGTAGAGAGCTAGGGGTAAACTGTATACGTAAAATCTGTGGCATATACACGTAGTTTTAATAGGCAAATTTTAAACTCTCATATTTCCTTTGTCTACTTTCACTTTCAATATCCATCATCAGTAATAATATTGACATTGACAGACTACTTACTATAGCCTGTACTGTATGTTCCGTGTCGACTAGACTGTCTTTCATGTCAGTTACATTTATATAAATAAATCGTCTTGCTGCATTTTGTACCGCAATTTATTTTAAATTATATGATGTTGAAACATCTTTATGACAGGTAGGAGACTAATTTCTATTGAAACAGTTCGGCTCATACTTCACTGTAATGTCGAACTGTTTCAATAGAAGTTAGTTGGAGACAACCCAGGGTTCTCATTTCGAGCCGGCGACCGGCGATTTCCCACCTGCTTCTTTTGGCAAAATCGCAGCCTACTTTCTATAGTAAAGTCAAAAAAAGTTGTACTATATCATGGATTTACTTTAATGAAACACAGATGCCACGGTAGGAGTTTCAGCCGAAATTACAACACACGTCACTGGGCCCCCATGTCACGAACCTTATTTACGTTTAATCCCGATCCCGCACTGTAACACATGTGTGTTTTAAAAACGAAAGTAGAAATAATAATAATGAAGAAAATAATAGGATACTTTGCCAAGCGACCAAGGCTTTGTAGGTCAGATTATGTGTCTTACTTGTTGAAAGATGCATCTAGTTAAATTAATTACTGTTATACAACTAATACAGGTTGACTTTAATTTAAATTAATTACTGTTATAAAATGCTCAACATAAATAGCCAGACAAAGAGTGTGAGAGCGGGGGGAGGGTGGACCCCCTAGCAGGGCTCGTGCCTTAGGCGCTCGCATATGTCGCCTCCTACTTTCTTTAAATTCACCTGCTACTTCTAAACTTATTGAGAACCTTGACAACCTCTCATTTTAGAGGCAATCACTCAAATGCGTAACAATCTCTGTTTACAGGAATTAATTTCAAGTACTAAAAAATGAACTTTTGGAAATTTATGATCTGCAGTTCCAAAAGCACATGTTTATATATACGACATACCTAATAGAGTTTACAAATCAAGGTGATGTTTTTAATCCACCATTTTGGCCCGAGTTAATAGCTGCAAATTTTGTGCAGCTATTAACTCCAAAGATGGTAATTTTGATTTGAAGTCAAAATTCTGAAACTTTAACTTCTTAGTACTTGTTTCTTTGCGTCTGCATGTTCCTTGAAATTACTGAAAACAGAGATTGTTACTCATTTGAGTAATCTCTCAAATGAGAGGTTGTCCTCAACCTGCTTAATGTCACTCTCTGCATTCTCCTAAATGACTAAAACTGAATAATCCTGCTTAATTTTGCCTTGAAGCAGGATACATTTCATGTGAGGTTAAACAACCGACAAACAACAAATGGCTTTACTCCTGACAAGTAATGTTGCAGACCTAAAGCCTGAAATTGAATGAAACTTCCATGATTGCCTATCAAATAAGCTGTTTTTGAGGCATACATGTACAAAAATTATTAATCTTACCCTTATATTCTCAGTTGAATATCAAAATTATGTTGTTAACTTGGATACTGGTCAATATGTCCATAAATGGACAGTTTGGTCAAGTTGTACTTCACTAGACTTCTTATCTCATGACCCTGGGGTTTGATTTTGACTGTTAATTCCTATATTTCTGTGGTATTATTGTCCACTGACCTATCTATCCTATGGATCAGACAATATATACCACGGCTCCATATCATGATATAAGATCTTTTGCCACTTTGAGTAAATCTGTTTCACCAGCCAGGTGCCACCACCAAATAAGTAGGATAATATTGGTGTGGCTTTCAACAGTAACAAAACAAAATAATACTCCCAAATGGTAATTACAAGAATCTTGTAAAACACAGAATTTTCTCAAACTTTTAACTCAATATAGATTAATTCATGTTAACGCATTCAAGATACAAACAAGATTAAAAGTGGTCTTATGTTTCTTCGTTTTGCATCATGAAGACTGTTACACTTTACTTTCGCTTTATATGTCAACATTGCCCATAGACGAAGCACTACGTTGTGTAGTTAAAATCTGTGACACCTCAATAGAATCAGAGGAAAATCAGCAAGAAACAATTTTGAACACAGTGTTATCACATAGTACATGTAAATCATGTAATGCTCCTGACCATTTCTAGCCGACAGCAGAGGGAAAGGCAAATCTGAGAGCGCTCTCTGGTAAAGAGTGTAATATGTATAGATAGTTTTATTGCGGATACTTGCAGTCACACGTCATATCCTTCATAAAAGTCAAAAGAATATGCAAAAATGATTTTCAGAAAATGGTGATTATAGGCAGTTTGGTTTCTGGTGTTCACTCTACAGGTCTGCTAATGTATATGTATGGTGTTCGAGCAAAATACACCAACTAGATCATACAATAGCATTATTGTTGAAATCCAATGGTATATGTGTGTATTACAACAATAACCTATAATGAAGATAGAGTTTTGTGAAAGGCATTTATATCTAGGGAAAATATGCTGCTTGTGAGATTACTTGTAAATTATGCATTATTTTGTCTGCTTTAAAATTAGTTTAATACATATTTTGTGTTATTTCAGAAAGTACACAAGATCAGAATGCAAGTAAAGAGGGGTGGGGGTAGAGGTGTTCTAGCCATGCGTGATTGGAGATTTCCTCTGCGAAGACCTAAAGCTTTACAGGTTGAGACTAGTAGTATATACTGTGATTTTGATTCCATTAAATCTCCAGAAATCAAATACAGTGGATGTAAGTTGAAAACGTGTGTTGATTACTAAATGTTATTATTTATTGTTAGAAATGTACCATAAGGACTTGCTTTTTATTACAGTAGGACATTCAATAACAAATATCAATAACAAAAAGAAAGAAATAAAGAAACAAAAACCACAAGAAAGAAAAAAAAAAGCGAAACAAAAACAAACATCCCTTTTATAGAAATGTAGTACTGACATGCATGTAGGTATTCACTTAACTACAACTGGCTAGTAAGCTCTACAAAGCAAGTCCTGCTAGTTTAAGTATTCACTTTTCATCTAGGTGAAAATAAAATTTCAAATGAATTGGTTGAGAATATTTGTCACCTACTGAGTGCAATTCAACATTGGAATATAGCAAATTTTTGATGTTATACATAGTGTTAAAGTTCAGTCTTGTAACAGTTTATCTGAAATCTAAGTATCTGATATTCAAGTTGTTGGTAAAAATTTTGTATGTACATAATCTTACAGCTTGGGCAGACTGTGCTTCAGAGAATGCTGGTGAATTCACTCCTGGGCAATCATTACTGGTGAAATACAGTTACGTCGCTAATGCTAACAGTCCTCTAGGGCAGCCAGAATTATCCATCAAGCAAAAACAGGATGTAATTTTCTTGTCTTACTGCAGCGAGAATCTATTGTGGTCTAAAGTGAGGAGTGATGATGGAGAGGGTTATGTTCCCTCAAACTACATCATGGTAAGTATTCAGTATGGTATGGCAATGACATTATGGTTTATGCAATTTTAACCAGGGAATATATTTTTAATGTCTGAAATATTAATCCACGTAAAGTACAGTACAGTCCAGGTGGAACTTAATTTGCCCACTGGTCACAGTGGGCATTTTTAGAGTGGGCATTAAAAATGTCCACTGGACACAGTGGACATTCTTGTAAGAGTCAGTTAGAATTAACATACAGGTAAGTGGACAGCTTGATAGCTCAGGTAAATGTCCACTCCTAATGCCCACTGCAATTTCAGGTGGACTGCCCACTGTGGACAGTGAGCATTCAAAGTTCCACCCGGACTATAGTGTATTTGAAATAGGTGGCATTTTGTGAGTTTAATTATTGAGAAAAATAAATACTTATAGTTTCTGGTCTGCCACCAAAAGCGTTACATTTTGTCGATATTTATGATACAAATACTTAAAAATTATATTCATAGGCAATATATAAAAGTGTTCAACCTGTATTTTACCAAAGCTTGTGCAAGAAGAGAATTCCTCCCAAATAATTTTCCCATTATGCTGGTTATACCAAACTTGAACAAAACCTTTTGCCACAGAAAAATTAGGACAAAAATGCTAAAAACTATGTGAAATCCTTAATACATCACCAAAAATTGATGGTCAATGAACAGCATATATACATAGCTTTGTATCTGTGAATTATTGTTGTTGTAATAGTTCTATTCAATGTTTAACTCTTTGTATTATCATTTAGAGTTGTATTATGAAAATACACTTACTAGTGAGAAAATGTATTGATTGTGACAATGTCAGTCTTCTTACCAGTACCTTCCTCCTATTTTATTTCATGTAAGGGGCCTAATGACAGACAAACCCTATTTGTTTAAGGTGGCAGTATTATTGAGGAAAACTGTATACAGCAGTAAACAATAGATAATGCTTAGACATATTAGCAGTGTTCTTGGATATATCATAACAAACTGTCAGACAATTTATTTGATATTGTAATTTCAGGCTCTTGAGGATGAAGTTACTAGCTTGCCGTGGCTGAAAAGTCCTGATATACCACAAGAAAAAGGTGAAATATGTTATTTTCTTGCACATATAACTGTGTTATTAGAAGTTTAGAACATTAATCTTGTATTGAAATACATGTACTTGTACTTCCTCCAAATGTTACACTGAATCAAGACACATTCAAATAAATCAGCGTCTGCATTTCTTTTAGTCTTAACTATGTTATGCTTTATTTCAAACATTAGTTTTGAATACAAATTTAAGTATGCATGAATTATGTATTATTTCTGTATATTAGAAATCTAACGCTTTGATTAGTGTTTATTCTGAGGAATCCTGTACAATTTATTTTTTCAAAAACATGTACTTGAAAGGGAACACAAATACAATTCATTTTTGTTCCTGTTTCACATATATCAACTTCCCATTATAAAAGTAATGATGTGGAAGTTAGATGTAGTATTAAAAATATATTTCTGGAGGTGGCCGTAAGTACTGCATGCACCATTGCTAGATATTACATAGAATTGATTGCACTTGTAACCTCTAATAGGCATTTTGATTATCTGATGCAATGATAAATTTGTAAACAAATTACATGCTCCTTCAAGTCTGGATTCATACACCACGTACATGTTGTAATAGATGCCAGTATGAATATATAAAGAGGAAAATTAGGTAATGTAGGTTATGTGTAAAGTGCTAGATATTGCAAATGGAAGGAAAGACTGAATATTATGCAGAAAAATTTTCTCAATAAGTACCCTACCATTCATAATCTCTTTCTCGTGAAAAAAGTATGGGTGGATCCATAAGACCATAAAGTTTTGTTTAGAAATTTTTAAAAAGAATCAAGAACATTTTGACTTTTTACCAAAACCGTTTTACTTCTTACCAAAACGGGAAATTCATAGTCTGTTTTCTTCTGATGTATCAAATCAGATCTTCAAAAATTTGATCATTAGTGTATCTACCAAACTGATCAGTAGCGTAGTTTGACACAACCTGTTTCTTGTATCGGAAGTGTAGTTGTTTTTACGGCATTTTCCACAATGATGTGGCAATTTCAGTAAGTGTAAATATTTGTACTTCTCTGTCTAAGAGCATTGAACTGATTTTTTCAAATTTTATACCAGTAACACTTACATTTCAAACCGATATCTGTTATCGACAACATTTTTCAAAATTAATCACTCACTCATCCCTTTGAGGCAGTTTACTGTAAAATGTATACTCACATGCATTTGGGGGTTATTATGCAAGTGTTTTACAAAAACTGACAGGGTATTGATCCTCCATCATGACTTACCAATTGATCTGCAGACTCTGTATCAGTTTCATGCAAGGCGATTAAACAAAGTGACACTCATGAGTACTTGGAATTCCCCATGGGCACTGCTTTAACTTGTTTTAATCCCAGTAAGAGACACCAAATCTACAGTTATATATAGTATATATATCTATATACAATGTATAATGACATTTATTTTTGATAAATATTTATCATTTCATGCCCCTGCATTACTTTTAATTGTAAGTCATTTACCTGTATGAAATTTTAAAGATATGCTACTAGAAAGCAGACACTACTAGTTTCAAGACTTTGAGAAATATGCATGCATAGATCTAGTTCTTGTTTGATAAAGTCTATGGCCTCCTTTGTGCTGGGATAGGGAAATCACCAGAATGACAAAGGTTCATAATACCTGGTCTTGGACATTACATATCTTTGACACAGGGATGTGAGTTCTCTGTCCCTGAAGGAAATGGTAATTAATCATTTTTGTCTCATCCTTTTATATAAATCTAGTAACACACAAAGCATATTAGTTATAAAATGCTGAGGGTATTTCCAAAATTTGTTTATGCCCCTGGATTGATAGATTGGGGGCATATTGTTTTTGTTCTGTCTGTTGTCAACTTAAACCTTGGCTATAACTTTTGAACCGTGAGTGATAGCGACTTCATAGTTGACATGCGTACTCAGCTAATGAAGCCCTTTCAGTTGACACCAAGGTTGATGACCTTTTGACCTTGACAAGGACCTTCACACTAAAAATTACTTTCAACTTTGGTGCCACCTGGGGCATTAAATTTTCACAAACCCAGCTTGTTTACACATTGAGACATCATTGTTCACTTATTGTGACATCAATGTTTATAATATAATGCATTGTTACGTCACCAGAGGTTCAAGACAAATATTGAATGATATTAAACGATGGATAAACACTTGATCAATTCTGTTTATGGGAAAAGGTATTTAAATAACAAATATGGTGAAAAATCAATGAAAAACACAACATAAAATATGTTCCTATTGAAACAAATTTGATTATATGTTAATTACAAGAGTATATATTACTATGCAATAATGACATACAAGTATACTTTTAAAACATGAATGTAGTATTTCATAATTAATGTAATGTTTAATATTGTGTTTGTTTACAGTGACATATAAACCTTATAAATCAGCCTATGCGCCTAAGGAAGAGAAGCCTTCGGAATCGTATCGCTGTGATATATGTTGTAAGGAATTTAATGGATCCCAACCATATAACATGCATATGAAGAGTAAAGCACATAAAGAAGAAGTAGAGGCACAGAGTTACTATTGATAGAATTTGAAAATGTGGTCATTTCAGAATTAAATATTCAGGTATTTAAGGTTGCCGTCTTTTTTTCAGGGAATCGCATCTTGCAACTGTAGTTTTATACATTCCAAGAAAGGACTTATTGATGTTTCTTTTATTGACACTGTATTTGGATGTTTCTTGTACTTCTCTACATTGTAGACTAATGTAAAATTTAATTTCTTTGTTTTGTTGTAAAGGTGTAACATTGTGTGTGAAATGTTTATTTTTGTTGGTGACATCAATTAATAATGATAATTTTTAAACTGACTCCTAGAACATTTAGGTTTTGTAGACTTGAAGATAATCGTAGGAAGGCTCCACAAAGAAATGATATTTATATGGAATTTCTTTAAGGAATATAAAGTTAATTCAGAAACAAATCTTTCCAGTTATCATCAATCAGATTGTTTTATAATTTCTAAAAGAAAGTTACCAGACATTTCACCTCTGACTATTGCAGGAAGTAAGTTACTCATTCAAGATCTGTTTACAATATTAACATACTTTTCAAGAGACAGAAATTTGGAAAGACACCAGTGATTGAATAGATTTTAGTGTAGTAAGATGAATATATACTTATTTTAAATTTAAACTTTGATGCAGTAAAAGCAAAAGTATAATTAACCAGATTATTGCTGTTTTCTATTTTCAAAGGCTTTGAAAGGCTTTTATCTAACTATTTCCCTGTAGATGTCTTGTCATAAAGTTGAATTATGATGTCTTTAGTTTTAAAACATCTTATTCAAAACATAGTCTGAAGTCAGGGAAACACTAAATATGTCGTATACATCATACAAACATTCCTTGGTGTAGAGGAATCAGCATTGCTCAAAATTGTGGCATAACAATTAATCACAATGTATTGAAAACAAACTCATTGTATTTGTTTGTTGGATCATATAATGAGATCTTTTCTAATATTTACTAGTATATATATATATATTTTGCTGTTATATGTCCACTGTTTTTTAATCTTAAGTACTTTTGGTTAGAATTGATTGAAATTATGAAATAAATATCTCGAAAGCAATGTCTTTTTAGATGTATATGATAATCTGAAATACATATCAGTGGTGCTGTAAGTTTGATATGATGCATAGATTATAAATTTATGATTGTTCTACATAAAAAGCTGTCTCCATATATATATATATATATATATTTAATCAACGTATATATAAAAAGATGTTGGCACATCTATAAAATATCCAGTATACTAATCAATCATGTCATTTCCAAATGTTAACAGTCTGTATTTTGAGGTACAAGTTTTTATATACATGTACATGTATTTCTCTTTATGTTGAAATTTTGAAAATCTATATATACATGATTTCTCACTGCCAATGACATTTATGTAACATGTAATGCAACCTGAAAGTTTATAGTTGAATCATGAAATGTAATCATTCTTCCTTTGTTTTTTATTTCACTCTGTAACTTTACATGTGTTAGTGTTGTAATTTTGATGTTTATTACTTCACAGTGTAATTTTATACGTGTAAGTGATGTAATATTGACAAAATATTGAAAAATTTGTTACTATTCATCAGATATGTCTCTATGAAATATAGTTTGATTGAATTACAAATTTCCTTAACAGGGTTTTTATTTATGCTATATATACTCTGTTTAAGAATTTATCAGTTTAATGAATTTATATAGTTTTATAAATTTATGTTCTGAGTTACAAATTTGCATATACAAGAAAGCCAATATTACAAGTTAAAGGGGAACAGGGATCTTCCGGATTTTTTTCTCATTCATTTTGATAAGTAGATTGATAGTAAATTTTTACATTTACTGACATTATTTTTTATTTTTATCTAATTGAAACAAAGGTATATATAAAGTATGAGACCTTGAGCAAAACTTATTCACTAGTAGTAGTTGTTTTATTTATGGTATGATTTATTTGACTATTGTTTATAATTTCATAAAGATATTTGTATGTAGTAAGAAGTTTTTCTGAGAAAATAATACATAAATAAAATTAATGGTACAAGTAGAATAAACGATCAATTTCCAAAATCATTACTTTTTCTTTCAATTTTATGAATTAGATTTTCTACCCTAAAATGAATCTTACTGAAGTTTTATAATAATTTTTGTACAATGCATAAAACTCGAATAATGTTCCAATACAGTTGTAATCCAAATTCATCATGTGCATAGTACAAAGATAAGTATTGAATGTATAGGATTCCACATTAATCTGAATGTTATTAGATCTATTGCATATTTATCATGTAATTTAGATTAATATTCATGTAATTTAGATTAATATTCATTGGTATGTACCTTTAAAAGTGTGGAATTTAGGAAAATCAGGAAATTACCTTTAATTACTCAGTGTTTTGTATTTCATTAAGTTACAGAACGAATATATAAACGGTTAACCTATTACACTCTATTTTCCTATATCCTTAAGACTTTTACCAAGCCATGAGTGGGTAATGGCTGTGAAGTAAATACAGGATGTACTGGTGGTACATCCAGGGGTATTCTGACTCCAGTTAATACCCAGTATAGAACCCTTTCCTTTAATGATTTAGTTTTTATGGTATAAATGTGATGCATGTATGAATCAAATTGTAATGTGTTCATTGTATTTCAGTGATTTGATTATGATAGTTGATTGTTGTCATTCAGCATGCATCTGAAATGGGTCTTAGTGTGTGTGTGTTTTATGTAAAAGTGTTTTGCATACATTAAGTATTCTTTGATTCTATTTAACTGAAAATGGTCTGTTTGTGAAACACTGATGCCCCAAGATGCTAGCCAATTTTAAGAATTTCGAAAAGTAGATTGATACTGACTCAAGGGCATAAGTTAAAAGTTTTGATTTTAACAGTAAGTATTTTCACTAGGAATACACATATGTAGTATCAGAGCACTGTCTTTTACTAAGAACCAATACTAAAGAAGTTTCTTGCCACAGATAGACACAGAGACCATATCTATATGCCTCCAAACTTTTGATTTCTGGAACATAAATGTAAGATACCGTATATCAGGTTATTTTGGCGTCGGAAGAGTTTGGCGGATTTGCTCTGAAATGGGCATTGGAAAATTTGGTGCATCTAAAATTGGCAGGTTTCCAAATATATAATACATCAGATGTACTAGTATATCTGTATTGCATTTACATCATTAGTTTACACAATTTGTACATAGATGTATGTACCAAGATGCTGAAATATCACTGAACTAGACTGTAAACTATAGGTATTTCAGTGTTGTTCTGAACATTTGCTGAATTTATTCAATACAAACTTGGCATTGTGTGATTACGGGGATCAAATTATACATTGATTTTACAGTTAGAAATCTTGGCGCTTTTTAATTTGGCGAATTCTTTTCATCCATCAAAAAACCCCAAATTTCCATCGCCCAAAAATTACCCGATATACAGCAACCTCTTCTGTTGTCTTTTCATTTATTGATGTAATTCAGTCTTTCTATTTTTTCTCTTTATTTTGCTTTTTTTATTGTCAGTCTATGGTAAAATTATTTTTCGATATTATTGACAATATGTATTTTAATTCAAATTGTGTTGTAAATTTGATTTTTCACTTGTTGTTTCATTGTAGCTGTTGTCTTTGAGGAATAAAGTTTTGAATGCACAAGTGGTTCAGAGATGCAAGTGCATGTACTGGTAATAAAGTACAATCAAGCTATATTTGCTATTATTAGACCCCCACAGTAAAACTAGAGAGGACTAGATGTTTCCACTCTGTCTGTCTGTCCATCTGCCTGAGATACTTTGAATTTCCAAGCTATTTTGCAAACATCAAATTATTGACTTGAAATTTGGTATGATGCTCTTTGTATCAGAAACTTACAAATCAAGTTTGAGTTCAGTCATGATTGACATATTTTTTGAAGAGTTATGGACCTTGTACTCAAGAAAAATGGTAGGGAGCATGTATTGCTTCAGCAATACTCATTATGCTGATTGATTATGTAGAAACGTAGCAGTCAACATGGAACAATCTATTTGCAGAGGTTTCCATATCATTTGAAAAGAGAAACTTACTTAGATTCCAAACTGAGAACACGCATCAACAGACAACATAACTTGTGCTTCCACATGAAATCAAACCATGCTAAATGTTTAAATGAGTCGCCCAATTTAGAATACAAAACTAAATGAGTTGCACTAATGCTATTGTAAATGAAATGAATCATATTTTAGAAATTAGATACCAAAAAAATTAGGATTTTCTGGCAACTGTTTCAAGAAAGACATTGTTTTATGTAAATGTCTGATGGTTGACAGTCCCAAGACTAAAAAGAAAAACAAATAGATACTGTATTCCACTCGTACTTAGCTTAGCCATTATGAGTATGACGTAAGTGATTGTTGCATAGTGCACAATTAAGTTAATTTACAGAGCGACTAATATGTAAAATTTTAATAAGTCAGTATCTCCCTCAATGCTGTTAACATGGCAAAAAAAAAAAAATAACTTTCTAATAATTCTCTTACATTTACCAATACAGGTCTCTTAGCATGACATTATTGGATGGAGGCAACAAGACACAGCTAATTGTGGAGATACTGTAATATATTCTATAGAGTTTTCAGCATTATCATTTGTCCGAGATTCTCCGCCCGTCTCCCACTTTTGATATCGGCGGTTTGCCTCTTCCACAAATCGCCGATATCAAAAGTGGGAGAAGGGCAGGCAATCTCGGACTACACTATCATGGACATCTGGTATATCAAGGCATTCATACAAAGCATTGAAGACATTCACGTAAAATAAAACGCAATCTATACCACACAATAAATATTCATTTACATAAAGACCTCACGGGGCAGGGAGGGGGGGGGGGGGTTACATGTAACTTGCAATGATTTTGGGTACGGACGTGCTGCTGGAGTCGCTGGCACCTACCCATTCATATATTGAGCGAAGTGTAAACATACCCATTCATATACTGACCATAATGAAAAGCATATCCATTCTAGTGCAAAAATATCTTCTCTTGCAATCTCCACCTGCGTTTTACCTATTCATACATTTTGTAATTTGAAAGATACCCATTGATATATATTTGAAGGGAAAATGACGCCCATTAATATATTGGGTGACATTAAGATTATACCCCATTCCAGCCACACCTTTATATAGGAAGTAACCCCCCCCCCCCCTCCTCTTCTCGTGGAAGACCTACAGTCGATATACATATATGTTGGAATATCGCCACCTACATTAGAGATTTACAAGCTTGGTAAACATCAAAGTTTCTCTCTCTCTCTCTCTCTCTAAGACGCACGCCGACTCGTGTATTTTGATGAATGAGAATGAATAAAGATGACGATGTAAAAGTAAAGGTTTATTTCGTATTTATTCAATTTCACTTTTATGTACCAATGGTGTATTTACAGTATTTATGCCAGTATCTTCCTCGTTGCTCTGAGCACAAACAGTAGACGACCCATATAGCACCCCGGAAGCACATCGAACAGCCAAATCCTTATCTCTGGGAAGAACAGCATCTGTGTCTGTTCTGTTCACAGTGAATGTGGAAATCAATGTCAAAACCATTGATGACAAGTAAAAAAACCCTTAAATAGATATATACATATTCAGTATATCAATCACAAGGAATTATGTCTATTTCAAAGTTACAATTTATACGAGCCTTTCATAAAAACTCTTTCTACATGTTTTGTGGGGTTACGAAATCATAACAAATATCTGGCATTTGTTTCACATTTCCATCTGATAACTTAACCTAGTATGCAGTACGTGATTCCGCATGCGTACTAAACTTTATCAAAATATGATAGTCTACTTCAGCATATCGCGTAAGTGATACCATTTTCTAAAATTATCAAGACACTGTTTTGGTACTGTATACAATAAACGACAAATGGCCACACTGAATAGTTAAGTCAAGAAAGGTAAATCCATCAGTCATCAAATGAATAGCAACATATAAATAGATACTTTAAGGTATCTGATGTACAATGGACTACTTCTTTCACAAATGTCGAGATTTGCTGATAAATCATTATACATGTACGTAGTAGTTAAGAGTCGTATAATCATTGATGACATGTAATCCTGACTGAAATGTTTTTTCTTTACATATCTTGCATTTGTTTTTAATATTTTGTCTACTTTACCCATATTATAGATGTTTTCAATAAGATAGATATCAGGCACGGTCCTGATACGCCGACTTCGAGAATCTGATTAGTATATTTTGGATTTATATAAAATAAAACATTTTCATAAGTCGTCATAGTCGTTTTTCATTATTACGGTGTTGCTTATAATCCAGCTTAATACAATATGATATATTTCAATAATGACTGTCTTATTTAGAGTTTTTTGAAAATATGTTTTGTTATGTTATTCCAAGTTCCCCTTCCCCCCTTTCCCCCCGAAAATTTTGCGTTTGAGAAACATTTGCCGTGTCATGGTACAGTTTGTAACAAAATTTTTGTTCCTAAGAATGTCTTTCAGCAGAGAACGTTTAACTGTGCATCGGTTACCTTAATATTGTATAAGACGGCAAAAGTGATTGAACTTGGGGGTTTTTTTTTTTTGTATTTTATACTCTATGGTCCCTAGACACATCCACTTCCGGAAATGCTAAAACATGATATATAATTCAAATTCATTTTGTTCAGTTAATTTTACGATTCGAAATGAATTTATTGTTGAAAATTAACCATTTTGTCTTGAGTTAAATTGCAAGGATTATCTCGAACTATTTTGCAATTAATTGAGAAATAATATGGTTTGACGCGGTTCGCGGATAATGAAGTGTGTCCCGCCTCAAACCATATCATTTCTTTATAAACTGCAAAATTGTTAAAGATAATCCTTAAATATCTAGCATTTATAAAGACAAAATAAATGTTTCCTACCACAAACGATAAAACTCAGTTGGTATGATCCTCCAGTATCTATAATGAAAGCTGTAAAACAAGAATACGTGTATGCATACGTGCCAATGTTACATGTGATTAATCTATGGAGCCGGTGTAGCTAAGTGGATGAAGTGCTCGGCTCGTGACTGTAAGGTCCCGAGTTTGACTGCCGCTGTGGGAACACCGGTGTTCTGTCTTTCGGATGAGACAGTAAAAACCGAGGTCCCGTGTCATGGTAGTCATGGCACGTAATAGATTCCTCGCAGCCTAGGTTGGGTTCAATACAAAGGTACACACATTTCTATACAATGCATCAAGTAGATACCTTCATCATATAAGTGAAGTAATCGTAGAGTGACGTAAATAGATCAATCAATGACTCATAAATCTATGAGATCAGGTACATATATGCAATATGCAGTATATTTTAATCTTGTTTGACCCCACCTAAAGAGCTTGTGTAGCCCAGCCGGTGAGATGCTTGTCTCCACACCAAGAGGTCTTGGGCTCGAGTGCGGTTTGTCGACACTGAGAACCAAGGTTCCGTGTCACAGTAGATTCCTTACTGCTTCGGGTGGGTCCGTAGGATAGATCGTAATTTCTCTGCATTGCATAAAGCACATGCCGTAATAATATAGGTGAAATAATTCTGGCATCACGGAAATCTTGAAAAAAAAAAATAAATAAACAAACGTCTTCTTAAAATTTACCCTTATAGTTGTTGAAAATACTATATAATGCTGTAATACTTTACTAATTCAATAATATACGTAGCCATATACCTGCTAAAATTGGTCCTACGATGTATCCAAATCCACCAAGGAAATAAAGAACACCTAAAGCTGTAGACATTCTTGAAAACCCTAACAAATATATCAATACATGTATTGATACAGATATCAGACTACCATTGTAAAATCCAAAGAATGTAGCAAAAATACTTTTTCCAAGATAAGTAGAGCTGTACAAGGGAAACGTCAAAGAGGTAAGGGAGAGAATCCCCGTCATTCCGACATTCATTAGTAACGGGTTTATACCATAAGGTCCTACTGCTAAACCACCAAAAAACCTACCTAAAGTCCCCGTCAATCCTACTATAAATATTAAAAAGGCACCTTTCTCTTCCGAATATCCCTCAGTGACGGCGAAATTGGGAAGATGTAAGATCAACATTGAGAAAGATATGTTCCATAAAACATACTGAAATGCTGTTAAAACAAATGATTTATACTTAAATACTCTGTAATCAAATAATTGTCGACACTTGGTTTTATCAAAGTCTTGAATGTTTGTTCGAGATTTAATTTCAAATTCTTTGTTCGGACGCATGAGGAAACCAAACACAAATTGTTGAGCACCAAATCCTGCTAACAACAAGAAAGCACCATGGATATCATAATGGTGAAAAATCATTCGAAAAAGTGGTCCACTTAAAAGCATCCCAATTCCCGCCCCAGATGACGTCACGCCTACTGCGAGGTTATATCTCTCCTTAAAGTACTGAGTAAGACAAACGTACGGAGGCATCGCATGTAATGCATCACCAATACCTGCAATAAAAAGAAGCTTTGATAATCATTTTTTTTTTGTTAACAATATATATGTACATATATATATATATATATATATATATATATATATATATATATATATATATATATATATATATATATATATATATATATATATATATGTAAAATGAATTGCAATTGTATTAAACCATCAAGTAAATAGATCAATCCATCAGTAAAAAAAGATAACCCGGAAAGGCTCTGCCAGTCTAGGGCGTAGGAAACATTTCCTTTCGTTTCGTAACGTAATAAGAATAAATCGGTCCATGATCGGCCATAAAGAGGGAGGGGGTGGGGGTTCTCCTCTCCCTTCCCTTCATACGGGCCTGCATATATAATTGATTTAATGGTCGAAATTCATCGTTTTAGTAACCAGCATATAGTAAGTCAGACATACTAGCAACCAAGTCATATAGTAAGTCAGACATACCAGGTACCAAGCCATATAGTAAGTCAGACATACCATCAACAAAGTCATATAGTAGGTCAGAAATACCAGCAACCGAGCCATTTAGTAAGTCAGACATACCAGTTACCAATCCATATAGTAAGTCAGACATACCAGCAACCAATCCATATAGGAAGTCAGACATACCAGCAACCAAGCCATATAGCAAGTCAGACATACCAGCAACCAAGTCATATAGTAAGTCAGACATACCAGCAACCAAGCCATATAGTAAGTCAGACATACCGGCAACCACACCATATAGTAAGTCAGTCATACCGGATACCAAGTCATATAGTAAGTCAGACATATCAGCTACCAAGCCATATAGTAAGTTAGACATAACAGCAACCAAACCATATAGCAAATCAGATACACCAGCAACAAAGTCATATAGTAAGTCAGACATACTAGCAACCAAGTCATATAGCAAGTCAGACATACCAGGTACCAAGCCATATAGTAAGTCAGACATACCATCAACAAAGTCATATAGTAGGTCAGACATACCAGAAACTAAGCCATATAGTAAGTCAGACATACCAACAACCAAGCCATATTGTAAGTCAGACATACCAGCAACCAAGTCATATAGTAGGTCAGTCATACAGGATACCAAGTCATACAGTAAGTCAGACATACCAGCAACCAAGCCATATAGCAAATCAGATACACCAGCAACCAAGTCATATAGCAAGTCAGACATACCAGGTACCAAGCCATATAGTAAGTCAGACATACCATCAACAAAGTCATATAGTAGGTCAGACATACCAGAAACTAAGCCATATAGTAAGTCAGACATACCAACAACCAAGCCATATAGTAAGTCAGACATACCAGGAACCAAGCCATATAGTAAGTCAGACATACCAGCAACCAAGCCATATAGCAAGTCAGACATACCATCAACAAAGTCATATAGTAGGTCAGAAATACCAGCAACCGAGCCATTTAGTAAGTCAGACATACCAGTTACCAATCCATATAGTAAGTCAGACATACCAGCAACCAATCCATATAGGAAGTCAGACATACCAGCAACCAAGCCATATAGCAAGTCAGACATGCCAGCAACCAAGTCATATTGTAAGTCAGACATACCAGCAACCAAGCCATATAGTAAGTCAGACATACCGGCAACCACACCATATAGTAAGTCAGTCATACCGGATACCAAGTCATATAGTAAGTCAGACATATCAGCTACCAAGCCATATAGTAAGTTAGACATAACAGCAACCAAACCATATAGCAAAGCAGACATACCAGCAACCAAGCCATATAGTAAGTCAGACATACCAGCAATCAAGCCATATAGTAAGTCTGACATACCGTCAACCATGCCATATTGTAGGTCAGTCATACCAGATACCAAGTCATACAGTAAGTCAGACATACCAGCAACCAAGCGATATAGTACGTCAGACATACCAGCAACCAAGCCATATAGCAAATCAGATACACCAGCAACAAAGTCATATAGTAAGTCAGACATACTAGCAACCAAGTCATATAGCAAGTCAGACATACCAGGTACCAAGCCATATAGTAAGTCAGACATACCAGCAACCAAGCCATATAGTAGGTCAGACATACCAGAAACTAAGCCATATAGTAAGTCAGACATACCAACAACCAAGCCATATAGTAAGTCAGACATACCAGCAACCAAGCCATATAGTAAGTCAGACATACCAGCATCCAAGCCATATAACAAGTCAGACATACCAGGAACCAAGCCATATTATAAGTCAGACATACCAGCAACCAAGCCATATATTAAGTCAGACATACCAGCAACCAGACCATATTGTAAATCAGAGATACCAGCAACCAAGCCATATAGTAAGTCAGACATACCAGCAACCAAACCATAAAGTACGTCAGACATACCAGCAACCAAGTCATACAGTAAGTCAGACATACCAACAATCAAGCCATATAATAAGTGAGAACCAAGCCATATAGTAAGTCAGACATACTAGCATCCAAGTAATATAGTACGTCAGACATACCAGTAACCAAGCCATATAGTAAGTCAGACATACCAGCATCCAAGTCATATAGTAAATCAGACATACCAGCATTCAAGTCACATAGTAAGTCAGACATACCAGCAGCCAAGCCATATTGTAAGCCAGACATACCAGCAACTAAGCTATATAGTAAGTCAGACATACCAGCAACCAAGTCATATAGTAAGCCAGACATACCAGCAACCAAGCCATATAGTAAGTCAGACATACCAGCAACAAAGTCATATAGTAGGTCAGAAATACCAGCAACCAAGCGATATAGTAAGGCAGACATACCATCAACCAAACTATATAATAAGTCAGACATACCAGCAACCAAGTCATATAGTAAGCCAGACATACCAGCAACCAAGTCACATAGTAAATCAGACATACCAGCAACCAAGCCATATAGTAAGGCAGACATACAAGCAACCAAACCATATAGTAAGTCAGACATACCAGCAACCAAGCCATATAGTAAGTCAGACATACCAGCAACCAAACCATATAGTAAGTCAGACATACCAGCAAACCAAACCATATAGTATGTCAGACATACCAGCATCCAAGTCATATAGGAAGTCAGACATACCAGCAACAAAGCCATATAGTAAGTCAGACATACCAGCATCCAAGTCATATAGTAAGTCAGACATACCAGCAACAAAGCCAAATAGTAAGTCAGACACACCAACAACCAAGCCATATAGTAAGTCAGACATACCAACAACTAAGTTATACAGTAAGTCAGACATACCAGCAACTAAACCATATAGTAAGTCAGACATCCCAGGAACCAAGCCATATAGTAAGTTAAACATACCAGCAACCAAGCCATATAGTAAATCAGGCATACCTGCAACCAAACCATATGTAATGATGATCGCTGTAAGACTGCTAGAAAATGCTGCTGCTCCAAAGCCCGCCATTACTAACACAGACCCTATACACATTGTCATTCGACATCCCACGTGGTTAATAACACTTGTTGCTACAGGTCCTGACAGAATATGATATATATTGATGTATAAATATGAAATATGTGTATCTGTTAACATATCTCAACATAAAAACAAAGTAGGAATTTTTAAAAATTTTTGTGTCCATTGTCTGATCAAATTAATGACTACAGATGACTACTGAAGTTGATATATTACCTTAGAAACAGTTGAACCAAAAGTCGAAATCCAACCCGGGTTTTCTAATTTTGAATTCAGTAAGGTACCATTGTATCGATGTGAATGAGGATGTGATGTTTTAATTTAACGAGATAAGATTAGGGAATGCTATTTAAAATTAATTTTTTTTAATTTTGTAATGTACATACTACATGACATGTACCTGTAGTTTTGTTGTTTTTACGCTAGTTATTGAAGCATAATGATGCATTTATTAGCTAGTTCTGGTATTTACCTAGAAAGAGAAGTAAACTCGAAAATAAGGATCCTGCTAAAGATGTATAGGTGTCTGATTCCTGGAACTGATGGAGAAGTTCCACATGAATCACACCTACACCGTACAACAGACATGCATGACAAATCATAGATAGGAAATTGCCGACCAATATCACCCATGCCCAGCCACTGTCCACGTCTCGTTTTGATGCCATCATTTAGTCACTGTAGTGGTAAATATGAATGAGTGAAATGGGATACAAAATAAATGTACAACTTTAAAAGTCATGTGTTTAATGATAATAAAATCCACAAGATGATAACATATATGATATGTAATGTAAATAAAGAGTTATCAAATAAAAGCATTGAGAATATACAATGTATGATAGCTGCCTTTATATGTACCATTCAGTTATTCTTGAAATATGTTTTTGCGTAAAACATCGTTTGCATGTCTTTGAAAATATCAATGTTTATTATGACTTTCAAATTCAAACGAGTGATAAATATTTCATTAAAATCACATTTCTATGAAATCATAAATGTTTAAGTATTAATTCCATCTAAAGAGAATAATTCTATAATTAATCTTAAACTTAATTTGCGTTACCAATACTGATTTTGAAGGATTGAAATCTTTTAGAGATTTGATTTCTAAATTATTGTAGACCAGGAATTTTACTGTACCTTTCAGATGAAAATCCAGCTTTGGCAGAGAACGATTAATATTTAAAAATCTTTTTCGTATCTTTTAGCAAAGATATTTGTTTATACATTATTGTAAATTCGAGTCAGATAAAACTTATTGAAGTCACATACCCGCAGTGGATTTAAAATGAAATTCAATATGGAAATAAACAAGATAATGATATATTTCGCAACAATTTTTAAAAAATCAATGCTACAAAAATCCTCCATAAATAGCCTGTTTAATAAACATGAGGACATGAATCAGTGTGTGTGATTTGTGAAAGAGTACTTTCTGTTTTTGTAATACGTATACATGTATAAGTAAATGTGAGCAATTAATATTGGGGTAATTCGTGATCAAAGTAATTGATGAGGTTTTAAAAGGAAGTGTAAAATAAAAAAAAAAAAAAAAACTATCTGCTAACTATCCATACAAAATATAAAGAATTTCAACGCTGAAATGTTAATTTATTAGCAATTGATTTAAACATTTGTTTAATTTAGGCAATACTAGTTCTCTATTGTTAATGCAATTTCTATTTTTTTTTTGTTCTTTTGCGAACCCTCTAATCTAGATTTGTGACACACTTCCTGATTGGTAAATGATAATCCAAATGTAAGAAACTGTAATGACTGTACCGAATTCTGTTTTTAAGTTTAAGGTTTAAATGCACATCTATTAGTTTGAAGAAAACACAAATTTGTACCTGCATTTGTTGTCACATTCTATAATTAGAGAGTTTGAATGGACGATCTTTTAATGTGTAGCGAAGTCTGTCATTTTTTATGTTCTTAAGCAATACGGAGTATCGCAACTACTAAAATCCAGTCACAGTTTGCATTTAGTCACCTATCAAATCCATTGTTCTCGATGTGGGCACTTTTATGTGAGCAACTTACGTCATGATCATATGACGTCATAACAATCACAAAGTTAGCGTGTATGTTGACGTTATTTTAGTTGCGATATTCCGTATTGCTTTCCTACTTTACTTATTGATTAAGAATATGAAAATAAACTACAGCACAGCAAGCAATGTATTATTTCAAGGACACAATGGAAAGACTAAATATATCAAACAATTATTGTACAATACTCCCTGTCGTCCCACTTTCATTATTTCATCTATAATTATGTACCTTAAGTCCTAGAGAGGACAGTACTAGCCGTAAATCTTTTAACGCAGGGCTTGGGAATTCATTTTTTTCTGATTTTTATTGATATTTGATACGCGGTCTTTCATAAACACTCTAGGGGATCAAGTTATAAAAAACCCGACACAAACAATCTTCGCCGTGTTTTATGCTGTTTCGTGATAATTTTTATCCTATAATGTATTGAGGATAATCTGGCTGGAAATATGATTTATAATTTTTTTTTCATTTCTCATTGACATAAAACAGTGACTTGAACCTATAAGATTGAAACGCAGTATACCGTAGATAAATCTCATCCTCTCCCGGCATCAAACTATTATTAAAATGAGATCCCGTGCCAGGCTCTGTCCTAATATTGTGTTTTAGAAAAGTACTCCCAAAAGTCCTCGTTACGGATAATCTGCTCCCAACGGTCCTCGCTACAGATAATCTCGGAACGAGCTAGTATAAAGGGGGTCGTTATTAAGACGAAGAGAAAGAAATCCAGCTTAATTACATGACAGAACCCACCAAAGGAAAGGCAAAAAGAAAAATAAGATAAAATAAATGGAAATGGAAAGCAATAGAACAATCTAACCTCATGAGGAAGTACGAGTTTCATGTCCGAGGCGAAAATTTCCCAGATTTGAATTGTAAGGTTTTAACTGTATGTAACTATATTTAGGCTTCATGTGTAACACTATTTCTATTTCACTAGGCAATTAAAACATTTGTTATTTGTTAAACATAGCAGTATGATTTGAAAATTGTTACCTTTAAACACACCAATTGATTGACTATTGTCATGTCAAATGACCGTCGTAAGTCGGTATCGTAACTGCACTATAATCGAATATTTTTGTGATGACCTTATGTGTTTTTTTTCATATCATTACACTGTATATTTCTGTGGTGACGTCTATCATACGACTGAGTCAGTAACTTTTCTTTCTTCCTTTTTTTATCTGTAAGTCATAAAACAATGCCAATCAGTAAAAACAACATTAATTTTAGCTTATATCAATAGTGTTTTATTCTACAGCAACGGATCAGTATCTAATAGATTTAATTTGCCACCACCGACCCACACAACCTCCACGCCCTCATCCCACCTTCAAGAGAATGACATTGACTTTGTGCAGTGATTTTTTTTTTGTGATTTGCTGTTGTTTACTATAATCCCCGTACTTTTTTCTATGCAACAATAGTCAATCAATTTATATTTTGATTGTGCTTTTATCATGATCTAGTACTTAATTAAAAGAGGATTGATTGATTGATTGATTGATTGATTATTGATTTACGTCACTCAACGATTATTTCACGTATATGGTGACAGCATCTACCTGATTCATTGCACACAAATTTAGACCTTTGCAAAGGACCCATCCGAAGCAGTACCACGCCTACCATGACACGTCACCTCGGTTTTTACTGTACCATGCCTACCGTGACACGGAACCTCGGTTTTTACTGTCTCATCCAAGAGACAGAACACCGGTGTGCCCGAGGCGGTAGTCTAACCCGGGACCTCTCGATCACGAACAGAGCACCTTATCCACTAGGCCACACCGACTCAATTAAAAGAGGAAGTGTGCTGTAGTAATCCCCTGTTTCATCCCCGAATCCATAGACCCATGTCTCTATCAATACACAAGATTTAGGGGATTTTGATTATCACACCCTTGACGCCATAATTAAAAGTCCGAGTTGCCCTCCGTACATGGTTACAATGACGTCATTACTATCCACTGATGTATATGGATTGACGTAAAACATAATATGGTTGTCAGTATCTACTATTGGCTCTGATGGATTACATAGAATTCTATCTACTATGGTACACATTGCCAACTTCTCTTAATAATTTATCTACTTCTATTGACATTTTGCCCATGAGATGCTTTAGATGTTATTGTTTAGAGAGTGACCCCCCTCGTTTCCACACGCTTCACTATGACACATAAATATACCATGTAGCATGTCAATTTATTTCCTTCTTCCTAACAATGCCTATATAATTCAACTCTTCGCCTGTGACCTATAATGCAAACATTAGAGGATCATTTTGATAAAGTGCTTCTTCAAATTGTTCTTTTGGTAATATCCTGCTCTTTCTTCATATCTCTCCACTATTTTCATGATACTTGGACTCATGGACTCATTTACCTCAGAATTAGTGAGTCTGTCTTTATTTCCTATAGATATGCACAAACGATTGCTTCAAAAACTTTTAACTATAAACAAAATTTAAATGTGTATATGTGATACGACTTTCAGGGCTCTATGTCATGTAAATGCTCTTCATCTGAGTTTAAATACAATGTATAATTCATGTGGCAATGTTGTGAAGGAGATCTCAATATTGTTAGTATTTCATTAATCTCCATATTTTTGTGACATGTCCTTGATGATTTGTGTTAGATGTCTTCTGTTTTCTCTGTGATAACTTAGAGATCTTTTAAGTAAAGGCCAATAATATAGAGGGCCACAATCATTCTCATGGCTTCAAAATATTAATATTATTATGAACTCATGTGAAGAGTATGACAGACGTTGGGGACTAAGAGAGAAGGTTGAATTACACACTCTTTCTGAATAGCTGAGGTCAGTCAGTAGGCGAAAAGAATTCGAAGAATGTCATATCCTTGACAACAGACACACGTTTATACTTCATGATCCAGTGTCGTTAGAGAACATTTTCGATTTCATGAAAATTTCATCACTGTTGCTACTGACCGCACAGCTAACAATTACACGTTCTTATGTAAGGCATATCATGTTTACTGTCTGATTGAAGAGCTTGGTCTTCATTCAGCACCTGGTAATCCTACTGACACTGTTACAAATTTGTCTCATTCGGAGGTACAAATCAGTTTTCAGTCCATTTGGCATTACTACAATAAATCTGATCTCGAGGTACCATAACTTTTTTGAATTCCTAAGAATAAGACGTCATATAATCATTATTTCACAGATAGATCTTCCAAGCCTTTCTCCACATTAATTACGAAACAGAAATAAAACATGTTCTTCATAAATACTGCTTACTCGAGAAGCGGAATCAGAAGTGAATCCAAAAGAATTACAAGGAACCTCTAGAGCACATGAAATCTTCTATTTTTAATAATGTCTCAAGCATCACGTCTTTTATATACTCCTGGTACTACCATTCCTCATAAAAATGCCGAAGAACAGAATAACATCAATAATCTAAAACATCTTCTTTAACAAAAATGGAACTCGCAAGTTTTTGATTTAGGTCACAACAATAAATATTTTGTAAAGGAACAGTTGATTCCAGGAGCAGGAATACTGAAAAAGAAATTATCCAAATGGTATAAGTCTTATAATTTATGTTTTTTTTTGTGATTTGCTTTGATACATCTTTAGCAAATTGTTCTCTTTTTGGTCGACAATTTTGTTTTTGTAGTCGCACGAAGCATAAGATCACTTGCCACGAAACTACTCTCACAAGGATATATTGAGGAACGTTTGAAATTGTCACCGAGAAAAATCTATGGTCGATATAGGGATCTAGTGCAATTTCAAATTCCTCTTTCAAGAATGTTAACCGATATTTTGGAAATTGGTCATACAAACTAACCATCTTAACTTTTCGAATATGCTTGATTCGACATAATACTTATCTCTACAGACACACATATGTATACATACAGACATTTGTTCACGTGCATAGCCGACACGGGAATTTCATTTCAAAAGCATTTCATACCGTAAATGAGATAATGTCATCAAGTGTCCTCGTCTCCTTTGCTCATGTGTGTGTATATATGGTTTTTATTTCATTAACTTTAGTCACAGGACTTTTGCGACGGGTGTTGCATACAGCAGATGACGCTTATTCCTCTCGGGGACATGGTCTCATTTCAATTTCAGTTAGAAGACTACGTCCGTTTGTCAAGAACAAACATTGTTCTATATTTCGTGACTCCAGTGTCGTTAGAGAACTTTCTCGACTTCACGAAAATTTCATTATTGTTCCTGCTGACAAGGCAGCTAACAATTACACATTCGTATGTAAGGCATGTAAAGATGATGGATAAATCCAAACCACAAGTCCAAAAATCATGAAACCATAGGACATACAAAATCAGTGAAAATGAAAAACAAATGGAAAATAACAAAATATGTCTACTTGAAGAGCATATGTGAACCCCTGTGATGGAGTGAGATCAGGTGCCCGGGGAGAGTGAGCATCTCCAGCTTGCTAGCAACACCCGTCACATATACCCCGTAGAAAGAGTCGAATCGTGTGAATTCCATATGTATATGGAGAAGTCGAAGTAGGTAACCTTCTAGTATAGAAGGTGTCAAATCTGTGTAAAGTGATCGGAATCGGTCTCAGTCCAGAATATCATTTAAAAGTCTGGATAACGAGATATCATATGGAGTAATAAGAGTCTCGTAATGTCTTATAGAAGAGCTTGGTCTTCATTCAACGCCTGGTAATCCAATTTATACAGTGACAAATCTGTCTCCTTCAGAGGTATTGGATAATCACAAGTCAGTTCTCAGTTCATTCGGTATTACTAGAAATGAATCTGATCTCGAGCTACCATACATTTTTGGATTCCAAAGATGCATAAAACTCCTTATAAGCATCGATTTATAGCTGGATCCTCCAAGTTTTCCACCAAGTCTCTTTCCATGTTACTCACTAAAATTCTAACAGAAATCAAATATGGTCTTCAGAAATACTGCTCTACTGCTTACTCGAGAAGCGGAATCAATCAGATGTGGATCCTAAAAAATTCCAAGGAACTCCTAGAGCACTTAAAATCTCCTATTTTCAATAATGTCACTAGCATCAAATCTTTTGACTTTTCAACTCTATATACCACAACAGAATAACATCAATTATTCAAAACGCCTTCTTTAACAAAAAAGGAATTCGCAGATATAAATATCTCGTTGTAGGCCACAACGACACATATTTTGTAAAGGAACAGCCTGATTCCAGCAGCAAGTATACAGAAAAAGAGATTATCTAAATGTTAGAATTTTTTTAGATAATATTTTTGTGATATTTGGTGGGAAAGTGTTCCAACAGATTGTTGGCATTCCTATGGGTACTAATTGCGCGCCTCTTCTGGCCGACATATTTTTGTACTCTTACGAGGCACAATGCATACAGTCTCTGCTCTCTAAAGGCAATAAACAATTAGCATCTCGGTTTAACTTTACATACAGGTACATCGATGATGTTTTGTCGATTAACAACCCTGTATTTGAGGATCACCTCAACATCATATATCCAAAGGAACTTGAGATAAAAGACACAACAGAGAGCGCATCTTCTGTTTCATACCTCGATATACTCCTATCAATTAGTGACGATGGTTCATTAGTAACCTCTCTCTATGACAAACGTGACGATTTCAATTTCATTATTACCAACTTCCCTCTTCTGAGTAGCAACATACCTTCCTTTCCCGCATATAGCGTCTTCATTTCACAACTTATACGCTATGCCAGGGCATGCTCTAAATACGAAAAATTCGTCCTGAGAGCGAGGTTTCCTGCCACGAAAGTACTCTCACAAGGATATATTGAGGAACGTTTGAAATTGTCACTGACGAAGTTCTATGGTCGTTATAGGGATCTATTGCAATTTCAGATTCCTCTTTCAAGAATGTTAACCGATATTTTGGGACCTGACCATACTAAATAACCATCTTAACGTTTTGGCTATACTTGATTTGACATAATCCGTGTATACATGTATATACAGATATTTGTTCACCTGTGTTTCCGACACCGGAATTTCAGGCAAGCAGCATTTCTTGCCTTGAATGGGAAATTTGACTTCGTGTTCCTGTCTCCTTCGTATGTTCATGCGTGTATATTTATGTATTTACCTCCTCGATATGATAGGTTATTGCAGGACTTTTGCGACGGGTGTTGCTCCTTACTCCTCCCGGGCACTTGGCCTCGATTATATTGGGGTTCGCATTCGTCTGAATATGACACTAAACACGATATTGTCCCCTTTATTTCATGGACTATGAGATATGATTTACCCTTCGGTACTTCTTCGTTTTTTTCACTTTAATTGGAGTTTGCGTTTGTGTGAACATGGCATTGTAACGATATTGTACTTGAACGTATTTCGGACAATGTACCTTCACGAAGAATGAAGTATTGATTGATTGATTACTATGTCACGTTCATGGTGACGGCTTCTACCCGATGCATCACAAAGAAATTTATAATTATGCAACGGATTCATCCGAAGCACTGAGGGAATTTTACTTGCCACATCTACGGCGACATGGGAATTCGGTTTTCACTGACTTATCCAAAAGACACCGATGTGCCCATGTCGGGAGTAGAACTCTGAACCGTTCAGTCACGTCCGAAAGTCTCATCCACTGAGTCACACAGACTCAGTACTGAGGTACACTCAATCGTTATATCCAGTAACAAATAAAAACTAAGCACTGTTTGAACTGCAAGATGCAATCATGCCATTGCGTAACTGACAGCATGGTAGATACACATTGTATTATTTTTCGCACTGTAATATCCTGTATAAAATGAGCTATTAACACCGTTTGTGCCTCACCATTCAACAATTTGTTTGTAGCAATTCAGATATACTACATCACTTCTTGCACTGTAATGTGGTAGGTGCAGGTAAACAGGCAATTCAATGGACCCAATGAATTAATCTCGCCATCAGCAGTGATCGACGTATAGCAGGTACATATCAGTAAGACACCCTCTGCTCCCGGAGTGTCGATCTAAACTTAAAGCTCGTTGTGTGTATCAAAGCATTAAGTCAAAACTGTATACATAAAATATATCTACCTACATTTTTAGTGTACATAATCATCCACAATGTCGTCAAATACCCTCGTAGAACCCAACACATTATAGTTCGTACATTAAGTCTAATGGAAGAAGCTCGCTTATTAGTTGGGGTGATAAATCTAGTACTTAAGAAGTATAATGTGTTTTGCTATAAGAAGATGTGTTTAAATTTAAATAATTGACTCTGATTTACGTTACATCATCTGCTTTTATGACAAATCACACGTACCTTATTTATTACTTAGTATATTTTTGTGTACTATCTGGAAAAGTAAAACCGATGGTAATTAACGACAACAGAATATAAGCATTAAGATTCGATGTACCGACTTCATCCGAAAATTCCATACATATCCTCAGTAATAGAAGTCATAATTATTCATGTCAAATATAGCATATTACAATGACAAAGATGTTCGTAACATTATTTATATCAATATTTCTTTAGAATTTGTGACAGCATGATTTTAATGTATGATAATTCCCACTTCGCATACTTCAGAAGGGTGTGTACAAATATCTATTACATTTTAAAATAATTTAATTTTCTTTGTGTTGATGGTTTTGCGGCGAATCTGATTGGTTAAAACACTTGAGTTCATTTTTGCATCAACACAATTTTGAGTGCAGATATGTCACAATTGCCGAAGCTACTTTCCTCTGGAATGCGAAACCCCATTCTACTTATGGAACAGTTGTTAATCGATTACATAAAATTGTTTCTTTATATATAACGAATTCAAAGTACAAAACAAATCGCACTTCACTTCAGAAACTATTAAATATAAAATATAATTTCTTACTCTTCTTCAATAAAAAACTAAAATATAACTAGGTCTATCAATTAGGCTACAGTACAGTACACTGACACTGTACAGTTCTGTTTAGAAATGCATGTAGTCAAGTACAAAACAAAAACAGTACTCGTCTGCTACTAGCCGATCGTTTGACAATGGACGTTGATAACTGTAATTTCCATGGTATCATATCCGACTAGGCAAACAGAACGGGCACCAGAGCAGGTACTGCCTCCGATCCAAGTCCCTGAGCATCCTCTTTCCACCTTATGACACGCACGTGCCCCAGTCAGTATGCATTGCCTTTCTAATAATACTAATAGCATTTAAAACATAAATACCGTAGGAAAAAGATTATCATCATCATATGCATGTTTCATTAATTCGTGGATTAATAATTGTTCATTCTATTTCACTTCTAATCTTTTCAATGGACACTAGGATCAAATTTTCGAATTTCGTGTTAGCCACCATTGTCATTGTATTACTACGCGATCAATCAAGTCACATGTATCAGAGATAAAAAAGTAATGTAGTGCCATAATAAATTATGTTTATTGGACACTTATTAAATAAATAGAGAACATATACATCTATTAATTTTGTGCACCATATGCGCATTTCGACAAGTTCAGTGATATTTGTTTCCATATATAAGCTAAATAAAATGGTAAGAAATGAATCGCTTCGCGCGCGCACTGATGCAGTTTTCCGTCCCAATTTTAGGTTGATACCTCAATCAACCAAAAAAATATAGGATTCATTTCTTAAATGAGTGTTGTATCCATTGAAGACACTGGTTGCTTGTTAAATTAGACAGGACTGATTACATTGGACAGATTGAACTGTTACTTCACTACTACATGATTATATTGGTCAATATTTTGTCGGAAACGAATAATCGAGTTTAACTGTGACGTACGTTTTTATATGAATTTCATTTTGGCAATATCTCAGTTGAACACTGGTTAATATAAGATCTTAAATCTCGTCCTTAACATTGACGTAACTGAATTAGGGAGATGGAAACAACTGGTCTTTATACTTTGACAATAAGATACTGAGGTAACACAAATCCATCAATGTTTCACTCTAACAACGCAGTGGGTTTTCTGAACCTTATCTAAAAGGAAGAAAAGTCATAAATCACTTTCCTCCTGAGTGTTTTAGTCGGTATTCCTAAAGATCAGGGAACCTTAGATCGCTTTCAGATGGACAGAGCATGATTGGCCAATGTTGAGGTAACTTTATATTTTGATACTGAAATGAATTCGATCATCTTATATGTGTATCTATCTTTATGACCTCTCAACTCTACCTCTATTTCGGTCTCTATGTGGATAATTATCAATATATCTTCAAATATATATACATTAATCGTTGTACTTTTGTGGTGGAATTCACTTAATTAAACTTGATAACACTTGAATTGGTAGATGACTGTCACTTCAACTGAACATCCTAAGTCGGTACCGCAAATGTATTACAATCTAATAATTTTCTGGATGGCAGTGGTCACCGTTCTCATACAAATGAGTCAAATGAGTAAATATATTTCTTCCTGTGTGTTGAAAATCAAGGAGAGAGAGAGAGAGAGAGAGAGAGAGAGAGAGAGAGAGAGAGAGAGAGAGAGAGAGAGAGAGAATCTAGTTTATCTGTATGGGGAGATTTATCATGATCATAATAAAAATAATAAAATAACTGATGCATTACCTTAACGTAAGTATAAAAACAAATGGTCAACGCAGAAAATAATGTAATTATAATATGTATATGAAAATATAGAACATATATACCTTATAATTTACTGCACCATATGCGCATTTCGACAACTTATGTCTCTTCAGTGATGCTCGTGGCCAATCTCAATATTTAAATGATCTATACAGGATGCTAATTTCGACAAATAAATTCTTTTTTATGCTTAAAGCTAAAACCATGGAAGTACAAAATAATTAGTATGGTAAAGCAGGTGGTCTTCTTGACGTTATATATTTTATTATATGACGTTGAAACATGAGAGATGACTAAAGTAGACTGAACATTTCTTTAGAAATGTCTGAGGACAATCAGATATTTTGGCTGATCAAGATAACAAACAAAAGAGTGAGGGAGTTGACATACAGGGGAAAGATAGGTACCATCGTGAAATCTAAAAAACAAAAAGAAACAGAAGAAATCTGACAAAGCTGTATGACACAAATCACCAAGGACCTGCACACAAAAAATGACAACAGCAGAATATACACGGAACGACAAAACAAATATATTCGATTGTGCTGTGGTTTCGATACCGATTTAGGACAGTCAATTAAATTACAAACGTCACTCATTTGGAGATGGAGAAATTAAGAGATGAAAATGAATTGATGAAAATTAGTTGTAAACATGGAGAAAAACAGAAAGTGAGAGGAAACAAATCGGATTAAAAAATATCAGAACATATACATGTATACGTGTATAAATCTAATGCGTCATATATAGGTGTATAAATCTAATGGGTTACATATAGGTGTATAAATCTAATGCGTCATATATAGGTGGATAAATCTAATGCGTCATATATACGTGGATAAACCTAATGTGTCACATACAGGTGGATAAATCTAATGCGTCATATATACGTGGATAAATCTAACGCGTCATATATAGGTAGATAAATCTAATGCGTCATATGTATGTGAATAAATCTAATGCGTCATATATAGGCGTATAAATCTAATGCGTTATATATAGGTGGATAAAACTAATGCGTCATATATACGTGGATAAACCTAATGTGTCACATACAGGTGGATAAATCTAATGCGTCATATATACGTGTATAAATCTAACGTGTCATATCTAAGTAGATAAATCTAATGCGTCATATGTATGGGAATAAATCTAATGAGTCATATGTAGGTCGGTAAATCTAATGCGTCATATATACGTGGATAAACCTAATGCGTCATATATAGGCGTATAAATCTAATGCGTCATATATAGGTGGATAAATCTAATGCGTCATATATACATGGATAAATCTAATGCGTCATATATACGTGGATAAATCTAATGCGTCATATATACGTGGATAAATCTAATGCGCCATATATACATGGATAAATCTAATGCGTTATATATACGTGGGCAACTCTAATGCGTCATATATACGTGGATTAATCTAATACGTAATATGTACTTGGATAAATCTAATGTGTCGTCTACACGTGTATAAACCTAATGCGTCACATATAGGTGGATAAATCTAATGCGTCATATATACATGGATAAATCTAATGCGTCATATATACGTGGATAAATCTAATGCGTCATATATACGTGGATAAACCTAATGCGTCACATACAGGTGAATAAATCTAATGCGTCATATATACGTGGATAAATCTAATGCGTCATATATAGGTAGATAAATCTAATGCGTCATATGTATGTGAATAAACTTAATGCGTCATATATAGGTAGATAAATCTAATGCGTCATATATAGGCATATAAATCCAATGCGTCATATATAGGTGGATAAATCTAATGCGTCATATATACATGGATAAATCTGATGCGTCATATATAGGTGGATAAATCTAATGCGTCGCATATAGGTGGATAAATCTAATGCGTCATATATTCATGGATAAATCTAATGCGTAATATATACGTGGATAAATCTAATGCGTCATATATACGTGCATAAATCTAATACGTCACATATAGGTGTATAAATCTAATGCGTCATATATACGTGGATAAATCTAATGCGTCATATATACGTGGATAAATCTAATACGTCATATGTACGTGGATAAATCAAATGCGTCATATATACGTGGATAAATCTAATACGTCACATATAGGTGTATAAATCTAATGCCTCATATATACGTGGATAAATCTAATGCGTCATGTATACGTGGATAAATCTAATGCGTCATATATACGTGGATAAATCTAATACGTCATATATACGTGGATAAATCTAATGCGTCATATATACTGGATAAATCTAATACGTCACATATAGGTGTATAAATCTTATGCGTCATATGCACATTTCGATAATTTGTGTCTCTTCGGTGATGTACAAATGAAAATGTGATAATGCAAAATATAAAGAGCAAACTAATTACCAAATTGACATATGCATAAGAGTCAGACATATGCATAAGAATCAGACATATGCATAAGAATGAGACATATTCATAAAAATCAGACATATACATAAGAGTCAGACATATGTATGAGTCAGACATATACATAAGAGTCAGATATATGTATAAGAGTCAGACATATACACATGAGTCAGGCATATGCATATTTATAGTCAGACATATGCATAAGAGCCAAAGAACCAATCTAAGGACAAAGTGGTGCACATGGGAAATACCACTTTATTTTACAAATAAAAAATAATTACAAACTTTTGTCAGTAAATTGGAAGTTTAAATTTCGGTTCAATACAGAAGCACTGAAAACTGCGTTTGTGTTTACCTTCGAGAATAATATATCAGTCCAACAGCAGTTGCAACGACCAGGTAGTAATAATAAACATCATAACATACATACATAAATTTAGTGCGCCATACGCATATTTGGACAACTTGTGTCGCTTCAGTCATCTTTGAAATCCAAAATAAATCAGAGTGGAAAGGACTTATCTTTGGGCCGATTACGTCAAGTAAGTAATTTGGTATTCGAAGTATACATTATAATATTAACGTCGCGCTTATATTAGAGGTACAGCCACTCATTTAAATATGTGAAGGAGTACATATACCCAGAGTTTTACGATTTATACGTATACTCCTATTCTAGGGTGTAAAAGAGATAGATTTCTATCGAATATGAAAGACTTTCTTTCGAGTTGGCTTCGATAGTTATAGATCTTCACGTACAACACATGCATTTAAATGACTGTTTGGTATGAATTAAGGTTTGCAACACAAGTAGAGCGTGGTATCAATATACTCATACACAGGAAATGCATTTATCATACAGGACAGTATATGAAGTGAACTCTACACATGTGATTATATACACAGGCAGTTACATTCATTAGGAGATTTAATCAAATTATACAGTTTTACAAAGTTGCAGTATAAATCATGTGATTAATATTAATTACCTTGTCGTGGTTGTCACATTCAGTCAATCCTTTAGACAAATATTAGAGCATATATCCGTCAATTCTCTCAGTCAGATATTTACACTGAAATAGCTTTCTAAACAACGTACATCATGACCGCAGTTTCACTCATTGCCTCTTTTATACCTCGGTATCTAACCTTGGTACATGGTTTATACCTCGGTATCTAACCTTGGTACATGGTTTATACCTCGGTATCTAACCTTGGTACATGGTTTATACCTTTTAACAATAGAGAATCAACATCAGCAAATGACATGACAGTCGCGAGATGAAATCTGTACACTTTAGGGCATTTTAAGAAAAAAAGATCATCAATTAAATGAAATCTAAACATATCCGTTAATCATTTACAACTATTCTGACGAATAACATAGTTTCACTGATTCATTTTATAAGCGTGTACTAACCTTTTCATCATAAGTGTTCTATAAAAACCCCTGCTATCTATTTAACTATCGTTGTTTGATGAAATAACGGCATGCAAAATGCAACACGCTAGACCTTACTGGTACAAATCAAAGATTGTGTATGATTCCTTTAAATAACACCGATGTGATCAAATAACGGTATAACAACACCTGAAATTCTGTGTCGGTTTTGCCCATTGTTTACTATTACTCTTACTATTTTTATTTTTATATTGGTCAATGAACAGTAATTCCGTTTCGTATAGAGTCCCATGTTAAAGTACCAAATTTCCAGCAAGATTTACACAACTTTCTTTATTTTAGCTATATATAATCCATATATCAAAATGTCTGTCAGACCTTACTCCATCAGTTTTTTAACAGTTGATTATAGGTTATCTACCTTAATTTTGTGAAAATCCTGCTGGAAGGGGGTCACTACCAAACATTTCCCAAAATTCAGATGTAAACAACAAGCCTTTTTAAGATCAGAATATCTTTGTATTAGCGAAATGGAATAAAAATTAACGACTTTACTGCAGAATCGATCTCTGTTTATAGGTTGATTAAATTATTTCATCCATTCAGAGCCCTGATACATTGAAACAGTAGTCCCTCTCTCACTACATCAGATCAGCCAATCACAACTCTCGTTAATTACTGTTTTTGACCTATACGAAAAACAGCATTGTTCACTCTATCATTTTATATAGCAAATATACTCATCATTTTTCATGCATCATAGAAACTGGCTGGTCCAATGATAACACTACGGATCTGACGACTCGGGTTCGATTCCATCTGTCTGTTCAAATTTTTGTAAAATGATTTATCATATAGGACAAAATTATAAAGCAAAACACCAGGTAGATGTCGACACCATATAAATGCAACGCCACCATATAAATGCAATTATCTTGAAGTGGCAAACAGCAAGAACAATAAAACAAAATAAAATATATATTCTAATTCACTTGTTTTGTTTTGTCCACACATCAGCGTTCAGACATGTATAACCACGATATACCGTCCTCAAATACATTGGACATACTCTTTGTCCACATTACCTCTGACTCGAACTAGCAAAAATACTATCTACAACATTTTAGTCCAGTGCTCTTAATGTCCATCTTAAGTCTCGTATCAAGGACGATTTGCAAGTTCTACCATTCACATGCACGATTATTTCAAACAAGTTGAACCAATAAAACCGTCAATGTACATGACGTACCACGTTCCAGCATGTTATTTCATCTCGTCGCGTCGCAGCAAAACTGCCTGTTCAACTGTTTACGATGCGATGTCAGGTCACTCATGTATAAATCAATTTTTAAGTAATAATTTAATCATAAAATTTTAAGAATATGAAAATGAAGTACCTTCTTATGTCAGTGCACTAAATATCAATTCGTTTCTCAGAAGAATTTTAAACATGGCGCTATCCGTCCCTCAGCAACGAAGAATTATGGGGCAATTTCAAAGAGAAAAAAACGATGTTTGTGTTTGTGTTTGTGTGATATGGTTTACCCTTCGGTATTCCTTGATTTGAAAGGTTGTCACAGGGTTTTTGAGACAGGAGTTGCATGCAACCTGGGGACGCTTACTCCTCCCGAGCACCTGGTCTCACCTCGATTTTATTGGGGTTCGCATTTGTCTGAATATGACACTAAACACATTATTGTCCCCTTTATTCCATTGACTATGATTTTTGGTTTACCCTTCGGCACTTCTTCGTTTTTTACCTACAGTAAATTAGAATGGGGATAGACGTTATACCGTTAGAAACCACGGTTTACCTGGCTCCGCAAGCGTCGTCAGGGAAACTGTGTTTCCAACGGTATAGCCATAGTATACCTGTCAGAAACAAACAAACACAGCACGTTTTTCTCCTAATTGAATATAAAGTGTTTAGCCGGCTGACAATTTCTATATAGTAACATAGTATATAACTAATATTTCCTTCATTGTAAAATGTTCCTCATTTAAATGAATGAGTTTAACAATGTGAATATGATTTATAGTGTTATGCGTTGCTTTCGCTTTATGTGCTTTTTTTCGGGGTAAAAATTCTAATGTAATGGGAAATATTCAGTTATCGTTCCTGATCCTCAGATATGTGGTATGCAATACAACACCCTCGAGCAAAAGAAACCTTAAGTCTGGGCTTTAAGTTTGTACCATATTGCAATACTATCAAATATTTTTGTGATATCTTTTTGTGTCTACTACAGCGGAGTCAGATGTTTTCTCTTCTCTCTTTGGAAGCAAAAAAAAAAAGAAAAAAAAAAACAAACAAACAAACAAACAAACCCCGAAGTATCGAAGGGTAAACCATATCTCATAGTCAATGGAATAAAAGGACAATATCGTGATATTGTCATATTCAGACAAATGCTAACCCCAATAAAATCGAGGCGAGACCAGGTACCCGGGAGGAGTAAGCGTCCCCTGGTTGCATGAAACACCCGTCGCAAAAGTCCTGCAACAACAAGAACATGAAGTCAAATTTTCCAATTCAAGACAAGAAATGCTGCCTGACTGAAATTCCGGTGTCGGAAACACACGTGAACAAATGTCTGTATACATATACGTATTATGTCAAATCAAGTATAGTCAAAAAGTTAAGATGAGTATTTTATATGGTCAGGTCCCAAACTATCGGTTAACATTCTTGAAAGAGGAATCTGAAATTGCACTAGATCCCTATATCGACCATAGAACTTTCTCAGTGACAATTTCAAACGTTCCTCAATATATCTTTGTGAGAGTAGGTTCGTGGCCAGAAGCCTCGCTCTCAGGACGAAATTTTCGTTTTCAGAGGATATCCTGGCATAGCGTATAAGTTGCGAAATGAAGACGCCATATGCGGGAGAGGAAGGTATAATGCTACTCAGAAACGGGAAGTTGGTAATAATGAAATTGAAATCGTTACGTTTGTCATAGAGAGAGGTTACTAATGAACCATCGTCAATAATTGATAGGAGTATATCGAGGTATGAAGCAGAGGATGCGCTCTCTTATCTTTTATCTCAAGTTCCTTTGGAGATATGATGTTGAGGTGATCCTTAAATACAGGGTTGTTAATCGACAAAACGACATCGATGTATCTGTATGTATAGTTCAACCGGGATGCTAATAGTTTATTGCATTTAGAGAGCACTGTATGAATTCTGCTTCGTAAGAGTACAAAGATATGTCGGCCAGAAGATGCGCGCAATTAGTACCAATATGAATGCCAACAATCTGTTGGAACAATTTCGTTTTAATTCTATTTCTGTGATAATTTAATCAAAATTTTCATTGGCTGTTAATTTGTTCACATACATTTTTATTTGATATCAAATATTGATTGAATACAGATTTCTTATACACAGCCAGCCAGTCAATTAGGTTTTAAAGTTTTTCTGTGCTATTATATTAGAAGTGAATCAATAAGTAAGTAGAAATTCAGAAGAATTCCGGTGGGTTTCCGATATTCAAATTCCAAATAAAACACTGACAATTCGGTGACGCTGGTTTATCAATAATCATTGCAAATCAAAACTGCGATGCAGACCCGTCCAGGAACATTAAGGATCTCTTGTTTGCTAAAAATACCTGCCATGCTTGGTTCTAAGCTTTATAGGTAATTTTTTAGATTGGTAGATGAAATAACTGTACACGATCCCGTTCCAGAATTTAATGATTTCATCCACCCAATGTAGAATTAAATTCTATCAACGTTTGATGAATACAGGCTAAATACCACAAATAATCCACTGATGTTCATGTGAGAAAAAGTCTTTGTCTAATACTTTATGGATGGGATTCGGAAACATTTGATTAATTCTTTGATATATACAATATTCCCATTTCAAATATGTTACGCATGAAAGAAAAAAAAAACAATTTGCTTAATTTCGAAACGGATTTTGCTAACACTTTTTGTTTTGACTTATTGACGAGGTTCATGAAATATCAAAAGGATATGAAAATCCTGCTATAATATATACGGTAAAATTACCACCACTCATCCACAGTTTACCACATATTGTTTATCGAAAGAGTGAAATGAGCGTAGAAGCTTTCAATTGATATCAACAAGATTTCTTTATTCAGTTCACAACAATGTGTTCCAAAAATTATTTTTGCTGTCATAATCGTAGGGGAAATAAAATCTTCAAGACCGAAACATGGAAAATAATACAGGCCTTGCATGCATCTTCCTACCGGATGTGTAAGATTTCTACATGATTTTTGCAACGGTTTTGTTATGCAAACGGAGAATCTGAATCTGGTCTGAATTTCACATTGGAGTTTGCATTCGTTTTCATGTAGAACCACACATGATATTTTCCTTTGTTTTAGAACTTTGAAACTGGATTAACCCCGAAGTTTCTCTTTGTGTTTACATTCCGTCAATTTATTAAATGTTTGAGATGAAAACAAAGATGTATAATCCCATTTTAAACTCACGTGGTCTACTTGTATTGCTATAGCATTCTCAATTTTTTCTCACCGCCTCTAATTTCTTTGGCATATTAATGCATATACATCTATTACCATATCACGTTTTTGGAAAACTTATTCCAATGGTGAAACCACGGTATGCCTATTGACTCTGTAATTTTATTCCATAATTGTCATACTACAGACTGACCACGGTTTTATTTGAATTGGTTGTATGACGCATAATCATGAAAAAGAAATATTACCAACCGAAGTTACAAAACATAGCATATAAAGACATTTAACAGTAATGTTTGAATATTTTACAAACAAGAACAACTATATATGCTCTAACATATTGTTTAAAACTACGTTTACAAAAACAACAATGATGCTCGAGTAAGTCACATGATCTTTAAGATTATGATACATTTTGACTAGGTATATGCTATTATATCTGCAGTTCCTCTATTAACACATTC